>CM060926.1:256194578-256941946 GCA_030737875.1 Allium sativum | reverse complement strand
TCAATGATTTCAATATCGTTTTCACTTCAAAAAATTTTCTAACACCTTAAAATTTTGGAAAATTTCGCCATAACCTCCCCTACACCGGGAGCATCGGGAAATCGCAAATAGCGTTCCCGGTCCTTCTAATCTCAAAAAGAAAAAGAAAAAGCCAAGCGGCTAGCCAACAGGCTCATAAAATCATCACCCAAACAAAGCAGTAAATGTGTACCTATTTGTCGGGCACAAAATTTTATTCCTCTTCTCTAGCCCCTTTGCTATAACCTGTTCAATAAATATGCATGTACATATATATACAGTTCTTATCATTTATCATTTTCTTTTCAACTTCATATTTGATTTCTGTTTGGTTTAAAAACACCATTCATTCTAATGTTACGTATATAGGTGCAAATCATTTCATTAGCTAATTAATGAATATTTCAACTCATATATGTTTATTTTGAACAAGTGGCTATTTTTAACACTTCACATTTCAGCGATTAATGCATACAATAAAAATGTGATTTTTATTGTAAAACAATTCATTTCAAAACACTATTCTTCTATATAGTTCCTATAGGTGATAAAAATAAGATTTTTATCCTAAAACAATTTCTTTTGAAACGAGATTATTTTACACAGTTCATATAGTCGATAAAAGGTGATTTTTATTATCAAACAATTTATTTCAAAATATGAATACCATTCAACACATGAATTTCTAATCAACGAATGAATATCAATTCAACACATGAATGTTTTCTATAGTTTAAGCATATGAAAATAATTCAAACACATGAATATTATTCAAAATTTCGGCAGCATAACGGCAGGGTAGTTAAAACCGGCACCGTCCCTAGTACGGCTCCTCGCTCTACCTTAAAACCTCGTGGTTTTTGACAATGGGGTTTATGCATCTAGTTCGCACGCAGGCGGCATGTATATATTTATTTCATTTCCACAAACTAATCCTAAGTTGTTTCAACCAAATATTTCACAACCACAAACGGGTATTTTTCAACCACCATCAACCAATATCAATCACAAACAATCCCAAACAATCATTCACTATCAACCAATTTTCACAACAATTTCAACCAATAAATATCGTCCATGGTTTGTGGACGAGGGGCGTATATACATATATATATATATATATATATATATATATATATTTATATATAGCAATTCACTTTCATTTTACACATATATAATATTTTTAAATCAGAAATCTCACCAATAGCTATCCAATACCACGACTCTTCCTTTACAGAAATCTCCGCCTTTTGTCGCTTTCGCCCGTATTCTCTACACATGTAAAAATCGAATTTTTACTATGCTATTAATATATAAAAATCTGATTTTTACTTCGACTTTCAATATATAAAAATATGATTTTTCTTTTTTAAAAATTAGGTTTTTATTTCTTTTTTAATAATCTTTAAAAATCAGTTTTTACAATTTAAACCAATCAGTTTTTATTCTTTTAAAAAAATCAGTTTTTATTCTTTAAAAAAATCAGTTTTTATTCTTTTAAAAAATCAATTTTTATTCTTTTATAAAATCAGTTTTTATTCTTTTATAAAATCAGTTTTTATTCTTTTAAAAAAACTAGTTTTTGCATCTTTAAAAAAACAGAAATTAGTTTTTAAATCATTTTTAAATCGGTTTTAAAATTCTTATAAATCAGTTTTTAATATTTAAAAAAAACAGTTTTTAACAAAACAAAAATAAAAATAAAAATAAAATAAACTAAATTCTCACCGATAGCTTGCAAAGTGGAGGGAAGAAGAAGGAGGCGTTGGCGGCTCGTGGTGGTGGTGCTCGGTGGTGTCGCGTCGAGGTAAGGGGGGGCTTGTAACGACCCAGAAAATCTGAACCAATTTAAAATTTTTAAATTGGCTAAAATAATGGATTTTAAATATTTAAAATAAATATTTTAAGTAATGGCGATGAAAACTGAGTTGAAATCGACAATTGAAAACGAATATAATTAATTATAATTATATATAGAATTGAAAATAGCGCGGTAGTTCGATAATTCGATTTCAAACTTCAATTGAATATACCGGGTGCAAAACAATCCGTATTTTAGTGAAACCAAAAACATTAGGATCTAATTGGTAATATCTTTCTAACGAATCCGACCAATCGAAATTTCATAGCGGGAGTCAAAAGATATGTCCAGTTGAAAATTCTGAATAGTCGCTATGGAATTCAGGCCCTTAAAAATGGACATTTTGCAAATGACCTCGGATTTCGACGGAACCACTTTTGTTGGATCCGTGATGTCAAATTATTGCTAGGTTTCAAATTTCATAATTTTTCGAATCAATATGTGAGCGTGGCAAAAGAAAACGCGTTTGACCAGTTTCTGTTGATTTTAATTGAATGGAAATTGGCCATTTCTCAAACGGTCTCAGAATTCGACGAAACTAGTTTTGTTAGGACCGTATCGTCAATACGAAGCTAGAAAATATTTTTCTGGAATTTTTCTGGTTAGTATATGGCCCCGGTAATTTGAAATGTACGTTTAAAATTCAATATAGTAATTTAAATGTAAATTCAACGGAAACTGACTGTAACGATCAAATCAGCTTGCGATACATATCCCATTGTGTTCAGAATGGGGGTAAAACGCTATGGACGACAGGCGGTGGGCCTCGTTTCGAGGTCGTGGATAAAAGTCAACCTTTTTGCGAAATTTAATAATTAAATAATAAAAAAATTACCCTTCCCTCCTTTATCTCCTTCTGCCCCCCCCCCCCGATTCAGTTAAACAAAAAAATAAAAAAAAATAAAAAGAAAAAGAAAACCTAGTCATCGATCTTTTTTTTTTTAATCCTAAAAAAAACTGTTCGGTATTTAATCCCTTTTTAAAAAAACAGTTTTAAAATTCTTTAAAAACTCAGTTTTTAAAACTTTCTGTTTATATAAAATACAAATAAAATAATTAAAAAAACTTACGGCGAGGGGAGGGGGTTTCCCACAGATCGACGGAGGTGGCTTCGAACTGGACGGAGCGGTGGTGCGGTCGGCGGTGGGTCTGGTGTAAAAATTACATTAAAGAACACAATTGGTGTTGTCGAATAATTTAACCATTGAAATAAATCGATTTGAAATTCTAAATATACGTGAATTATTTGGAAAGGGCGAGTTAATTCTCATTTCGAATAATCGACCGACGATTGAAATTCGAAGATGAAGACGATGGTCGAAGACCGGAGATCTTCACCTCGTTTGGATGGTAACCGAGGTCCTGATTGGGAGGCATCCCGAAATATGGATAATGAGTGGTGATCGTTCAGACGTACGTGTTGATCGAAGGGTTTGCGAGGTATTTAGTGCCTCCGGTTTCGTTCAGACCCAGAACGGACTTGTAAATGGACTTTGTGTCTGACATAGGATTTACTCTGTGTGGCATGCTAAGATGCAGTGATCAGGGCTTCAGTTGAAAAGCAAAGTCTTGTGGTGATGATCAAAGCACCGCCTGTGTGGCGTAGCTTTGTGTATAACGTGAATTCGCGAGCCTCACACCCCGGTATGAACCAGAAACGGGAGAAGGACCTCAGGGAGGGCATGCGTTTCCTTCTAGCTAGGGTGGTGTCGGTGACCTACCAGCCCTGACATTTATATACTTTTCACCTATGTGGTTGTTGCTGTTGCGAGGCGCCTCGGTTAGATCGGACGATCCGGGTCCGATGGAGTCACTTGTTGGCTCGTTTACGCCCCAAAGGGCGGGGAAACGTATCGTTCAGGCATTTTAATCCACATCGGTGGACCGGCCCTGACGATCCAAGGGTCACTCGAGCTCTGATCCTGAGACATGGGCTAGATTGTCTCGAATTCGGTAAGGACTATCTTTTGCCTTGGTTCATGACGGAAATCCAATTTCCAAATACGACATCGTGCGGTTTTGATTGTATACCTATATATGGCGACATAGTGGTATGGGTCATTAATGCCGTCTATGATTGATAGTTATGATTTGAAATTGTTTTCAAAACATATAAACACTAGCAATAATATCAAATGCCTTTGTTTTATTCGTATCAAGCATATTTGGCCGTTATAAGGTAAAAACTCTATCCTCCGGTTTGCGTTGCATTGTGTGATGGGAACTGAGTCTTATAACGACTTCATTTTTATAAAAAGCATATCGATGTTTAAAAGAAAGATTTGTTTTAAAGCACTGGCAATCCAATGGAGTAAACCCGTTCCATGAAAGTGGCGTGGTCCTGTGATTAGCCAATTATATATGTGTTGAGTGGATTTCTCATACCAGTCCCATGACTGACTCGTAGTTTGTTTCACTCTCAAACTCGGGTGCCCCTTTTTCTACACGGGCAGCCTTGTATTCAGGTTTAGCTGGTTCTTTCTGGATAGCTGGAGCTGAAGATGGATTCTATCATTTATTTCTTTTTATGCTGTTCAGCTCCTATTGTACATATTTTGTTTATTTCCGCTGTAGACATTTATGTATAGCTGAACTGTATTTGTACTAAGTAAGATCCTGTATACTGTGTAACTCTGATGATTACTTTTATCCATTATATTTTGTTGTTCATTCTGGTGTATTTATTTAATTCTTTTCTGCTATTATCTGTTTCTGTGTTATATTCCAAAGATAACCTTGTTTCCGTGAGAACGGGAAATCGGGTCGTCTCAGGGCTGCTTCGATTTGCGTCGACTGGGGGCGTCGCGATGAAGGCGCTGGAAGCAGGAGGTCGGAGGGGGGCGGCGGCTTCGTGGTGGTGGTCTTCGTCGGCGTCGAGGTCTTGAGGGGGGCGGCGCGATTTGATTTAGGTTTTTTTTTTTTGTTTCTGGTAAATGAATCGGGGGGGGGGGGGAAAGCAGAAGAAAAGGGGGGAAAAATTAAAGTAATATATATATATATATTTTTATTATTTAATTATTTAATTTTGCAAAAAGGTTGACTTTTACATACGACCTCGAAACGAGGCCCACCGCCTGTCGTCCATAGCGTTTTACCCCCATTCCGAACACAATGGGATATGTATCGCAAGCTGATTTGATCATTACAATCAGTTTCCTTTTGAATTTACATTTAAATCACTATGTTGAATTTTAAACGTACATTTCAAATTATCGGGGCCACATACTGACTAGAAAAATTCCAGAAATATATTTTCTAGCTTCGTATTGATGATACGGTCCTAACAAAACTAGTTTCGTCGAATTCTGAGAACGTTTGAAAAATGGCCAATTTCCAGTCGATTAAAATCAACAGAATCTGCTCAAACGCATTTTCCTTTGGCACGCTCACATATTGATTCGAAAAATTATGAAATTTGAAACCTAGCAATAACTTCACATCACGGATCCAACAAAAGTGGTTTCGTCGAAATCCGAGGTCGTTTGCAAAATGTCCATTTTTAAGGGCCTGAATTCCATAACGACTATTCAAAATTTTCAACTGGACATATCTTTTGATTCCCACTATCAAATTTCGATTGGTCGGATTCGTTAGAAAGAATTTACCAATTAGATCCTAATGTTTTTGGTTTCACTAAAATACGGATTGTTTTGCACCCGGTATATTCAATTGAAGTTTGAAATCGAATTATCGAACTACCGCGCCCTTTTCAATTCTATATATAATTATAATTAATTATATTGGTTTTCAAATGTCGATTTTAACTCAGTTTTCATCGCCATTATTTAAAATATTTATTTTAAATATTTAAAATCCATTATTTTAGCCAATTTAAAAATTTTAAATTGGTTCAGATTTTCTGGGTCGTTACAATCTCCCCCACTTAAAACTTTTCGTCCCCGAAAAGGAACAAAGTCGAAAGTGGTTTGATAAATCCATAATCATACAACACAACCAACCAATTTGTGTCTAGCCTTTCAAAAATATTCTTATCAACTTCTATATTCTTTTATAAATCATTCAGAGTATAGAATAAATAGTGCGCATACCTGGGAAGAAAATAGCAACAAAATAGAGAAATAAATGGTAATGCAAAGTATGACAAATGTACCTTGCACCGGATTCAATCAGAGATATCTACTCGGCATCTGGGGTAAGCTTTCTGAATGCTCCCCTCAGTTTCCCAAGTACAATCTCGCGGATCTCCACTCCATTGCACTTTGACTAAGTGAACTTTCTTGTTCCTCAGCTCTTTGGTTTCTTTGCCGATTATCTTTAGCGGCTCTCTTCTCACAGCTAATTCTGGGGTAATTTCAATGTCCTGCTGAGCTGCTTCTTCCACGATCAAGTTTGGATCATGAACGTGCTTTCGAAGTTGAGATATATGAAATACATCGTGCACTCCAGGCAACCAGTCGGGCAGTTTGACCCTATAAGCGAGAGTTCCAACCCGTCCCAGAATAGGAAACGGACCAAT
Organism: Allium sativum; assembly: GCA_030737875.1. Classification (NCBI taxonomy): domain Eukaryota; kingdom Viridiplantae; phylum Streptophyta; class Magnoliopsida; order Asparagales; family Amaryllidaceae; genus Allium; species Allium sativum. Next base: position 256,935,590 of record CM060926.1, on the reverse strand, counting down.
GAATTTGGGTGCTAACTTTCCAGTTTTACCGAACCGGATAACTCCTCTCATCGGCGATACTTTCAAATATACATAGTCACCAACTTTAAAGGATATATCTCTTCTTCTTCTATCGGCATATCTCTTTTGTCGACTTTGAGCGGCGAGTAATCGCTTCTTAATAAAATCGACTTTGTCGGCGGCTTCTCGAATCATATCAGGACCCAACACAAGTCTATTTCCAGGCTCGACCCAACAAGCAGGAGATCGGCACGGTCTACCATACAATGCTTCGAATGGCGACATTGTCAGACTCGCCTGGTAACTGTTGTTATAAGAGAATTCAGCCAAATGCAGATGGTCTTCCCATGATCCACCGAAATCTAGAACACAAGCCCGCAATAGATCTTCTAAAATGCGATTCACCCTCTCAGTCTGACCGTCTGTCTGAGGATGATAAGCGGTGCTCAAGTTCAACTTCGTTCCTAGCTCGACTTGAAATGCTTCCCAGAATTTGCTAGTGAATATTGTATCTCTATCACTTACTATACTGAGCGGCACTCCATGCAGTCTAACTATTTCTCTAAAGTAAATCTGCGCCAGACTCTGAGCGGTTCTATTTGATCCGACAGGTATGAAATGGGCGGTCTTCGTGAAACGATCTACGATCACCCAAATACTGTCATTTCCTTTTCTGGTTCTGGGCAAACCATCAATGAAATCCATAGAAATATGCTCCCACTTCCAACCAGGAACTTCCAGTGGTTGTAATAATCCAGCCATTTTCTGTTGGTCACTCTTGACTAGCTGGCAAGTAGGGCATCGGCTAACATATATTGAAACGTCTCTCTTCATAGCCTTCCACCAGAATATTCTTTTGAGATCGTTATACATTTTGGCCACACCAGGATGGATACTCAGCTTGGACTTGTGACACTCGTCTAACACTTCCCTTTTGAGTTCGGGGATGTCAGGAATACAAATCCTTCCTTTTAATCTCAAGGTTTCGTCGTTATCTATTTGAAAACACGAGGGTTCGCCTTTCTGAATCCTTTTGATCATATCTTTTATAAAGTTATCCTCCTTCTGAAGAATAGATATGTTGTCAATCAAGGAAGTCGTGATAACAAAGCTGGCGATCATTACATTCTTTCTGCTCAGCGCATCGGCCACGACATTGGCTTTTCCTGGAGTATATATAATTTCAAAGTCATATGCTGCAAGAAACTCCAGCCAACGCTGCTGCCTCAAATTTAAGTCCTTTTGAGTGAACAGATACTTTAACGACTGGTGATCTGTAAACAGTTCAAATCTCTCGCCCAGAAGATAGTGTCTCCAGATTTTCAAAGAGAATATGATAGCCAATAACTCAAGATCATGAGTTACATAGTTTTTCTCGTGCGGTTTCAGTTGACGGCTAGCATAAGCAATCACTTGGCCCCTTTGCATCAACACTGCACCAAGGCCTTCTCTAGAAGCATCAGTCCATACTTTTAAATCTTGGTTGCCATCGATGATGGTTAATACCAGAGCTGTCGTTAATCTCAACTTCAGCTCTTCGAAAGCCTCCTCACTCTCTTGAGTCCATTTGAATTTAGAATGCTTCTTTGTAAGCTTCGTTAAGTGACCAGATATCTTCGAAAAGTCTTTAACGAACTTTCGGTAATAGCTAGCCAATCCGAGAAAACTGCGGACTTCAGTGGGAGTACTGGGCTGTTTCCAATTCTGAATAGCTGTGATTTTGCTTGGATCCACAGCGATTCCATCTTTTGATACGACATGGCCCAGAAATTTCACTTCATCTTGCCAGAATATACATTTGGAAAACTTGGCTTTTAATACATTCCGTCTGATAATTTCTAACACTTGTTCCAGATGCTTTTCATGTTCGGCCTTTGATTTAGAGAAGATTAGAATATCATCAATAAAAACCAAAACAAATTTATTCAATACTCCTCTGAATACTCTGTTCATCAGATCGACGAAATAAGCTGGAGCGTTACATAAGCCGAATGGCATTACTAACCACTCGTAGAATAAGTCGAGGACTCTGAACGCTGTCATTGGAACACACTCTTCGGCAATTCGAAGTTGATGGAATCCTGTAGCTAGGTCCATTCGTGAGAATACTTGTGCTCCATTTAATCGATCTAACAAATCATCTATTCGCGGCAATGGATATTTGTTCTTTATTGTCTGTTTGTTTAGATCACGATAATCCACACTTAGACGTAGAGTACCGTCAGATTTTGGGACAAACACCACTGCTGCACCCCAATCAGAGAAACTAGGCCTGATCAGACCTTTCCATACTAGTTGTCTTGTTTGATTGTCTAATTCCTCCTTCTCTTTCAAGCACATTCTTCGAATAGCGTGAACTACCGGCCTTGCATTCGGAATTAAAGCAATTTTGAAATCTATTTCCCTTTGCGGAGGTAAGCGAACAACTTCCTCGAACACATCCGCATAGTTCTTGACGACAGGAATATCTTTGATGAGGTCAGGAATATTCTCTGTAACTTCAGGGATATTTTCAATTTGGGCTGGAGAAACATCGAGAGCTGACCAGAAATCTTTTCTATTTGAAGTCGGGCCTTCACATGGTATGGTTATTTAACTCCCTGATTTAATCTTAGCTCTAACAACTCTCTCGGCGCATCTAACCTCTGCTTCATATTTGGTTAACCAATCCAATCCCAAAATAAGATCGAATTCATCAAAATTCATGAAGACAGAGATAATAGGGAATTTATAGCAAGAAAAAGAGACGGGTACTGCACAAACCCAACTGAGATTGATGGAACCTCCCACTGGATTTCGGACAGTCATTGGCTCCTTGAGCTTTTTCAAATTCAAATCCAACTTCTTGGCTGCACTCTTTGCAATAAAGCTTCGTGACGCGCCTGTGTCAAACAGTACTTTAACTGGAATGTTTTTGACAGTTAGCGTGTCTTCTAAAACATCAGCCCTTTCTTTGCTAGCTGAGGGCTCAGAAGTTTCTGCTACTTCATTTACTTGAACTATTTCAGGCTTTCCGAATAGCAGGCATTTTTTCTCAATATGACCAGCTTGATGGCACTTCCGGCATTTCCTACCTTCTCGAGCCTTCCCACCGGGTTTGAATCCACCCTTGCTTCTTTTCTTTATGGGCCCACAATTTATCGACAAATGCCCCTTTTTATGGCAGTTATTGCATACGGAAGTCGTGGCAGGTTCCTTTTCAGATCTAGCCCTTTTCCTCTTGGCACTGGGCTCCTTATTGACATCTGACTTTGTACTGGTCTCTGGACGATCAGTTTCCGACTCTGCTTTGTCACTACAACAAACTTCTTCTTCGTTGCGTAACATTCCTTTCTTGTCTAGATCTTCGTATTGATAAGCCATATAAATCATTTCTGAGAAAGGAAGCTTCACATGCCCCAATACTTTATTCCGGTATTTCCTTTGAAGCCCGTGAATAAATCTCAGATTTTTCCTCTTTGGGTCTTGAATTAGATGAGGAGCAAAGTGAGAAAGTTCATTGAATTTCTTATGATATTCGGGAATTGTCATGTCTCCTTGTATTAGATAAGAAAATTCATCGCATAATCGCTCAGTTGCTTCGGGAGGAGTAAATCTTTCTAAGAAAATCACTTTGAATCTGCCCCAGGTGATATCACCTTCTGGATTATTTTCAATAACTGAATCCCACCAGAATAAAGCTTCGTCTTTGAGATCCCAGGAGGCCAGCAATCTTTTCTGGTCATCTCTAAGCTTTAATGCTTCGAAAATTTTCTCAGCCGAACGAATCCTAGCTTGTGTCTTCATAATAGATTCTTCACCAGAGAACGGTATTCCACCCATATTTCGATATTTGATTAATAGGGCCTCAATATCCGGTTCTGTATTCCTTCTGCTTCTGACACTCATTTTCTAGTACTTCTGCAAATGGCATATCAAGTGTCAGGTCACAGAAAAGATATTTTAAAACATAGAGACAAATACTTCAAATGTAAATGTGTCTATCAAGGTGTACTTTCATTCTGCTACTCATACTAGGATATTACTGATCCTATCTGTATAGAGTTACCCGTCCTAGAACACTACTGGTTCTATTTCTGACGAGTTCGTTCAAATGTTATATTCCAGAACTAAGCTTAACCAAAGCTCTGATACCACGATGAGACGACCCGATTTCCCGTTCTCTCGGAAACAAGGGCTACCTTTGGAATATAACACAGAAACAGATAATAGCAGAACAGAATTAAATAAATACACCAGATAATGAACAATAGAATATACTGGATAAAAGTAATCATCAGAGTTACACAGTATACAGGATCTTACTTAGGACAAATACAATTCAGCTATACATAAATGTCTACAGCGGAAATAAACAACATATGTACAATAGGAGCTGAACAGCATAAAAAGAAATAAATGATAGAATCCATCTTCAGCTCCAGCTATCCAGAAAGAACCAGCTAAACCTGAATACAAGGCTGCCCATGTAGAAAAAGGGGCACCCGAGTTTGAAAGTGAAACAAACTACGAGTCAGTCATGGGACTGGTATGAGAAATCCACTCAACACATATATAATTGGCTAATCACAGGACCACGCCACTTTCGTGGAACGGGTTTACTCCATTGGATTGCCAGTGCTTTAAAACAAATCTTTCTTTTAAACATCACTATGCTTTTTATAAAAATGAAACCGTTATAAGACTCAGTTCCCATCACACAATGCAACGCAAACCGGAGGATAGAGTTTTACCTTATAACGGTCAAAATATGCTTGATACGATCAAAACAAAGGCATTTGATATTATTGTTAGTGTCTATATGTTTTGAAAACAATTTCAAATCATAACTATCAATCATAGACGGCATTAATGCCCCATACCACTATGTCGCCATATATAGGTATACAATCAAAACCGCACGATCACGTACTTGGAAATTGGATTTCCGTCATGAACCAAGGCAAAAGATAGTCCTTACCGAATTCGAGACAATCTAGCCCATGTCTCAGGATCAGAGCTCGAGTGACCCTAGGAGCGACAGGGCCGGTCCACCGATGTGGATTAAAATTCCTGAACAATACGTTTCCCCGCCCTTTGGGGCGTAAACGAGCCAACGAATGACTCCATCGGACCCGGATCGTCCGATCAAACCGAGGCACCTCGCAACAGCAACAACCACATAGGTGAAAAGTATATAAATGTCAGGGCTGGTAGGTCACTGACACCACCCTAGCTAGAAGGAAACGCATGTCCTCCCTGAGGTCCTTCCTCCCGTTTCTGGTTCATACCGGGGGGTGAGGCTCGCGAATTCACGTTATACACAAAGCTACGCCACACAGGCGGTTCTTTGATCATCACCACAAGACTTTGCTTTTCAACAGAAGCCCTGATCACTGCATCTTAGCATGCCACACAGGCAATTCACGCCATGCGATTGATGTCCATCGATATACAACCTCTGAGCTCGTACGTCTCAGAGAAGGGCATTAAGCAAAAGAATAAATTCTCCGCCGCCAAATAGATGTATATTTAACAGAAATCAATCAATACAGAATAAAATCCAATGTCGGACACACAGTCCATTTACAAGTCCGTTCTGGGTCTGAACGAAACCGGAGGCACTAAATACCTCGCAAACCCATCGATCACCACGTACGTCTGGACGATCACCACTCATTATCCATATTTCGGGATGCCTCCCAATCAGGACCTCGGTTACCATCCAAACGAGGTGAAGATCTCCGGTCTTCGACCACCGTCTTCATCTTCGACTTTCAATGGTCGGTCAATTATTTGAAATGAGAATTAACTCGGCCTTCTCAAATAATTCACGTATATTTATATTTTCAAATCAATTTATCTCAATGGTTAAATTATTCGACAACACCAATATTGTTCTTTAATGTAATTTTCACACCAAACACATTCAACCATCAAAAGCCACACAAATCAAGCAAATTTCAGTTTATTTCCATTCCATATCGCCTATGGTATTTTATAACTATTTATCGCTATTTTTATTTATTTTAAAATAGCTAATATATTCAAAACGACGTTTCGGGCCATAACGTGGTCGTGGCGCTGTTTTTCTTCAGATTTGATTTACACATATCTGAAAATCTAACCGTTGGATCTTCACAAAATTTACATCATTAGAAAGGTCTTTTCAAAACGAATCCAACGGTTCCAGTTTCGGGAAAATCCGACGGTCGGATCTCCCGGTACAATCGTTTGAAGTTTCGATTTCAAAATACGAACTGCAGCGTCGTTATTCGATTAAATATAATTATATTTATATATATAAATAAATATAATTGTTTCTGGCACTGTTTTTCTTTAGATTTGAATTAAACATTCCAGACAATCCAACCGTTGGATTTCTACAAAGCTGATGCCGTTGGGAAGATATTTCCAAGGCGAACCCGACGGTTGAGGTTTCGGGAAAATCCAATGGTCGGATTTCCCGCACTAGTTGTTTGAAATCATGGTTTCAAAATACGAACTGCACGGCCTCGTTTCGTTTTAATTTTATTTATATTTATATATTTATATAAATATAGTTCATTCAATGATTTCAATATCGTTTTCACTTCAAAAAAATTTCTAACACCTTAAAATTTTGGAAAATTTCGCCATAACCTCCCCTGCACCGGGAGCATCGGGAAATCGCAAATAGCGTTCCCGGTCCTTCTAATCTCAAAAAGAAAAAGAAAAAGCCAAGCGGCTAGCCAACAGGCTCATAAAATCATCACCCAAACAAAGCAGTAAATGTGTACCTATTTGTCGGGCACAAAATTTTATTCCTCTTCTCTATCCCCTTTGCTATAACTTGTTCAATAAATATGCATGTACATATATATACAGTTCTTATCATTTATCATTTTCTATTCAACTTCATATTTGATTTCTGTTTGGTTTAAAAACACCATTCATTCTAATGTTACATAGATAGGTGCAAATCATTTCATTAGCTAATTAATGAATATTTCAACTCATATATGTTTATTTTGAACAAGTGGATATTTTTAACACTTCACATTTCAGCGATTAATGCATACAATAAAAATGTGATTTTTATTGTAAAACAATTCATTTCAAAACACTATTCTTCTATATAGTTCCTATAGGTGATAAAAATAAGATTTTTATCCTAAAACAATTTCTTTTGAAACGAGATTATTTTACACAGTTCATATAGTCGATAAAAGGTGATTTTTGTTATCAAACAATTTATTTCAAAATATGAATACCATTCAACACATGAATTTCTAATCAACGAATGAATATCAATTCAACACATGAATGTTTTCTATAGTTTAAGCATATGAAAATAATTCAAACACACGAATATTATTCAAAATTTCGGCAGCATAACGACAGGGTAGTTAAAACCGGCACCGTCCCTAGTACGGCTCCTCGCTCTACCTTAAAACCTCGCGGTTTTTGACAATGGGGTTCATGCATCTAGTTCGCACGCAGGCGGCATGTATATATTTATTTCATTTCCACAAACTAATCCTAAGTGGTTTCAACCAAATATTTCACAACCACAAACGGGTATTTTTCAACCACCATCAACCAATATCAATCACAAACAATCCCAAACAATCATTCACTATCAACCAATTTTCACAACAATTTCAACCAATAAATATCGTCCATGGTTTGTGGACGAGGGGCGTATATATATATATATATATATATATATATATATATATATATATATATATATAGATATAGATATTTATATATAGCAATTCACTTTCATTTTACACATATATAATATTTTTAAATCAGAAATCTCACCAATAGCTATCCAATACCACGACTCTTCCTTTATAGAAATCTCCGCCTTTTGTCGCTTTCGCCCTTATTCTCTACACATGTAAAAATCGAATTTTTACTATGCTATTAATATATAAAAATCTGATTTTTACTTCGACTTTCAATATATAAAAATATGATTTTTCTTTTTTAAAAATTAGGTTTTTATTTCTTTTTTAATAATCTTTAAAAATCAGTTTTTACTATTTAAACCAATCAGTTTTTATTCTTTTAAAAAAATCAGTTTTTATTCTTTTAAAAAATCAGTTTTTATTCTTTTAAAAAATCAGTTTTTATTCTTTTATAAAATCAGTTTTTATTCTTTTAAAAAAACTAGTTTTTGCATCTTTAAAAAAACAGAAATTAGTTTTTAAATCATTTTTAAATAGGTTTTAAAATTCTTATAAATCAGTTTTTAATATTTAAAAAAAACAGTTTTTAACAAAACAAAAATAAAAATAAAAATAAAATAAACTAAATTCTCACCGATAGCTTGCAAAGTGGAGGGAAGAAGAAGGAGGCGTCGGCGGCTCGTGGTGGTGGTGCTCGGTGGTGTCGCGTCGAGGTAAGGGGAGGCTGCTTCGATTTGCGTCGACTGGGGGCGTCGCAATGAAGGCGCTGGAAGGAGGAGGTCGGAGGGGGGCGGCGGCTTCGTGGTGGTGGTCTTCGTCGGCGTCGAGGTCTTGAGGGGGTGCGGCGCGATTTGATTTAGGTTTTTTTTTTTTTTTTCTGGTAAATGAATCGGGGGGGAGGCCAAGCAGAAGAAAAGGGGGAAAAAATTAAAGTAATATATATATATATATATATATTATTTAATTATTTAATTTTGCAAAAAGGTTGACTTTTACATACGACCTCGAAACGAGGCCCACCGCCTGTCGTCCATAGCGTTTTACCCCCATTCCGAACACAATGGGATATGTATCGCAAGCTGATTTGATCGTTACAATCAGTTTCCTTTTGAATTTACATTTAAATCACTATGTTGAATTTTAAACGTACATTTCAAATTACCGGGGCCACATACTGACTAGAAAAATTCCAGAAAAATATTTTCTAGCTTCGTATTGACGATACGGTCCTAACAAAACTAGTTTCGTCGAATTCTGAGACCGTTTGAAAAATGGCCAATTTCCAGTCGATTAAAATCAACAGAATCTGGTCAAACGCGTTTTCCTTTGCCACACTCACATATTGATTCGAAAAATTATGAAATTTGAAACCTAGCAATACTTTCACATCACGGATCCAACAAAAGTGGTTTCGTCGAAATCCGAGGTCGTTTGCAAAATGTCCATTTTTAAGGGCCTGAATTCCATAGCGACTATTCAGAATTTTCAACTGGACATATCTTTTGATTCCCGCTATCAAATTTCGATTGGTCGGATTCGTTAGAAAGATATTACCAATTAGATCCTAATGTTTTTGGTTTCACTAAAATACGGATTGTTTTGCACCCGGTGTATTCAATTGAAGTTTGAAATCGAATTATCGAACTACCGCGCCCTTTTCAATTCTATATATAATTATAATTAATTATATTGGTTTTCAAATGTCGATTTTAACTCAGTTTTCATCGCCATTATTTAAAATATTTATTTTAAATATTTAAAATCCATTATTTTAGCCAATTTAAAAATTTTAAATTGGTTCAGATTTTCTGGGTCGTTACAAGAGCTAAGGAGGAAAAATATTCATCTAGTCAAAGTGCAGTGGAGTAGTGATCCTAGAGACTGTACTTGGGAAACTGAGGAAAGCTTCAAACAAGCCTATCCCAAATGCAGAGTGGACATCTCTGACTAACTCTGGTGCAAGGTACCTTTACAATACTTTGCATTTACATTTTATTTCCTACTTAGCTGTTATTTCCTTTTCGAGGACGAAAAGTTTTAAGTGGGGGAGATTGTAATAACCCGAAAAATGTGAACTAGTTTAATTTTTTTTTAAATTAGGTTATTACCAAAGAATTTGAATAATTTAAATAGCCTATTTGAATAAAATATAAAATTGGGTATGGTATTGCAGTTTGGAATTTTGAATACAAACATTGTCTGACTGTACCGGATGGAAAATATAACGGATTTTAACGAAACTGAAAATATTTAAATCTATTTATCAATACCTTTCTAACGAATCTGAAAAATTGAAGTTTCATAACGGAAATCAAAAGTTATGGCCAAATGAATTTTCAGAAAGGTCGCTATATAGCATATATAGCCCTTGAAAATTGATATTTTGTATACGACCTCGGAATTCGACGAAACCACTTTTGTTGGGTCCGGGATGTCAAATTATTGCTAAGTTTCAAATTTCATAATTTTTGAAGCTAGTATGTGAGCGGGGCAAAAGAAAATGTGATTGGTCAAATTCTGTTAAAATGGGTCGACCTAAAAATGGCCATTTTTCAAACGAGCTCAGAATTCGACGAAACTGGTTTTGTTAGGACCGTATCGTCAAAACAAAGCTAGATTTATTTTTCTGGAATTTTTCGATTCAGTTTGTGGTCTTGGCAAATTGAAATGTACGTTTAAATTAAATATCGAATGTTTTATATATTAATTTGAAAAATAAATGACTGTAACAGTCAAAATGGCCAACGAAACATATCCCATTGTGTCCGGAATGGGGGTATTTAGCTAGGGGCGACAGTCGTTGGGTTTAAAAAGGAGTCCGTTTGCAAAAACACTATTTAAAAATTCCTATAAAGCTCTAGCCAATAGGAATTTTTCTTTAAAAAAAATACGAAGAAACCATAGCCGCCAGCGATCTGGACGACGTAGGGAGCTCGAATCTTCTCGTCGATTTTGCCGCCGCCTCAGTAGATTTCGCCGCCGCCGCCGCCTGTTGAAGCTTCTGACCGCCTTCGCCTCCTCTATCAATTCGACCAAGCCACGCCTCCGTCCATCAACCGTAGACGCCGGAATTCGACCAGGAAGTCGCGCCTTTTGGAGCGCTGCCGCGACCCACAGAAGCCACTGAACCCATCGCCACCACAGCCGTTCTAGAGGTGGTTCATAGCTCTTTGACGCAGCGTGGTCTGATCGAAGCATCGAAGTACGGTTAGGCTTAAAAATCGAGACCTAGTTTCGAAGTTTTAAAAACTTTTCTGATGTAAAATTCTGAAATGAAAATAACACTTTTAAGTGTTGCAAAACTTTGAAAAATAATATGTTTTTCGCTCTTTAACGAAATTTGATGAAACAGGAGACACCGTGACCGCAAGGAGGCTCTCTACATTCTAGAAGAAGCAGCAGATTTTTCTGACCTTCCTACGATTTTTAGCACTGCAATAACCAATGTGAGGAATCTAAACTAATTATGTGATTGAAATCGGGTTGTATAAATTATATAATTGAAGTGTAAATTATAAACGCATTGTATACCTCATGTACATGTGTTGTATAAGTTATATTAGCGATGTATAAATTATACAACCGTTGAATGAAACATATATGCTTTGAATTGTGATGAAATGCAAGTGAATTATTATATTATATATATATTTATACTCCCCTCGTCCACAGACCATGGACGATATTCATTGCTTGTGATTGACGTAATATTATATGGTATGACGAATGGTTGGAAATAATTGTTTGTGGTTGATATTGTCGTTGAAAAATACCTTTGTGGTTGAAAAATGCCCTCTTGTGGTTGAAACAAATTAGAATAGAATTATGGAACTGAAAATAAAACATGCCGCCTGCGTGCGAACTAGATGCATGATCCCCATTGTCAAAAACCGCGAGGTTTTAAGGTAGAGCGAGGAGCCGTACTAGGGACGGTCCCGGTTTTAACTACCCTGTCGTTATGCTGCCGAAATTTTCTGAAATATTTATGTGTTAGAATAATTTTCATTCGTTGAAATAAAATATACAAACTATATAGAATATTCATGTGTTGAGTTGCAATTCATTCGTTGAGTTGAAATTCATGTGTTGAATATTATTTGAATTTAAACAAATAGCTTTAGCGATAAAAATCACATTTTTATATATATACAAACTATATAGAATATTCATTGTTGAGTTGCAATTCATTCGTTGAGTTGAAATTCATGTGTTGAATATTATTTGAATTTAAACAAATGGCTTTAGCGTTAAAAATCACATTTTTATATATATACAAACGATATAGAATATTCATGTGTTGAATTGCAATTTGTTCGTCGAGTTGAAATTCATGTGTTGAATGTTATCGTATTTTAAAATAAAATGAATAGGCAATAAAAACTACACCTTTATTGTGAATATGAAGTGTTAAAAATACACACGTGTCGAATAAATATTTTTGATGATAAAAATATTTCTTTTATCATCTATACGCTTAGTTAAAAATACACACGTGTCGAATAAATATTTTTGATGATAAAAATATTTCTTTTATCATGTATACGCTTAGTTAAAAAATACACACGTGTCGAATAAATATTTTTGATGATAAAAATATTTATTTTATCATGAATACGCTTAGATAAAAATACACACGTGTTGAAATGAATAATAGTTTGCTAGAAGTATTATTATTAGCTTTGTTCTGCATATATATGCATGTGTTGAACAGGAAAAATGGATTAGCTGTAGAGTAAAGAAATTATTTGCGTGCCCGACAAATAGGTAAACCTTGATGAGTTGGCTGCGCAATTTTATTAATAAATCAACTCCTGTGAATGCCAATGGATGCGGAGTGCTGGATATTCTTTGTGAAATAATAAATAACGCCATAGGATAGTAACAATTAATTTTGAACTACACTACATGGCATACTTCTTGACGATAGGCATACTTCATCATATTCCACATAAGCAAATGGAGCTTGTGTGGCGAGGTGGAAGATTTACCATACAAGCAAGAGGCTTGTATGGCGATGACTATGTACTACAGGTTGAACTGATGACTGATATGGACTATATAAATTATAACGATAAATTGCCAGATTAATAAAAACCCCACACGGGTCTGGAGTTGACAATAATCACGTCGCTCTAGTTATTAGATATGGCACATGGACTACTTATTTCCACACGGAAACGGGGTGACGGGAATTTATTCTCTGGAGTGATTATCAGTACATGCTCCCCCATAAACACAGAAATATATCACTATAAATATGTGAATGCTTTTTAGGATTTATTGGGTACCTGATACGGCCCAAAAAATTTCCAAACCCCTCCCCGTACAATGGAGGTTATGGCAGAAAAATTCGAAATATTAAGGCGTTAGTGAAATATTTGAAGTGAAAACGAAGTTGAAAATATAGGATGAACTACAGTTGAAATTATAGAATGAACTATATTTATATATATATAAATACATATAATTAAAAGGAATAGAGGCCGTGCAGTTCGTGTTTCGGAATCGTAATTTGAAACGATTAGTACGAGAAATCCGACCATCGGATTTTCCCGAAACCGCAACCGCTGGGTTCGCCTTGGAAATATCTTTCCAACATCACCAACCTTGTAAAAATCCAACGGTTGGATTGTCCGGAATGTTTAATTTAAATCTGAAGAAAAACAGCGCCAGAATCGTTTATATTTATATATAAATATAAATATATTTAAATTAAATCGAATAACGACGCTGCAGTTCGAATTTTGAAACCGTAACTTCAAACGACTAGTGTGGAAGATCCGACCGTCGGATCCTCACGAAACTGGAACCGTTGGGTTTGCTTTGGGAATATCTTCCCACTGATATAGACTTTGTAGAAATCCAACGGTTAGATTTTCCGATATGTGTAAAACAAATTAAGGGAAAAACAGCACCAGTGCCACGACACGACCTGAAACGTCGTTTAATTAAATATGGCCATTTTTAAATAAATAAAAATGGCGAAAAATCGTTATAAAATATTATAAGCAACATTGATTGAAAATAAACCAATTGGGCTTGAATTGTTTGATATTTGATGGTTGTATGTGTTGGACACGAAAATAACACCAAATAACTGAAAAATGGATGTCGAATAATATAACCATAGAAAGAATCGATTTAAATTCTAATGACGTGAATTATTTGAAAAGGCCGAGCTAACCCTCATTTCAAATAATTTATCGAGAGATCCAAATTGGAAAATGCAAAGACGATTCAAGACCGACGATCTCCGTATCGGTTGGATGGGCGCTACTGAGGTTCCTGACTGGAGTAGCTACCAGAAGGGGACGGAAGTAGTAGCCGTCTGAACGTATGTGTTGATTGGACGGATATACGAGGAATTGACGCCTCTGGTTTCGTTCAGACCCAGAACGGACTTGTAAATGGACTGTGTGTCTGACATTGGATTTTGTTCTATACTGATTGATCTCTGTTTAATATATATCTGTTTGGCGGCGGAGAATTTATTCTTTTGCTTAACGCCCATCTCTGAGACGTGCGAGCTCAGAGGTTATATATCGATGGAAATCAATCGTATGGAGTGGACTGCCTATGTGGCATGCCAAGATGTTGTGATCAAGGCTTCTGTTGCAAAGCAAAGTCTTATGCAAGATGATCAAAGCAAGGTCTTCGTGGCCTGGCTTTGTGTATTTCGTAGATTCGCGAGCCTCACACCCCGGTATGAGTTAAAAACGGGATACAGACTGCATGGAGAGCACGACGTTTCTTTCTAGCTATGGTGGTTTCAGTTACTTACCAGCCCTGACATATATATCTACTTTTCACCTTTGTGGTTGTTGGAATGCGAGGCGCCTCGATTATAGGTCTGTAAGGACTGGGAAACGTGTGTTTAGGAATTGCCAATCCTTAAACGTAAGAGAGGACCGGCCCTGAAGCATCCAGGGGTTACCCAGAGTGCGTAGTCCCGAGGCATTTGCTAGAGTGTCTCGAAGTGGAGAGGAGCTTGCCCCTTGCCTCGACTCATGACGGAAATCCAATTTCCAATAAGAAATAACGGACTCGATTGTAGAACTAGTATGGAGACATAGTATATGGTAGCTATGCCGCCTATGATTGATATTTATGATGCTATTCGTTTTTGAAACATATATGCACTAGTAATAATATCAAATGATTTTGCTTTATACGTATCAAGCATATTTGGCTATTATAATGTAAAACTCTATGCTCCGGCTTGCGTTGCATTGTGTGATGGGACCTGAGTCTTATAATGGCTTCATTCTTTTTAAAAAGCATTGCGTTGTTTTTAAAAGTATTTACTTTGTTTTAAATGCACTAGCAATCACTGGAGTAAACCCGTTCCGCGAAAGTGGCGTGGTCCTATGATTTGCTATTACTGTTGTTTAACTGTTAAATAGATTCCTCATACCAGTCCCCATGACTGACTCGTTGTTTGTTTCACTTTGCAAACGCGGGTGCCCTTATTTTCACACGGGCAGCCTAGTTCACAGGTGACAGGTTGTTTTTGGCTCTGCACTGTTGCATAAAGTGCATTTTTGGCTCATGGCGAGGCTGACTTCACAGTGATGACTTTGACTTTTTCCGCCATTATTGTTCTTATATTATGATTCCGCCACGGGCGATGCGACTGATTTACTTTCCGTATTTCTTATTGTATGTATATGTACCGCCTTGGGCGATGTACACTGATACCCTTATTATGTCTCACTGCATGTATGTATTCCGCCTCTGGCGATGATGACTAATCACTTTCCTTTTTGTTTACTAAGTTATATCCCACGCTATGCTATTCTGATGTTATTACATGTTGTGATTCTGTTGTCATATCTATGTAAAATTGTTCTATTTTATTGTTTTGCTATTATCTGTACTCTACTATGATGATTAATGTGTTATATTCCAATGTTTATCATTAATACCGCCCCTCGGATTTTGGGATCATCACACATTCTAAGTCAATGAAGATGTGGTATGTGAAAAGATAAGCGTAGCTTCTAGCCTCACATCGGGTAAACGACATAAATTGGGCAGGCAGCATGGCTAATTCGGTCGCTCCGAAGTAGGGTGTATAATCACCTATCTAGAGAATATTCATTTGCTTCTTTAATCTGTCAATGTTGTCCCATATATATATATATATATATATATATATATATATATATATATATGGGAACGGTTGCTGATCCCAACCGTGGGTGATATACATTCGATACACTCAAGCAAAATGAGTGGTCGGTCATGAGTGGTCGGGTTGCAAGATGTTATTGTTGAACCCAGTGTATTCCTCTCTAGAGGTACACTAGCGAAAGGTGGTTCCATACCTTGTCATAGTTGGAAATCCATTACCTAATACGTGCTTGCGGTTTTGATTGTATACTATATATGTAGAACGTGAGATGAAAGCGTTTCCGCTAGATGATTATTATACTGTGGTTGATATCATTATTTTAATATCAAAAGGTTTTTGATATAAAGATATTTTGGATTCTCATAAGGGAAAAACCCGTTCCATTATACGGTGTGGTCTTATGAGATATCGTTTACTTGTTCAAATTGATTTAAACTGTTTTACTCATACCAGTCCATGTTGTTTGCTTTGTATGTGTCGCATGATAGGGGGTTCTCGCTTTTCGTTAGGTGGCGAACGGGAGACTCCTACTCCTACATGTCCCTTTGGTAGGGTTACTTGTGAAGTCGAAAGGCTGGCCGTAAAATATGGTATTGGGGTACCTCTGTAGGCCACGGTGGGGTATTACCTTGCTGCTTCGGGGGGATGAAGGGATGGTTTAGAAGCCTACTGGATTTTCGTCGGGTCGTTACAGTTGGTATCAGAGCATAAGTTAAGTATTACCTTGGCTCTGTGACGTGACTCGGTAGAGATAGGGTTAGTAATACTCTAGATTGAGTTGAGTGTATATATACGAGTGTGTGTTTGTATTTGAAATAAAAATGGTTTTATATAGTGGAGATTAATTGGCTGAGTTTTTTATGAGTTCTGGTCGGTCAGTTTGATCCACTGTATCTGTAAGAGTAAATAAACCCTTGAATACAATGGACCGACACAGTATGGATATATGATATATTATCATATATACGATATATTTGTTGTTATTATAATCGAGTAAGATTATAAATTAAATGGTTAAGTATATAACCAATCAGAATTCAGATAAGTGTAATGAACTGAATTAAATTGGAAATTAAAATCAGAGTTGGAATTAAAATCCTAGAATTTGGAAAGATGTTTGTAAATGAATCTGGATTTAATATATGTAAATTTTAAGATCCTGGGAGATTTTAAATTTGTTTACAACGTTGTAAAAGGATATTTGGAATTGATTTCAAGGTGGAAATGTTTAAAAATGGGTTTTGAAAGTGCTATAGTATTGAACTCACTTCGGTAGCTGGAAAATAGATTCCGATGTTGATCATGACATCATCGGTGTTCATTTTCGAGTATGTAAGTGATGGATTACTACCAAGGATTTTGTTCTGAATTTGTTTTGGGAAAACTAGTTGTGTTGAATTTCAAAATGGAAAATTTGATTTTTTTTAAAGAGGTAAACTGTATAAAAACTTCCAGGAAGAAAAGGTTGTTTGAATTTAAACAAATTAAAGTAAAATTTGTAAAATCCTATAGAATTGGGATTGAGATAAAATCCAGTTAAGTGAAAATCGTATTGAAATAGATTGATGTCAAGTAGAGTTGGACTTTATTAGAGATAATCTGGAATTATATTGGGTTGGTGAGTTATGGATTGGAAATCAAGAATAGTGCCTGAGTTTGAAATGAAATTCGGCTTAGGTATAAGCGAATTGTTGAAATGGTGGATAAAAATAAATTGGAGTTTGATCGGGATAACACTGGTATAGGTTGAATTGAAAACAGGTGAAAGTGATAGAGTTGATATGCCCGACAAAAAGGTACAAGTTTATATTTCATATAAGTTTGGTGATTTGTGAGCCGATTTGGCAAGCCGCTTGGCTGTTTGATTTTCTTTTGAGATGGAGATGGCCCAGAGAGGCGAGTTGGAGTTTGACCTATTGACCAGTACAAAGGAGGTGCTAGCAAAAAATTTTCGAATAGTTAAGGCGTTAGAAAATTTTTGTTGATAAGAATTAATTAATAATTTACTTGAAATTAAATTGGTTCAGTTGAAACTGAAGATAAGAAGTGAACAAATATGTTCTAACCAGTCGATAGGATCGTCCTCTACATTTTAGCAATTTCGAGGACGAAATTATTTTAAGTGGGAAAGATTGTAATGACCCGTATTGGCAGAGGTATTATAAATTATTTATTTAATTATTTAAAAGGTGAATTAGACAATTTAATGGTCGGTTAATTAAATAATGGTGAATATTTAATTAAAATAATAAATTAAATAATATATTTAATTCTGAAATAATCAGAGTTGGCTGAAATGGTAATATGGTGGGAACTGGATCATCTATGATATTTAATTCAGCTTGGAATTGAATTTGAATAACGAATATATTTAAACGACGACAGTTTTAACGTGGAATTATATTATAATTAAAATAGAGCTTGAAGTGGCGCTGCAGTTCGCTATTTAGCGATCTGAACTTCAACTGAGTATACAGGGTTCGTTTTAAATCGAATTTCTGTGAAACAAGAAACGTGTGGAGCTGGTGAAGTATATCTTTCTAGTGGAAGAGAAAAATCTGGATTTCGTCATGTAGATTTTGATTTACGTCCAAATCAAATTTCAGAAAAGTCGCTGTGGAATTCCTTTATAATTTGTAAAGGAATTATTAATATTTTAAAAAGGAATTTCATTTTAAATCGAATATCGATTTAATCAGGATTTAAAAAATAAAGCTGTAAATTCAGTTAGAAATATATTGGAGCTATATGGTATTCCACTGTGAATATGTACGATAATATTTATTTATAAATATTTAATTTAATTATATTTAAATATAATTATATATTTAAATGGGTCACCCAGAGCTTTAAAAATAGCCAGTTTTTCATATGACCTCAGAATTCGACGAAACCCATTTTGTTTGATCCGCAACATCAAATTATTGTTAGATTTCCAGTTTCGTGATTTTTGGAGTCACTGTGTGACCGTACGGATTTTTAGTGTGAAAAACAGTCAGTATTTCGATGGTTAAAAACACGCTGTGTGAGCATACGAAGTCGGAATTCGATAAAACCAGTTTCGTTGGGACCGTAATGTCAAACTCTAGCAGTATGTCCAGTTTAGTGATTTTTGGGTATCATGAGTGATCACAAGAACTTTTAAAGACGAATATGAAAATTTATATTAATATTAAAATAAAATATCCAAAACAAAAAATCTAGATGTTTTGTTCTCCTTATAAATGAAATCTAAACCAATTCTCTTCAGACCTAATATCATTCCAAAGGTCAATGAAATCACGCCGCCACTTCTCAAGGAAGAAAACATGAATACATTCAAGTTAAAAAAATCATAACAATCAAAATCAATTGCTATAAAACCTCTAATATATATATTTGAGTACACATCAGCTTGTTCTTTGATCCTGTGTGGTTATTGTCGAGTTCGGCGTCGACTTTCTGAGCTGCGAAAATGAACAGGAGTTCTATGGTTGGGTATTCCTTCGAATTGGAGTGTCATTGTTCGAATTGGGGTGTATATTTGAGATTACGGTTGAAAACCGAAGTTGTTGTGAAAGTTTAAAGTAATTTGGGTAATTTATATGTCGATACCTGCTAGGTATTTGGGGTTCGACGCAAACAATTGGAGGAGCCCGAGTTGGTGGTTGTGGTGCCGAGGTAGAAGAGGAGATCGAGTAGGTATTTGTGATGATTTCTATTGGATTTTTATTGAAGAAACAAGGGAGTAAGGAAGGATTGAAGCATGCCAAATGGGGGGAGTTGAATACAGGAGCTCACGGCTAAAACCATCGGGGAAGAAAGCAAAACGTTCGGGCCTGGTAATTTAAGGGAGATGGGCCATTATATTTGTTGGGTGAGGCCCAAATTATTTAATTGAAATGAAGTTATTTTAATTTATATTTGTACAAACTTGTTTACATCATATCTAATTCATACGTAAACGAAATCGAACAAAACAGGATCCGTTGGGATCGTATGGACGAGTGCTTCACAATGAAGCTGACTGGAAGTGGATTGGGGCTCGTATGAATTTATGGCGAAATAAATTGTTTGATGCAAATCAAATAACAGTTTATCGTTCTTCAATGATGAACTGCTAATGTGAGTAAATCTCACTAACTCTGAACAGTTTATAACTTCATGTTGTATTTTTAGAACTGTTAAATATTGGCTGATTGACTGTCTGTTGACTATTTGATTGAACTGCTAGTCAGTTAGTTGAATTTCTATATTGATTCTGTTTAAAAGAATATATCATATGGAACTGAAAGTGATGTTGATTTTATTGTATAACATCTGTGGATGCAGGGGAACAGGTTGGAGGAATCGGACTGGATTCCTCAACAGTTATTTTTTTTGTTTTTCATATATTTTGATATATGATGTGAATTATGACCAGCTGTTGATTGTTTGTGTATGGACGATATTGATCATCGTGATTTGATATGTTTGATAACATAACATACCGAAATGTTGATAAGGGAATTTTCAAAGTGATAGTGAAAATAAAATAATTATAAATGGAATATTAATAAATAAGAAATGTTTATAAATTTAAATATTTATAAATAGGGGATATTCAAAAAGGAAATAATTTCAAACCATTTTATTTTTGAATGGAAAGGGCCTGTTTGGCGGGTTTGGGGATTTTCCCGATCCTCCCGGTACAAAGGACGTTATGGCGAATTTTTCCGGGAATTTAAGGAGTTAGAATATTTCAAGAATAAATTTGAAAAGGGAATATTTGCAAATCACTTACAAATAGAATTAAAGAGGAAAACGTTATAAAAATGAAATCATTTTTAAAGTGTAGAACCGTTATTTAAAAGTAAATCTTTTCAAATGAATAAAAAGTTGTTAAATGGAAATCTTTATAAAGTGAATAAAGTAAATCGAATATTGTATTCGAAAGGAGTTAAATCGAATATGGTATTCGAAAGGAGTTAAATCGAATATGGTATTCGAAAGGAGTTAAATCGAATATGGTATTCGAAAGGAGTTAAGTCGAATATGGTATTCGGAAGGGGTTAGTCGAGCCGAGTTAGTTCAGTAGAGTTAACCAGTTCAGTTAGAGTTAACCAGTTTAGTAGAGTTAACCAGCTCAGTTAGAGTTAACCAGTTCAGTAGAGTTAACCAGTTCAGTAGAGTTAACCAGTTCAGTTAGAGTTAACCAGTTCAGTAGAGTTAACCAGTTCAGTATAGTTAACCAGTTCAGTAGAGTTAACCAGTTCAGTAGAGTTAACCAGTTCAGGTAGAGTTAACCAGTTCAGTAGAGTTAACCAGTTCAGTAGAGTAAACCAGTTCAGTTAGAGTTAACCAGTTTAGTAGAGTTAACCAGTTCAGTTAGAGTTAAATAGTTCACTAGAGTTAACTAATTTAGTAGAGTTAACCAGTCCAGTAGAGTTAACCAGTCCAGTAGAGTTAACCAGTCCAATAGAGTTAACTAGTTTAGTAGAGTTAACCAGTTAGAGTTAACCAGTTATAGTTAACCAGTCCAGTTAGAGTTAATCAGGTAGAGTTAACCAGTTAGAGTTAATCAGGTAGAGTTTCAGTTAGAGTTAATCAGTTAGAGTTAATCGATTAGAGTTAAAACGAACTAGAGTTAATCAAATATAGTTATTTGAGACAGAGTTAGTCAAATATAGTATTCAGGGTAAGTTGCCATCTCGTACGACTGCTAGCGTAATTCACAGGGCTTTAAATAGCCTAAGGCGGTCGGACGTTTCCTGAGGGAATCCGGTGTAACCATTGTGATCGCTGCGATCTAGAGTCAAGCGAATGGAGTTAAATCGAATAATAGTTATTCGATAGAAGTTAATCAAGTTGAGTTAAATAAGTTAAGTTAGTCAAGTTAGGTTCGTCGAGTCGAGTTAATCAAATCTAGTTATTCGAGAGGAGTTAATCGAATGTAGTTATTCGAATAGAGTTCGTCGAATATAAGTTATTCGAATAGAGATAATCGAATATAAGTTATTCGAAGAAGAGTTAATCAAATAGAATTAAACAAGATTAGAAACTGACTAGAGATTAGTAAGTTGAATAGTTTTCGGAGTATCGATCTGATGTTGGTTTCGGCCTTCAGGGTTATACTTAGAGAATTGTTCACTTACTAGTTCACAGTTAGGGACCAATCGTTGTGGAATGTTAATGATGCGTGTATAAGAAGATGGAAACGTTTTCCAGTGTTAATAAAATATATTTTCTAAACATAGAAAATAAGGAAATATGAATGAATATATATATGAATATATATATGGTTGATGATTGGATCGATATTTCCATTTGGAAATAAGATCATTGTTTGCACACGGACATGTTTTCATTTGATAGTTAAATCACCGACTATCAAAGTTTTACCATTTTAACGTTGTTAATATGGAGAGACCGGTTGGATTATTATCCGAAGAACCACTCTGTATTGGCATAAGCGTTGCGAATCATATATGCCGAAGAAAATTGAAGACGGAGTAAAGTGCAAGGGCTATTGTATAAGTCTTAGATAGCAGTGCCTAAGATGAATTTACTGAATAGTACCTTCGGTTTGTCCAGTCACAGGACAACTTGTATGGACCAAGGTCTGACAGAGTGTATCTTGTAGATCACGTAAGTTGATCGTTTCAAACGTATTTACGTTGGTGGCAGAGGAATTCGTTTCTCTTAGCTTATACCCGAGGTATTTTTGGGGAAATCAATTTGTGATTTAAAGGGTATGACGATGTGACATTCTAAGTGAATGAAGATGTGGTATGTGAAAAGTTAAGCGTAGCTTCTAGCCTCACATCCGGTAAATGACAGAAATCGGGCAGGCAACATGGCTAAGTCGGTCGCTCCGAAGTAGGGTGTATAATGACCTATCTAGAGAATTTTCGTTTTCTTCTTTAATCTATCAATGTTGTCCCATATATATATACGGGAACGGTTGTTGATCCCAACAGTTGGTGATATACATTCGATACACTCAAGCGAAATGAGTGGTCGGTCATGTGTGGCCGGGTTGCAAGATGTTCTTGTTGAACCCAGTGTATTCCTCTCTAGAGGTACACTAGCGAAAGGTGGTTCCATACCTTGTCATAGTTGGAAATCCATTACCCAATAAGTTCTTGCGGTTTTGATTGTATACTATATATGTAGAACGTGAGATGAAAGCATTTCTTCTAGATGATTATTATACTGTGGTAATTGACATTATTATAATATCAAAAGGTTTTTGATATAAAGATATTTTGGATTCTCATAAGGGAAAAACCCGTTCCGTTATACGGTGTGGTCTTATGAGATATCGTTTACTTGTTCAAATTGTTTTAAACTATTTTACTCATACCAGTCCCATGACTGAGCCGGAGTTTATTTTGTTTTGTTTTCCCTAAACTCTTGGGTGCCCAATTTTGTACGGGCAGTCAAGTAGTCAGGAATTTACAGGTACTTGAAGAGATGGAGTAGGAGGCTTCAGGATCATATAGCTATAGTTATTTCCACTGTGTTGTAAGTGTTGTACTCTGATAATGTTATTGAATACATATGCTGGTTTTATTTTAAGGATATGTTATCTATTATATGTTATTCGTTCCGCTGTGAGATTCGTGTTACTCTGATGATGTAAGTTCTTCTTTTTCTTCTTCTATTCTAAGTTTCTATCTTTTCTAACCTCAACCTCTAATTTCTTTCATTAACTACCAGATTTTTTGATGTTTTGGTTATCGACATCGAGTTTAGGTCGATAACCAAAGTCGCTCAAAATGCGTGTCGTTACAGAAATATTAAGTGAAGTAGGGGTAGTTTAAGCATAGTGGGGTTAGATCGGCAAATATGAAACAAAATGAATCGTTTAGATTGGGTGATGCAAAAACCAACCCTTCACAGAAGTTAAAAAATAGAGGTAACTGTTGGAAGTAAGGGCTATATAGAGAATTATAGGAAGGATTAAAAGAAAGACTGTTTTGAAGTATTAAGAGAAGGAGGGGTAGTTTAGCATAGTAGGGGTAGTTTAAGCATAGTTGGGGTAGATCGATAAATATGAACGATGATGAATCATTTGTATTGGGTGCTCCAAAAACCAACCCTTCACAGAAGTTCAAAAATAGGGGTCCTTGCTGGAAGTAAGGCCTATTTAGAGAATTAGGGTAGGGTTTAAAAGAAGGATTGTTTTGAAGTATTAAGAAAATTATGGGTAGGTTAAGCATAGTAGGGGTAGATCGACAAATATGAAAGATGATGAATCACTTAGATTGGGTGCTACAAAAACCAACCCTTCACAGAAGTTAAATATAGGGGTAATTGTTGGAACTAAGGACTATTTAGAGAATTAGGGTTAGGATTAAAAAGAAGCATTGTTTTGAAGTATTAAGAGAAGTGGTTGTAGTTTACGCATAGTAGGGGTACATCGACAAATATGAAAGATGATGAGTCGTTTGGATTGGATGTTGCAAAAACAAATCCTTCACAATTGTTAAAAAGTTCGGGTAATTGTTGGAAAGAAGGGCTATTTAGAGAATTAGGGGTAGGATTAAAAATAAGGGCGGTTTTGAAGTATTTGGAGAAGTGGGGGTAGTATAAGCATAGTAGGGGTAGATCTACAAATATAAAAGATGATGATTCATTCGGATTAGGTGCTGCAAAAACCAACCCTTCACAGTTGTTAAAAAATAAGGGTAATTGTTGGAACTAAGGGCTATTTAGAGAATTAGGGATATGAATAAAAGAAGGGCTATTTTGAAGTATTAAGAGAATTAGGGGTAGTTTAAAGATAGTAGGAGTAGATCGGCAAATATGAAAGGTGACGAATCATTTATATTGGGTGCTGCAAAAAACAACCCTTCACAGTTGTTAAAAAATAAGGGTAATTGGATGAACTAAGGGCTATTTAGAGAATTAGGGATAGGAATAAAAAGAGGGCCTATTTTGAAGTATTAAGAAAAGTAGGGGTAGTTTAAGCATAGTAGAGGGAAGTCGACAAATATGAAAGACGATGAATCGTTTATATTGTGTGATGCAAAAACCAACCCTTCACAGAAGTTAAAAAATAGAGGTAATTGTTGGAAGTAAGTGCTACTTATAGAATTAGAGGGGGATTAAAAAGAAGGGCTGTTTTGAAGTATAAAGAGAAGTAGGGGTAGTTTAAGCATAGTAGGTGTAGATCAACGAATATGAAAGATGATGAATTATTTGGATTGGTTGCAGCAAATACCAATCCTTCACCACAGCAAAAAAATAAAGGTAATTGTAGGAAGGAAGGGCTATTTAGAGAATGAGGGTTGGATTTAAAAGAAGTGCTGTTTTGAAGTATTGGGAGAAGTAGAGGTAGTTTAAG
Source organism: Allium sativum (assembly GCA_030737875.1). Lineage (NCBI taxonomy): Eukaryota > Viridiplantae > Streptophyta > Magnoliopsida > Asparagales > Amaryllidaceae > Allium > Allium sativum. Next base: position 256,910,488 of record CM060926.1, on the reverse strand, counting down.
CATAGTAGGGGTAGATCTACAAATATGAAAGATGATGATTCATTTGGATTGGGTACTGCAAAAACCAACCCATCACAGTTGTCAAAAAATAAGGGTAATCATTGGAACTAGGGGCTATTTAGAGAATTAGGGATAGGAATAAAAGAAGGCTATTTTGAAGTATTAAGAGAAGTAGAGGTAGTTTATGCATACTAGGGGTAGATCGACAAATATGATAGATGATTAATCGTTTATATTGTGTGATGCAAAAACAAACCCTTCAGGGAAGTTAAAAAGTAGAAGTAATTGTTGGAAGTTTGTGCTACTTATAGAATTAGAGGTGGGATTAAAAAAAAGGACTGTATTGAAGTATTCAGAGAAGTAGGGGTAGTTTAAGCATAGTAGGGGAACTTTAAGCATATTAGGGGTAGATCGACAAATATGAAAGACGATGAATCTTTCAGATTGGTGCTACAAAAACCAACCATTCACATAAGTTAATAAATGGGAGAAATTATTGGAAGTAAGGCCTATTTAGAGAATTAGGGGTAGGGTTTAAAAGAAGGACTGTTTTGAAGTATTAAGATAAGTGTGGGTAGTTTAAGCGCAGTAGGGGTAGATCGACAAAAATGAAACATGATGAACCACTTAGATTGGGTGGTACAAAATCCAACCCTTCACAAAATTTAAAAAATAGGGGTAATTATTGGAAGTAAGGGCTATTTATAGAATTAGGGATAGGATTAAAATTTGGTTGTTTTGAAGTATTAAGAGAAGTAGGGGTAGTTTAAGCGTAGTAATGGTAGATCGAGAAATATGAAAGATGATGAATCATTTGGATTGGATACTGCAAAAACCAACCCTTTACAAAAATTAAAAAATAGGGGTAATGGTTGGACGTAAGGGCTATTTAGAGAATTAGTGGTAGGATCAAAAAGAAGGGTTATCTTGAAGTACAAAGAGAAGTAGGTGTGGTTTAAGCATAGTTGGGGTAGTTCGACGAATATGAAAGAAGATGAATTGTTTGGATTGTAGGAAGGAAGGGCTATTTATAGAATTAGGGTTGGATTAAGAAGAAGGGCCGTTTTGAAGTATTAAGAGAAGTAGGGGTAGTTTAAGCATAGTAGGAGTATATCGGAAAATATGAAAGGTGATGAATCATTTGGATTAGGTGCTGCAAAAAACAACCCTTCACAGTTGTTAGAAAATAAGGGTAATTTTTGGAACTAAGGGCTATTTAGAGAATTAGGGATAGAAATAAAAAGAAGGGCTATTTTGAAGCATTAAGAGAAGTAGGGGTAGTTTAAGCATAATACGGTTAGATCGACAAATATGAAAGATGATGAATCGTTTAGATTGGGTGATGCAAAGACCAACCCTTCACAGAAGTTAAAAAATAGGGGTAATTGTTGGAAGTAAGGGCTATTTAGAGAATTAGAGGTTGGATTAAAAACAAGGACTGTTTTGAAGTATTACGAGAAGTAGGTGTAGTTTAAGCATAGAAGGGGTAGATCGAAAAATATGAAAGATGATGAATCGTTTGGATTGGGTGCAGCTAAATCCTACTATTCACTGAAATTAAAAAATAGGGGTAATTGTTGGAAGTAAGGCATATTTAGAGAACTAGGGGTAGGATTTAAAAGAAGGACTGTTTTGAAGTTTTAATATAGGTATGGGTAGTTTAAGCATAGTAGGGATAGATCGACAAATATGAAAGATGATGAATCATTTAGATTGGGTGCTACAAAAACCAACCCCTCACAGAAGTTAAATAATAGGGGTAATTGTTCGAAGTAAGGGCTATTTAGATAATTAGGGACAAGATTAAAAAGAAGCATTGTTTTGAAGTATTAAGAGAAGTAGGTGCAGTTTACGCATAGTAGGTGTACATCGACAAACATGAAATATGATGAATCGTTTGGTTTGGATGTTGCAAAAACCAATCCTTCACAACAGTTAAAAAGTTGGGGTAATTGTTGGAAAGAAGGGCTATTTAGAGAATTAGGGTTAGGATTAAAAATAAGGGCGGTTTTGAAGTATTAGGAGAAGTAGGGGTAGTTTAAGCATAGTAGGTGTAGGTGTATGTCTACAAATATGAAAGACGATGATTCATTCGGATTGGGTGCTGCAAAAACCAACCCTTCACAGTTGTTAAAAAATAAGGGTGATTGTTGGAACTAAGGGTCATCTATAGAATTAGGGATATGAATAAAAGAAGGGCTATTTTGAAGTATTAAGAGAAGTAGGGGTAGTTTATGCATAGTAGGGGTAGATTGACAAATATGAAAGATAATGAATTATTTATATTGTGTGATGCAAAAACAAACCCTGCACAGAAGTTTAAAAAATAGGGTTAATGGTTGGAAGTAAGTACTGCATATAGAATTAGAGGTAGGACTAAAAAAAGGACTGTTTTGAAGTAGGGGTAGTTTAAGCATAGTAGGGGTAGTTTAAGCATAGTAGGGGTAGATTGACAAATATGAAAGATGATGAATCATCTGGATTGGGTGCTCCAAAAACCAACCCTTCACAGAAGTTCAAAAATAGTGGTACTTGCTGGAAGTAAGGCCTATTTAGAGAATTAGGAGTAGGGTTTAAAAGAAGGATTGTTTTGAAGTATTAAGAAAAGTATGGGTAGGTTAAGCATAGTAGGGGTAGATCGATCAATATAAAAGATGATGAATCACTTAGATTGGGTGCTACAAAAACCAATGCTTCACAGAAGTTGAAAATTAGGGGTAATTGTTGGAAGTAAGGGATATTTATAGAATTTGGTATAGGATTAAAAAGAAGGGTTGTTTTGAAGTATTAAGAGAATTAGTGGTAGTTCAAGCGTAGTTGGGGTAGATCGATAAATATGAAAGATGATGAATCGTTTGGATTGGGTGCTGCAAAAACCAACACTTTACAGAAATTAAAAAAAAGGGTAATTGTTGGAAGTAAGGGCTATTTAGAGAATTAGTGCTAGGATTAAAAAGAAGGGATGTTTTGAAATATAAAGAGAAGTATTGGTAGTTTAACATAGCAGGTGTAGATCGAAGAATATGAAAGATGACGAATTTTTGGATTGTGTGCTGCAAAAACCAATCCTTCACAATAGTAAAGAAAATAGAGGTAATTGTAGGAAGGAAGGGCTATTTAGAGAATTAGGGTTGGATTAAAAAGAAGGGCTATTTTGAAGTATTAAGAGAAGTAGGGATAGTTTAAGCAAAGTAAGAGTAGATCGACATATATGAAAAGTGATGAATCATTTAGATTGGGTGCTGCAAAAAAAAACCCTTCACAGTTGTTAAAAAATAAGGGTAATTGTTGGATCTAAGGGCTATTTAGAGAATTAGGGATAGGAATAAAAAGAGGGGCTGTTTTTAAGTATTAAGAGAAGTAGGGGTAGTTTAAGCATAGTTGAGGGAAATCGACAAATATGAAAGATGATGAATCATTTATATTGTGTGACGCAAAAACCAACCCTTCATAGGAGTTAAAAAATAGAGGTAATTGTTGGAAGTTGGTGCTACTTATAGAACTAGAGATAGGATTAAAAAGAAGGGTTGTTTTGAAGTATAAAGGGAGGTAGGGGTATTTTAAGCATATTAGGTGTAGATCGACGAATATGAAAGATAACGAATTGTTTGAATTGGGTGCAGCAAATACCAATCCTTCACCAAAGTAAAAAAATAAAGTTAATTGTAGGAAGGAGGGGCTATTTAGAGAATTAGGGTTGGATTTAAAAGAAGGGCTGGTTTGAAGTATTAGGAGAAGTAGAGATAGTTTAAGCACAGTAGGGGTAGATCTACAAATATGAAAGATGATGATTCATTTGTATTGGGTGCTGCAAAAACCAACCCATCACAGTTGTTAAAATATAAGGGTAATCGTTGGAACTAAGGGCTATTTAGAAAATTAGGGATAGGAATAAAAGAGTGCTATTTTGAAGTATTAAGAGAAATAGGGGTAGTTTATGCATAGTAGGGGTAAATCGACAAATATGAAAGATGATTAATCGTTTATATTGTGTGATGCAAAAACCAACCCTTCACGGAAGTCAAAAAATTGGGGTAATTGTAGGAAGTTAGTGCTACTTATACAATTAGAGGTAGGATTAAAAAGAAGGACTATTTTGAAGTATTCAGAGAAGTAGGGGTAGTTTAAGCATAGTAGGGGTAGTTTAAGCATATTAGGGGTAGATCGACAAATATGAAAGATGATGAATCTTTTGGATTGGTGCTACAAAAACCAACCATTCACAGAAGTTAAAAAATAGGGGAAAGTATTGGAAGTAAGGCATATTTAGAGAATTAGGGACAGGGTTTAAAAGAAGGACTGTTTTGCAGTATTAAGATAAGTATGGGTAGTTTAAGCATAGTTGGGGTAGATCGACAAAAACGAAACATGATGACCCACTTAGATTGGGTGGTACAAAATCCAACCCTTCACAAAATTTAAAAAATAGGGGTTTTTGTTGGAAGTAAGGGCTATTTACATAATTAGGGATAAGATTAATAATTGGTTGTTTTGAAGTATTAAGAGAAGTAGGGGTAGTTTAAGCGTAGTAGGAGTAGGTCAACAAATATGAAAGATGATTAATCATTTGGATTGGATGCTGCAAAATCCAACCCTTTAAAGAAATTAAAAAGTAGGGGTAATGGTTGGACGTAAGGGTTATTTAGAGAATTAGTCGTAGGATCAAAAAGAAGGTTTGTCTTGAAGTATAAAGAGAAATAGTGGTGGTTTAAGCATAGTAGGGGTAGTTCGACGAATATGAAAGATGATGAATTGTTTGGATTGGGTGCTGCAAAAACCAATCCTTCATAATAGTAAAAAATAGAGGTAGTTGTAGGAAGGAAGGGCTATTTATAGAATTAGGGTTGGATTAAAAAGAAGGGCTGTTTTGAAGTATTAAGAGAAGTAGGGGTAGTTTAAGCATAGTAGGAGTATGTCGGCAAATATGAAAGGTGATGAATCATTTAGATTAGGTGCTGTAACAACCCGGAAATTCTGGGCCAGTTTAAAATTTTTATTTTGGCAATTTTAGCGAATTTTGAATATTCAAAATGAATTATTTTAAATAATTATCGACGAGAAATTTATTTTGAATATATTAGAACGTATATATTATATGCGTCGTCGTTAGAATATAATAATTATATATATAATTATAAATAGAATTGAAAATGGCGCGGTAGTTCGATAATTCGATTTCAAACTTCAATTGAATGTACTGGGTGCAAAACAATCCGGATTTTAGTGAAACCAGAAATCATAGGATCTATTTGACAGTATCTTTCCAACGAATCAGAAGAATCGAGATTTCATAGCGGGAATCAAAAGATATGTCCAGTTGAAAATTCTGAATAGTCGCTATGGAATTCAGGCCCTTAAAATTGGATATTTTGCAAACGACCTCGGTTTTCGACGAAACCACTTTTGTTGGATCCGTGTTGTCAAGTTATTGCTAGATTCTAATTTTCGTAATTTTTCGAATCAATATGTGAGCGTGGCAAAGGAAAACGCGTTTGACCAGTTTCAGTTGATTTTAATTGACTGGAAAATGGCCATTTTTCAAACGATCTCAAACTTTAAGAAATTAGTTTTGTTAGGACCGCATCGTCAATATGAAGCTAGAAACAATTTTTCGGGAATTTTTAGAGTTCGTATGTGGCCCAAGTAAATTGAAATGTGCGTTCAAATTCAATATATAGAGTTATATTTTGATTTTGATGGAAACTGATCGAAACGATCGAATTGACTTACGGAACATATCCCATTGTGTTCGGAATGGGGGTAATGAGCTAGGGACGACAGTCGTCGGGTTTGAATCAGAGTTTGGGAAAAAAAGTCAACTCATTGGAAGAAAATAAAATAATAATATATTTATTTTTACACTTAAAACCCTCCCCATCTTCATTTTTCTCGAATCAGAAAAAGCGCTCCCCAAATTGAAATGGCGACCGACGCTCACCATCACCCATCGCCTCCCTCCGTTCTTCGTTCCCCCGCCTCCGACCTTTGCTCGTCAGCATCCCCTCCACCGCGACGCCAACCTCCGCGCCCTCCCCCTCTGCCTTCGCTCTCGTTCTCCAACCCGGTGGAAAGCCCCAAAACCCAACGCACTTCCACCATACCCCACTGCCGCGCCTCCCCCAGCCATGGCAGTAGCTGCCGCCACCTATCCCTAATCACCAGCGCCTCCAGCGAACGCCAACCCCTTTTCTCCCTCAAACCCGCAACCTCCAGCCTCGTGGGACCCATTCTACCGCTACCAACGACGATAGGATGCGTTCAGGCCTGGCTCCGGCCATTTGAGGAGGTGTGCAGACGATGAGCAGTTCGATGGATTTTTCTTTTACCGAGAAAGGTAGTTTTTACTTTTCTTTTACTATATTAATTGTTTAAAAATCTGAGATAACATTGTAAAATCCGAACTTTATATATATGAAATGGAAGTAGTATAAAGGTAGTGATTTTTATATAATGGGAAAGGTACGATTTTTATTATGTAAATGAATTGATAAAGAAGCAATTTTTATTATGTTCATCGATGGATAAAGAAGTGATTTTTATTATACATATCATTATATAAAAGTGTGATCTTTATAATGTAAGCAACGATATAAAAATTCGATTTTTATATATATGAAGTGAATTTAAAAATTCGATTTTTATATATATGAAGTGAAGATAAAGATGCGATCTTTATAGATGTAGCAAGACAGAAAAATATGATTTTTATATTTTTAAAATATTAAAAATATAGTCTTTACTATATAGCAATTATAAAAATATGATTTTTATATTTTTAAAGTAGTAAAAATATCATCTTTATATGTGTAGAAGAATAAAAATGAGATTTTTATAAATATGAAATCTTTAAATTTGGAAAGGCGAAGTCTATGTGTTTATAAAGGCGAAATCTTTATTTTAGAAAAGGCGAAATATATAGTGTGGAAAAGATGTGATTATAAAAATAAAAATAGATATTGTTTTAAAATAAAATTAGATATTGTTTTAAAAATAAAAATAGATATGGTTTTGAAAATATAAATAACCTTGGTTTATAAAAATATAAAATAGCATTGTTTTATTTTCAAAAATTCATTTATTAACCTAGGGTTAAAAAGATGTGATTTTTATTCATTCGAAAACGAATAGAAGTGAAGATAAGAATTTGATTTTTATATAATCTAGAGAATAAAAATACGATTTTTATATATATAAAGTAGTGTTGTAAATATATGAAGTGAAATAAAAATCTGAACCTTATTTTATCGTGAAGTAAAGGGAAAAGAAAAATATGATTTTTATATGTTGAACTTCGAAATAAAAATAAGATTTTTATATATTGAACTTCGAAATAAAAATATGATTTTTATATATGGAATAGCGAAGTAAAAATTCGATTTTTACATATGTAGTGAAAGCGGACAACGAAGGTGACAAAAAGGCGAGAACGAAGGAGATATATATCAAAGTAGAGTCAAGATGTTTGGATAGCTATCGGTGAGAATTTCTCACCTTTCAATTTCTTTTACTAGTTATATATATATATATACTAGGATGCAGACGGTGCTTAGTAGCACCCGACACAATCGTCCACAGACCATGGACTTGTTTGTTTGATTGCAAAAATTAGTTGGATTATTTGATTGAAATTGAATTGTGTGGTGAAATGAATGGATTTGATTGATGTGTGAATGGCGTGGGCCTTCACTAGACCGGGGATAAGGCTTTGTCCTGTTTCTAGTATCGTGCCGTTATGCCGCCGAAATTTTCTAAAATAAGTTAGAAAAATAAAAATATCACTTTATTTAAAGAATGAACTGAATAGAAATTCATATGTTGGAATAAAATGTTTTATCGTTAAAAATATAATTTTTAACGTGAAGTGAATAAAATAAAATATTCATTTACAAACCGAACGGTTTGTTTATGTACACCTATTTGAAGGACATTGATTGGGTCGATAAATTTTACACATCGCCCAACTGCACAAATAAAATATGTATTTGATTGTTTGAAACCCCACACGGGTGTTAGGATGAAATTTGAAGTTCACTCATCCTGATTGATTAAATATGTCGATCGATCGATTGACAGGCTGTTATAAGCGTTAGATATTTATATTTGATGCTTATACAGTGTAGTGCACTTTGGTTGATGGTTGATTGTTTTTCAATGCTATTATATACATGTGTTGTATGGAATCCATATAATTAACTTTATATGGTAATTGATTGGGCCTCATTCCAATTTGAAAAATAAAGAATAAAATAAAGTAAAGGTTCATGTGTTGACAGTACTCATCCATTGAGATTGGTCATGTGTTGAACGAAATATTTTGATAATAAAAACTATTTTGAAAAAGAAATATTTGAAATAGAATATTTGAAAATAGAAATTTATGAAGCCGTGTTGATTAGATTGACGCCATTTTGACGTGAACGATATTTATATCGACTTTAAACGATTTCGAAATGAATTGAATTGAAAACGATTTCGAAATGAATTGAATTGAAAACGAATTCGAATTGAATTGAAAGTGAATTGAAATGAATTCAAATAGAATTGAAATTTGAATTGAATAGAAAGGAATTTTAAAACGAATTTATAAAGATGAATTCAATTTTGATTTGAATTGAAAAGAAAGTTGAAATTGCTTTTGAAACGACTTTAAAACTATTCATATAATTCGTTTTAAATAGAAATCGACGAAATATATATTATATATATTACATATATAATATAATGGCCTGAATAGAACGCGCCGCGCCGCGGCAGTTCGTGAATTTCGACCATTTATTTCAAACGGACATTACGGGAGATCCGACCGTCGGATTCTCCTAAAACCGGAACCGTTGGGTTCGTATCGAAAAGAGATTTCTAACGAATATTAGAAATTTGAAACCTAACGGTTGGATTTGGAGATACGTCCAAATCAAATTTGAAAAAGGTCGCTGTAAGTGCAGTTCGATGGCCATTGATGGAAATCGACTGTACGGGCCTTGATAAAATTATTAAAAATAATAATAAATTGTGTAAAATCATAAGAAATGATTTAGAAAGAATTGGGATGAAAAACTCCATATTTGAAAAGATAAAAATAGACTTTTATCGAAATGAACTAGTTTTGCACTAGAATTATAATTCTATTTATCTGGAGTAAATAAATTGAATTTGAAATGGTTTTGAAAATAACCAGAATTTCCAATGATTGCATTGGAATGGATTTGAATCGAAATTGTCTTTGGAATATTTCGATGTGGGATTTCGTGATTATACGGATGTTGTTATGGAAATTTGAAAGATATAGATATATATATCGTTATTTCCAATACGATATTTGTTGGTCGTGGAATTTGATATTGAATATAAGCCGATATGTTTTCTATTCAGAGCCTTGTATTTAATGTCAAATGTGATTTGGGTTTGTCGTGAATGGTGTCTTCATTAACACTGTTCTTGAACCCAGTTGAGAAAAGATTAAATCTTTTTATTTAGATTTAATGAAGTGTACCAATTAAATGATATTTAATTGGAATTGAATTGATATTGATTTTTGGGTTTATCGTGGACAGTGTTTTAAATAACACCCGTTCTTTAACCCGATAATTAATGAATGTGATTTTGGGTTTATCGTGAACTGTGTTTTAAATGACACTGATTCTTTAACCCAGTTAAAGATTAAAACTAAGTGGAGTTTTAATGAATCTTTAATTAGATTGAAATACTCGAGAATGGAGTATCACCAGTTTTGCTCCAGGCGATAGTTAAATCTTTAATTAGATTTAAACGTGAGATGGTAATTGAATTTACCGATAACACTGTGGTGTTAGATATGAAGTATTACCAGTTGTACTTCATGGGATGAATAGGTTGGGATTGGGAAATAAAATAAATGATTACTTCGGTGTGGTTCGCTAATCCTGACTAGTTTGAATTGATATTCAAAGGAGATTAAAGAATAAATTTAAAGAATTTATCTTGGATAAAATTAATGGGAACTTTTCCCAAAGGATAGGAATATTTGATATAAAAGAATATTCTGAATTGGAATGAGGCGTATGTTGTGTTTGTGTAACACTTTTATAATATATACGCGAGTTATTCAGAAAGACCGGGTTTATCCGATTCCGAATAACTGATTCGACGTGGTGTCGAAGATGAAGACGATGGTCGAAGACCGGAGGTCTTCACGTCGTTTGGGTGATTACTGATGATCTTGATTGGGCTGTACACCCAAGAAGATGGAAACAGTGGGTGATCGTCCAGACGTACTTGGAGATAGATGGATATGCGGGGTACTAGGTGCCTCCGGTTTCGTTCAGACCCCGAACGGACTTGTAAATGGACTGTGTGTCTGACATTGGATTTTAGTCCGTGTGATTGATCTCTATTAAATATATATCTGTTTGGCGGCGGAGGATTTATTCTCTTTCTTAACGCCCTTCTCTGAGACGTACGAGCTCAGGGGTTATATATTGATGGATATCAAACGCATGGAGTGAATTGCCTGTGTGGCATGCCTAAGTGGCAATTGATCGAGGCTTCTGTTGAAAAGCAAAGTCTTGTGGTTGATGATCGAAGTACGGCCTTTGTGGCGTAGCTTTGTGTAACGTTTACTTCGCGAGTTTCACACCCGGTATGAACCAAAAACGGGAGACGGACCTCAGGGAGGATTTGCGTTTCTTTCTAGCTAGAAGTGGCGTCAGTGGTTTTACACGCCCTGACGAGTTTGACTTATGTGGTTTTTGCTATTGCGAGGCGCCTCAGTTATATCAGTTTCGGCCGATGCATTCTGGTCGGCAGACGGACCAGACTTACACCCCATAGGGTGGGGAAACGTAGTGTTCAGGCATAATAATCCACATCGGTGGACCGGCCCTATCGCTCCATGGGGCAGTTGCGGCTGTTATGGTGGCTCGGGCTAGAGAGTCACGAATCGGTTGAGGACTATCTTTTGCCTCGGTTCATAGACGGAAATCCAATTTCCAAATACGTGACATTTGCGGTTTTATTTGTAGAGCCTAGTATGGCGACATAGTGGGATGGGGCGCTCATGCCGCCTATGATTGATACTTATGATTTGAAGTTGTTTTATACACTATGCACTTAAAATAGTATCAAATGATTTGTTTTAAACGTATCAAGCATTCTTTGGTTGTTATAAGGTAAAAACCCTATCCCCCGGCTTGCGTTGCATTGTGTGATAGGACCTGGGTCTTATAACAGCTTCATTTTTCTTTATTTAGCATTGCGCTGTTTGTTTTATGCACTGGTATTCTTGGGAGGAAACCCGTTCCGTGTTATACGGCGTGGTCCCTTGATTTACCTAATGATTTAAAATAAAGATTAATAACTGTTTTAGTTCTCACACCAGTCACATGACTGACCTGGAGTTTATTGTTTTAACCTAAACTCTGGGTGCCCTTATTTTGACACGGGCAGCTAGTAGTTTTGGTTTTGCAGATTTATATTCACAGGATCCTGGTTTACAGCTGGAACGATATCCGGAAAGCTTTGTATCTGTATATCTCTTCTAGTTGTGTATTGTATTATTTTCCGCTGCGATGTATTTAAATGTAATTTAAATCTCTGATATTTCTGTGTAATATTTATTCATTAATACTCTGTTTATTCTTGTAATCTGATGCATTGTTGAAATATACAATGAAATGTTCTTTTATATGCGTTCTATTTTGTCGTGTTCTCAACGATAGGGCGTTTCGAACGGTCTGGGTCGGTTTAGCGACTGGACCGGACCGAGCGAAATTCATGCCGTGACAGTTGGTATCAGAGCTTTGGTTTACAAAGCTCAGAGAACAAGACACATTAGAAGCATATGAAAGAATTCATCAGATATTGGATTAGAAAAATCCAATGAGAACGACTCGTTAGAGATGGGATCAGTAGTATCCTAGAACGAGTGGGAAGAGTATATTTTTTTAAATGAAAACAATTTTTGTTATGAAAATTTAAATCAATTATTCATATTTGATTATTTGTTTATATTGATTTTGGACAATTCAGTATATAAAGAATTTGCATATACGCCTTGCAAACGTATATACAAAATTTTAATATATTGGATAGATATAGAATTACCCTCTAATCGCCCGGAGATGATTTTGATGATGGAGCTCCATCATTAGAATTTATATTCGAGTGATGAACGTGTAATATCTATATATCTCCTATTGACTGGTGTGAGAACCAAAATTAGATTGGGCCTATTGTTGTGATTTGGTATCAAAAACATGATTTTTGACAAATATATCAAAAGTATGAATTTGAAACGTTAAATTCACTAATTGACTGATGTTTGAGTTGGTTGTTTATTTGTTTGATAATTTTTAGCCATTTAGCATAATCGAAACAAATATTGAGTTGTATCGAAATTTGGTCGCATTTGCTTGCATATACAAATACTTACATTGAACAGGTTATAGCAAGGAGGCTAGAGCCAGAGAATAAAATTTGTTTGCCCGACAACTAGGTACATGTTTACTACATAATTTACTGTTTTGTTTGGGTGATGATGATTTTATGAGCCTATTGGCTAGCCGCTTGGCTTTTTCTTTTTCTTTTTGAGATCTGAAGGACCGGGGAAGCTATTTAAAATTCCCCGATGCTCCCGGTGCAGGGGAGGTTATGGCGAAATTTTTCGAAAATTTAGGGTGTTAGCCAAATTTTTGAAATTTTGAAAATTCTCAGAAACTTAAGAGTTGGAGAATGGAAGCCAGATCGAACGTAGAGTTGATTAATCAAACCACTTTCGACTTTTTTCCTTTTCGGGGATGAAAAGTTTTAAGTGGGGGAGATTGTAACAACCCGAAAATTCTGGGCCAGTTTAAAATTTTTATTTTGGCAATTTTAGCGAATTTTGAATATTCAAAATGAATTATTTTAAATAATTATCGACGAGAATTTATTTTGAATATATTAGAACGTATATATTATATACGTCATCGTTAGAATATAATAATTATATATATAATTATAAATAGAATTGAAAATGGCGCGGTAGTTCGATAATTCGATTTCAAACTTCAATTGAATGTACCGGGTGCAAAACAATCCGGATTTTAGTGAAACCAGAAATCATAGGATCTATTTGATAGTATCTTTCCAACGAATCCGAAGAATCGAGATTTCATAGCGGGAATCAAAAGATATGTCCAGTTGAAAATTCTGAATAGTCGCTATGGAATTCAGGCCCTTAAAAATGGACATTTTGCAAACGACCTCGGTTTTCGACGAAACCACTTTTGTTGGATCCGTGTTGTCAAGTAATTGCTAGATTCTAATTTTCGTAATTTTTCGAATCAATATGTGAGTGTGGCAAAGGAAAACGCGTTTGACCAGTTTCAGTTGATTTTAATCGACTTGAAAATGGCCATTTTTCAAACGATCTCAAACTTTAAGAAATTAGTTTTGTTTGGACCGCATTGTCAATATGAAGCTAGAAACAATTTTTCGGGAATTTTTAGAGTTCGTATGTGGCCCCAGTAAATTGAAATGTGCGTTCAAATTCAATATATAGAGTTATATTTTGATTTTGATGGAAACTGATCGAAACGATCGAATTGACTTACGGAACATATCCCATTGTGTTAGGAATGGGGGTAATGAGCTAGGGACGACAGTCGTCGGGTTTGAATCAGAGTTTGGGAAAAAAAGTCAACTCATTGGAAGAAAATAAATAATAATATATTTATTTTTACACTTAAAACCCTCCCCATCTTCATTTTTCTCGAATCAGAAAAAGCGCTCCCCAAATTGAAATGGCAACCGACGCTCACCATCACCCATCGCCTCCCTCCGTTCTTCGTTCCCCCTCCTCCGACCTTTGCTCGTCAGCATCCCCTCCACCGCGACGCCAACCTCCGCGCCCTCCTCCTCTGCCTTCGCTCTCGTTCTCCAACCCGGTGGAAAGCCCCAAAACCCAACGCACTTCCACCATACCCCACTACCGCGCCTCCCCCAGCCATGGCAGTAGCTGCCGCCACCTATCCCTAATCACCAGCGCCTCCAGCGAACGCCAACCCCTTTTCTCCCTCAAACCCGCAACCTCCAGCCTCGTGGGACCCATTCTGCCGCTACCAACGACGATAGGATGCGTTCAGGCCTGGCTCCAGCCATTTGAGGAGGTGTGTAGACGATGAGCAGTTCGATGGATTTTTCTTTTACCGAGAAAGGTAGTTTTTGCTTTTCTTTTACTATATTAATTGTTTAAAAATCTGAGATAACATTGTAAAATCCGAACTTTATATATATGAAATGGAAGTAGTATAAAGGTAGTGATTTTTATATAATGGGAAAGGTACGATTTTTATTATGTAAATGAATAGATAAAGAAGCAATTTTTATTATGTTCATCGATGGATAAAGAAGTGATTTTTATTATACATATCATTATATAAAAGTGTGATCTTTATAATGTAAGCAACGATATAAAAATTCGATTTTTATATATATGAAGTGAAGTTAAAAATTCGATTTTTATATATATGAAGTGAAGATAAAGATGCGATCTTTATAGATGTAGCAAGAAAGAAAAATATGATTTTTATATTTTTAAAATATTAAAAATATAGTCTTTACTATATAGCGATTATAAAAATATGATTTTTATATATTTAAAGTAGTAAAAATATCATCTTTATATGTGTAGAAGAATAAAAATGAGATTTTTATAAAGATGAAATCTTTAAATTTGGAAAGGCGAAGTCTATGTGTTTATAAAGGCGAAATCTTTATTTTAGAAAAGGCGAAATATATAGTGTGGAAAAGATGTGATTATAAAAATAAAATTAGATATTGTTTTAAAATAAAAATAGATATTGTTTTAAAAATAAAAATAGATATGGTTTTGAAAATATAAATAACCTTGGTTTATAAAAATATAAAATAGCATTGTTTTATTTTCAAAAATTCATTTATTAACCTAGGGTTAAAAAGATGTGATTTTTATTCATTCGAAAACGAATAGAAGTGAAGATAAGAATTTGATTTTTATATAATCTAGAGAATAAAAATACGATTTTTATATATATGAAGAAGTGTTGTAAATATATGAAGTGAAATAAAAACCTGAACCTTATTTTATCGTGAAGTAAAGGGAAAAGAAAAATATGATTTTTATATGTTGAACTTCGAAATAAAAATAAGATTTTTATATATTGAACTTCGAAATAAAAATATGATTTTTATATATGGAATAGCGAAGTAAAAATTCGATTTTTACATATGTAGTGAAAGCGGACAACGAAGGTGACAAAAAGGCGAGAACGAAGGAGATTTATATCAAAGTAGAGTCAAGATGTTTGGATAGCTATCGGTGAGAATTTCTCACCTTTCAATTTCTTTTACTAGTTATATATATATATACTAGGATGCAGACGGTGCTTAGTAGCACCCGACACAATCGTCCACAGACCATGGACTTGTTTGTTTGATTGAAAAAATTAGTTAGATTATTTGATTGAAATTGAATTGTGTGGTGAAATGAATGGATTTGATTGATGTGTGAATGGCGTGGGCCTTCACTAGACCGGGGATAAGGCTAGGCCTTGTCCCGTTTCTAGTATCGTGCCGTTATGCCGCCGAAATTTTCTAAAATAAGTTAGAAAAATAAAAATATCACTTTATTTAAAGAATGAACTGAATAGAAATTCATATGTTGGAATAAAATGTTTTATCGTTAAAAATATAATTTTTAACGTGAAGTGAATAAAATAAAATATTCATTTACAAACCGAACGGTTTGTTTATGTACACCTATTTGAAGGACATTGATTGGGTCGATAAATTTTACACATCGCCCAACTGCACAAATAAAATATGTATTTGATTGTTTGAAACCCCACACGGGTGTTAGGATGAAATTTGAAGTACACTCATCCTGATTGATTAAATATGTCGAACGATCGATTGATAGGCTGTTATAAGCGTTAGATATTTATATTTGATGCTTATACAGTGTAGTGCACTTTGGTTGATGGTTGATTATTTTTCAATGCTATTATATACATGTGTTGTATGGAATCCATATAATTAACTTTATATTGTAATTGATTGGGCCTCATTCCAATTTGAAAAATAAAGAATAAAATCAAGTAAAGGTTCATGTGTTGACAGTACTCATCCATTGAGATTGGTCATGTGTTGAACGAAATATTTTGATAATAACAACTATTTTGAAAAAGAAATATTTGAAATAGAATATTTGAAAATAGAAATTTATGAAGCCGTGTTGATTAGATTGACGCCATTTTGACGTGAACGATATTTATATCGATTTTAAACGATTTCGAAATGAATTGAATTGAAAACGATTTCGAAATGAATTGAATTGAAAACGAATTCGAATTGAATTGAAAGTGAATTGAAATGAATTCAAATTGAATTGAAATTTGAATTGAATAGAAAGGAATTTTAAAACGAATTTATAAAGAAGAATTCAATTTTGATTTGAATTGAAAAGAAAGTTGAAATTGCTTTTGAAACGACTTTAAAACTATTCATATAATTCGTTTTAAATAGAAATCGACGAAATATATATTATATATATTATATATATAATATAATGGCCTGAATAGAACGCGCCGCGCCGCGGCAGTTCGTGAATTTCGACCATTTATTTCAAACGGACATTACGGGAGATCCGACCGTCGGATTCTCCTAAAACCGGAACCTTGGGTTCGTATCGAAAAGAGCTTTCTAACGAATATTAGAAATTTGAAACCTAACGGTTGGATTTGGAGATACGTCCAAATCAAATTTGAAAAAGGTCGCTGTAAGTGCAGTTCGATGGCCATTGATGGAAATCGACTGTACGGGCCTTGATAAAATTATTAAAAATAATAATAAATTGTGTAAAATCATAAGAAATGATTTAGAAAGAATTGGGATGAAAAACTCCATATTTGAAAAGATAAAAATAGACTTTTATCGAAATGAACTAGTTTTGCACTAGAATTATAATTCTATTTATCTTGAGTAAATAAATTGAATTTGAAATGGTTTTGAAAATAACCAGAATTTCCAATGATTGCATTGGAATGGATTTGAATCGAAATTGTCTTCGGAATATTTCGATGTGGGATTTCGTGATTATACGGATGTTGTTATGGAAATTTGAAAGATATAGATATATATATCGTTATTTCCAATACGATATTTGTTGGTCGTGGAATTTGATATTGAATATAAGCCGATATGTTTTCTATTCAGAGCCTTGTATTTAATGTCAAATGTGATTTGGGTTTGTCGTGAATGGTGTCTTCATTAACACTGTTCTTGAACCCAGTTGAGAAAAGATTAAATCTTTTTATTTAGATTTAATGAAGTGTACCAATTAAATGATATTTAATTGGAATTGAATTGATATTGATTTTTGGGTTTATCGTGGACAGTGTTTTAAATAACACCCGTTCTTTAACCCGATAATTAATGAATGTGATTTTGGGTTTATCGTGAACTGTGTTTTAAATGACACTGATTCTTTAACCCAGTTAAAGATTAAAACTAAGTGGAGTTTTAATGAATCTTTAATTAGATTGAAATACTCGAGAATGGAGTATCACCAGTTTTGCTCCAGGCGATAGTTAAATCTTTAATTAGATTTAAACGTGAGATGGTAATTGAATTTACCGATAACACTGTGGTGTTAGATATGAAGTATTACCAGTTGTACTTCATGGGATGAATAGGTTGGGATTGGGAAATAAAATAAATGATTACTTCGGTGTGGTTCGCTAATCCCGACTAGTTTGAATTGATATTCAAAGGAGATTAAAGAATAAATTTAAAGAATTTATCTTGGATAAAATTAATGGGAACTTTTCCCAAAGTATAGGAATATTTGAATAAAAGAATATTCTAAATTGGAATGAGGCGTATGTTGTGTTTGTGTAACACTTTTATAATATATACGCGAGTTATTCAGAAAGACCGGGTTTATCCCATTCCGAATAACTGATTCGACGTGGTGTCGAAGATGAAGACGATGGTCGAAGACCGGAGGTCTTCACGTCGTTTGTGTGATTACTGATGATCTTGATTGGGCTGTACACCCAAGAAGATGGAAACAGTGGGTGATCGTCCAGACGTACTTGGAGATCGATGGATATGCGGGGTACTAGGTGCCTCCGGTTTCGTTCAGACCCAGAACGGACTTGTAAATGGACTGTGTGTCTGACATTGGATTTTAGTCCGTGTGATTGATCTCTATTAAATATATATCTGTTTGGCGGCGGAGGATTTATTCTCTTGCTTAACGCCCTTCTCTGAGACGTACGAGCTCAGGGGTTATATATTGATGGATATCAAACGCATGGAGTGAATTGCCTGTGTGGCATGCCTAAGTGGCAATTGATCGAGGCTTCTGTTGAAAAGCAAAGTCTTGTGGTTGATGATCGAAGCACGGCCTTTGTGGCGTAGCTTTGTGTAACGTTTACTTCACGAGTTTCACACCCGGTATGAACCAAAAACGTGAGACGGACCTCAGGGAGGACTTGCGTTTCTTTCTAGCTAGAAGTGGCGTCAGTGGTTTTACACGCCCTGACGAGTTTGACTTATGTGGTTGTTGCTGTTGCGAGGCGCCTCGGTTATATCGGTTTCGGCCGATGCATTCTGGTCGGCAGACGGACCAGACTTACACCCCATAGGGTGGGGAAACGTAGTGTTCAGGCATAATAATCCACATCGGTGGACCGGCCCTGTCGCTCCATGGGGCAGTTGCGGCAGTTCCGGTGGCTCGGGCTAGAGAGTCACGAATCGGTTGAGGACTATCTTTTGCCTCGGTTCATAGACGGAAATCTAATTTCCAAATACGTGACATTTGCGGTTTTATTTGTAGAGCCTAGTATGGCGACATAGTGGGATGGGGCGCTCATGCCGCCTATGATTGATACTTATGATTTGAAGTTGTTTTATACACTATGCACTTAAAATAGTATCAAATGATTTGTTTTAAACGTATCAAGCATTCTTTGGCTGTTATAAGGTAAAAACACTATCCCCCGGCTTGCGTTGCATTGTGTGATAGGACCTGGGTCTTATAACAGCTTCATTTTTCTTTATTTAGCATTGCACTGTTTGTTTTATGCACTAGTATTCTTAGGAGGAAACCCGTTCCGTGTTATACGGCGTGGTCCCTTGATTTACCTAATGATTTAAAATAAAGATTAATAACTGTTTTAGTTCTCACACCAGTCACATGACTGACCTGGAGTTTATTGTTTTAACCTAAACTCTGGGTGCCCCTATTTTGACACGGGCAGCTAGTAGTTTTGGTTTTGCAGATTTATATTCACAGGATCCTGGTTTACAGCCGGAACGATATCCGGAAAGCTTTGTATCCGTATATCTCTTCTAGTTGTGTATTGTATTATTTTCCGCTGCGATGTATTTAAATGTAATTTAAATCTCTGATATTTCTGTGTAATATTTATTCATTAATACTCTGTTTATTCTTGTAATCTGATGCATTGTTGAAATATACAATGAAATGTTCTTTTATATGCGTTCTATTTTGTCGTGTTCTCAACGATAGGGCGTTTCGAACGGTCTGGGTCGGTTTAGCGACTGGACCGGACCGAGCGAAATTCATGCCGTGACAGGTGCTGCAAAAAACAACCCTTCAGAGTTGTTAAAAAATAAGAGTAATTGTTGGAACTAAGGGCTATTTAGAGAATTAGTGATAGGAATTAAAAGAAGGGTTATTTTGAAGTATTAAGGGAAGTAGGGGTAGTTTAAGCATAGTAGGGGTAGATCGACAAATATGAAAGACGGTGAATCGTTAAGATTGGGTGCTACAAAAACCAACCCTTCACAGAAGTTAAAAAAATAGGGGTAATTGTTGGAAGTAATGGCTATTTAGAGAATTAAGGATAGGATTAAAAACAAGCATTGTTTTGAAGTATTAAGAGAAGTAGGTGTAGTTTACGCATAGTAGGGGTACATCGACAAATATGAAAGATGATGAATCGTTTGGATTGGATGTTGCCAAAACCAATCCTTCACAATAGTTAAAATGTTCGGGTAATTGTTGGAAAGAAGGGTTATTTAGACAATTAGGGGTAGGATTAAAAATAAGGGTCGTTTTGAAGTATTAGGAGAAGTACGGGTAGTTTAAGCATAGTAAGGGTAGATCTACAAATACGAAAGATTATGATTCATTTGGATTGGGTGATGCAAAAACCAACCCTTCACAGAATTTAAAAAATAGGGTTAATTGTTGGAAGTAAGTGCTACATATAGAATTAGAGGTAGGATTAAAAAAAGGACTATTCTGAAGTATTAAGAAAAGTAGATGTAGTTTAAGCATAGTAGGGGTAGTTTAAGCACAGTAGGGGTAGATCGACAATTATGAAAGATGATGAATCATTTGGATTGGGTGCTCCAAAAACCAAACCTTCACTGAAGTTCAAAAATAGGGGTACTTGCTGGAAGTAAGTCCTATTTAGAGAATTAGGAGTAGGGTTTAAAAGAAGGATTGTTTTGAAGTATTAAGAAAAGTATGGGTAGGTTAAGCAAAGTAGGGGTAGATCGACAAATATGAAAGATGATGAATCACTTAGTTTGGGTGCTACAAAAACCAACCCTTCACAAAAGTTAAAAAATAGGGGTAATTGTTGGAAGTAAGGGCTATTTAAAGAATTAGGTATAGGATTAAAAAGAAGGGTTGTTTTGAAGTATTAAGAGAATTAGGGGTAGTTCAAGCGTAGTTGGGGTAGATCGACCAACATGAAAGATGAAGAATCGTTTGGATTGGGTGCTGCAAAAACCAACCCTTTACAGAAATTAAAAAATAGGGGTAATTGTTGGAAGTAAGGGCTATTTATAGAATTAGTGGTTGGATCAAAAAGAAGGGTTGTTTTGAAATATAAAGAGAAGTAGGCGTAGTTTAAGCATAGCAGGGGTAGTTCGACGAATATGAAAGATGATGAATTTTTTGGATTGGGTGCTGCAAAAACCAATCCTTCGCAATAATAAAAAAATAGAGGTGATTGTTGGAAGGAAGGTCTATTTAGAGAATTAGGGTTGGATTAAAAAGAAGGGCTGTTTTGAAGTATTAAGAGAAGTAGATGTAGTTTAAGCATAGTAGGAGTAGATTGGCAAATATGAAAGGTGTTGAATCATTTAGATTGGGTGCTGCAAAAAACAACCCACACTACAACAAAAACACCATATTACAACTTTAATTTTACAACTGTCACAAAATGACAGTTGTAATAAACGTTTTTTACAACTGTACTTCATCATAAGTTGTAATAAACATATTTTTAACAACTCTTTTGTTTTGTCTGTTGTAATAGATATCTATTACAACTGTACTTCATCATAAGTTGTAATAAACATATTTTCAATATTAATAATTAGTATAATTAATAATTAATTTTTAATATTTAATAATTATTAAAAAAATATCATTAATGTTAATAATTAAGAAGTTATAATCTACAAGTAATATTTAATATTTATTCATTTATTTTTGGTAATTAATAATAAATAATTAAAATGTTTGTATTTGAAAATTGTACAAACTTATTTTTAGCAGTTTTTTTCTACTTGTTATATTAGTGACCTATTAGATATTAACAATAGCTAATATTTAATAACTAATAATATTAAAATATAAGAATAATTAATAAATAGTAATTATGCTTTGCCAACAAGAGTTGTAAATGTTTTTTAATAATTAATATTAAGTGTTTAATAATAACAATTAGTATAAACATAATAAGCTTTAGGCGGGAACTCACCTCCCCATTTATTAGTAATATAGTACATAATAAGAGCTTTAGGCGGAATAATGAAAATCTGATTGGGAACTCACGTTCTTTCTAAATCAAAATTTATGTGGGTAACGTGAAAATTTAGGCGGGCCTCCTCTCCTTTACTGTAGCCTAAACTGAAATCATCTGGACAAATGACAAAATCGATATCCCCTTTTCAATTTGACGACCTCCTTTCCTGAAATGTTTCCTCCCCAAATTAGATACAATAAAAATCTCGACTTCTCGCCCAAGCTGATTGATCCGATTAGGTTACGGTGAAGACGGTATAACGATAATGGATCCATGAAGATAATAACAAAATAAATCAATTTTGGCCCTGAATAATAACTGATTTGAGTTCGAAGAAGAAGACAGTATAACGCAATGATGGATCCAGAACTGATGAAACTCGCTCAAGAGCAGATGAGACGAATCCCTCCTCATGAACTCGCCAAACTCCAGTAATAGGTTTATTTTAATTTATACTAAACATTTTTTTCCAGTTAATTCGACTAATTAAATCGTGTTCTAGATCTTAAATCGCCCGTCATTCGCCATCACTTGCTCTGTACGATTCATGATCTGGCACCATTCTCTTTCCTACGCCTTGTCGCACCAAGCCATAGTATGCAGCACACAACCATAATCCGGCTGTAGGTGACATTCCATTCCCTAAATCCAAATTTCCAGTAAGTTTTGTTAGCTGTGTTCAAGTAAGTATTTTAATTTTACTGTTAATTTCAGTTTAAGCTCAGTTTTGTTAGCTGTGTTTTGCGTTATTTATAAGTGTGTTTATAGTTATAATTAGTGAAAATATTATTGAAGCCATATGAATTTTGGATGTTTACTGGAATTTAACGGCAAAGAGAAAGGTCACAGCATCTTTATCTTATCAAAACAAAACCGGCTTCCTGATTGAAATGTTTTGTCTGTAAGTGGTTGGAAAAATACGCTGTCAGTAAGAAGCTCCCAATATTCTTTTAAGTTTTGGTGTGTAAACCTTGGAGCGTTGATTTCATTTCTTTTTATGTTTTGACAGCTCACAGTAAACCGACGTACACCAAACGTTTAACATCCTAGTGTCTTAATTCCAGTACTGTGTTAATTGTGTCTATATATTAATAACTAATAGAAAGTGGAAAAGGGTTATTGCTTTTGTTTAACATTACGTTGTTCAACATTTTTTAAATAATGAAAAGTTGTTTGGTTTATTGATTTTATTATACTGCTGGAGAATTATTTTGGTTCAAGTTTATCACGCCATTCGGGTATGGTTAATTTATGTTATCACTAGATTTTTTTTATGTTGATAGTTTAGCAATTTAATGATTCTTCTCTCTATGGAGGTGCTCAGCTGACAACCTTTGTTTCCATAAATGCAAAAGAGGCAGTCATTCTTTTATACCTGCAGGTAATTAGATAGAGATAATGGGTTGTTATGGTTGTATGCAATGCATAATTAAAGTATTTTAACTTTTGTAGGAAGTACTATTGTGTTTGGTAATTTTTAAGGATCATTGATTCAAATGTATCAGGCTAGCAAAGATGGGGAACTAACCCATGACGAGACTACTATTACAAGTGAATCATTGATTCCATTGTTGAAGGGCCAGATAAAAAGAAGAGCTACACCTCTGGTACATATGCAAAAAAAGTGAAGGTGCTTCGGGCTACAAAATCAAATGCAAACCAAATAGGTGGGGGAGAATTACTTCTTAGGATGAAGGACACACATAATCAATTAAAAGGGTTGAATTCTATACTACAAGGTATGCACCAAAGCTTGCAACAAGTTATGCAACAAACATTGAAATCTGAAGCTTCTTGCAGCACGAAAAATTCGTTTATTGGCAAGCAAAATGTTAACTCAGTTGTTTCTGGTGATGAAGTTGAATCGTCCTCAAATGAAAAACAATATGTAATGCTGCTTTCACAAAATTTGGAGGAGGTGGCGAAAGGTTTTCTTCGAACATGTACTAAATGCGATGGTTTAGAGGTGGCACACAATGAAGAGAAAATTGTTTGCCTTACAGAAGTTTTTGATCCTGAAGCACCAGTTTTTGATGGGCTTCAAAATGGAAAATACAAATTGCGGGAAATAAGCGATGGAGGTAATGTCATTCGGGCAAGGTATCGTTTGAGATTTTTGTAAGAAATTTAGATTAGTTGTATTTCAGTGTTGACTTCAGTGTTTTGTAGAGTTTCGGACATATGATTTGGTTTGTTTTTGGCATTCTAGACTGAAGAACTTGTCTCTTTTGGTTAAAAAAAAATTAACTATTACTGTATACTAGTATGAACCTGTGTTATGCTCACCGTCTTCATGTTTAGATATAGATCACTAAACTGTATGTCTTATATAAATAATATTTGAAATCATATGTTTTCCATTGATCTTTATATAGAACATCTCATTTCTTCTTCTTTTCCAATTATTTTTTCCATACTTGATCTATCGTGAATTCATGTGTGAAACATGCAACTGCAGTGATCAAGACAAAATATTACCAAAAATTTCATTAGCCAAAGAAAAATTTCTTTTCTCCATTTAAATGGAATTTCCTCACAAATTTGTATTCACAGCTACATATAAAGTTGCTGAGCAATTTGAATGTTTGGTTCTTTCTACAGACTCATATAGGTACTTTTCTATACTTTATTGTTGGCTTTATTCAAAGGTCGTTAACTTGGAGTAAGCCTAATGTGCAGAAGGTAAATATGTCATATCATATCATGTAGTACTACTGTAGCAAGACTGATAGTGCCTTATGTAAATGTTTGATAAATTTTGTGAATTGAACAATGCAGAAATGGTATGTAAAGATGTATGTACGCCTTCATGGATGATTTTCATATAGCGTGAGCTGCCAATATCATTTGATAACTCATTGTCATGTTTGTTCTCTTTGGCGAATTTAGGTTCAGGTGTGTTTTCTTCTGTCATTTTTATCTATTTCAGTGGAACGTAGACCCATATCATCATACCTTTTTTAACATTGAATTCTAACATCAAGATATCAACGCTGTGAAGCAAATTGGCTGAAATGCACCACATTGACTCATTATTCTCAATCTAATTCAGATCTGGATAGTAGTTTTGCTTCTTTGGTCAGCAGTCCAGGTGCCAATTCTCCATCTAATTATTATACTTCTAATAATAATAATCATCTTGGGCGAACTTTATCTACATTAGTTTTCTTGTATATTTAGTGCTTTCTCCAGGTTAATTTGAATTGAATTACCTGTAAAAAATTGCTTATGTTCATTGCTCATTTGAAGACGTTGTGCACCTAAATTGTGTGTAGTGGTGTCATAAACTGCAACCATCTATTTTTCATCCTTATTGTCGATGACATGTCTTAGTATGCGATATTGGCATTAATGTATCACATAATACACAGTTAGATTTTTCATCCTTATTTGAATTAAATATGTTTTTGTTTCAGTTTACTTTGAGATATATTATGACTGATATACAGGCGACTAGACATGATGTTGAAGCATATAGAAACTCGGCGTGTGCAGTGTGTATGTATATTTAAATGAAAGTGTGTATGTAATTGAGTGTACTGAGTAATCAGTCTATGGTGAGGAATGTATGTGCGATTGAATGTATTATGTAATAGTGAGTTGTATAATAATGAGGTCAGAAAGTTGTACTATTTCAAATATTGAAATAAAATATTTAATTGAATAAAATAATCATTTTAGTATTAAATTCAATGCAATAACATTTTTATTCAATATAAATATTTATTTCTATATGAGATGTAATGTATAATCAAACAAATATCATATTGTGATATTCAACAGTCACAACGGTGCATAACAGTTGTAATAGCTGTTTAGAGAATTAAGGGCTATTTAGAGAATTAGGGATAGGAATAAAAAGAAGCGCTATTTTGAAGTATTAAGAGAAGTAGGGGTAGTTTAAGCATAGTAGAGGGAAATTGACAAATATGAAATATGATGAATCGTTTATATTGTGTGATGCAAAAACCAACCCTTCACAGAAGTTAAAAAATAGGGGTAATTGTTGGAAGTAAGTGCTACTTATAGAATTAGAGGTAGGATTAAAAAGAAGGGTTGTTTTGAAGTATAAAAAGAAGTAGGCGTAGATCGACGAATATGAAAGATGATGAATTGTTTGGATTGGGTGCTGCAAAAACCAATCCTTCAAATTAGTAAAAAAACAAAGGTAATTTTAGGAAGGAAGGTATATTTAGAGAATTAAGGTTGGATTTAAAAGTAGGGATGTTCTGAAGTATTTGGATAAGTAAGGGTAGTTTAAGCATAGTTGGGGTAGATCTACAAATATGAAAGATGATGATTCACTTGGATTGGGTGTTGTAAAAACCAACCCGTCACAGTTGTTAAAATAAGGGTAATCGTTGGAACTAAGGGCTATCTAGAGAATTATGGATAGGAATAAAAGAAGGCTATTTTGAAGTATTAAGAGAAGTAGGGGTAGTTTATGCATAGTAGGGGTAGATCGACAAATATGAAAGATGATTAGTCATTTATATTGTGTGATGCAAAAACCAACCCTTCCCGGAAGTTAAAAAATAGGGATAATTGTTGGAAGTAAGTGCTACTTATAGAATTAGAGGTAGGATTAAAAAGAAGGACTGTTTTCAAGTATTCAGAGAAGCAGGGATAGTTTAAGCATAGTTGGGGTAGTTTAAGAATATTAGGGGTAGATCGACAAATATGAAAGATGTTGAATCTTTTGGATTGGTGCTGCAAAAACCAACAATTCACATAAGCTAAAAAATAGGGGTAGGGTTTAAAAGTAGGACTGTTTTGAAGTATTAAGATAAGTATGAGTCGTTTAAGCAAAGTAGGGGTAGATCAACAAATATGAAAGATGATGAACCACTTAGATTGGGTGCTACAAAATTCAACCCTTCACCAAAGTTAAAAAATAGGGATAATTGTTGGAAGTAAGGGATATTTACAGAATAAGGGATAGGATTAAAAATTGGTTGTTCTGAAGTATTAAGAGAAGTACGGGTAGTTAAAGCGTAGTAGGGGTAGATTGACAGATATGAAAGATGATGAATCGTTTGGTTTGGTTGCTGCAAAAACAAAGCCTTTAAAGAAATTAAAAATTAGGGGTAATTGTTGGACATAAGGGCTATTTAGAGAATTAGTGGTAGGATAAAAAAAGAAGGGTTGTTTTGAAGTAGGGTTGGTTTAAGCATAGTAGGGGTAGTTCGATGAATATGAAAGATGAATTGTTTGGATTGGTTGCTGTAAAAACAAATCCTTCACAATAGTAAAAAAAATAGAGGTAATTGTAAGAAGGAAGGGCTATTTATAGAATTAGGGTTGTATTAAAAAGAAGTGTTGTTTTAAAGTATTAAGAGAAGTATGGGTAGTTTAACCATAGTAGGAGTATATCTGAAAATATGAAAGGTTTATGAATCTTTTGGATTGGGTGCTGCAAAAAACAACCCTTCATAGTTGTTAAAAAATAAGGTTAATTGTTGGAACCAAGGGCTATTTAGAGAATTAGGGATAGGAATAAAAAGAAGGGCTATTTTGAAGTATTAAGAGAAGTAGGGGTAGTTTAAGCATAGTAGGGTTAGATCGGCAAATATGAAAGATGATGAATCGTTTATATTGGGTGATGCAAAAATCAACCCTTCACAGAAGTTAAAAAATAGGGGTAATTGTTGATAGTAAGGGCTATTTAGAGACTTAGAGGTAGGATTAAAAAGAAGGACTGTTTTGAAGTATTAAGAAAAGTATGGGTAGTTTAAGCATAGTAGGGGTAGATCGACAAATATGAAAAATGATGAATCACTTAGATTGGGTGCTACAAAAACCAACCCTTCACAGAAGTTAAAAAATAGGGGTAATTGTTGGAACTAAGGACTATTTACAGAATTAGGTTTAGGATTAAAAAGAAGGGTTGTTTTGAAGCATTAAGAGAAGTAGGGGTAGTATAAGCGTAGTAGGGGTAGATCGACAAATATGAAAGATGATGAACCATTTATATTTTGTGCTACAAAAAACAACCCTTCACAGAAGTTAAAAAATAGGGATAATTGTTGGAAGTAAGGGCTATTTAGAGAATTGGGGATCGGATTAAAAAGAAACATTGTTTTGAAGTATTAAGAGAAGTAGGGGTAGTTCACGCATAGTAGGGGTACATCGACAAATATGAAAGATGATGAATCATTTGGATTGGATGTTGCAAAAACCAATTCTTCACAACAACTAAAAAGTTGGGTAATTGTTGGAAACAAGGGCTATTTAGAGAATTGGGGTAGGATTAAAAATAAGGGTTGTTTTGAAGTATTAAGAGAAGTAGGGGTAGTTTAAGCATAGTAGGGTTAGATCGGCAAATATGAAAGATGATGAATCGTTAAGATTGGGTGATGCAAAAACCAACCGTTCAAAGAAGTTAGGATTAAAAAGAAGGACTATTTAGATACTTAGAGGTAGGATTAAAAAGAAGGACTGTTTTGAAGTATTAAGAAAAGTATGGGTAGTTCAAGCATAGTAGGGGTAGATAGACAAATATGAAAGATGATGAATCACATACATTGGGTGCTACAAAAACCAACCTTCACAGAAGTTAAAAAAGAGGGGTAATTGTTGGAAGTAAGGGCTATTTACAGAATTAGGTATAGAATTAAAAAGAATGATTTTTTTGAAGTATTAAGAGAAGTAGGGGTAGTTTTAGCGTAGTAGGGGTAGATCGACAAATATGAAAGATGATGAATCATTTAGATTGGGTGCTACAAAAACCAACCCTTCACAGAAGTTAAAAAATAGGGGTAATTGTTGGAAGTAAGGGCTATTTAGAGAATTGGGGATAGGATTAAAAAGAAGCATTGTTTTGAAGTATTAAGAGAAGTAGTGTTAGTTTACGCATAGTAGGCATACATCGACAAATATGAAGATGATGAATCCTTTGGATTGGATGTTGCAAAAACCAATAGTTCACAACAGTTAAAAAGTTGGGGTAATTGTTGGAAAGAAGGGCTATTTAGATAATTAGTGTAGGATTAAAAATAAGGATTGTTCTGAAGTATTAAGAGAAGTAGGGGTAGTTTAAGCATAGTAAGGGTGGATCTACAAATATGAAAGATGATGAATCATTTGGATTGGGTGCTCCAAAAACCCACCCTTCACAGAAATTCAAAAATAGGGGTAATTGTTGGAAGTAAGGGCTATCTAGGGAATTAGTGGCAGGTTCATAAAGAAGGGTTTTTTTGAAGTATAAAGAGAAGTAGGGGTAGTTTAAGCATAGTAGGGGTAGATCGACGAATATGAAAGATGATGAATTGTTTGGATTAGATGCTGCAAAATCCAAGCCTTTACAATAGTAAAAAAATAGGCGTAATTGTTGCAAGGAATGGCTATTTAGAGAATTAGGGGTAGGATTAAAAAGAATGGAAGTTTTGAAGTAATAAGAGAAGTTGGAGTGGTTTATGCATAGTTACGTTAGATCGACAAATATGAAAGATGATTAACCATTTGGATTGGGTGCTGCAAAAACAAACCCTTAACACTAGTTAAAAATAAGGGTAATTGTTGGAAGTAAGGGCTATTTAGAGAATTAGGAGTAGGATTAAAAAGAAGGGCAGTTTTGAAGTAATAAGATAAGTAGGGGTAGTTTAAGAATAGTAGGGGTAGATCGACAAATATGAAAGATGATGAATCATTTCGATTGGGTGCTGCAAAAACCATCCCTTCAAAGAAACTGAAAAATAGAGGTAATTGTTGGAAGTAAGAGCTATTTTGAGAATTAGGAGTAGGATTTAAAAGAAGGATTGTTTAAAAGTATTAAGATAAGTAGGGTTGTTTAAGCATAGTAGGTGTAGATCGACAAATATGAAAAATGATGGATCATTTTGATTGGGTGCTACAAAAACCAACCCTTCACATAAGTTAAAAAATAAGGGTAATTGTTGGAAGTAAGGCGTATTTGGGGAATTAGGAGTAGGATTAAAAAGAAGGGCAGTCTTGAAGTAGTAAGATAAGTAGGGGTAGTTTAAGAATAGTAGGGGTAGATCGACAAATATGAAAGATGATGAATCGTTTAGATTGGGTGATGCAAAAACCAACCCTTCACAGAAGTGAAAAAATAGGGGTATTTTTTGGAAGTAAGGGCTATTTAGAGAATTACAGGTAGGATTAAAAAGAAGGACTGTTTTGAAGTATTAAGAGAAGTAGGGGTAGTTTAAGCATTGTAGGGTAGATGGACAAATATGAAAAATGATGAATCATTTGGATTGGGTGCTGCAAAAACCAACCCTTCACATAAGTTAAAAAATAGGGGTAATTGTTGGAAGTAAGGCATATATAGAGAATTAGGAGCAGGAATTAAAAGAAGGACTGTTTTGAAGTATTAAGAGAAGTAGGAGTAGTTTAAGCATAGTAGAGGTAGATCGACAAATACGAAAGATGATGAGTCATTAGGATTGGGTGCTCCAAAACCAACCCTTCATAGAAGTTACAAAATAAGGGTAGTTGTTGGAAGTTAGGGTTACTTAGATGATTAGGGATAGGATTAAAATGTACGTTGTTTTAAAGTATTGAGAGAAGTAGGGGTAGTTTAAGCATAGTAGGGGTATATCGACAAATATTAAAGATGATGAATTGTTTGGATTAAGTGCTGCAAAAACCAATCCTTCACAATAGTAAAAAAATAGGGGAAATTATTGGAAGGAAGGGCTATTTATTGAATTAGGGGTAGGATTAAAATGAAGGACTATTTTGAAGTATTAAGAAAAGTAGGGGTAGTTTAAGCATTATAGGGGTAGATCGACAAATATGAAAGATGATGAATTATTTGGATTGGGTGCTGCAAAAACTAACCTTTCACAGAAGTTAAAAAATAAGCGTAATTGTTGGAACTAAATCGTATTTAGAGAATTAGGGGTAGGATTTAAAAGAAGGATTGTTTTGAAGTACTAAGAAAAGTATGGGTAGTTTAAGCATAGTAGGGTTAGATTGACAAATATGAAAAATGATGAATCATTTTGTGACGAAAAGTAATTTCGCTCGATCTGAATCAGTCGTTAAACCGATCTAGACTGTTAGAAACCCCTGATCGTTTTAGAACAGGACAAAACAGAACGCAGACGGAAGAACATTTCATTGTTATTACAACAATCCCATCAGATACAAGAATATACAGAGTATAAATGAATAAATTACATTCGATAAATATTAGAGATTACAATAAATTACATAGCAGCGGAAAAACAATATAAAGCACAACTGAAGGTGATATACGGATATAGAGCTTTCTGGATATCATTCCAGCTGTAAACCAGGATCCTATGAATATAAATCTGCAAAACCAAAACTACTAGCTGCCCGTGCGGAAAATAGGGGCACCCGGAGTTTAGGTTAAAACAATAAACTCCAGGTCAGTCATGTGACTGGTGTGAGAACTAAAACAGTTATTTAAAGCTTTACTTTAAAAGAGAGTAATTCAAGGGACCACGCCGTATAACACGGAATGTGTTTCATCCCAAGAATACCAGTGCATAGAATAAACAGCGCAATGTTTTTTCGAAAAATGAAGCTATTATAAGACCCAGGTCCCATCACACAATGCAACGCAAGCCGGAGGATAGGGTTTTACTTTATAACAGCCAAACATGCTTGATACGTTTAAAACAAATCATTTGATACTATAATAAGTGTATAGTGTCAAAACAATTTCAATCATAAATATAAATCATAGACGGCGTGGGTACCATATATCATGTCGCCATACTAGTTCTTTAATTAAAACCGCAATACACGTATTGGAAATTGGATTTCCGTCATGAGTCGAGGCAAGGGGGAAGCTCCTCTCCGCGTTCGAGACACTCTAGCAAATGCTCAGGACTACACACTCTGGGCAGCCACTTGGATCGGTTGGGCCGGTCCTCACTTACGTTAGAGAATTAGTTATTCCTGAACACACGTTTCCCGGTCCTTACAGACCTATAATCGAGGCGCCTCATTCCAACAACCACATAGGTGAAAAGTATATAAATGTCAGGGCTGGTAAGTCACTGACACCACCAAAGCTAGAAAGAAACGTCGTGTTCTCCCAACGGCCCGTATCCCGTTTTTAACTCATACCGAGGTGTGAGGCTCGCGAATTCACTTTATACACAAAGCTGCCACGTAGGCATGCTTTGATCATCAACCACAAGACTTTTCTTTTCAACAGAAGCCTTGATCATTGCATCTTAGCGTGCCACACAGGCAATTCATGCCATGCGACTGATGTCCATCGATATACAACCTCTGAGCTCGTACGTCTCAGAGAAGGGCGTTAAGCAAAAGAAAAAATTCTCCGCCGCCAAACAGATGTATATTTAACAGAAATCAATCAACACAGAATAAAATCCAATGTCAGACACACAATCTATTTACAAGTCCGTTCTGGGTCTGAACGAAACCGGAGGCACTTTCCTCGCATATCCATCGATCTTCAAGTACGTCTGGACGACCACCAACTATTTCCATCCTCTTGGGTGTACAGCCCAATCAGGATCGTCAGTAATTATCCAAACGATGTGAAGACTTCCGGTCTTCAACCACCGTCTTCATCTTCGACATATCGTCGAATCGGTTATTCAGAATGGGTATAAACCCGACCTTTCCGAACAACCCGCGTATATAAAAAACAAATGTTGCACAAACACAACATACGCCTCATTCCAATTCAGAATATTCTTTTATTCACCAAATCACATTCTTAGGGAAAGGTTCCCATTAATTTTATCCAAGATAAATTCTTTAAAATTAATCCTCTAATCTTCCTGTAACACCCCGTGCATTCTATAACAGTGAAATTCACAAATTAAATTATAATTAATTTCAAATTAAAGAATTAAGGGAAACGGGATACGCCGTTGTGTTCGTCTCGGAAAAATACGCGAAATAGAGTCTGAGTTTTCGAAAAACGGAGTCCGTATGAAGAAGATATGGCCTCCGGAAGTTTCTGAATTCAGGTTAAAATTCATACAGAAGAAAACAGCTCAGAAAATCAAGTTTAAAATTCAAAATCGGGCCCAATAGGCCAGGGCGGGAAAATTCCCGCCTAAGGCACCCAGGTCGACTTGGTTGTCGACCTGGGCAAGCCAAGTCGACAGGGCTGTCGACAGGGCTGTCGACCTGGCCCCAGAGCCAGGTCGAACCCAGCCCACCCTGGCTGGCCTGGTCTGTGTTGGTCGATTTTCTGAGGCTTGCTTTGTCACTAGGGCTAGGTGGCAGCTCCTGATTGGTCTCTCTTTCCAATGAATGGCTACGATTAACCCAAGCTACATCGATGGTCCTAATCAGTTCATAAACTCTATAAAAATGACCCTAGACTCTACCTAATCTATTCATTCAAAAATAAGAATGAGGCCATCATGCTGCTTAGGAACGACAAGGAGTAGCCACCAATTTGAGAGACGATTAGGAGACAAACTCTAAAGCATAAAACAACTACAAATTAAACTTAAACAAATCAAATCAATGCCTACGTCAAAGGAATAGCATCTCCAAATCCAGAATTCAGATTTCTGAATTGAAGAATTCGTCACACGATTGTAAGTAGAGTACTATTCCGATGTGAATAAATAACTGTGTTTGATTTGTACACTTGATTTGTGGTGATAGTAATTCATATTTGTGCGTTGCTATGATTCTAATCGATTTGGAATATTGTGATGTAACGATTGGATATTCACAAGTATGTAATTCATGATAAAAACTACATGTTTGCGGTAGTTTATTTGAGATTCATGCAAGTATACGATTGGATATTCGCAAGTATGTAATTCATGTTGAAGCTACATGTTTGTGGTTGTTCAATTTAGATTCATGCAAGTATGTGGTTTTGCTACTATGCCAACATAATGTATATTTTTGTACAAAATCACTTTTTGTGTAATTGGATCAAATTTGGGGTATTATGATTCATACGAAATTATGTTGGAATTGGCATCATGATCTATGTATAAAACCATACTTTTGTATTAGAAATAAAAGTAAGCCTCTTTGTGAATTTATGTTGATTTTATGAATATGACTAGGCTATGTTTGGTATTATGCCTAATTGAAAAACAAGTTAGACCTGTATTGTTAACAAGAATTATATGATAATATATGTGACACATAGCTAAGTTAGAATTACATTCCAATTGCAAGTTTGCATGAATAAAGTAAAAACCATGATTTCATGTTTAGGAATATTTATGCCATGATTACATGAATAGATCAAAAACCATGATTTCATGTTTGGGTATATTTGTGCCATGATTATGTGAATAGATTAAAAAGCATGATTAAGTTGGAATAATTCTAGTTGAACTATACTTTTGTATTAGTAACAAAAGTAAGCACCTTTGTAAACATATAGTAATTTTATAAACATGATTTGCTTATGTTTGACATTGTGCCTAAGTAAAAATATAGGTTTATGTTGTAGTTAAGACTGTGTGTCCATCATGATATCTAATTTAGTTAGATTCTTAACTTAACTACAAGTTTACATGGTTTGATTCATGTCACTTATGCTTTATGACCAAAGTATATGTTACTACAATGCAAGTACACCTGTTTCTATTTTGTAGTTCCAACGTTATGTTGCAAGTTCATGCGTTCACATTCCCCTTTTTGTGTATACAATCACGTTTTAAGACTCCCCTTTTTCACGTGGCTAAGTTGGGCTTAAAAAGGCTAAGCCCAACATATATTATAATAAACGAACGTATTGAACGGGGGAAATAACGTTGGGCCAAATTAATTAATAAATGAAAATATAAAAGTAGACGGGCCCAAATTCAAGAATGGGTTGGGCCCATGATTGGTGTAGACCTTTACACCATTAGCTTAAATTGATTTTGAATAATGGGCCGCAAATATTTACATATAAAAAGAAGAAAGACAAAATATGTAAATGTAGAAAATACGATGTGTTTAACCCGAGGTTGGATTGAGTTGTGATGTAAACCTGCCTGGAACCGCCCGGCTGTCCAGTAGTCACAACAATACCTATCCAATGTGGGTGGTTAAACATGGAGCCCTATAAGGACCCGAGGTTAGACTGAGTTGTGGCGTAAGACTGCCCGGACCCAACCGGCAATAGGCAGCCACAACAATACCTGTCTAATGTGAGAGGTCAAGGCTTTAATAAGACAATTAAGGCTGAGTCAGGATTGATAGATTTAAGTAAATTATATTAATACTTAATCAAAATGGAACATGCTAAACTAAACAGGCTGATTGGGGGTTAGGTTTACAAAACACTTAACCAAATTAGCATGTTGGCTAGAAATAGAAAACCTAGTAGCGGGGGACCCTTTTCAGCAGTAACCCTATAAGGTATCATGATACCCTGAAACTAGGCAGGGTGGGGCACGATTACTGGGCCGACTGTAAGAGGTCAAATCGACGACGATGGTGCAGCAGTGTAGGTTCTAACGAGGTGTGGGCGTGCACTCACTCTGGCGCAGAAAAATAAGACACTGGGCACCAGTACCATACCTGTGCATTCTAGGGTTGTGTCGGGCCGCCGCTATGGGACTTGATATACCCCATGGTGGGACCAGCATAGGTAACTACAACATCGGGGGGGGGGGGGGGGCGTAAGACACATGTAACAATGCGAGTAGGAGCCGATCATCATAAAATGGATCTCTTCACCCTGATTATGGGGTGCCTGTTGGGAACTAGTTTATATGGGTACAGAGATTAATATGGGGTACGATAGTATATTCGACCATAGACAACTTAACTAAGTTTATGGTGCTTTCCCCATTTCTAGTTTATACTTATCATACCCAGTTCTTTATTCATAGACTGAATAGTCTTAGACTTACTCAAGCTTTATGTCTGACTCTACTTTTCTTTCGTCTTCTTTTCCTCCGTTTCCCCCCCTCCCAGGTCCACAGGGAGGGAATACCGCAGCTTGACCAGCCTTCATATCCAGCTTGAAGAGAAAGAATGTATTACTTGGATCTTTTCGTTTTGGACTATGGCTTTGGACAGCAACTTTGGGACTTTTGCAGTTTACTTATGTTTTCCTTATGCTTCATTAAATAATGTAATCAAGACAGTTATGAACATGTTATGTTTTTTTGGAAGTATTGTTAGACAATTATGGTATGGTTGTTGTAACACGTATTTTTAATGGAATAAAAGTTTGTTGTTTTTCTGCTGTTCAAAAATATGTGTTCTTATATCTGTCTTGTATATCTGTGACTTATACTTATAAACCTCCACCAAAATTAGGGCATTCCCTTTGAGAGTGACCCTAACGGAGGTGGGGTGTTTCACTTGGTATCAGAGCATAGGTTTACCAGATAAGATAAAAAGTTTTGAAAATTTATTTCAAAAAGGAAATTTAAAGAAGCATTTTTAAAAGAAAAATATTATTTTATTTTAAAAAGGCAAAGTCCCCCCAAAGCCATAGGTACTATCTCTTTTCCTTCGTTTTGAATCTTTCCTTTTTGTTTCAGCATGTCCGAAGAACTTAACTTGCCAGAGGGTGTACCAATACCTGGTTGGTTTAGACGGTTCTTAGAATCAAGGGCCACTCAGCCAGGTCCTACCATTCCTCCTCCCCCAGCTGCAGGAAATCATCCAGCTGCAGCAGCACCTCTTCCTCCACCTCCTCCGCGGGGAAACACTTTTGCTAAGATATGTAAAGATTTTAAAGCTATGGGAGGAAAGGATTTTCATGGAACTGAGTCCTTCGTGGCAGCTAGAAATTGGCCGAAAGAAACCGACGACTTATTCATCGTCTTTGAGGTAGAAGATAGACAGAAATTACAACTGGCAGTATGGCTACTAAAGGGCGAGGCTTCCTACTGGTGGGAAGTCACTAATGCAGAAAGACCAGTGGAGACATGGGAGGACTTTAGGGCAAGGTTTGAGGCTAAATTTCTCTCAGATGCGGAAAGGAGTTTGCAGTTGGAAAAATTCTTATTTCTTAAGCAAGGGAACAAGACA
The DNA here is from genome assembly GCA_030737875.1 of Allium sativum. Lineage (NCBI taxonomy): Eukaryota > Viridiplantae > Streptophyta > Magnoliopsida > Asparagales > Amaryllidaceae > Allium > Allium sativum. The sequence continues at coordinate 256,873,766 of CM060926.1, read as the reverse complement.
GTTAAAGAGTATGTTAATCAGTTCGATGAGCTGGCTAGGTTTGGGATGGACCTAGTCAACACCCCGCACAAGAAGGCTCTCCGTTTCGTCAAAGGGTTGAATGAGCCATTACACAGTTTGGCCATGACCCATATACCCATGGGAGCAACGTATGAAAGATTGGTACAAATGGCATTGCTGAACGAAGAGCATAAGGACAAGAAGGAGACAAAGGCAGAAAGCTCTCAAGGGAAGAAAGAGGGTTTGCAGCCTAAGAAGACAGACTTTAAGAAGGGCGGGAAAGGCAACAAAGAGAAGAGGAAGTGTAATTTCTGTGGCAAAGTGGGGCACTTAGTGAAAGATTGCCGGAAAAAGAAGGCCAAGGAGAATGGTGGGTGCTTTTCTTGCAGTGAGACAGGCCACAGGGCTAAGGACTGCCCAAAGAAACGAGGACAGGGGCAGAGGGCTGGATCCACCTCAGGGGCACAAGTTCATGTGCTAGAAGCGCCACCTCTGCAACAGCGAGGTATAAATACTTCTGTAGATAGTGTAGTTTATCTTTATGATCACCCCGTTCGCACTTTATTTGATTCTGGCGCATCACACTCCTTTATCTCGTCTGCTTTAGTAGAATCTCTGCACCTAAAAACTAGTATGGTAGAGGACCCCTTAATTGTTTCAAACCCAATTGGGGGACCAGCTCATTTGTCTATGATCTGTTTGGGATTGAAAATTTCTATTCTAAGCGTAGAATTTCAATGTAGTGCCTTTGTTTTGGGCTTTTCGGGATATGGTTTGATTTTGGGCATGGATTGGCTATCCAGTAATGGGGCCATCCTTGATTGTGAAAAAAAGGTTGTTAGGCTCCTAACACAGCTCGGTAATACTTTGGAAATTTCTTGTAATCCCTCATATGCGGTTATGCTTAGTTACCTTGAATCGCTAGATGCCTCTGTTGAAAATTTGCAATCAGTTAGAGTGGTCTGGGAATATCCGGATGTCTTCGAAGAGGTGAAGGGCTTGCCTCCGAAGCGGGAGATAGACTTCCGCATATATCTTGTAGATAATGCAAAGCCCGTTGCGTTGCCCGTTAGACACATGGCTCCACGGGAAAGAAAAGAGCTCAGTAAACAGATTAAAGAGCTTCTAGAGAAGGGGTTCATTAGGAGGAGCATTTCAGAATGGGGCGCTCCAGTGGTGTTCGCTACAAAGGCGGATGGTTCACTCCATCTATGTGTTGACTATAGGGAGCTCAACAAGCTAACGAAAAAGAATAGGCACCCTCTCCCCAGAACTGACGATTTGTTTGATCAGCTTGTAGGAGCGTCTGTTTTCTCCCAACTCGATTTAGCGACCGGTTTTCATCAGCTAAGGGTGGCTGAAGATAGTATCGATAAAACGACATTTAGAACCCCAGACGGCTTCTTTGAATGGCTTGTCATGCCTTTCGGCTTGACAAATGCACCTGCTTACTTCGTGGACCTGATGAGTAGGGTATTCAGAGATTTCCTCAATAAGTTCGTAGTGGTCTTCGTAGACGATATCCTTATCTTCTCAAAGAGTGAAGAGGAACATGCTCAGCACTTAAGGGCAATCAAGGAAACTCTGCGAGTCCATCAAATAAAAGCCAAATTCTCCAAATGCCACTTTTGGAGAGAAGAAGTGAGGTTCCTTGGGCACATAGTATCCAAACAAGGGTCAGTGGACCCTGCTAAGGTAGTGGCGGTACAGGATTGGAAAACACCAAGGAATGCAACTGAGGTCCGAAGTTTTCTAGGACTAGCAGGTTTCTATCGAAAGTTCATCAGGGATTTTGCGAAAATCTCAGCTTCGCTCACGAAATTGACCAAGAAGAATCTAGTGTTCAATTGGGACTTGGATTGCGAGTTTGCTTTCCAGCGACTGAAAAGGGCTCTTACAACAGCCCCAGTTTTGACGTTGCCAGATGGGAGCAAGATGTTCGCTGTTTATACAGATGCATGTGGGACAGGGCTAGGCGCCGTCTTAATGCAAGAAGGAAGGGTAGTAGCTTATGGCGAGAGGCAGTTGAAAGTGCACGAAAAGAACTACCCAACCCACAATCTTGAGTTAGCTGCCATCGTCTTTGCACTCAAGTCTTGGCGACACTATCTCCTAGGTGAGAAGTTCGAACTTTACACTGACCATAAATCGTTGAAATATCTTTTCTCGCAGAAAGATCTTAACTTGAGGCAACAAAGATGGATGGAGTTTCTTGCCTCATATGATTTCGAGATCTCCTACACTCCGGGCAAAGGCAACGTAGTGGCAGACGCGTTGAGCCGAAAGAAATTGACCCTAAGCCCTCTGTTTGTTGAAAGACAAAGCCTAGAGTTTATAGCCAGCTTCGACTTTAGGCCTTCCTCCGAATTTGTACCAGGCTTGCTAGCATCTCTAGAAGTGCGCCCAACTTTAGTGGACTCAGTAGGGACAGCACAACGCGAAGACCCTCAGCTTGTGGAAACGATTGATAGGCTAATTAGGGGTGAGACTTCAAGTCACCTCAACAGATACTCCATCGGCGATAAGGGTTTGCTAAGGCGAGGCGGAAGACTATGCGTCCCACAGACAAGGGATTTAGTAAAGAAGGTTCTGGAGGAAGCACATAACTCCAAGATGACGATACACCCAGGCGGAGATAAAATGTACAAGGACATAAAAAGAACTTTCTTCTGGAACGGCATGAAAAAGGACGTGGCAGAATTCGTTTCTAAGTTTATGGTGTGCCAACAGGTTAAGGCGGAACAGAAAAAGCCTGGCGGTCTGCTACATCCTCTAGAGGTCCCGCAGTGGAAGTGGGATAGCATCTCAATGGACTTCATCGATGGGCTGCCTAAGTCTAGGAGAGGCAACACCAGCATTTGGGTAATAGTGGATAGGCTTACTAAAAGCGCCCACTTTTTACCTGTCAAAAGTAAAAGAACTGCCTCATCTCTGGCATCTCTTTACCTCAAGGAAATTGTTCGACTCCATGGAATACCATCCAGCATTGTTAGTGACCCGAGACCCTATCTTCACAAGTGAGTTTTGGCGGAGTCTGCAAGAAGCGGTAGGCACGCAGTTATGCTTGAGCATAGCCTATCATCCCCAAACCGACGGCCAAACGGAAAGAGTGAACAGAGTTTTGGAGGACCTTTTAAGACTGTGCGTCCTTGACTTCGGAGGAACGTGGGAAGACCATCTTCCTTTGGTGGAATTTTCCTACAACAAAAGCTATCAAGCTACCATCGGAATGGCGCCCTTCGAAGCTTTATATGGAAGACCGTGCCGATCGCCCACTTGTTGCTGGGAGTCTACTGATAAGCTCATACTTGGACCAGATATGATCCGAGAGACTTCAGAGAAAGTAGACTTAATACGAAGAAGGATGAAGACGGCCCAAGACAGACAAAAGTCCTACGCCGACAAGAGGAGGACCGACCTTGAATTTGAGGTTGGGGACAGAGTTTTTCTTAAGGTATCTCCGCTAAGGAACGTTGTTCGTTTTGGAACCACAGGAAAGCTAGCACCTAGGTTCGTAGGGCCATTCCCTATCATCGAGAAAATTGGGAAAATGGCCTATAGACTAGAGCTACCCGAAAAGCTGGCCGGAGTTCACAACGTTTTTCATGTTTCACATCTCCGGAAATGTCTACATGAGTCTGCTGAAGTGGTAGAGCCAAATATCCTAGAAGAAGCTGAAGTGGAACGCGAAGCAACCATAAGAAAAGTTCCAACCTGCAATTTAGGAACGGAAGTGAAAAAGCTACGCAACCGCGAAGTCAAGCTCGTCAAAGTTCAGTGGAGCGACGCCGAGGGAGACGCGACTTGGGAAACTGAAGCTAGAACACGCACTGCCTATCCTTTTCTTTTCGAGGGTACATCCTTGATCTTTCTTTTTCCTTAAGTTGCGCTTTTATCTATCTTTTTAGGTATATTTCCTCGACCTTATCTTTTAGGTAGAAGCCCTTTGGATGAAAACATGTAATTGAAACATGTTATGGATGATGGTTGCAAGTGGTTGCAAGTGATTGCTAGTGGTTGCTCGTGGTTGCATATACACACACAATCTAGGTTTTAGATCGGCTCAGTCACTTCATATTGCATATATGTTTGCACTCGTATATGGTTGAACTTTAATGTGTTGTCATATGGATGTTGCATTTGTATGAATGATTGTGCACTCATGTAGAATCATGAATAAGAAAATTTGCATACATAATGGATTCATGGCACTTACATAATTCGCATTAAGGAGGTCAACTGAATCAGTAGACCGCCTGATTTTGCATTAGATAAGTACATGTACACACACACACTTCGCATATGATCATTAAGCATTAGAGGTCTTTTAAGGACAATGGATGCTCATGTTTGATGGATGAGTAGATGGATTTTTGGATGTTAGGATATACATTCTTCCTAAACTTGAAGATTTCGGGTACGAAATCCTGTTAAGTGGGGGATAATGTAACACCCCGTGTATTCTATAACAGTGAAATTCACAAATTAAAGTATAATTAATTTCAAATCAAAGAATTAAGGGAAACAGGATACGCCGTTGTGTTCGTCTCGGAAAAATACGTGAAATAGAGTCCGAGTTTTCGAAAAACGGAGTCCGTATGAAGAAGATATGGCCTCCGGAAGTTTCAGAATTCAGGTTAAAATTCATACAGAAGAAAACAGCTCAGAAAATCAAGTTTAAAATTCAAAATCGGGCCCAATTGGCCGGGGCGGGAAAATTCCGGCCTAAGGCACCCAGGTTGACTTGGCTGTCGACCTGGGCAAGCCAAGTCGACAGGGCTGTCGACAGGCCTGTCGACAGGGCTGTCGACCTGGCCCCAGAGCCAGGTCGAACCCAGCCCACCCTGGTTGGCCTGGTCTGTGTTGGTCGATTTTATGAGGCTTGCTTTGTCACTAGGGCTAGGTGGCAGCTCCTGATTGGTCTCTCTTTCGAATGAATGGCTACGATTAACCAAAGCTAAATCGATGGTCCTAATCAGTTCATAAACTCTGTAAAAATGACCCTAGACTCTACCTAATCTATTCATTCAAAAATAAGAATGAGGCCATCATGCTGCTGAGGAACGACAAGGAGTAGCCACCAATTTGAGAGACGATTAGGAGACAAACTCTAAAGCATAAAGCAACTACAAGTTAAACTTAAACAAATCAAATCAACGCCTACGTCAAAGGAATAGCATCTCCAAATCCAGAATTCAGATTTCTGAATTGAAGAATTCGTCACACTATTGTAAGTAGAGTACTATTCCGATTTGAATAAATAACTGTGTTTGATTTGTACACTTGATTTGTGGTGATAGTAATTCATATTTGTGCGTTGCTATGTTTCTAATCGATTTGGAATATTGTGAAGTAACGATTGGATATTCGCAAGTATGTAATTCATGATAAAAACTACATGTTTGCGGTAGTTTATTTGAGATTCATGCAAGTATACGATTGGATATTCGCAAGTATGTAATTCATGTTGAAGCTACATGTTTGTGGTTGTTTAATTTAGATTCATGCAAGTATGTGGTTTTGCTACTATGCCAACATAATGTATATTTTTGTACAATATCACTTTTTGTGTAATCGGATCAAATTTGGGGTATTATGATTCATATGAAATTATGTTGGAATTGGCATCATGATCTATGTATAAAACCATACTTTTGTATTAGAAACAAAAGTAAGCCTCTTTGTGAATTTATGTTGATTTTATGAATATGACTAGGCTATGTTTGGTATTATGCCTAATTGAAAAACGTGTTAGACCTATATTGTTAACAAGAATTATATGATAATATATGTGACACATAGCTAAGTTAGAATTACATTCCAATTGCAAGTTTGCATGAATAAAGTAAAAACCATGATTTCATGTTTAGGAATATTTATGCCATGATTACATGAATAGATCAAAAACCATGATTTCATGTTTGGGTATATTTGTGCCATGATTATGTGAATAGATTAAAAAGCATGATTAAGTTGGAATAATTCTAGTTGAACTATACTTTTGTATTAGTAACAAAAGTAAGCACCTTTGTAAACATATAGTAGTTTTATAAACATGATTTGCTTATGTTTGACATTATGCCTAAGTAAAAATATAGGTTTATGTTGTAGTTAAGACTTTGTGTCCATCATGATATCTAATTTAGTTAGATTCTTAACTTAACTACAAGTTTACATGGTTTGATTCATGTCACTCATTCTTTATGACCAAAGTATATGTTACTACAATGCAAGTACACCTGTTTCTATTTTGTAGTTCCAACGTTATGTTGCAAGTTCATGTGTTCACATTCCCCTTTTTGTGTATACAATCACGTTTTAAGCCTCCCCTTTTTCACGTGGCTAAGTTAGGCTTAAAAAGGCTAAGCCCAACATATATTATAATAAATGAACGTATTAAACGGGGGAAATAGCGTTGGGCCAAATTAATTAATAAAAGAAAATATAAAAGTAGACGGGCCCAAATTCAAGAATGGGTTGGGCCCATGATTGGTGTAGACCTTTACACCATTAGCTTAAATTGATTTTGAATAATGGGCCGCAAATATTTACATATAAAAAGAAGAAAGACAAAATATGTAAATGTAGAAAATACGATGTGTTTAACCCGAGGTTGGATTGAGTTGTGATGTAAACCTGCCCGGAACCGCCCGGCTGTCCAGTAGTCACAACAATACCTATCCAATGTGGGTGGTTAAACATGGAGCCCTATAAGGACCCGAGGTTAGACTGAGTTGTGGCGTAAGACTGCCCGGACCCAACCGGCAATAGGCAGCCACAACAATACCTGTCTAATGTGAGAGGTCAAGGCTTTAATAAGACAATTAAGGCTGAGTCAGGATTGATAGGATTAAGTAAATTATATTAATACTTAATCAAAATGGAACATGCTAAACTAAACAGACTGATTGGGGGTTAGGTTTACAAAACACTTAACCAAATTAGCATGTTGGCTAGAAATAGAAAACCTAGTAGCGGGGGACCCTTTTCAGCAGTAACCCTATAAGGTATCATGATACCCTGAAACTAGGCAGGGTGGGGCACGATTACTAGGCTGACTGTAAGAGGTCAAATCGACGGCGGTGGTGCAGCAGTGTAGGTTCTAACGGGGTGTGGGCGTGCACTCACTCCGGCGCAGAAAAATAAGGCACTGGGCACCAGTAGCATACCTGTGCATTCTAGGGTTGTGTCGGGCCGCCGCCATGGGACTTGATACACCCCATGGTGGGACCAGCATAGGTAACTACAACATCGGGGGGGCCGTAAGACACATGTAACTATGCGAGTAGGAGCCGATCATCATAAAATGGATCACTTCACCCTGATTATGGGGTGCCTGTTGGGAACTAGTTTATATGGGTACAGAGATTAATATGGGGTACGATAGTATATTCGACCCTAGACAACTTAACTAAGTTTATGGTGCTTTCCCCATTTCTAGTTTATACTTATCATACCCAGTTCTTTATTCATAGACTGAATAGTCCTAGACTTACTCAGGCTTTATGTCTGACTCTACTTTTCTTTCGTCTTCTTTTCTTCCGTTCCCCCCCCCCCCCTGGTCCACAGGGAGGGAATACCGCAGCTTGACCAGCCTTCATATCCAGCTTGAAGAGAAAGAATGTATTGCTTGGATCTTTTCGTTTTGGACTATGGCTTTGGACAGCAACTTTGGGACTTTTGCAGTTTACTTATGTTTTCTTTATGCTTCTTTAAATAATGTAATCAAGACCGTTATGAACATGTTATGTTTTTTTGGAAGTATTGTAAGACAATTATGGTATGGTTGTTGTAACACGTATTTTTAATGGAATAAAATTTTGTTGTTTTTCCGCTGTTCAAAAATATGTGTTCTTATATCTGTCTTGTATATCTGTGACTTATACTTATAAACCTCCACCAAAATTAGGGCATTCCCTTTGAGAGTGACCCTAACGGAGGTGGGGTGTTTCATTTCCTTTGGATGTCGTTCAAACCAAATTATGGTTTTCTAAACTAGTCGTGATTAGCGAACCGTAACGAAGTAATTATTTATTTTATTTCCCAAACCCAACCTATTCATCCCATGAAGCAAAACCGGTAGTACTCCATATCTAACACCGTGGTGTTATCGGTAAATTTAATTACCATTTCACGTTCAAATCTAATTGAAGATTTAACTATCGCTTTGGAGCAAAACTGGCGACCATTCTCGCTCATTTCTAAATTTGATAATTTAGATTATAGATTCACATTTCAACCTAATTACAGATTCGTTAAAACTCCTTTTACTGGGTTAAAGAACTAGGTGCTATTTAAAACACAGTTCACGACAAACCCAAATCACATTCTATTTATTATCGGGTTAAAGAACTAGTGTTATTTAAAACACAGTTCACGATAAACCCATGAATCAATTCTATTTAATTCAAATCAAATATATTAGGAATTCCGATTATTTAAAACCCCTTTTTAAATCTAATTTATTTATTTAAAAATAAATCGGGTTTTAAATTTAGTTCAAACTTGTTCATTTTGATAAAAAACTATTTTTACCTTTTCAAATATGGAGTTTTTCATCCCAAATTTTCCCAAATCATTTCTTATGATTTTACACAAATTATTGATATTTTTAATAATTTTATCAAGGCCCGTACAGTCGATTTCCATCAACGGCCATCGAACTACACATACAGCGACCTTTTTCAAATTTGATTTGGACGTATCTCCAAATCCAACCATTAGATTTTGAATTTCAAATATTCGTTAGAAAGCTCTTTTCGATACGAACCCAACGGTTTCAGTTTTAGGAGAATCCGACGGTCGGATCTCCCGTAATGTCTGTTTGAAATATATGGTCGAAATTCACGAACTGCCGCGGCGCGGCTCGTTCTATTCAGGCCATTATATTATATAATATATATATATTATATATTTCGTCGATTACCATTCAAAACGAATTTCATAAATAGTTTGGAATTTGTTCAAAAACAATTTCAACTTCCGTTTCAATTCAAATCAAAATTGAATCTTTCCTTATAAATTCGTTTTAAAATTCATTTCTATTCAATTCAAGTTTCAATTCAATTTGAATTCATTTCGCTTCGTTTTAAATTCAATTCGAATTCGTTTTCAATTCGATTCAATTCAAAGTGGTCTTCTATTCGATTCAATTCAAATTGGTTTTCTATTTGATTCAAATTCGTTATATATTCAATTGAAATCAAATTCGTTTTCTATTCAAATCAAATTCATTATATATTCAATTGAAATCAAATTCGTTTTCTATTCAAATCAAATTCGTTATATATTCAATTGAATCAAATTCGTTATATATTCAATTGAAATCAAATTCATTATATATTCAATTAAAAATCAAATTCGTTTTCAATTCATTTCATTTCGAAATCGTTTTATATTCAATTCATTTCGAAATCGTTTTCAATTCATTTCATTTCGAAATCGTTTTATATTCAATTCATTTCGAAATCGTTTTCAATTCATTTCATTACGAAATCGTTTTATATTCAATTCATTATATTCGATTTCAAAATTACTTTTCAATATTCATGTTAAAATGAATAAAAATGATATAAATATCGTTCACTTCAAAGTGGCGCACCTCTAATCAACACGGCTTTATATATTCCTTTATTCTATTCAGCAAATGAATATTTAATTTTGTCAACACACGACTAATCTCAACGAATGAGTACTATCCACGTGTGACTATTTTTGTTAAATTATTTCGTTCCACACATGACTAATATCAACGGATGAGTACAGTCAACACATGAACCTTTATATTATATTGATAAAGATGTAAATTTTATTATTAAAATATTTCGTTCAACACATGACTAATCTCAACGGATGAGTGCAGTCAACACATGAACCATTATATTATATTATTCTTTATCTTCTAAATTGGAATGAGGCCCAATCAATTACCATATAGCGTTAACTATATGGATTCCATACAACACATGTATATAATTTCAACGATAAATAATCAACCATCATCCAAAGTGCACTACACTGTATAAGCATTAAATATAGATATCTAACGCTTATAACAGCCTGTCCATCAATCGATCGACATATTTAATCAATCAGGATGAGTGAACTTCAAATTTCATCCCAACACCCGTGTGGGGTTTCAAACAATCAAACACAGATTTTATTTGTGCAGTTGGGCGATGTGTAAAATTTATCGACCCAATCAATATCTGTCAAATCAGTGCGTATAAACAAATCGGCCGATTTGTTTATAAATATTTATTTATTCACTTTCACGTTAAAAATTATATTTTTAACAACAAAACATTTTATTTTAACATATGAATTCCTATTCAGTTCATTCTTTAAATAAAATGATATTTTTATTTTTCTAACTTATTTTAGAAAATTTCGGCGGCATAACGGCACGATACTAGAAACGGGACAAGGCCTAGCCTTATCCCCGGTCTAGTGAACGCCCATGCCATTCACACATCGATCAAATCCATTCTATTTCACCAAACAATTCAATTCAAACCAAATAATCTAACCAACTACACAACCAAACAATTAAACAAACAAGCCATCCATGGTCTGTGGATGACGTGTGTCGGGTGCTACTAAACACCGTCTACATCCTAGTATATATATATAACTAGAAAAGGGAATTTTGAGTGAGGAGTTCTCACCGATAGCTATCCAACTTCACGACACTTCATTTATAGAAATCTTCGCCATTCCCGCCTTTTGTCGCTTTCGTTGCCCGTATTAACTACATATGTAAAATTGAATTTTTACTTCGCTATTCAATATATAAAAATCGAATTTTTTCTTTGTTGTTCAATATATAAAAATCGAATTTTTACTATGCTATTCAATATATAAAAATCGAATTTTTTCTTTATTGTTCAATATATAAAAATCGAATTTTTACTATGCTATTCAGTATATAAAAATCGAATTTTTATCTTGCTATTCAATATATAAAAATCGAATTTTTACTATGCTATTCGTATAGAAAAGATTATATTTCTTTATCACTCCACTTCGAATTAAAATTATATTTTTATTATTTATGCTATATAAAAATCGTATTTTTAATACTCCTTATTAATAAAAATCATATTTTTATTACATATCACTTCACGTATAATTCATATTTTTAAAGTCATGCTATTTATATTTTCAAATGAAAGTTATTTTATTTTTCAAAACAAAGTTATTTTATTTTTCAAAACAAAGTTATTTTATTTTTCAAAATCATATATATGAATCACTCTATATATAAAAATAAAAAAACTGCATTTTTCAAATGTTAAAACTGAATTTTTATGGAGTAGAAAACTACCTTTCTTCCTCCACAGAACAGTCTGTCGTTCTTCCCTTGCGTTGAACCCATCTGCTCGAGTTCTAGGGTTCGGAATTGCCATCAGAACACTGCGCCGGAGGATGATCCAATGCCACGACGGGCTGCACCTCGGATGGCGCCACCTATCGCCAGAGTTTTGGCGAACTCGCTTGCCTGAACGGCGCTGAAAACTCGCCTGAACTGGACGGCTTTTGAGATGAAGGAGGGGAGAGGGAAGATCGGACGAAGGGGGAGGATGCTCGATGTAGGGGGCGGCGGCACTCAAGGATGAGGAGCGGCGGCTGCTCCGCCCCGTCCTTCTTCTTAATTTTTTTTTCTTTTGAATGATTTTCTGATTTAATCGGGGGGGCCAGGGGGTAATAGGGGGAGAGATATTATTCAATTTTTAATTTATTAAATTATTTAATTTGCAAAAAGTTGACTTTTACATACGACCTCTGAACGAGGCCCACCGCCTGTCGTCCATAGCGTTTTACCCCCATTCCGAACACAATGGGATACGTATCGCAAGCTGATTTGATCGTTACAATCAGTTTCCGTTAAAATCAACATATAACTCTATATATTGAATTTGAACGCGCATTTCAATTTACTGGGGTCACATACTAACTCTAAAAATTCCATAAAAATATTTTCTACCTTCGTATTGACGATACGGTCCTAACAAAACTAGTTTCGTCGAATGCTGAGACCGTTGGAAAAATGGCCATTTTCCAGTCGATTAAAATCAACTGAAATTGGTCAAACGCGTTTTCCTTCGCCACGCTCACATATTGATTCGAAAAATTATGAAATTTGAAATCTAGCAATAATTTGACACTGCGGATCCAATAAATGTGGTTTCATCGAAATCCGAGGTCGTTTGCAAAATTTCCATTTTTAAGGGCCTGAATTCCATAGTGACTATTCAGAATTTTCAACTGGACATATCTTTTGATCCCCGCTATGAAATTTTGATTTGTCGGATTCGTTGGAAAGATATTATCAATTAGATCCTAATGTTTTTGGTTTCACTAAAATCCGGATTGTTTTGCACCCGGTACATTCAATTGAAGTTTGAAATCCAATTATCGAACTACCGCGCCATTTTCAATTCTATTTATAATTATATATAAATATTTATATTCTAACGATGGCGTATATAATATATACGTCGAATTATATTCAAAATAAATTTCTCGTCGATATTATTTAAAATAATTCATTTTAAATATTCAAAATTCGCTAAAATTGCCAAAATAAAAATTTTAAACTGGCCCAGATTTCCGGGTTATTGCACATTTGGATTGGGTGCTACAAAAACCAATCCTTCACAGAAGTTAAAAAAATAGGGGTAATTGTTGGAAGTAAGGGCTATTTCGAGAACTAGGGATAGGATTAAAAAGAAGCATTGTTTTGAAGTATTAAGAGAAGTGGGGTATTTTAAGCATAGTAGGGGTAGATCGATAAATATGAAAGATGATGAATGGTTGGGATTGGGTGCTGCCAAAACCAATCCTTCACAGTAGTTAAAAAGTAGGGGTAATTGTTGGAAAGAAGGACTATTTGGAGAATTAGGGGTAGGATTAAAAATAAGGGTTGTTTTGAAGTATTAAGAGAAGTAGTGGTAGTTTTAGCATAGTAGGGGTAGATCGACAAATATGAAAGATGATGAAACATTTGGACTGGGTGCTCCAAAAACCAACCCTTCACAGAAATTAAAAAATAGGGGTAATTGTTCGAAGTAAGGTCTATTTCGAGAAATAGTGATAGGATCAAAAAGAAGCGTTGTTTTGAAGTATAAAGAGAAGTAGGGGTAGTTTAAGAATAATAGGGGTAGATCGATGAGTATGAAAGATGATGAATTGTTTGGATTGTTTGCTGCAAAAACCAATCCTTCACAACACCAAAAAAATATAGTTAATTGTAGGAAGGAAGGGCTATTTAGATAATTAGTGTTGGATTAAAAAGAAGGGTTGTTTTGAAGTAATAAGAGAAGTAGGGGTAGTTTAAGCATAGTAGGGGTAGATCGACAAATATGAAAGATGACGAATCGTTTGGATTGGGTGCTGCAAAAACCAATCCATCTTGGTCATTAAAAAGTAGGACTAATTTTTGGAAAGGAGGTCTATTTATAGAATTAGGGGTAGGATTAAAAATAAGGGTTGTTTTGAAGTATTAAGAGAAGTAAGGGTAGTTTAAGCATAACAGGGGTAGTTCGAAAAATATGAAAGACGATGAATCATTTTTATTGGGTGCTCCAAAAACCACCCCTCCACATAAATTAAAAAAAAGGGAAATTGTTGGAAGTGAAAGCTATGTAGGGAATTAGTGGTAGGTTCAAAACGAAGGTTTGTTTTGAAGTATGAAGAGAAGCAGGGGTAGTTTAAGCATAGTAGGGGTAGATCGACGAATACGAAAGATGATGAATTGTTTGGATTAGGTGCTGCAAAAACAATTCCTTCACAATAGTAAAATAATAGGCATAATTGTTTGAAGGAAGGGCTATTAAGAGAATTAGGGGTAGGATTAAAAAGAATGGCTGTTTTGAAGTATTAAGAGAAATTGGGGTGGTTTAAGCATAGTAGGGTAGATCGACAAATATAAAAAGATGATGAATCATTTGGATTGGCTACTGCAAAAACTAACCCTTCACACTAGTTAAAAATAAGGGTAATTGTTGGATGTAAGGGCTATTTAGAGAATTAGGGGTAGGCTTTAAAAGAAGGATTGTTTTGAAGTATTAAGATAAGTAGGGGTAGTTTGAGCATAGTAGGGTAGATCGACAAATATGAAATACGATGAATCATTTGGATTGGGTGTGACAAAAACCAACCCTTCACAAAAATTAAAAAATAGGGGTAATTGTGGGAAGTAAGGGCTATTTGGAGAATTAGGGTAGGATTTAAAAGAAGGATTGTTTTGGAGTATTAAGATAAGCAGGGGTAGTTTATGCATAGTAGGGGTAGATCGACAAATATGAAAGATGATGAATCATTTGGATTGGGTGCTACAAAAACCAACCCTTCACAGTTGTTAAAAAATAAGGGTAATTGATGGAACTAAGGGCTATTTAGAGAATTAGGGATAGGATTTAATAGAAGGGCTATTTTGAAGTATTAAGAGAAGTAGGGGTAGTTTAAGCATCGTAGGGGTAGATCGACAAAAACGAAAGATGATGAATCGCTTAGATTGGGTGATTCAAAAACCAATCCTTCACAAAAGTTAAAAAATAGGGGTAATTGTTGGAAGTAAGGTCTATTTAGAGAATTACAGGTAGGATTAAAAAGAAGGACTGTTTTGAAGTATTAAGAGAAGTAGGGGTAGTTTAAGCCTAGAAGGGGTTGACCGACAAATATGAAAGATGATGAATCATTTGGATTGGGTGCTGCGAAAACCAACCCTTTATAGAAGTTAAAAAATAGGGGTAATTGTTGGAAGTAAGACCTATTTAGGGAATTAAGGGTAGGATTTAAAACAAGGACTGTTTTGAAGTATTTAGATAAGATGGGTAGTTTTAGCATAGTAGGGGTAGATCGACAAACCTGAAAGATGATGAGTCATTTGGACTGGGTGCTACAAAAATGAATCCTTAACAGAAGTTAAAAAATAGGAGCAATTGTTGGAAGTAAGGGCGGTCTAAGGAATTAGGGATAGTATTAAAAAGAAGCGTTGTTTTGATGTATTAAGAGAAGTAGGGGTAGTTTAATTATAGTAGGGGTATAACGACAAATATGAAAGGTGATGAATCTTTTGGATTGGGTGCTGCAAAAACCAATCCTTCATAGTAGTTAAAAAATAGGGGTAATTATTGGAAATAAGGGTTATTTAGAGAATTAGGGGTAGGATTAAAAATAAGGGTTGTTTTGAAGTACTAAGAGAAGTAAGGGTAGTTTAAGCATAGTAGGGGTAGATCGACAAATATGAAAGATGATGAATCGTTCGGATTGAGTACTCCAAAAACCAACCCTTCATAGAAGTTAAAAAATAGGAGTAATTGTTGGATGTAAGGGCAGTTTAGAGAATTAGTGTTAGGATAAAAAATAAGGACTATTTTGAAGTATAAAGAGAAGTAGGGGTAGTTTAAGCATAGTACGGGCAGATCAACAAATATGAAAGTTGATGAATTGTTTGGATTAAGTGCTGCAAAAACCAATCCTTCACAATAGAAAAAAATAGGGGCAATTGTTGGAAGAAAAGGCCATTTAGATATTTAGGAGTAGGATTAAAATGAAGACTGGTTTGAAGAATTAAAAGAAGTAGGGGTAGTTTAATCATAGTAGGGGTAGATCGACAAATATGAAAGATGATGAATCGTTTAGATTGGATGATTCAAAACCCAATCCTTCACAGAATTTAAAAAAATAGGGGTAATTGTTGCAAAAACCAATCTTTCACAACAACTAAAAAGTTGGGGTAATTGTTGGAAACAAGGGCTATTTAGAGAATTGGGGTAGGATTAAAAATAAGGGTTGTTTTGAAGTATTAAGAGAAGTAGGGGTAGTTTATGCATAGTAGGGTTAGATCGGCAAATATGAAAGATGATGAATCGTTAAGATTGGTTGATGCAAAAACCAACCTTTCAAAGAAGTTAAAAAATAGGGGTAATTGTTGGTAGTGAGGGCTATTTAGAGACTTAGAGGTAGGATTAAAAAGAAGGACTGTTTTGAAGTATTAAGAAAAGTATCGGTAGTTTAAGCATAGTAGGGGTAGATCGACAAATATGAAAGATGATGAATCACATAGATTGGGTGCTACAAAAACCAACCTTCACAGAAGTTAAAAAAGAGGGGTAATTGTTGGAAGTAAGGGCTATTTACAGAATTAGGTATAGGATTAAAAAGAAGGGTTGTTTTGAAGTATTAAGAGAAGTAGGGGTAGTTTAAGCGTAGTAGGGGTAGATCGACAAATATGAAAGATGATGAATCATTTAGATTGGGTGCTACAAAAACCAACCCTTCACAGAAGTAAAAAAATAGGGGTAATTGTTGGAAGTAAGGGCTATTTAGGGAATTAGGAATAGGATTAAAAAGAAGCGTTGTTCTGAAGTATTAAGAGAAGTAGGGGTTGTTTAAGCATAGTTGGAGTAGTTCGACAAATATAAAAGATGATGAATCATTTGGATTGGGTGCTAAAAAAATCGATCCTTCACAGTAGTTAAAAAGTAGAGGTAATTGTTGGGAAGAAGGGATATTTAGATAATTATGGGTAGGATTAAAAATAAGGCTTGTTTTGAAGTATTAAGAGAAGTAGTGGTGGTTTAAGCATAGTAGGGGTAGATCGATAAATATGAAAGATGATGAATCATTTGGATTGTGTGCTCCTAAAACCAACCCTTCACAGAAATTAAAAAATAGGGGTAATTGTTCGAAGTAAGGGCTATCTATAGAATTAGAGGTAGGATCAAAAAGAAGCGTTGTTTTGAAGTATTAAGAGAAGTAGGGGTAGTTTAACCATAGTAGGGGTAGATCGAGAAATATGAAAGATGATGAATCGTTTGGATTGGGTGCTGCAAAAACCAATCCTTCACAGCGGTTAAAAAATGGGGGTAATTATTGGAAAGAAGGGTTATTTATAGAACTAGGGGTAGGATTAATAATAAGGGTTGTTTTGAAGTATTAGGAGAAGTAGTGGTAGTTTAAGCATAGTAGGGGTAGATCGACAAATATGAAAGAAGATGAATCATTTGGATTGGGTGCTCCAAAAACAAACCAATAACAAAAATTAAAAAATAGGGGTAATTGTTGGAAGTAAGGGCTGTTTAGGGAATTAGTGGTAGGTTCAAAATGAAGGGTTGTTTTGAAGTATAAAGAGAAGTAGGGGTAGTTTAAGAATAGTAGAGCTAGATCGACGAAAACGAAAGATGACGAATTGTTTGTATTAGATGCTGCAAAAACCAATCCTTCACAATAGTTAAAAAATAGGAATATTTGTTGGAAGGAAGGGCTATTTAGAGAATTAGGGGTAGGATTAAAAAGAAGGGCTATTTTGAAGTATTAAGAGAAGTTGGGATGGTTTAAGCATAGTAGGGGTAGATCGACAAATATGAAAGATGATGAATCATTTGGATTGGGTGCTCCAAAAACCAACCCTTCACAAAAGTTAAAAAATAGGGGTAATTGTTGTATGTAAGGGCAATTTAGAGAATTAGTGGTAGGATTAAAAATAAGGTCTATTTTGAAGTATTAAGATAAGTAGGGGTAGTTTGAGCACAGTAGGGTAGATCGACAAATATGAAATACGATGAATCATTTGGATTGGGTGCTGCAAAAACCAACCCTTCACAGAAATTAAAAAATAGGGGTAATTGTTGGAAGTAAGGGATATTTAGAGAATTAGGGGTAGGATTTAAAAGAAGGATTGTTTTGAAGTATTTAAATAAGTTGGGGTAGTTCAAGCATACTAGGGGTAGATCGACAAATATGAAAGATGACGAATCATTTGCATCGGGTGCTGCAAAAACCAACCCTTCACAGTTGTTTACAAATGAGGGTATTTTTTGGAACTAAGGGCTATTTAGAGAATTAGGGATAGGATTTAAAAGAAGGGCTATTTTGAAGTATGAAGAGAAGTAGGGGAAGTTAAAGCATAATAGAGGTAGATCGACAAATATTAAAGATCATGAATCGTTTTGATTGGGTGATGCAAAAACCAACCCTTCACAGAAATTAAAAAAAAGGGTAATTGTGGGAAGTAAGGGATATTTAGAGAATTACAGGTAGGATTAATAAGAAGGACTGTTTTAAGGAATTAAGAGAAGTAGGGGTAGTTTAAGCATAGTAGGGGTAGATCGACAAATATGAAAGATGATGAATCATTTGGATTGGGTGCTGCAAAAATCAACCCTTCACAGTAGTTAAAAAATAGGGGTAATTGTGGGCAATAAGGCCTATTTAGAGAATTTGGGGTAGGACTTAAATGAAGGACTGTTTTGAAGTATTAAGATAAGTATGGGTGGTTTTAGCACAGTAGGGGTAGATCGACAAACATGAAAGATGATGAATCATTTGGATTGTGTGCTACAAAAATGAACTCTTCATTAAAGTAAAAAAAGTAGGGGTAATTTTTGGAAGTAAGGGCTATCTAGAGACTCAGGGATAGGATTAAAAAGAACCATTGTTTTGAAGTATTAAAAGAAGTATGGGTAGTTTAAGCATAGTAGGGGTATATCGACAAATATGAAAGATGATGAATCGTTTGGATTGGGTGCTGCAAAAACCAATCCTTCACAGTAGTTAACATATAGGGGTAATTGTTGGAAAGTAGAGTTACTTAGAGAATTAGCGGTAGGATTAAAAATAAGGGTTGTTTTGAAGTATTAAGGGAAGTAGTGGTAGTTAAGCATAGTAGGGTAGATCGACAAATATGAAAGATGATGAAACATTTAGATTGGATGCACCAAAAACTAACTCTTCACAGAAATTAAAAAATAGCGGAAATTGTACGAAGTAAGGGCTATTTAGAGAATTAGTGGTAGATCAAAAAGAAAGGTTTTTTTTAAGTACAAAGAGAAGTAGGTGTAGTTTAAGCATAGTAGGGGTAGAACGACGAACATGAAAGATGATGAATTGTTTGGATTAGGTGCTGCAAAAACCAATCCTTCACAAAAGTAAAAAAAAGAGCTAATTGTAGGAAGGAAGGGCTGATTTGAACTATTAAGAGAAGTAGGGGTTGTTTAAGCATAGTAGGGTTATATCGACAAATATAAAAGATGATGAATCATTTGGATTGGGTGCTGCAAAAACCAACCCTTCACAGCTGTTAAAAAATAAGGGTAATTGTTGGAATTAAGGGTTATTTAGAGAATTAGGGATATAAATAAAAAGAAGGGCTGTTTTGAAGTATTAAGGGAAGTAGTGGTAGTTTAAGCATAGTGGTGGTAGATGGACAAATATGAAAGGCGATGAATCGTTTAGATTGGGAGATGCAAAATCCAACCCTTCAAAGAAGTTAAAAAATATGGGTAATTGTCAGAAGAAAGGGCTATTTAGAGAATTAGAATTAGGATTAAAAAGAAGGACTTTTTTGATGTATTAAGAGAAGTCGGGGTAGTTTAGGCATAGTAGGGGTAGATCGACAAATATGAAAGTTGATGAATCATTTGGATTGGGTGCTGCAAAAACCAACCCTTCACAAAAGTTAAAAAATAGGGGTAATTGTTGGAAATGAGGCCTATTTAGAGAATTAGAGGAAGGATTTAATAGAAGGACTGTTTGGAAGTATTAAGATAAGTATGGTTAGTTTAAGCATAGTAGGGGTAGATCGA
This sequence comes from Allium sativum, assembly GCA_030737875.1. Classification (NCBI taxonomy): domain Eukaryota; kingdom Viridiplantae; phylum Streptophyta; class Magnoliopsida; order Asparagales; family Amaryllidaceae; genus Allium; species Allium sativum. The sequence goes on along the minus strand of CM060926.1, from coordinate 256,854,174 downwards.
CAAATATGAAAGATGATGAATCATTTGGATTGGGTGCGACAAAAACAAACCCTTCACAGAAGTTAAAAAATAGGGGTAATTATTGGAAGTAAGGGCTATTTAGAGAATTCGGGATAGGACTGAAAAGAATCGTTGTTTTGAAGTATTTAGAGAATTAGGGGTAGATTAAGTATAGTAGGGGTAGATCGACAAATATGAAAGATGATGAATCGTTTGGATTAGTTGCTGCAAAAACCAATCGTTCACAGTATTTAAAAAGTAGAGGTAATTGTGGGAAAGAATGGCTATTTAGAAAATTACGGGTAGGATTAAAAATAATGATTGTTTTGAAGTATAAGGATAAGTAGGGTAGATCGACAAATATGAAAGAAGACGAATCATTTGGATTGGGTGCTCCAAAAACCAACCCTGCACAGAAATTAAAAAATAGGGGTAGTTGTTGGAAGTAAGGGCTATTTAGAGAATTAGTGGTAGGATCAAAATGAAGGGTTGTTTTGAAGTATGAAGAGAAGTAAGGGTAGTTTAAGCATAGTAGGGGTGGTAGATCGATGAATACAAAAGATGATGAATTGTTTGGATTAGGTGCTGCAAAAACCAATCCTTCGCAATAGTAAAAAAAATAGGGGTAATTGTTGGAAGGAAGGGCGATTTAGAGAATTAGGGTTAGGATTAAAAAGAAAGGTTGTTTTTAAGTGTTAAAGGAAATTGAGGTAGTTTTAGCATAGTAGGGATAGATCGACAAATACAAAAGATGAAGAATCATTTGGATTGGGTGCTGTAAAAACCAACCCTTACAGTAGTTAAAAAATAAGGGTAATTGTTGGAAGTAAGAGCTATTTATTGAATTAGGGTTAGGATTTAAAAGAAGGACTGTTTTGAAGTATTAAGATAAGTAGGGGTAGTTTAAGCATAGTAGGGGTAGCTCGACAAATATGAAAGATGACGAGTCATTTTGAATGGGTGCTGCAAAAACCAACCATTCACAGAAGTTAAAAAATACGGGTAATTGTTGAAAGTAAGGGATATTTAGAGAATTAGGGGGAGGATTTAAAAGAAGGATTGTTTTGAAGTATTAAGAAAAGTAGGGGTAGTTTAAGCATAGTAGGGGTAGATCGACAAATATGAAAGATGTTGAATCATTTGGATTGGGTGATGCAAAAACCAACCCTTCACAGTTGTTAAAAAATAAGGGTATTTTTGGAACTAAGGGCAATTTAGAGAATTAGGGATAGGATTTAAAAGAAGTGTTGGTTTGAAAAGGGAAGTTTGGGTGTTTAAGCATAGTAGGGGTAGATCGACAAATACGAAAGATGATGAATCGTTTAGATTGGGTGATGCTAAAACCAATCCCTTACAGAAGTTGAAAAATAGGGGCAATTGTTGGAAGTAAGTGCTATTTAGAGAATTACAGGTAGGATTAAAAAGAAGGATTGCTTTGAAGTATTAGGAGAAGTAGAGGTAGTTTAAGCATAGTAGGGGTAGATCGACAAATATGAAAGATGATGAATCGTTTAGATTGGCTGATGCAAAATCCAACCCTTCACAGAAGTTAAAAATATAGGGGTAATTGTTGGAAGAAAGGGCTATTTAGAGAATTAAATTAGGATTAAAAAGAAGGATTGTTTTGATGTATTAAGAGAAGTCGGGATAGTTTAACCATAGTAGGGGTAGATCGACAAATATGAAAGATGATTAATCATTTGGATTGAGTGCTGCAAAAATCAACCCTTCACAGAAGTTAAAAAATAGGGGTAATTGTTGAAATTAAGGCCTATTTAGAGAATTAGGTTTAGGATTAAAAAGAAGGGTTGTTTTGAAGTATTAAGGGAAGTTGGGGTAGTTTAAGCATAGTAGGGGTAGATCGGCAAATATGAAAAATGATGAATCATTTGGATTGGGTGCTACAAAAACCAACCCTTCACAGAAGTAAAAAAATAGTGGCAATTGTTGGAAGTAAGGGCTATTTAGGGAATTATGGATAGGATTAAGAAGAAGCTTTATTTTGAAGTATTAAGAGAAGTAGGGGTAGTTTAAGCATAGTAGGGGTAGATCGACAAATATGAAAGATGATGAATCGTTTGGATTGGGTGCTGCAAAAACCGATCCTTCACAATAGTTAAAAAGTAGAGGTAATTGTTGGAATGAAGGAGTATTTAGAGAATTAGGGGTGGGATTAAAAATAAGGGTTGTTTTGAAGTATTAAGAGAAGTAGTGGTAGTTTAAGCATAGTAGGAGTAGATCGACAAATACGAAAGATGAGGAAACATTTGGATTCTTTACTCCGAAAGCCAACCCTTCACAGAAATTATAAAATAGGGGTAGTTTTTTGAAGAAAGGGATATTTAGAGAATTAGTGGTAGGATTAAAAATAAGCGTTGTTTTGAAGTATAAAGAGAAGTAGTGGTAGTTTAAGCATAGTAGGGGTAGAACGACGAATACGAAAGATGATGAATTGTTTGGATTGGGTACTGCAAAAACCAATCCTTCACAATAGCAAAAAAATAGAGGTAATTGTAGGAGGGAAGGGCTATTTAGAGGATTAGGTTTGGAGTAAAAAGATGGGCTATTTTGGAGTATTAAGTGAAGTAGGGTTAGTTTAAGCAAAGTAAGGATAGATCGACAAATATGAAAGATGATGAATCGTTTGGATTGGTTGCTGCAAAAACCAATCCTTCACAGCAGTTAAAACGTAGGGATAATTGTCGGAAAGAAGGGATATTTAAAGAATTAGGGGTAGGATTAAAAATAAGGGTTGTTTTGAAGTATTAGGAGAAGTAGTGTTAGTATCAGCATGGTAGGGGTAGATCGACAAATATGAAAGATGACGAATTATTTGGATTGGGTGCTCCAAAAACCAACCCTGCACGGAAATTAAAAAATAGGGGTAGTTGTTGGAAGTAAGGTCTATTTAGAGAACTAGTGGTAGGATCAAAATGAAGGGTTGTTTTGAAGTATGAAGAGAAGTAAGGGTAGTTTAAGCATAGTAAGGGTAGATCGACGAATACGAAAGACGATGAATTGTTTGGATTAGGTGCTGCAAAAACCATTCCTTCGCAATAGTTAAAAAAAGAGGTAATTGTTGGAAGGAAGGGCTATTTAGAGAATTAGGGTTAGGATTAAAAAGAAGGGTTGTTTTGAAGTATTAATGGAAATTGGGGTAGTTTAAGCATAGTAGGGGTAGATCGACAAATACGAAAGATGATGAATCATTTGGATTGGGTATTGTAAAAACCAACCCTTACAGTAGTTGAAAAATAAGGGTAATTGTTTGAAGTAAGGGCTATTTAAGGAATTGGGGTTAGGATTTAAAAGAAGGACTGTTTTGAAGTATTAAGATAAGTAGCGGTAGTTTGAGCATAGTAGGGTTAGATCGACATGTATGAAATACGATGAATCATTTAGATTGGGTGCTGGAAAAACCAACCCTTCACAGAAATTAAAAAATTGGGGTAGTTGTTGGAAATAAGGGCTATTTAGATAACTAGGGGGAGGATTTAAAAGAAGGATTGTTTTGAAGTATTAAGAAAAGTAGGGGTAGTTTAAGCATAGTAGGGGTAGATCGACAAATATGAAAGATGTTGAATCATTTGGATTGGGTGATTCAAAAACCAACCCTTCACAGTTGTCAAAAAATAAGGGTAATTTTTGGAACTAAGGGCAATTTAGAGAATTAGTGATAGGATTTTAAAGAAGGGCTGTTTTGAAGTATTAAGGGAAATTTGGGTGTTTAAGCATAGTAGGGGTAGATCGACAAATAAGAAAGATGATGAATCGTTTAGATTGGGTGATGCAAAAACCAATCCCTTACAGAAGTTGAAAAATAGGGGTAATTGTTGGAAGTACGGGCTATTTAGAGAATTACAGGTAGGATTCAAAAGAAGGACTGCTTTGAAGTATTAAGAGAAGTAGAGGTAGTTTAAGCATAGTAGGGGTAGATCGACAAATATGAAAGATGATGAATCGTTTAGATTGGGTGAGGCAAAATCCAACCCTTCACAGAATTTAAAAAATAGGGGTAATTGTCGGAAGAAAGGGCTATTTAGAGAATTAGAAATAGGATTAAAAAGAAGGATTGTTTTTATGTATTAACAGAAGTCGGGATAGTTTAAGCATAGTAGGGGTAGATCGACAAATATGAAAGATGATGAATCATTTGGATTGGGCGCCGCAAAAATCAACCCTTCACAAAAGTTAAAAAATAGGGGTAATTGTTGAAATTAAGGACTATTTAGAGAATTAGGTTTAGGAAGGGTTGTTTTGAAGAATTAAGGGAAGTTGGGGTAGTTTAAGCATAGTAGGGGTAGATCGACAAATATGAAAGATGTTGAATCATTTGGATTAGGTGATGCAAAAACCAACCCTTCACAGTTGTTAAAAAATAAGGGTATTTTTTTTAACTAAGGGCAATTTAGAGAATTAGGGATAGGATTTAAAAGAAGGGTTGGTTTGAAGTATTAAGGGAAGTTTGGGTGTTTAAGCATAGTAGGGTAAGATCGACCAATACGAAAGATGATGAATCGTTTAGATTGGGTGATGCAAAAACCAATCCCTTACAGAAGTTGAAAAATAGGGGTAATTGTTGGAAGTAAGGGCTATTTAGAGAATTACAGGTAGGATTAAAAAGAAGGACTGCTTTGAAGTATTAGTAGAAGTAGAGGTAGTTTAAGCATAGTAGGGGTAGATCGACAAATATGAAAGATGATGAATCGTTTAGATTGGCTGATGCTAAATCCAACCCTTCACAGAAGTTAAAAATATAGGGGTAATTTTTGGAAGAAAGGGCTATTTATAGAATTAGAATTAGGGTTAAAAAGAAGGATTGTTTTGATGTATTAAGAGAAGTCGGGATAGTTTAAGCATAGTAGGGGTAGATCGACAAATATGAAAGATGATTAACCATTTGGATTGGATGCTGCAAAAATCAACCCTTCACAGGAGTTAAAAAATAGTGGTAATTGTTGAAATTAAGGCCTATTTAGAGAATTAGGTTTAGGACTAAAAAGAAGGGTTGTTTTGAAGTATTAAGGGAAGTTGGGGTAGTTTAAGCATAGTAGGGGTAGATCGGCAAATATGAAAAATGATGAATCATTTGGATTGGGTGCTACAAAAACCAACCCTTCACAGAAGTAAAAAATATGGGCAATTGTTGGAAGTAAGGGCTATTTAGGGAATTATGGATAGGATTAAGAAGAAGCTTTGTTTTGAAGTATTAAGAGAAGTAGGGGTAGTTTAAGCATAGTAGGGGTAGATCGACAAATATGAAAGATGATGAATCGTTTGGATTGGGTGCTGCAAAAACCGATCCTTCGCAGTAGTTAAAAAGTAGAGGTAATTGTTGGAATGAAGGAGTATTTCGAGAATTAGGGATGGGATTAAAAATAAGGGTTGTTTTGAAGTATTAAGAGAAGTAGTGGTAGTTTAAGCATAGTAGGAGTAGATCGACAAATATGAAAGATGAGAAAACATTTGGATTCTTTACTCCAAAAGCCAACCCTTCACAGAAATTATAAAATAGGGGTAGTTTTTCGAAGAAAGGGATATTTAGAGAATTAGTGGTAGGATTAAAAGTAAGCGTTGTTTTGAAGTATAAAGAGAAGTAGTGGTAGTTTAAGCATAGTAGGGGTAGAACGACGAATACGAAAGATGATGAATTGTTTGGATTGGGTGCTGCAAAAACCAATCCTTCACAATAACAAAAAAATAGAGGTAATTGTAGGAGGGAAGGGCTATATAGAGGATTAGGTTTGGAGTAAAAAGATGGGCTATTTTGGAGTATTAAGAGAAGTAGGGTTAGTTAAGCAAAGTAAGGGTAGATCGACAAATATGAAAGATGATGAATCGTTTGGATTGGTTGCTGCAAAAACCAATCCTTCACAGCAGTTAAAATGTAGGGATAATTGTCGGGAAGAAGGGATATTTAAAGAATTAGGGGTAGGATTAAAAATATGGGTTGTTTTGAAGTATTAGGAGAAGTAGTGTTAGTATAAGCATGGTAGGGGTAGATCGACAAATATGAAAGATGACGAATCATTTGGATTGGGTGCTCCAAAAACCAACCCTGCACAGAAATTAAAAAATAGGGGTAGTTGTTGAAAGTATGGTCTATTTAGAGAACTAGTGGTAGGATCAAAATGAAGGGTTGTTTTGAAGTATGAAGAGAAGTAAGGGTAGTTTAAGCATAGTAGGGGTAGATCGACGAATACGAAAGACGATGAATTGTTTGGATTAGGTGCTGCAAAAACCAATCCTGCACAATAGTTAAAAAAAGAGGTAATTGTTGGAAGGAAGGGCTATTTAGAGAATTAGGGTTAGGATTAAAAAGAAGGGTTGTTTTGAAGTATTAATGGAAATTGGGGTAGTTTAAGCATAGTAGGGGCAGATCGACAAATACGAAAGATGATGAATCATTTGGATTGGGTGTTGTAAAAACCAACCCTTACAGTAGTTGAAAAATAAGGGTAATTGTTTGAAGTAAGGGCTATTTATGGAATTGGGGTTAGGATTTAAAAGAAGGACTGTTTTGAAGTATTAAGATAAGTAGGGGTAGTTTGAGCATAGTAGGGTTAGATCGACAAGTATGAAATACGATGAATCATTTGGATTGGGTGATGCAAAAACCAACCATTCACAGTTGTTAAAAAATAAGGGTAATTTTTGGAACTAAGGGCAATTTAGAGAATTAGTGATAGGATTTTAAAGAAGGGCTGTTTTGAAGTATTAAGGGAAGTTTGGGTGTTTAAGCATAGTAGGGGTAGATCGACAAATACGAAAGATGATGAATCGTTTAGATTGGGTGATGCAAAATCCAACCCTTCACAGAATTTAAAAATAAGGGTAATTGTCGGAAGAAAGGGCTATTTAGAGAATTAGAATTAGGATTAAAAAGAAGGATTGTTTTTATGTATTAAGAGAAGTCGGGATAGTTTAAGCATAGTAGGGGTAGATCGACAAATATGAAAGATGATGAATCATTTGGATTGGGTGCCGCAAAAATCAACCCTTCACAGAAGTTAAAAAATAGGGGTAATTGTTGAAATTAAGGCCTATTTAGAGAATTAGATTTAGGATTAAAAAGAAGGGTTGTTTTGAAGTATTAAGGGAAGTTGGGGTAGTTTAAGCATAGTAGGGGTAGATCGACAAATATGAAAGATGATGAATCGTTTGGATTGGGTGCTGCAAAAACCGATCCTTCACAGTAGTTAAAAAGTAGAGGTTATTGTTGGAATGAAGGGGTAGTTAGAGAATTAGGGGTAGGATTAAAAATAAGGGTTGTTTTGAAGTATTAGGAGAAGTAGTGGTAGTTTAAGCATAGTAGGAGTAGATCGACAAATATGAAAGATGAGGAATCATTTGGATTGTTTGCTCCAAAAACCAACCCTTAACAGAAATTAAAAAATAGGGGTAGTTGTTCGAAGTAAGGGCTATTTAGAGAATTAGTGGTAGGTTCAAAAATAAGCGTTGTTTTGAAGTATAGAGAAAGTAGTGGAAGTTTAAGCATAGTAGGGGTAGAACGACGAATACGAAAGATGATAAATTGTTTGGATTGGGTGCTGCAAAAACCAATCCTTCACAATAGCAAAAAAAATAGAGGTAATTATAGGAAGGAAGGGCTATTTAGGGAATTAGGTTTGGATTAAAAAGATGGGCTATTTTGAAGTATTAAGAGAAGTAGGGGTAGTTTAAGCAAAATAGGGGTAGATCGACAAATATGAAAGATGATGAATCGTTTGGATTGGTTGCAGCAAAAACCAATCCTTCACAGTAGTTAAAAAGTAGGGGTAATTGTCGGAAAGAAGGGCTATTTAATGAATTAGGGGTAGGATTAAAAATAAGGGTTGTTTTGAAGTATTAGGAGAAGTAGTGTTAGTTTAAGCATGGTAGGGGTAGATCGACAAATATGAAAGACGATGAATCGTTTAGATTGGCTGATGCAAAATCCAACCCTTCACAAAAGTTAAAAATATAGGGGTAATTGTTGGAAGAAAGGGCTATTTAGAGAATTACATGTAAGATTAAAAAGAAGGACTGCTTTGATGAAGTATTAGGAGAAGTAGAGGTAGTTTAAGCATAGTAGGGGTAGATCGACAAATATGAAAGATGATTAATCGTTTAGATTGGCTGATGCAAAATCCAACCATTCACAGAAGTTAAAAATATAGGGGTGATTGTTGGAAGAAAGGGCTATTTAGAGAATTAGAATTAGGATTAAAAATAAGGATTGTTTTGATGTATTAAGAGAAGTCGGGATAGTTTAAGCATAGTAGCGGTAGATCGACAAATATGAAAGATGATTAATCATTTGGATTGGGTGCTGCAAAAATCAACCCTTCACAGAAGTTAAAAAATAGGGGTAACTGTTGAAATTAAGGCCTATTTAGAGAATTAGGTTTAGGATTAAAAAGAAGGGTTGTTTAGAAATATTAAGGGAAGTTGGGGTAGTTTAAGCATAGTCGGGGTAGATCGGCAAATATGAAAAATGATGAATCATTCGGATTGGGTGCTACAAAAACCAACCCTTCATAGAAGTAAAAAAATAGGGGCAATTTTTGGAAGTAAGGGCTATTTAGGGAATTAGCGATAGGATTAAAAAGAAGCGTTGTTTTGAAGTATTAAGAGAAGTAGGGGTAGTTTAAGCATAGTCGGGGTAGATCGACAAATATGAAAGATGATGAATCGTTTGGATTGGGTGCTGCAAAAACCGATCCTTCACAGTAGTTAAAAAGTAGAGGTAATTTTTGGAATGAAGTGGTATTTAGAGAATTAGGGGTAGGATTAAAAAATAAGGGTTGTTTTGTTGTATTAAGAGAAGTAGTGGTAGTTTAAGCATAGTAGGAGTAGATCGACAAATATGAAAGATGAGGAATCATTTGGATTCTTGCTCCAAAAACCAACCCTTCACAGAAATTAAAAAATAGGGGTAGTTGTTCGAAGTAAGGGCTATATAGAGAATTAGTGGTAGGATAAAAAATAAGCGTTGTTTTGAAGTATAAAGAGAAGTAGTGGTTGTTTAAGAATATTATGGGTAGAACGACGAATACGAAAATAATGAATAGTTTGGATTAGGTGCTGCAAAAACCAATCCTTCACAATAGCAAAAAAAAGAGGTAATTGTAGGAAGGAAGGGCAATTTAGGGAATTAGGTTTGGATTAAAAAGATGGGCTATTTTGAAGTATTAAGAGAAGTAGGGGTAGTTTAGGAAAAATAGGGTTAGATAGACAAATTTGAAAGATGATGAATCGTTTGGATTGGTTGCTGCAAAAACCAATCCTTCACAGTAGTTAAAAAGTTGGGGTAATTTTCGGAAAGAAGGGCTATTTAAAGAATTAGGGGTAGGATTAAAAATAACGGTTGTTTTGAGGTATTAGGAGAAGTAGTGTTAGTTTAAGCATGGTAGGGGTAGATCGACAAATATGAAAGACGATGAATCATTTGGATTGGGTGCTCCAAAAACCAATACTTTACAGAAATTAAAAAATAGGGGTAATTGTTGGAAGTAACGGCTATTTAGGTGATTAGTGGTAGGTTCAAAATGAAGGGTTTTTTTGAAGTATAAAGGGAAGTAGGGGTAGTTTAAGCAAAAAGGTGTAGATCGATGAATACGAAAGATGATGGATTGTTTAGATTAAATGCTGGAAAAACCAATCCTTCACAATAGTAAAGAAATAGGCATAATTGTTGGAAGGAAGGGCTATTTAGAGAATTAGGAGTAGTATTAAAAAGAAGGGTCATTTTGAAGTATTAATAGAAGTCGGTGTGGTTTAAGCCTAGCAGGGGTAGATCGACAAATATAAAAGATGATGAATCATTTGGATTGGGTGCTGCAAAAACCAACCATTCACACTAGTTAAAAAATAAAGGTATTTTTCGGAAGTAAGGGCTATTTAGAGAATTAGGGGTAGGATTTAAAAGAAGGATTGTTTTGAAGTATTAACATAAGCAAGGGTAGTTTGAGCATAGTAGGGTTAGATCGACAAATATAAAATGCAATGAATCATTTGGATTGGGTCCTGCAAAAACAAACCCTTCACAGCAATTAAAAAATAGGGGTAGTTGTTAGAAGTAAGGGCTATTTAGATAATTAGGGGGAGGATTTAAAAGAAGGATTGTTTTGAAGTATTAAGAAAAGTAGGGGTAGTTTAAGCATAGTAGGGGTAGATCGACAAATATGAAAGATGTTGAATCATTAGGATTGGGTGATGCAAAAACCAACCCTTCACAGTTGTTAAAAAATAAGGGTAATTTTTAGAACTAAGGGCAATTTAGAGAATTAGGTATAGGATTTAAAAGAAGGGATGTTTTGAAGTATTAAGTGAAGTTTGGGTGTTTAAGCATTGTAGGGGTAGATCGACAAATACGAAAGATGATGAATCGTTTAGATTGGGTGATGCAAAAACCAAACCCTTACAGAAGTTGAAAAATAGGGGTAGTTGTTGGAAGTTAGGGCTATTTAGAGAATTACAGGTAGGATTAAAAAGAAGGACTGCTTTGAAGTATTAAGAGAAGTAGATGTAGTTTAAGCATAGTATGGGTAGATCGACAAATATGAAAGATGATGAATCGTTTGGATTTCGTGATGCAAAATCCAACCCTTTACAGAAGAAAAAAAATAGGGGTAATTGATGGAAGAAAGGGCTATTTTAGAATTAGAATTAGGATTAAAAAGAAGGATTGTTTTGATGTATTAAAAAAAGTCGGGATAGTTTAAGCATAGTATTGGTAGATCGACAAATATGAAAGATGATGAATCATTTCGATTGGGTGCTGCAAAAATCAACCCTTCACAGAAGTTAAAAAATAGGGGTAATTGTTGAAAGTAAGGCCTATTTAGAGAATTAGGTTTAGGATTAAAAAGAAGGGTTGTTTTGAATTACTAAGGGAAGTTGGGGTAGTTTAAGCATAGTAGGGGTAGATCGGCAAATATGAAAAATGATGAATTATTTGGATTGGGTGCTACAAAAACCAACCCTTCACAGAAGTAAAAAAATAGGGGCAATTGTTGGAAGTAAGGGCTATTTAGGGAATTATGGATAGGATTAAGAAGAAGCTTTGTTTTGAAGTATTAAGAGAAGTAGGGGTAGTTTAAGCATAGCAGGGGTAGATCGACAAATATGAAAGATGATGAATCGTTTGGATTGGGTGCTGCAAAAACCGATCCTTCGCAGTAGTTAAAAAGTAGAGGTAATTGTTGGAATGAAGGAGTATTTAGAGAATTAGGGGTGGGATTAAAAATAAGGGTTGTTTTGAAGTATTAAGAGAAGTAGTGGTAGTTTAAGCATAGTAGGAGTAGATCGACAAATATGAAAGATGAGAAAACATTTGGATTCTTTACTCCGAAAGCCAACCCTTCACAGAAATTATAAAATAGGGGTAGTTTTTCGAAGAAAGGGATATTTAGAGAATTAGTGGTAGGATAAAAAAATAAGCGTTGTTTTGAAATATAAATAGAAGCAGTGGTAGTTTAAGCATAGTAGGGGTAGAACGACGAATTCGAAAGATGATGAATTGTTTGGATTGGGTGCTGCAAAAACCAATCCTTCACAATAACAAAAAAATAGAGGTAATTGTAGGAGGGAAGGGCTATATAGAGGATTAGGTTTGGAGTAAAAAGATGGGCTATTTTGGAGTATTAAGAGAAGTAGGGTTAGTTCAGCAAAGTAAGGGTAGATCGACAAATATGAAAGGTGATGAATCGTTTGGATTGGTTGCTGCAAAAACCAATCCTTCACAGCAGTTAAAAGGTAGGGATAATTGTCGGAAAGAAGGGATATTTAAAGAATTAGGGTAGGATTAAAAATAAGGGTTGTTTTGAAGTATTAGGAGAAGTAGCGTTAGTTTAAGCATGTTAGGGGTAGATCGACAAATACGAAAGACGATGAATCATTCGGATTGGGTGCTCCAAAAACCAATCCTTCACAGAAATTAAAAAATAGGGGTAACTGTTGGAAGTAACGGCTATTTAGGGGATTAGTGGTAGGTTCAAAATGAACGGTTTTTTTGAAGTATAAAGGGAAGTAGGGGTAGTTTAAGCATAGTAGGGGTAGATCGATGAATACGAAAGATGATGAATTGTTTAGATTAAATGCTGCAAAAACCAATCCTTCACAATAGTAAAGAAATAGGCATAATTGTTGGAAGGAAGGGCTATTTAGAGAATTAGGAGTAGGATTAAAAAGAAGGGTCATTTTGAAGTATTAAGAGAAGTTGGTGTGGTTTAAGCCTAGCAGGGGTAGATCGACAAATATAAAAGATGATGAATCATTTGGATTGGGTGCTGCAAAAACCAACCCTTCACACTAGTTAAAAAATAAAGGTAATTGTTGGAAGTAAGGGATATTTAGAGAATTAGGGGTAGGACTTAAAAGAAGGATTATTTTTAATTATTAAGATAAGCAAGGGTAGTTTGAGCATAGTAGGTTTAGATCGACAAATATGAAATACGATGAATCATTTGGATTGGGTGCTGCAAAAACCAACCCTTCACAGAAATTAAAAAATAGGGGTAGCTGTTAGAAGTAAGGGCTATTTAGAGAATTAGGGGGAGGATTTAAAAGAAGGATTGTTTTGATGTATTAAGAAAAGTAGGGGTAGTTTAAGCATAGTAGGGGTAGATCGACAAATTTGAAAGATGTTGAATCATTTGGATTGGGTGATGCAAAAACCGACCCTTCACAATTGTTAAAAAATAAGGTAATTTTTGGAACTAAGGGAAATTTAAAGAATTAGGGATTGGATTTAAAAGAAGGGCTGTTTTGAAGTATTAAGCGAAGTTTGCTTGTTTAAGCATAGTAGGGGTAGATCGACAAATACGAAAGATGATGAATCGTTTAGATTTGGTGAAGCAAAAACCAACCCCTTACAGAAGTTGAAAAATATGGGTAATTGTTGGAAGTAAGGGCTATTTAGAGAATTACAGGTAGGATTAAAAAGAAGGACCGATTTGAAGTATTAAGAGAAGTAGAGGTAGTTTAAGCATAGCAGGGGTAGATCGACAAATATGAAAGATGATGAATCGTTTAGATTGGGTGATGCAAAATCCAATGCTTCACAGAAGTAAAAAAATAGGGGTAATTGTTGGAAGAAAGGGCTATTTAGAGAATTAGAATTAGGATTAAAAAGAAGGATTGTTTTGATGTATTAAGAGAAGTCGGGATAGTTTAAGCATAGTAGGGGTAGATCGACAAATATGAAAGATGATTAATCATTTGGATTGGGTGCTGCAAAAATCAACCCTTCACTGAAGTTAAAAAATAGGGGTAATTGTTGAATGTAAGGCCTATTTAGATAATTAGGTTTAGGATTAAAAAGAAGGGTTGTTTTGAAGTATTAAGGGAAGTTGGGGTAGTTTAAGCATTGTAGGGGTAGATCGACAAATATGAAAAATGATGAATCATTTGGATTGGATGCTACAAAAACCAACCCTTCACAGAAGTAAAAAATTTGGGGAAAATGTTGGAAGTAAGGGCTATTTAGGGAATTAGGTATAGGATTAAAAAGAAGCGTTGTTTTGAAGTATTAAGAGAAGTATGGGGTAGTTTAAGCATAGTAGGGGCAGATCGACAGATATGAAAGATGATGAATCGTTTGGATTGGGTGCTGCAAAAACCGATCCTTCACAGTAGTTAAAAAGTAGAGGTAATTGTTGGAATGAAGGGGTATTTAGAGAATTAGTGGTAGGATTAAAAATAAGGGTTGTTTTGAAGTATAAAGAGAAGTAGTGGTAGTTTAAGCATTGTAGGGGTGGATTGACGAATATGAAAGATGATGATTTGTTTGGATTGGGTGCTGCAAAAACCAATCCTTCACAGAAATTAAAAAATAGGGGTAATTGATGGAAGTAAGGGCTATTTAGGGGATTGGTGGTAGGTTCAAAATGAATGGTTTTTTTGAAGTATAAAGGGAAGTAGGGGTAGTTTAAGCATAGTAGGGGTAGATCGATGAATACGAAAGATTATGAATTGTTTGGATTAGGTGCTGCAAAAACCCATCCTTCACAATAGTAAAGAAATAGGCATAATTGTTGGAAGGAAGGGCTATTTTGAGAATTAGGAGTAGGGTTAAAAAGAACGGTCATTTTGAAGTATTAAGAGAAGTTGGTGTGGTTTAAGCATAGCAGGGATAGATCGACAAATATAAATGATGATGAATCATTTGGATTGGGTGCTGCAAAAACCAAACCTTCACACTAGTTAAAAAATAAAGGTAATTGTTGGAAGTAAGGGATATTTAGAGAATTAGGGGTAGAATTTAAAAGAAGGACTATTTTGAAGTATTAAGATAAGCTAGGGTAGTTTGAGCATAGTAGGGTTAGATCGACAAATATGAAATACGATTAATCATTTGGATTGGGTGCTACAAAAACCAACCCTTCACAGAAATTAAAAAATAGGGGTAGTTGTTAGAAGTACGGGCTATTTAGAGAATTAGTGATAGGATTTAAAAGAAGGGCCGTTTTGAAGTATTAAGGGAAGTTTGGGTGTTTAAGCATAGTAGGGGTAGATCGACAAATACGAAAGATGATGAATCGTTTAGATTGGGTGATGCAAAAACCAACCCTCATAGAAGTTGAAAAATAGGGGTAATTGTTGGAAGTAAGGGCTATTTAGAGAATTACAGGTAGGATTAAAAAGCAGGACTGCTTTGAAGTATTAAGAGAAGCAGAGGTAGTTTAAGCATAGTAGGGGTAGATCGACCAATATGGAGGATGATGAATCATTTGGATTGGGTGCTGCAAAAACCAACCCTTCACAGAAGTTAAAAAATAGGGGCAATTGTTGGAAGTAAGGCCTATTTACAGAATTAGGGTTAGGATTAAAAAGAAGGGTTGTTTTGAAGTATTAAAGGAAGTTGGGGTAGTTTAAGCATATTAGGGGTAGATCGGCAAATATGAAAAATGATGAGTCATTTGGATTCGGTGCTACAAAAACCAACCCTTTACAGAAGTAAAAAAATAGGGGCAATTGTTGGAAGTTAGGGCTATTTAGGGAATTAGGGATAGGATTAAAAAGAAGAGTTGATTTGAAGTATTTCGAGAAGTAGGGGTTGTTTAAGCATAGTAAGGGTAGATCGACAAATACGAAAGATGATGAATCGTTAGGATTGGATGCGGCAAAAACCAATCCTTCGCAGTTGTTAAATAGTAGAGGTAATTTTCGGAAAGAAGAGGTATTTAGAAAATTAGGGGTAGGATTAAAAATAATGGTAGTTTTGAAGTATTAAGAGAAGTAGTGGTAGTTTAAGCATAGTAGGAATAGATCGACAAATATGAAAGATGATGAATCATTTGGATTGTTTGCTCCAAAAACAAACCCTTCACAGAAATTAAAAAAATAGGGGTATTTGTTCGAAGTAAGGGCTATTTAGTGAATTAGTGGTAGGATAAAAAAGAAGCGTTGTTTTGAAGTATAAAGAGAAGTAGTGGTAGTTTAAGCATAGTAGGGGTAGATCGACGAATATGAAAGATGATGAATTGTTTGGATTGGGTGCTGCAAAAACCAATCCTTCACAATAGCAAAAAAATAGAGGTAATTGTAGGAAGGAAGGGCTATTTAGAGAATTAGGTTTCGATTAAAAAGAAGGGCTATTTTGAAGTATTACGAGAAGTAGGGGTAGTTTATGCAGAGTAGGGGTAAATCGACAAATATGAAAGATGATGAATCGTTTGGATTGGTTGCTGAAAAAACCAATCCTTCACAGTAGTTAAACAGTAGGTGTAATTATTGGAAAGAAGGCCTATTTAAAGAATTAGGGGTAGGATTAAAAATAAGGTTTTTTTTGAAGTATTAGGAGAAGTAGTTGTAGTTTAAGCATAGTAGGGGTAGATCGACAAATATGAAAGACGATGAATCATTTTGATTGGGTGCTCCAAAAACCAACCCTTCAAAGAAATTAAAAAATAGGGGTAATTTTTGGAAGTAAGGGCTATTTAGGGGATTAGTGGTAGGTTCAAAATGAAGGTTTGATTTGAAGTATAAAGAGAAGTAGGGGTAGTTTAAGCATAGTAGGGGTAGATCGATGAATACGAAAGATGATAAATTGTTTGGATTAGGTGCTGCAAAAACCAATCCTTCACAATAGTAAAGAAATAGACATAATTGTTGGAAGGAAGGGCTATCTAGAGAATTAGGGGTAGGATTAAAAAGATGGGGTGGTTTAAGCATAGTAGGGGTAGATCGACAAATATAAAAGTTGATGAATCATTTGGATTGGGTGCTGCAAAAACCAACCCTACACACTAGTCAAAAAATAAAGATAATTATTGGAAGTAAGGGCTATTGTAACACCCCACCTCCGCCAGTGCCACTCTTGCAAGCACACTAGCTTTGGAGGGGCGTTAAACAAGGGTAATCGTGCATGCAGATATCACAAGAAAGAACATATAAGTAAAACAGAGTAAATTAAGCAGCGGGTAAAACTAGCATTTCAAAACCATAGTCAAATTACATCAAAGTACTTGTTCATTATTTTCCCATAAAACAAAGTCTAGAACATAAACTGAAAACTGAAAAAGAAATACAAAGTAACTATCCCCAAAGTAGCATAAGGCCATAGCATGCTCAAACCATACGTGAGCTATCCAGAAAAGCAACAAAAGATCCAGCTAAGTAACAGTGTTCCCACCCTGCAAACCTGGGGGGGGGGGGGGAACGGAAGAAAAGAGGCGAAAGAAAACGGGTCAGTCAAAAAGACTGGTAAGTCCTATCTACTATTAGTATAAAAACTAATAAAGTTAACTGAACATGTAAACAAAGATGAGATGTAGGGTGATAACTGGCATGGTGAAAAGTTAACAAGATGGATCAAATGTGGCATCACATATACAAGGTTAAGTTGCACCAGGTGTGCACTAGTATTCCAATCCATGTCAAGTATAGTCAAGAAATGATCCCTTGGCCCAAAGCTGGCCCATATCATGAGATGACCTAAATCAAGGTCTAACTACTCGGTCTAGTCGATCGGCTCCCTATAAGCCTAACTCGTCGTGTATCGGTGTCATACGGTTTAATCATGAAATGTAGTTGACTGTGCAAGGTCCACCCTAGGGTGTGTCCGGCCCTACGGTGTAACACTCAGACACAATTCAAGGATGCACAGTCTAAACCTACCGGTGCCCATGTTCAACTCCGGACTTAATGTGCACGACCATGGTCCGCCTGAACAACCGGTGCACCATTCAGCCGTCTCTTTTGGTCTATTACAATCAGACCAGTAATCGTGCCCCACCCTAGCCTAGTCCAGGGTCCCCATGATACTCCCAAGTAGGTTACTGCTGAAAAGGACCGAGTAACTAGGGTTTCAAGCGGGTTAAGTGTGGTTAACCCTATCCAAACCATGTATTGAGTCGGTCAAGTGTGTCCAGGCAGTTCATGACTTAACCCTATCAATACATTGTGTTCAACTGGTTAAGTATATTCAAGTAGTCCATGACTTAACCCTATCAATCCATCGTGTTTAATTGGTTAAGTATTCAAGTAGTCCATGACTTAACCCTACCATGTGGCATTAATTAACTTAATGCACCCCAACCTCTCACATTAGACTTTGTTGTGGTTACTAGTTAAGCCGGGCGGGTCCGGGTAGCTTTACACCACAACCGTGTCTAACCTCGGGTTTTAAGTGCGACATGGCCAACTACTCACATTGGGTCCTATTGCTTGTGGCCACTAGTTAATCCGGTCGGTTCCGGGTAGATTTAGGCTACAAACTCAACCCAACCTCGAGTTGGCCATTCTCATGATTCTAGAAGTCATGTCCAAGTCCATGTTTCAAGCATAAACATATGTCAAATTTTCATGTCATATTTTCAAGTCATGTTCTCATGTTATTTAAGTTTGCCCAACTACCCATAACGTATTCCCATCGCAAGCAAATTCATATCAACGCAAATAGATCAAAGAGGGAACATAACAACATGACAAGGTTGGTATAAGATGGCAAAGTCTATCACAAGTTAAACATGGTGATATTTGAGGCAAAGGTGTTCAACATACTAGCATATGGCCTCAACATGTATGATGGCATAAAAGGTGACTTGGCCTCATACATATCAAATAGCATAAGAGTGATTTGGCCACAAGCATGCATAATAGCATAAGGGTGCTTTGGCCACAAGTTAAACATGGTGGCATATGAGGCAAATGTGTTCATAAACTTGCATATTACATTATAAGCCTCAAAACATGCACAATATCAACTTAAGCAAATAGGTGAAACATGATTATGAAGGACATAGGATGATGGCCAAAAGTTCGCATATAGCATTATTAGGCTTCAAAAGTATGCATAAAACCAAACTTAGCATAAAAGTGATACATGGTGATAAATGACATATAGAAGTTGCTAGAAGTTCGCATTTAGCCTCACACACAAGTTATCATAAGGGATATGATAACTTCCATGTTGCCAAAATGCAACCTTTAATATAAAGCTTGAAGCTTTTAGCCCACAAGGTCAAGGTGATAGGTTTTCGAATATGCATATAATATATTCATGCATAACATGATGAGATCAAATCATATATCATACTTAGGCCCAAACTCAACTTGCAACATATCACATTTAACTTCATAGTTAGAATCTAAGAGTAGTATAGGGCTTACAATGCTATGAAGACTAGAGTAAATATAAAATAAGATTGAGACGAAGCCACTAGCTACTCTAAAAACCCCAATTGAACACAAGCTCCAAGTTGACTAGAGAAACAATAAGCTCCTTTGATTTGTATGAAGAAATATCCTTGTTTTGATGAAGAAAGGTGGCTCTTTTACTAGCTAGGACACTCAAATTTTCATGAAGAGGATGGAGGCCATGATATGAAGATGGAGGCCATGATCAAGAAACATTTGGACAGCATTTAGTTGTAGGAATGATTTATGATGATTTAGGCTAGGTATTAGGGTCTTTTTATAGAGTTTAGGATTAGTTTTAGCAATAGGATTAACCCTAAATCAAATTAGAGCCGTCAGATCTCGTCTTAGCCACCAAGCACAGCCCCAAAGCCAAGATGGTGCACCCTGCCAAAACTGGCCGACATGACTTTCATTTTAGAAATACATGATTTCTTTTATAAGTCGGCTAACCCTAGTATAGAGTGATATGAAAACCGTATGCTTTTATTTTCCCAAATTAAAATAATGGCGGCCGGCTAGCACTAGCTTCTCTCTTCTTTCTCAGATTCGATCAAAAAGGAAAGGACGTTCTAGTGGATATCTATGGAGGCAAGGCGACATGTCGAGCTCTCCGATTCGATTCAATCCGAATTCGTGCTCCAATTTTGAAGCAAGGAACCCTAGGTATGAACTCTAATATCAGTTCATTGTTTTTCGTAATAGATCATGTTTAGGGTTTGATTATTCCGCTGTGAAATCCTTTTTGAAACCCTAATTAAAACCTTTAATGGTATCAGAGCCAGGTTTTACGAGAAATTATGAATTGAACTATGATTTTGGGTTCATTGTTTTTGTAATCGATTTCATTGACTGTATAGATTCAAAATTCAACACTTAATCATTTCAGAATTGAAATTGTTTCACTGTCTTGTGAGATCTGTATTTGATACTAGAAATGAATTTGTTTTTCAACATATGAATTTTGTGTGTGATATGGACATTGAAATGGACTTGTTTGACACTCGACTCTGGTATTAATTTGATTCAGGTGAGCAAAATTTGTTTTGTTATCTGTTTTAACATCCAAATTAAAATTTGATTCTAATTTGTATGTATGTATTTAATATCTCTATTTTATATGCCAGAACTTATGAGTTAGATTAACTATTCAGAATTAGTCTGAATACATATATATGATTTAGGATCTGTGAACTGTTGGATCACTCTAGCATTCTATGATCACTCTGTATTTGATTATTTTAAAAATCATGGATTTAAGATCTAAACTTATAATCATTTTAAAAGTGAAACCGTTTCACTATTATTTAGAATTTGTATCAGATTCTTATTGTAAAATTGGTTTACGGTATTTGAGTTTTATGTATGATATAAAATCTCGAAACTAATACATAAATGATTGTAAAATTCTATTTTATTTGATATTGTTGTTTGATTAATTTTGGAACCCCGTAGATTAATCACAAGTTAATTTTGATTAATCAAAGGTGTTAAATCAATTATAGATCAGGTTTTGTAAAACCCCTTCTTATCTGTGTAATTACAATGTTTTTCCTGATCTGAAATAATCTGAAAGGATTATGAATTAATATGTGATATTAATAATGATATATATTGACTATTTTACTTGTTAAAATATGGATATATATTGTTATATTATAGCCTGTGTATATTTTAATGTACTAATATCAACATGGTTTTAGACTGATATGAAACTGTTGAATAGTAATTCGGAGAATTGAAAGTCAATTATTTTGAATTAGTGTTTTATCAGTACTAAAACTAAACCTGATCATAAGTACATTAAGTCATCACAAACCAGACTGGGTATTTAAGAATGCCAAATCCAATCCTAATTTTGCCAGAGTAGATCAGTTAAATTGTATATGTAGATATACAATTTTAAGTATATACTACTGGATATCTCATAGGTTATTATGAATTCAGATTACATAAAAAAAAATCGCTAGAATAATTTTAAGTCACAATCAGTATATTGTGATTTGTTTCTGTAAAACCTATATGTTATAATTCTCATGATAATATTGCATATATATGTATATATATATATATATATATATGTACATGACATATGTAAAAATGCATATGGATTTTGATCATATAAAACAACATTTTGAAATCTGATTTTAAACAATACAGAGAATCTGATTCTCTGTTCTAGCTTTAATGTTGTTTACATGTATAACAGGATCGACACCATACTTTGATCTTAAGATCAATTAAAGTATTGATGCATAAGTAACATGATGTATAACAATCTATAAACTGGTCACTTTTGTCATTCTATGTTACCATATTTCACATAGAATAATTAGTAGAACATGATATATTGATATCATAATATGTTGTTATACTGATGTGAACCTGGGTAATAAATTCTGTTTATTAATATAAATATGAGATTAAATGATACATTCACATATATATATATATATATATATATATGGATATGTATTAATCTATCTAGTGATATAGGCATATAAATGTTCATTTTAAGGTTTTGGAAATCCTCATGTATGTCCATACATTCTGAAATGTTATATGTCATACCCTAAGGTCTCTATATTAATCACTGTATAGTATAATAAAATGATTCTGGTGTAATATTGTGCATGTATACACATATATTGACAAATGTGCCATTGGTCATGGAACAGCAGTATGTGTGTTGTTTATATTTAGATATAAAATATCCATGTTACATGTGTTGGACTCTGTTTACATAATTTCCCTGCGTACTGATATTCGTGTATGTTTAAACACCCTGGTAACATTCCATTGTGATCTGAATATAAGCTATATTAATGAACATAGCTTACTGAATTATTTAGATGAACATTAGTCTGTTACCTGAGCACTTGATTGTAAAGCCAATTAACTATTAGGTGAAGATTCTCTATATGGTATTAATATTTGATATTACACTGTGTGTTTTTAGCCTATATGTATACATATAAATATGTATGTTTTAATACTGGGCAATTAAACATGTAGGATTTGATCCTAAAACTGAATATAAATCTAAAATTGTTTTAGTATACAGCTAGGAAATGCACATATTATATTAAGAAATATTAATGTATGTCTGTATATTCAGATATATATATAGGTGCTGTTAATATATATATGTTCATATATGTATAGTTGTATACCCTACATCATCTATATCATATTTGTTGTTTCTTTTAATTGGACATGATTTGGTACCTGATATTTACATATACTAGAACTTACTGATCGCAAAATTATATTAATGCCGGAATCTGTTCTGATTGTGTGTGTGTAAACTAATTGACCTATATATATGTTTAATATCAACTCTGGTGTTATTATGACTATACATCAGTATTGATACTTTACATGAGTATTAACACTTATATTATATTGAAAGATCAGATCTGATAGTAAACCACTGCATGGTTCAAGCCTGTACATTTTGTTTTCAAATCTAAGGAATATGAACCCTCAACTAGCTCTAAAATAGTAAATAATTTATCTCATATTAATTTAGATCACTGGTGAATGAAAATATGTTTTTCACTTACCTCTCAAGTTTTGATACACAATAATGTTGATATACATGTTAAGAAACAGATCCATACTTCATTCTTGTGGATAAACTTAGTGAATCAGTTTGAGTGAAACATTATTTGATACTGTTTCTTTATTTAAACTAATTAACTATGATTATTCCAATACTAGACATTTGACGTCTGCAGATTGTCGAATGGCGTACAGTTGCGACCAGCAGCGATGAACTCATGGCAAAATTGGCAAGTTTGACTTCTTTTTAGCATCGATGATGTAATATATGTATAAAATATATATGTGAATATTTGATTCATATGCGTATACATTTTAGATACTGTCCAATAATTGTAATAAATAATATATATATATATATATGTGTATAAATAGTTATGCATATATACAATGTTTACTGAAGTGTATAATGTACATAAATTGTTACAAGCAAGTATCTATTAACTTGTTATATTGTTGTGTATGAAAGGGTCAGACCCATTAAATAAACTCTGAGAATATGTTCTGGGATATGATCTAAAGTGTGAAATAGGTTGTATGTATAAATTTAGTTTATGATCTGATTGTATGATTTTGATATCATCATGCATAATGTTTTATTATCACGCTTGTGTTTTGTGACTTGTCAGGATGCCTTGCATGTATATTTGTTTACAAAAGGTATTAAAACAAGTGCACGTCTGTATTGCTTTTATTCATAACTTGTTTACAACCTTATGGCTGATTAACAAAGTGCTATAATGTAATCTGGAATAATTGCAATAAAATGTAAGCTTGTTACTGATTTTATAGCATTTATATGCAATCAATAACTAATGTAGTATACATATATTTTGATATATTTTATATATGTAACTAACTCTAATATTGTCGCCATTACGAATTAAAAATTCCTTCTAAAGTAATTTTTGTTATATTAAGTCATGGTGAAGTCTTCCAATAATATACTCATCACTGTCCAAAATCACTGGACGTAACTAACGCCAAAGCGTTGTGCAAATTTTATTTTGGTTATATGCGATGGAGTAAAATGTGGTGCTCCAACCTATTATTGGGTCTGACTTAACTAGGCTGCATAATACGATTATGGCCTTAGAGACAAAAGCATGAATTATTCTACATTTTGAGCAAATGAATAATACTGAACAAAATGTTCAACATGCGATCCAAGAGTTATATAGAAAATATAATTGACATAAGATGTCTACCTAAAAGGTTATGTTTTGAGTTTAGCCAAAGCTGGGTCAAGACATGACTAGATATGGATCTTGGAACACCATTATATGTATATAATGATTTACATATATAAACAGAGGGATGTTAATTTGAGTGGGAGCGTATTTTAGTTTCAATTACATATTTATATAAATTTTGATTGTCAAAATTTTGTACTAAATAAGTATTAAAGAATCAGTTATTATTTTATTATCTAATGTAGATATTAAATAATAAATAACTCGATAATTTAAATTAACCCTTAAGAAGGATATAAATTGAATTAAATTTCTTGACTAATGTTGAAATTTGAGGATTGTCCTCAAACAAACATATTTAATTTTTTTTAAAATATCGAAGATCTAAAACAAAGCTGAAGTATGACTTCAACTGAATAAGATATAAATGTTATTACAACCTACTTATACATCTCTAGTATTAGATACTAGATATGAATAACATAAGTGTATGTGAATTTACAGAAATTGCAAAGTAAGTAGAAATCTTATAAAAGAACAAGTGGACTTATAAATAGAAACAAAGCTAATGTTGCTGGATTTTCCATAGGAAGTTGATTCTTGTTGATTATACTGGCTTAATTGAATAAATAAAATAACTGTTATAATGAAATTCCACTTAAAATAAATGTTATAATAGATCTTGTTCAGACAAGTTTGAATTTCATTTGTAATAAAAGAATAATTGTTATTCATTTTATTTCACGGAATATCGTATGGAATTTCACAAATAGTTAGTGATCTTTGTAAATCCTTAACTATAATGTACTTGACATTAATAATGAGGGGATTAAATTTAGTGATTTAAATCTTATATACCTTCAGTATTACCAGTTAGCCCACTAAATAAGAAAGTATATCAAAACTTCATAATGATGGAACTTTGAAATCATTTGATTATGAATCATATAAAGAATACAAATCTTGTTTATTAGGAAAAATAACTGAGTCACCTTCACTTGACACAATTAATGAATGATATGTATTGAGTCTCATGCATAATGATGTACATGGAGCAATAAATACATAAGCTAGAGGTAGGTTTATTACTTCATTATATTCACTGATGGTATCAGTAGATATAGATTTGTGTGTCTTATGAAACACATATAAGAATCCTTTGAGAAGTTCAAAGAATTGGAAATGGAGTTAGAAACCAACTTTAAATAGAAATTTTTTCGAACAGATCGAAAGAGAATATTCAAGCCAACTAAATAATGACTATCAAAATGAGTTTGAAATTGTTTCACAACCCACTCCACCTAGAACATCATATTAGAATGGTGTGTCTGAACGAAAACATCGCACCTTATAAGATATAGTACGATTAATAATAAGTCATATAGATCTTCCAATAAATTAAATTGAGAACAATTAAATTAATCCTACTAAGACAAGTCCTAAGACGCCATATAAGATATGAATTAGGAAATGTCCTAGTATGTATAAATGCGCAGATTTGGGATATATGACGCTTGTTATACGTCATTCCTCTGATAAGATCAGACCCAAATCAAATAAATACTTTGTGGAATATCCAAAAGAAGAAAAATGGATATTAATTCTATAAATCCTCTGAGAATAAAATGTTTATTACTCGAATTGGTTTCATTCTAAGGGAGAGTCAGTCTCTAACATATCGATGAGGTTAAAATAGAATCTGAATTGTCCCGAAGACCACAAAATACTAATGAATCTTGTATAGACAAGAAATTGAGTGGGAGTGACACAATAAATACAATGTTATAGATTGATAACACATTAATTATTGTGAATAATGTTAGTTTTAAAACAAGAAATAAATACTGATTCTAAGAAAGAAAATTGTTTGCATTAAGAAGTTCATGATTGAACTTAATTCATTGTTGATCCAATGATATACATTGCGATAACAATATGGCTGTTGCTCAGGCCTAAAACATTAAACTCATTATTGATCCAAACATATATTCCTATGTGAAGTTGTTCACAAAGGAAATGGACATATCGGCAAAGTTACAAACGTTGTAATGTTGCAGACCTACTGAATCAAACTCTGCCGCAGTAGAAGTCTAATAGTCACACTAGTTTCATGAGTACACGATACATAAATGATCGACTCTAGTGCAAGTGGGAGATTGTTAGAGTTTGTGCCCTAGAGGCAATTCACTTGATGAGATTGATAACACTGTTGATGTTATTATTTTATTTTGAATAAAATATTATTCTTTTATATTATATTTACTGTGTAATATAAATATTAATATAATAGAAGTCCTTAGAGTAATAATACAGAATTATATAGTTCGAGTAAGAGTGAACTTGAGATTATATAATGTGATAAGTATTATAACTCTTAAAAGTCCCTAGTCGAGTTTTATTGTTTATACAGGACAACAATAAAACGATGAGACTAGTATATTTATTGACTGATGATCACATCTCATTAATCATTAATATACGTGATATTAAAGTCAAGTTATAAATATGTATTGGAGAATATCGTATTGGGCTGACCCGCCTTGAGATAACTCCATGGAATATAATTAACAGTATCATAAGTTATTCTCATAGTGAAAGTGATGTAATGGTCCTTAGACCTGAAATCATTATAATTTTATTCGAGTATATTTGTGTTTTGATATCATCTAAAGTTATTTCGTAATAGAGTAATGATAACGGTGATTGTTGGATACATCTCGAATCAGATAGAAATTATGAATGATCTAGATGGAATTTAACCCTGCAATATATTTGTGGTGATATCCATGGGCCTCCTGATTGAGTGAGACTGTGAAATGCATGGCCGTGCTCAAATATTGATTTGTTTTGAACAGTCTACTCATCGATCAAGATAAAGGATTAAATTATAAAGAGGATGATACGATCCATGTCTCTAGTTTAATCCTGGATATACTGGTTAAAAGGATTATGTTACACTGATACACCTATCACAGAAAAGGTTGTATCGAATCGATAATATTATTATGACTTGGGTAGCAGCGATGTATTTCTAGATGCCAATCATTGTTTATAATTTAAATACGATTTAAATTATTGCCAACGTTATAATAACCTATAGGGTCACACACAATAGAGCGTTATAGAAGAGAAATTATTTTGAACAAATAAAATATCAATGTGTTGATATTTTTACTTTGGGTTAGAATGGGTACTTGGTTTGATCCTATTATCTAGGGTTGACTTTCATTTTAGAAATACATGATTACTTTTATAAGTCTTCTAACCCTAGTATAGAGTGATATGAAAAACCGTATACTTTTATTTTCCCAAATCAAAATAATGGCAGTCGGCTAGCACTAGCTTCTCTCTTCTTTCTCAGATTTGATCAAAACGGAAAGGACGTTCTAGTGGATATCTATGGAGGCAAGGAGACATGTCGAGCTCTCCGATTCGATTCAACCCAAATTCGTGCTCCAATTTTGAAGCAAGCAACCCTAGGTATGAATTCTAATAACAGTTCATTGTTTTTTGTAATAGATCCTGTTTAGGGTTTGATTATTCCGCTGTGAAATCCTTTTTGAAACCTTAATTAAAACCTTCAGATGAATCATTTGGATTGGGTGCTGCAAAAACCAACCCTTCACACTAGTTAAAAAATAAAGATAATTGTTGGAAGTAAGGGCTATTTAGAGAATTAGGGGTAGGATTTAAAAGGACTATTTTGAAGTATTAAGACAAGCTAGGGTAGTTTGAGCATAGTAGGGTTAGATCAAAAAATATGAAATACGATGAATCATTTGGATTGGGTGCTGCAAAAACCAACCCTTCACAGAAGTTAAAAATTAGGGTTAGTTGTTAGAAGTAAGGGCTATTTAGAGAATTAGGGGGAGGATTTAAAAAAAGGATTGTTTTGAAGTATTAAGAAAAGTACGGGTAGTTTAAGCATAGTAGGGGTAGATCGACAAATATGAAAGATGTTGAATCATTGGGATTGGGTGATGCAAAACCAACCCTTCACAGTTCTTAAAAAATAAGGGTAATTTTTGGAACTAAGGGCAATTTAGAGAATTAGGGATAGGATTTAAAAGAAGGGCTGTTTTGAAGTATTAAGGGAAGTTTGGGTGTTTAAGCATAGTAGGGGTAGATCGACCAATACTAAAGATGATGAATAATTTAGATTGGGTGATGCAAAAACCAACCCCTCACAGAAGTTGAAAAATAGGGGTAATTGTTGGAAGTAAGGGCTATTTAGAAAATTACAGGTAGGATTAAAAAGAAGGACTGCTTTGAATTATTAAGAGAAGTAGAGGTAGTTTAAGCATAGTAGGGGTAGATCGACAAATATGAAAGATGATTAATCATTTGGATTGGGTGCTGCAAAAACCAACCCTTCAAAGAAGATAAAAAATAGGGGTAATTGTTGGACGTAAGGCCTATTTACAGAATTAGGGTTAGGATTAAAAAGAAAGGCTTTTTTGAAGTATTAAAGGAAGTTGGGGTAGTTTAAGCATAGTAGGGGTAGATCGACAAATATGAAAAATGATGAATCATTTGGATTCGGTGCTACAAAAACCAACCCTTCACAGAAGTAAAAAAAATAGGGGAAATTGTTGGAAGTAATGGATATTTAGGGAATTAGGGATAGGATTAAAAAGAAGAGTTGATTTGAAGTGTTAAGAGAAGGGGTAGTTTAAGCATAGTAGGGGTAGATCGATAAATATGAAAGATGATGAATCGTTTGGATTGGGTGCTGCAAAAACCGATCCGTCACAGTAGTTAAAAAGTAGAGGTAATTGACGGAAAGAAGGGGTAATTAGAAAATTAGGGGTAGGATTAAAAATAAGGGTTGTTTTGAAGTATTAAGAGAAGAAGTGGTAGTTTAAGCATAGTAGTAGTAGATCGACAAATATGAAAGATGATGAATCATTTGGATTGTTTGCTCCAAAAACCAACCCTTCACAGAAATTAAAAAAATAGGGGTAATTGTTCGAAGTAAGGGCTATTTGGAGAATTAGTGGCAGGATAAAAAAGAAGCGTTGTTTTGATGTATAAAGAGAAGTAGTGGTAGTTTAAGCATAGTAGGGGTAGATCGACGAATATGAAAGATGATGAATTGTTTGGATTGGGTGCAGCAAAAAGCTATCCTTTACAATAGCAAAAGAAATAGAGGTAATTGTAGGAAGGAAGGGCTATTTAGAGAATTAGGGTTCGATTAAAAAGAAGGGCTATTTTGAAGTATTAAGAGAAGTAGGGGTAGTTTACTCATAGTAGGGGTAGATCAACAAATATGAAAGATGATGAATCGTTTGGATTGGTTGCTGCAAAAACCAATCCTTCACAGTAGTTAAAAAGTAGGTGTATTTATTGGAAAGAAGGGCTATTTAAAGAATTAGGGGTAGGATTAAAAATAAGGTTTTTTTTTTTGAAGTATTAGGAGAAGTAGTGGTAGTTTAAGCATAGTAGGGGTAGATCGACAAATATGAAAGACGATGAATCATTTTGATTGGGTGCTCCAAAAACCAACCCTTCAAAGAAATTAATAAATAGGGGTAATTGTTGGAAGTAAGGGCTATTTAGTGGATTAGTGGTAGGTTCAAAATGAAGGGTTGTTTTGAAGTATAAAGAGAAGTAGGGGTAGTTTAAGCATAGCAGGGGTAGATCGATGAATACGAAAGATGATAAATTGTTTGGATTAGGTGCTACAAAAACCAATCCTTCACAATAGTAAAGAAATAGACATAATTGTTGGAAGGAAGGGCTATCTAGAGAATTAGGTGTAGGATTAAAAAGATTGGGTGGTTTAAGCACAGTAGGGGTAGATCAACAAATATAAAAGTTGATGAATCATTTGGATTGGGTGCTGCAAAAACCAACCCTTCACACTAGTTAAAAAATAAAGATAATTGTTGGAAGTAAGGGCTATTTTCAGAATTAGGGTTAGGATTTAAAAGAAGGATTTCTGTGAAGTATTGAGATAAGTAGGGGTAGTTTAAGCATAGTAGGGGTAGATCGACAAATATGAAAGATGGTGAATCATTTGGTTTGGGTGCTGCAAAAACCAACCCTTCACAGTTGTTAAAAAATTAGGGTAATTTTTGGAACTAAGGTCTATTTAGAGAATTAGGGATAGGATTTAAAAGAAGCGTTGTTTTGAAGTATTAAGGGAAGTTGGGGTAGTTTAAGCATAGTAGGGGTAGATTGACAAATACGAAAGATTATGAATCGTTTAGATTGGATGATGCAAAAACCAACCCCTCAAAGAAGTGAAAAAATAGGGGTAATTATTTGAAGTAAGGTCTATTTAGAGAATTACAGGTAGGATTAAAAAGAAGGACTGTTTTGAAGTATTAATTGAAGTAGGGGTAGTTTAAGGATAGTAAGGGTAGATCGACAAATATGAAAGACGATGAATCATTTGGATTGGGAGCTGCAAACACCCACCCTTCACAGAAGCTAAAAAATAGGGGTAATTGTTGGAAGTAGGGACTATTCAGAGAATTAGGGGTAGGACTTAAAAGAAGGACTTTTTAGAAGTATTAAGATAAGTATGGGTAGTTTTAGCAGAGTAGGGGTAGATCGACAAACATGAAAGATGATGAATCATTTGGATTGGGTGCTGCAAAAACCAACCCTTCACAGAAGTTAAAAAAAAGGGACAATTGTAGGATGTATGGCCTATTTAGAGAATTAGGGGTAGGATTTAAAAGAAGGACTATTTTGAAGTATTAAGATAAGTGTGGGTAGTTTAAGCATCATAGGGGCAGATCGACAAATATGAAAGATGATGAATCATTTGGATTAGGTGCTGCAAAAACAAACCCTTCACAGAAGTTAAAAAATAGGGGTAAATGTTGGAAGTAAGGTCTATTTAGAGAATTAGGGATAGGACTAAAAAGAAGGGCTATTTTGAAGTATTAAGAGATGTAGGGGTAGTTTAAACATAGTAGGGGTAGACCGACAAATATGAAAGATGATGAATCTTTTAGATTGGGTGCTGCAAAAATCAACCCTTCACAAAAGTTAAAAAATAGGGGTAATTGTTGGAAATAAAGGCTATTTAGAGAATTATAGGTAGGATTAAAAAGAAGGATTAATTTGAAATATTAAGAGAAGTAGGGGCAGTTTAAGCATAGTAAGGGTAGATCGACAAGTATGAAAGATGATGATTCGTTTGGATTGGGTGCTGCAAAAACCAACCCTTAACAGAAGTTAAAAAATAGGGATAATTGTTGGAAGTATGGCCTATTTGGAAAATTAGGGGTAGGATTTAAAAGAAGGACTATTTTGAAGTATTAAGATAAGTGTGGGTGATTTAAGCATCGTAGGGGTAGATCGACAAATATGAAAGATGATGATTCATTTGGATTGGGTGCTGTAAAAACCAACCCTTCATAGAAGTTAAAAAATAGGGGTAATTGTTGGAAGTAAGGGCTATTTAGAGAATTCTGGATAGGACTAAAAAGAAGCGTTGTTTTGAAGTATTTAGAGAAGCAGGAGTAGTTTAAGCATAGTAAGGGTAGATCGACAAGTGTGAAAGATGACGAATCGTTTGGATTGGGTGCTACAATAACCAATCCTTCACAGTTGTTAAAAAGTAGGGGTAATTGTTTGAAAGAATGGCTATTTAGAGAAATACAGTTAGGATTAAAGTAAGGGTTGTTTTGAAGTATTAGGATAAGTACGGGTAGATCGACAAATATGAAAGATGATGATTCATTTGGATTGGGTGCTCCAATAACCAACCCTGCACAGAAATTAAAAAATAGGGGTAGATGTTGGAGGTAAGGGCTATTTATAGAATTAGTGGTAGGATCCAAAAGTAGGGTTGTTTTGAAGTATGAAGAGAAGTAGGGGTAGTTTAAGCATGGGAGGGGTAGATCGACGAATACGAAAGATGATGATTTGTTTGGATTTGGTGCTGCAAAAACCAATCCTTCACAATAGTAAAAAAATAAGGGTGATTGTTGGAAGGAAGGGCTATTTAGAGGACTAGGGTTAGGATTAAAAAGAAGTGTTGTTTTGAAGTATTAAGGGAAGTTGGGGTAGTTTAAGCATAGTAGAGTAGATCGACAAATACGAAAGGTGATGAATCATTTGGATTGAGTGCTGTAAAAACCAACCCTTCACAGTAGTTAAAAACTAAGGGTAATTGTCAGAAGTAACGGCTATTTAGAGAATTAAGGGTAGGATTTAAAAGAAGGACTATTTTGAAGTATTCAGATAAGTAGGGGTAGTTTAAGCATAGTAGGGGTTGATCGACAAATATGAAAGATGATGAATCATTTGGATTGGGTGCTGCAAAAACCAACCCTTCACATAAGTTAAAAAATAAGTGTAATTGTTGGAACTAAGGGCTATTTAGAGAATTAGGGATAGGATTAAAAATAAGGGCTATTTTGATGTACTAAGAGACGTAGGGGTAGTTTAAGCATAGTATGGGTAGACCGACAAATATGAAAGATGATGAATCGTTTAGATTGGGTGGTGCAAAAACCAACCCTTCACAAAAATTAAAAAATAGGCGTAACTGTTCGAAATATGGGCTATTTAGAGAGTTAGAGGTAGGATTAAAAAGAAGGACTGTTTTGAAGTATTAAAGGAAGTAGTGGTAGTTTAGGCATAGTAGGGGTAGATCGAAAAATATGAAATATGATGAATCGTTTAGATTGGTGATTCAAAATCCAACCCTTCACAGAGGTTAAAAAATAGGTGTAATTGTTGGAAGAAAAGTCTATTTAGAGAATCATAATTAGGATTAAAAAGAAGGACTGTTTTGAACTATTAAGAGAAGTCGGGGTAGTTTAAGCATAGTAGGTGTAGATCGACACATATGAAAGATGATGAATCATTTGGATTGGGTGCTCCAAAAACCAACCCTTCATAGAAATTAAAAAATAGGGGTTATTGTTGGAAATAAGGGCTATTTAGGGGATTAGTGGTAGGTTGAAAATGAATTGTTTTTTTGAAGTATAAAGGGAAGTAGGGGTAGTTTAAGCATAGTAGGGGTAGATCGATGAATACGAAAGATGATGAATTGTTTAGATTAAATGCTACAAAAACCAATCCTTCACAATAGTAAAGAAATAGGCATAATTGTTGGAAGGAAGGGCTATTTAGAGAATTAGGAGTAGGATTAAAAAGAAGGGTCGTTTTGAAGTATTTAGAGAAGTTGGTGTGGTTTAAGCCTAGCAGGGGTAGATCGACAATATAAAAGATGATGAATCATTCGGATTGGGTGCTGCAAAAACCAACCTTTCACACTAGTTAAAAAATAAAGGTAATTGTTGGAAGTAAGGGCTATTTGGATAATTAGGGGTAGGAATTAATAGAAGGATTGTTTTGAAGTATTAAGATAAGCAAGGGTAGTTTGAGCATAGTAGGGTTAGATCGACAAATATGAAATACGATGAATCATTTGGATTGGGTGCTGCAAAAACCAACCCTTCACAGAAATTAAAAATAGGGGTAGTTGTTAGAAATAAGGGCTATTTAGAGAATTAGGTGGAGGATTTAAAAGAAGGATGGTTTTGAAGTATTAAGAAAAGTAGGGGTAGTTTAAGCATAGTAGGGGTAGATCGGCAAATATGAAAAATGATGAATCATTTGGATTGGGTGCTACAAAAAACAACCCTTCACAGAAGTAAAAAAATAGGGGCAATTGTTGGAATTAAGGGCTATTTAGGTAATTAACGAAAGGATTTAAAAGAAGCGTTGTTTTGAAGTATTAAGAGAAGTAGTGGTAGTTTAAGCATAGTAGGAGTAGATCGACAAATATGAAAGATGAGGAATCGTTTGGATTTTTTGCTCCAAAAACCAACCCTTCACAGAAATTAAAAAATAGGAGTAGTTGTTCGTAGTAAGGGAAATTTAGAGAATTAGTGGTAGGATCAAAAATAAGCTTTGTTTGGAAGAATAAAGAGAAGTAGTGGTAGTTTAAGCATAGTAGGGGTAGATTGACGAATATGAAAGATAATGATTTGTTTGGATTGGGTGCTGCAAAAACCAATCCTTCACAATAGTAAAGAAATAGACATAATTTTTGGAAGGAAGGGCTATCTAGAGAATTAGGGGTAGGATTAAAAAGATGGGGTGGTTTAAGCATAGTAGGGGTAGATCGACAAATATAAAAGTTGATGAATCACTTGGATTGGTTGCTACAAAAACCAACCCTTCACACTAGTTAAAAAATAAAGATAATTGTTGGAAGTAAGGGCTATTTTCAGAATTAGGGGTAGGATTTAAAAGAAAGATTGCTTTGAAGTATTGAGATAAGTAGGGGTAGTTTAAGCATAGTAGGGATAGATCGACAAATATGAAAGATGGTGAATCATTTGGATTGGGTGCTGCAAAAACCAACCCTTCACAGCTGCTAAAAAATTAGGGTAATTTTTGGAACTAAGGGCTATTTTGAGAATTAGGGATAGGATTTAAAAGAAGTGTTGTATTGAAGTATTAAGGGAAGTTGGGGTAGTTTAAGCATTGTAGGGGTAGATTGACAAATACGAAAGATGATGAATCGTTTTGATTGGGTGATGGAAAAACCAACCACTCACAGAAGTTAAAAAATAGGGGTAATTATTGGAAGTAAGGTCTATTTAGAGAATTACAGGTAGGATTAAAAAGAAGGATTGTTTTGAAGTATTAAGTGAAGTAGGGGTAGTTTAAGCATAGTAGGGGTAGACCAACAAATATGAAAGATGGTGAATCATTTGGATTGGGAGCTGCAAAAACCAACCCTTCACAGAAGTTAGAAAATAGGGGTAATTGTTGGAAATAAAGGCTATTTAGAGAATTTGAGGCAGGATTAAAAAGAAGCACTGTTTTGAAATATTAAGAGGAGTAGGGGTAGTTTAAGCATAGTAGGTGTAGATTGACAAGTATGAAAGATGATGATTCGTTTGGATTGGGTGCTGTAAAAACCAACCCTTCGCAGAAGTTAAAAATTAGCGGTAAATGTTGGAAGTAAGGGCTATTTAGAGAATTCTGGATAGGACTAAAAATAAGCGTTGTTTTGAAGTATTTAGAGAAGCAAGAGTAGTTTAAGCATAGTAAGGGTAGATCGACAAGTATGAAAGATGACGAATCGTTTGGATTGGGTGCTGCAAAAACCAATCCTTCACAGTTTTTAAAAAGTAGGGGTAATTGTTTGAAAGAATGGTATTTAGAGAATTACGGGTAGGATTAAAATAAGGGTGGTTTTGAAGTATTAGGATAAGTAGTGGTAGATCGACAAATATGAAAGATGATGATTCATTTGGATTAGGTGCTCCAAAAATCAACCCTGCACAGAAATTAAAAAATAGGGGTAGATGTTGGAGGTAAGGGCTATTTAGAGAATTAGTGGTAGGATCAAAAAGTAGGGTTGTTTTGAAGTATGAAGAGAAGTAGGGGTAGTTTAAGCATGGGAGGGGTAGATCGATGAATAAGAAAGAGGATGATTTGTTTGGATTTGGTGCTGCAAAAACCATTCCTTCACAATAGTAAAAAAATAGGGGTGATTGTTGGAAGGAAGGGCTATTTAGATAATTAGGGTTAGGATTAAAAAGAAGTGTTGTTTTGAAGTATTAAGGGAAGTTGTTGTAGTTTAAGCATAGTAGAGTAGATCGACAAATATGAAAGATGATGAATCATTTGGATTGAGTGCTGTAAAAACCAACCCTTCACAGTAGTTAAAAACTAAGGGTAATTGTCGGAAGTAAGGGCTATTTAGAGAATTACGGGTAGGATTTAAAAGAAGGACTGTTTTGAAGTATTAAGATAAGTAGGGGTAGTTTAAGCATAGTAGGGGTAGATCGACAAATATAAAAGATGATGAATCATTAGGATTGGGTGCTGCAAAAACCAACCCTTCACATAAGTTTAAAATTAAGTGTAATTGTTGGAACTAAGGGCTATTTAGAGAATTGGGGATAGGATTAAAAATAAGGGCTATTTTGAAGTACTAAGAGAAGTAGGGGTAGTTTAAGCATTGTAGGGGTAGACCGACAAATATGAAAGATGATGAATCATTTAGATTGGGTGATGCAAAAACCAACACTTCACAAAAATTAAAAAATAGGGGTAATTGTTGGAAATAAGGGCTATTTAGAGAGTTAGAGGTAGGATTAAAAAGAAGGACTGTTTTGAAGTATTTAAGGAAGTAGTGGTAGTTTAAGCATAGTAGGGGTAGATCCAAAAATATGAAAGATGATGAATCGTTTAGATTGGGTGATGCAAAATCCAACCCTTCACAGAGGTTAAAAAACAGGGGTAACTGTTGGAAGAAAGGACTATTTAGAGAATTAGAATTAGGATTAAAAAGAAGGACTGTTTTGAAATATTAAGAGAAGTCGGGGTAGTTTAAGCATAGTAGGGGTAGATCGACAAACATGAAATATGATGAATCATTTAAATTGGGTGTTGCAAAAACAAACCCTTCACCGAAGGTAAAAAATAGGGATAATTGTTGGAAGTAAGGCCTATTTAGAGAATTAGGGGTAGGATTTAAAAGAAGGACTGTTTTGAAGTATTAAGACAAGTATGGGTATTTTAAGCATAGTAGGGGTAGATAAGCAAATATGAAAAATGATGAATCATTTGATTGGGTGCTACAAAAACCAACCCTTCATAGAAGTAAAAAATAGGGGCAATTGTTGGAAGTAAGGGCTATTTAGGGAATAAGGGATAAGATTAAAAAGAAGCGTTGTTTTGAAGAACTAAGTGATGTAGGGGTAGTTTAAGCATAGTAGGGGTAGATTGACAAATATGAAAGATGATGAATTGTTTGGATTGGGTGCTGCAAAAACCGATCCTTCACAGTGGTTAATAAGTAGAGGTAATTGTTGGAAAGAAGGGGTATTTAGAGAATTGGTGGTAGGATTAAAAATAAGGGTTGTTTTGAAGTATTAAGAGAAGTAGTGGTAGTTTAAGCATAGTAGGAGTAGATCGACAAATATGAATAATGATGAATCATTTGGATTGTTTGCTCCAAAAACCAACCCTTCACAGAAATTAAAAAATAGGGGTAATTGTTCGAAGTAAGGGCTATTTAGGAAATTAGTGGTAGGATCAAAAGGAAGCGTTGTTTTGAAGTATAAAGAGAAGTAGTGGTAGTTTAAGCATAGTAGGGGTAGAACGACGAATACGAAAGATGATGAATTGTTTGGATTGGGTGCTACAAAAACTAATCCTTCAAAATATCAAAAAAATAGAGGTAATTATAGGAAGGAAGGGTTATTTAGAGAATTAGGTTTGGATTAAAAAGAAGGGCTATTTTGAAGTATTAAGAGAAGTAGGGGTAGTTTAAGCAAAGTAGGGGTAGATCGATAAATATGTAAGATGATGAATCGTTTGGATTGGTTGCTGCTCACAGTAGTTAAAAAGCAGGGTAATTGTTGAAAAGAAGGGATATTTAAAGAATTATGTGTAGGATTAAAAATATGGGTTGTTTTGAAGTATTAGGAGAAGTAGTGGTAGTTTAACCATAGTAGCGGTAGATCGACAAATATGAAAGACGATGAATGATTTCGATTGTATGCTCCAAAAACCAACCGTACACAGAAAATGAAAAATAGGGGTAATTGTTAGAAGTTAGGGCTATTTAGGGGATTAGTGGTAGGTTCAAAATGAAGGGATGTTTTAATGTAGAAAGAGAAGTAGGGGTAGTTCAAGCATAGTACGGGTAGATCGATGAATACGAAAGATGATGAATTGTTTGGACTAGGTGTTGCAAAAACCAATGCTTCACAATAGTAAAAAAATAGGCATAATTGTTGGAAGGAAGGGATATTTAGAGAATTAGGGGTAGGATTAAAAAGAAGGGTTGTTTTGCAGTATTAAGAGAAGTTGGGGTGGTTTAAGCATAGTAGGGGTAGATCGACAAATATAAATGATGATGAATCATTTGGATTGGGTGTTGCAAAAACCATTCCTTCACACTAGTTAAAAAATAAAGGTAATTTTTGGAAGTAAGACATATTTAGAGAATTAGGGGTAGGATTTAAAAGGAATATTTTGAAGTGCTAAGATAAGTTGGGGTAGTTTGAGCATAGTAGGGGTAGATCGAAAAATATGAAATACGATGAATCTTTAGGATTGGGTGCTGCAAAAACCAACCCTTCAAAGAAATTAAAAAATAGGGGTAATTGTTCGAAGGAAGGGCTATTTAGAGAATTAGGGGTAGGATTTAAAAGAAGGATTGTCTTGAAGTATTAAGATAAGTAGGGGTAGTATAAGCATAGTAGGGGTAGATCGACAAATATGAAAAATGATGAATCATTTGGATTGGGTGCTGCAAAAACCAACCCTTCACAGTTGTTAAAAAATAAGGGTAATTTTTGGAACTAAGGGATATTTAGAGAATTAGGGATAGGATTTAAAAGAAGGATTTTTTTGAAGCATTAAGGGAAGTTGGGGTAGTTTAAGCATAGTACGGTTAGATCAACAAATACGAAAGATGATGAATCGTTTAGATTGGGTGATGTAGAAACCAACTCCTCACAAAAGTTAAAAAATAGGGGTAATTATCGGAAGTAAGGGCTATTTAGAGAATTACATGTAGGATTAAAAAGAAGGACTGTTTTGAAGTATTAAGAGAAGTAGGGGTAGTTTAAGCATAGTAGGGGTAGATCGACAAATATGAAAGATGATGAATCATTTGTACTGGGTGCTGCAAATATCAACCGTTCACAAAAGTTAAAAAAATAGGGGTAATTGTTAGATGTAAGCCCTATTTAGAGAATTAGGGGTAGGACTTAAAAGAAGGACTGTTTTGAAGTATTAAGAATAGTATGGGTAGTTTTAGTGTAGTAGGGGTAGATCGACAAACATGAAAGATGATTAATCATTTGTATTGGGTGCTACAAAAGCCAACCTGTAACACCCCACACCCGCTATAGTCACTCACTAAGGGAATGCCGTAGCATCGGTGGAGTATTTTTAGTGAGTATAGAACAGTAAAATTACAACAAGACAGATATAATGTAATACTTGAAAATTTAAAACATCATCTCATAGCAGCGGAAAGTAAAACATGTTTGGTTACATCATAAAACCATAACAAGAGTCAAGTACAAAATATCCATCCTGAATAAAATAAGTACATAATCCCACTACTCATAACAAATAGCCATAACAGAAAAGATAAGATAAGCTGAGCTCTACATCTACGGTCCAAGCTCCAAGAGATAGATAAAGCAAACTGATCAAAGCCCACTAGCACTAGGCCCAACCTGAGGACCTGAAGGAAAAAGATAAAAACAACGGGGGTCAGACATAAGCCTGAGTGAACCCTATCTCCTTAATAATACAATTATTAAAGTAATTAGGGTATGATATGAACTCGGTATGGTATCTTTGGGGATAATGACTACACTAAGTTGCCCACGAACACAGGACGAACTAAGATAACCGTAAAGACACATCTACCCACCCAAGG
Organism: Allium sativum; assembly: GCA_030737875.1. Lineage (NCBI taxonomy): Eukaryota > Viridiplantae > Streptophyta > Magnoliopsida > Asparagales > Amaryllidaceae > Allium > Allium sativum. Next base: position 256,815,396 of record CM060926.1, on the reverse strand, counting down.
ATAATTACTAACTGCACCACACCAGTCACTCCTACTCAAAGGTTGATCCCACCCAAGGATATCAAAGATAGATATAACCAGTAGTTTCCTGTACCCTAGTTGAATACATAGGTGCCGTCTGCCCCTATCTCTACTAGGTGTACCCCACTACCCCAAGTGATCGGCTCCCTAACGTAGATACCCGTGCTGGTCCCACAGTGGGGTGTATCACTCCCCTAAAGTGGCTACCCAATACTATCAACGGTGCACGGCTTTATATCTACACGATGCAACAACGGCTTATCTACCAGCCCGGGCCCACACACGCATATGAAACCCGTTGGACTTGCGTTGCCACCGCTACCCCGTTTTGGCCTCTTATAATCAAGCCCAATATGTGTGTCCCGTCACTCGACATGGGTCGAGCCCACAAAGATACGTTTAGGATATTGGTTGAAATGGGCCCCCCACAAGCTACTACTTAAGCTTGTCATTTTATCTAGTGCATCCCACTTAACCCCTTTTTATAATCATGCCCCCTTACATGTTAAGGTTTGGTTAAGTCATCCAATTATATTACAATTGCCCCTTAAGGCACCCACTAGATTTTCGCATGCCACCCAAGGCACTTACTTGATTCCCACATGCCACCCAAGGCACTTACTTGATTCCCACATGCCACCCAAGGCACTTACTTGATTTCCCCATGCCACCCAAGGCACTTACTTAACCCTTTAATCATGTTTAGTTACATGTTCCACTTTGGTTAAGTATTCTTATCGTATTTTCTATTGCCACCCAAGGCAACCCACTAGTTTCCTCATGCCACCCAAGGCACCCCCACTAGTTACTATATGCCACCCAAGGCACCCACTTAACCCCTCATGTCCCACTACATGCTAATATGGTTAAGTGTTTCTTAATTAATTAAGACCGTGATCTCCCATAAAGACCTCCCACATTAGACTGGCTGTTATGACCGCCTGGTTAAGCCGGTAGAGTCCGGGCAGTCTTACGTCATAACAGAGTCTAACCTCGTGTCTTTACCTTAATCACGTATTTAATTTATGGCTAAGACCTCTCACATTGGGCTGACATTTGTAGCAACTGGTTAAGCCGGTCGGGTCCGGGCAGTTTTACACTACAAATGAGTCCAACCTCGTGTCTTAGTCGATTAATTACACCTAATTAATCACCCCCATATTAATTATTCCTAATTAATATCAAGTTTTCCATAACATGGGTAGACCTAACTCAATAGGTAAATTCCCATGGGGTAGACCTAACTCAATAGGTAAATTCCCACTTATGGTAATTTATTTTTATGGTATGCTTAATCATACCCAACCATGCTTTAATTAACATATTTACCAACCCCATCGTTTCCCCACGTAAATCGTTCTCATTTCATGACATAATAAAGGGGAAGATCCATCACAACTATCATGGGTTTAGCATACAACTTTGTCATGGGTTAAGAGGATGTCAACTTGCATATATGAGCATATATTAACCCAACTATATTCAACCCAAACTTGCATATTATCAAACATGTGTCTTACATAACATGTTGCATATGAACTTACATATCATCAAACATGTGATTTGCATAACATGTTGCATATGAACTTACATATCATCATACATGTGATTTGCATAACATGTAGAACTTGCATTTTAGCATATACTTAACTTGCATATGCACTCACATACTTGCATAAGCATTCATATACTTGCATAAGCTTGCATATCATGTTAAACTTGCATTTCAACATATACATAACTTGCGTAAACATTCACATACTTGCATAGGCTTGCATATTATGTTAAACTTGCATTTCAACATATACATAACTTGCATAAACATTCACATACTTGCATAGGCTTGCATATTATGTTAAACTTGCATTTCAACATATACATAACTTGCATAAACATTCACATACTTGCATAGGCTTGCATATTATGTTAAACTTGCATTTCAACATAGACATAACTTGCATAAACATTCACATACTTGCATAGGCTTGCATATTATGTTAAACTTGCATTTCAACATATACATAACTTGCATAAACATTCACATACTTGCATAGGCTTGCATATTATGTTAAACTTGCATTTCAACATATACATAACTTGCATAAACATTCACATACTTGCATAGGCTTGCATATTATGTTAAACTTGCATTTCAACATATACATAACTTGCATAAACATTCACATACTTGCATAACATGTTTGCATAATGGATCCATATTCACTTAGTGTTTTGCATCATAAACATCATGAAACAACTTGCATAAAAATATCATGATTACCTATTATGAAACTTGCATGACATAAGGCATATAACTTGCAAAACACATAATATTCACTACATCAAGCTTGCATAAATATATGGATCCACAAACATAGCCATACTTTATCACATCTTATCATAATCAATTCAATAATTGATTATTAAGGGGATAGAAGCTCACCAAAACAAGATTAGCAAGTTAAATGAAGCAAATCCCAATGATTAAGTAGAAGAAGATGTAGATTAGCTTGCAAACCCTCTTAGGATTTTTAGTGGAGGCTCTCCAATTTTCTAAGTGGTGGCATAATGGCCTTAGATCTATTTTTGGTAAGGATAAGGGGGGTATTAGGGTGTATATATAGATTAGTTAGATGTTTTAGGACCATAGGATATACCCTAGAACCAATCCTAGCCTTTAAAGCATGTCTTGGGGAAGAAGTCAAGTGTAGGAACCATTTAGGGCCCAAAAAAAAACAGCCCAAAACTCATCCCGGGCCTCAAAACATGAGCAGTTTTCGTTTTTGATTTTTCGTGAAACTTTGACGGGCCATAACTTGGTCATACGAACTCCGATTTATGAAAACTCGGACTCTATTTCGCTTATTTTTCCGAGACGAACGCAATGGCATAGCCCGTTTCGCCTGATTCAGAATATTAAATTTAATTCTGCTCTGATTTATGTTATAACAAGTTATTTAACATACGGGGTGTTACATTCTCCCCTACTTAAAGGATTTCGTCCCCGAAATCTCTAAGTCAAGAAGAACGTATCCTACCAACCAAACAACCATCTACTCAACCATCAAACACTGGCATCCATTGTCCTTAAAGTTTCTAATGTTGTATGAACATATGCAAAAAGTGTGTGTATATGTTCCCTATCTAATGCAAAATCAGGCGGTCTACTGATTCAGTTGACCTCCTTAATGCAAACCATGATAGTGCCATGCATCCAATATGTATGCGAAAGAACCCTATCGACACATACTATTTCTACATGCGTGCACAATCATTCACCGAATAAATGCATCATCCATATGATAGCACAACCATCATACATCCATTAATATAGCTACCTACACACATTTATATGCAATATGCAATATGAAGTGATTGAGCCGATCTAGTGCCTAAAGTGTGTGTATATGCATCCACGAGCAACCACTAGCAAACACTTGCATCCACTTGCATCCATCAATCATAACATGTCTCAAACACATGTTTCAACCATAGGACTATCCTATCTGAAGGTCAAAGGTACTAACGAGAGGACATACTAAGGATAAGATAAGTACCAGTCAAACAATAAAGGAGAAGTTAAAAGACATACTCTCAAAAAGAAATGGATACAAAGAACGCATCTTCGCTTCCGTCTCCCAAGTTGCGTTGCTCTCCTCTTCTCCCCATTGCACTATGACTAGCTGAACCTCTCGATTCCTCAATTTCCTAGTCTCTGACCCAAGGATGCGAGTAGGAGCTCGTCGAATAGTCGCATCACGCTCTGCTTCCACTTCTCTAAGCAAACTTGGCTCTACCACCTCTGCGGTCTTATGTAGGCACTTCCTCAAATGTGACACATGGAAAACATCATGTATACCACTAAGTCTGTCTGGCAACTCCACCCTATATGCCATCCGTCCAATTCTTTCCTTGATAGGAAACGGTCCTACAAACCTCGGTGCTAACTTCCCAGCGGATCCAAAGCGAACAACATTCCGTAATGGAGACACTTTGACAAAAACCATGTCCCCAACTTCAAACTCAAGATCAGTCCTCCTCTTATCTGCATAAGATTTCTGTCTGTCTTGCGCTGCTTTCATCCTTCTTCGAATCAAATCAACCTTCTCTGAAGTCTCTCTAACCATATCGGGCCCTAACAAGATCTTATCCGTAGATTCCCACCAACATGTAGGTGATCGACAAGGCCTTCCATAAAGAGCTTCAAAAGGTGCCATGCCAATACTAGACTGGAAGCTGTTGTTATATGCAAACTCCACCAAAGGAAGATGCTCTTCCCATGTACCTCCAAAATCCAAGATACAAAGCCTCAAAAGGTCTTCCAAAACACGGTTCACCCTCTCGGTCTGGCCGTCTGTCTGAGGATGATATGCGGTGCTCAAACACAACTGAGTCCCCACCGCCTCCTGTAAACTCTTCCAAAACTCACTAGTGAAGATAGGATCTCGATCACTCACTATGCTGGAAGGTACCCCATGCAATCGAACTATCTCTCGAACATAGACTGAAGCAAGCCATGGAGCAGTCCTCTTACTCTTTACGGGTATGAAATGGGCGCTCTTAGTAAGTCTATCAACCACGACCCAAATTCCTGTATTGCCCTTCCTCGATCTCGGTAAACCATCAACGAAGTCCATCGAGACACTATCCCACTTCCATATCGGAACTTCCAAAGGATGAAGCAACCCACCTGGTTTCTTTCGCTCCGTCTTCACTCGTTGGCACACCAAGCATCGAGCGACATGCTCGGCCACATCTTTCTTCATACCGGCCCAGAAGAAAGCCCTCTTCCTGTCTTGGTACATCTTACCCCCACCGGGATGAATGGTCATCCTAAAACGGTGTGCGTCATCAAGAATAGCCTTCCTCAAACCCTCGTCCTGCGGTACACAAAGTCTACCGTCTCTACGCAAGCACCCTCTATCTCTAAGGTGTACCTACTCAAATGGCTGGACGACTCCCCCCTTATGAGCTTCTCTACTAACTCAACCAACTGTGGGTCGCCCCTCTGTGCTTCTCCAATCCGCCCCAAAAGAGTAGGTCTAACTTCCAAAGAAGCTAGCAAACCGGGTACAAATCAACGGAAGGTCTAAAGTCAAACTTAGAAATAAACTCTAAGCTCCGTCGTTCAACGAACAATGAACTCAAGGACAACCTTTTTCTACTTAAGGTGTCCGTTACCATGTTACCCTTACTCATAGGATGCTAAGGATCCCATCCACTTTTGCTGTCCTAAGACTATGCGCTCGAAGAGTCTCCAACACTTCCCTAAGATGTAGGGCATGATCTTCTCCACCAGAATATCATCCAAAATCATCACAACTGTCTCCCACGCAGACCAACCTAGTCGAATTCGGCATCCCCCAAATGCAAGCCCCAAAGGCCTAAACCAATATCAGACAAACACCCAAGGGATACCTCCTTCGAATTCAGACGACCTACGTGAGACGATACTAGTAAAAATGGCTAAATAATTAAGCCCTTGACCAATTCTGGATGTTCTCGCCAGTCTCGCTCCAAAACCGTCGTTTATCCTATACTGGCCCTGCTCAGCCTATTGAGCACATACGAAAACTTATTTCGCTCCTAGAAAAGACCCAGATGTCATCTACAAAGACCATCACGAACTTATTTAGGTACTCCCTGAACACCCTTCTCAACAAAGTATGCGGGGGCGTTCGTCAAACCCAATGGCATCACCAGCCACTCATAAAAGAAATCATCCGGAGTCCCAAAGGCAGTCTCCTCTATACTATTCTCAGCCACTCTCAACTGATGAAATCCCGTGGCTAAGTCCTACTACAAAAATACTGAGGCGCCAGCCAACTGATCAAGGAGATCATTAATCCTCGGCAATGGGTATCTATTCTTCTTTGTGAGTTTCTTTAGTTCCCTTTAGCCTACACAAAGTCTGAGGGACCCATCCGCCTTCATAACAAAAACTACTGGAGCGCCCCACTCCGATATACTTCGTCTTATGAACCCCTTCTCAAGCAAATCGCCTACTTACTTATGGAGTTCCCTCCTCTCACTAGGAGCCATGTGGCACACTGGCCAAGACACTGGTTTAGCCTTACCCACCAGATATATTTGGGAGTCAATTTCCAGCTCCGGAGGTAAGCCCTTCACCTCCTTATACACATCCGGGTATTCCCGGACCGCTCTAACAGATCACAAATTCTAGACCAACATGTCAAGCGATTCTAGATAACTTAGCATAACAGATTCTATGGGATTACAAGAGATCTCGAGAGTGTTACCCAAGCGGCCCATAAGCCTAACAACTCTCCCTCCAAAATCAAAAACGGCACCCCTACTGGATAACCAGTCCATGCCCAGAACTAACCCATAGCCCGTGAAGCCCAACAAGCATCACATCTAAACTCAATGCTAAGTATAAAAACTTTCAAACCCAACCACACCATGGAGCCCAATTGGGTTTGAAACAACTAAGGGATCATCAACCAAACTGGTGTCTAAGTGCAGTGACTCAACTATCAATGGTGAGATAAACGAACTCGATATATCAGGATCAAATAAAGTTTGAATCGGATAATAAAGATATCCAAATTCCAACCCAGACGGTCTTATCCCCATCTGGTACCTTAGTCGTGAGGGAATACAATTACCCCCCAGAAGATTCCATACCTTGCCCTTGCTTCTTTGGACAATCCTAATAACGTGTCTTATTCCTCTCAAAAGGATAACTACTAGCCTTCCTCTTCCCTATTCTCCACTCACAACCTCCCACCAATGAGGTTTCACCCTTCATTAACCAAACAACTATTTGAGCCTTCCTCTCTTCTTGAACCAACTTCTAACCAGATTTACGTCTGAGTCCCTTGAAGTGGTTTTCCATCCTTATCCATCTTAGAAAGATCATCTATACGCGGAGGGGAAACTCAAAATGAGAGAGAGGAAGAGATTCAAAATGGAGAATTCGAAAGATATAGATATGGCTATTGGGGATTATGCTTTTCTTTCAAAAACTTTTCTCTTAAAAGACATGTTTTCGAAAATACTCCTTTCAAAAATATTCTTAGAAAATAGTTTTTCTAAAAATTTTATCTGTTCTGGTAACCTTAAGCTCTGATACCACGTGTAACACCCCACACCCGCTATAGTCACTCACTAAGGGAATGCCGTAGCATCGGTGGAGTATTTTTAGTGAGTATAGAACAGTAAAATTACAACAAGACAGATATAATGTAATACTTGAAAATTTAAAACGTCATCTCATAGCAGCGGAAAGTAAAACATGTTTGGTTACATCATAAAACCATAACAAGAGTCAAGTACAAAATATCCATCCTGAATAAAATAAGTACATAATCCCACTACTCATAACAAATAGCCATAACAGAAAAGATAAGATAAGCTGAGCTCTACATCTACGGTCCAAGCTCCAAGAGATAGATAAAGCAAACTGATCAAAGCCCACTAGCACTAGGCCCAACCTGAGGACCTGAAGGAAAAAGATAAAAACAACGGGGGTCAGACATAAGCCTGAGTGAACCCTATCTCCTTAATAATACAATTATTAAAGTAATTAGGGTATGATATGAACTCGGTATGGTATCTTTGGGGATAATGACTACACTAAGTTGCCCACGAACACAGGACGAACTAAGATAACCGTAAAGACACATCTACCCACCCAAGGATAATTACTAACTGCACCACACCAGTCACTCCTACTCAAAGGTTGATCCCACCCAAGGATATCAAAGATAGATATAACCAGTAGTTTCCTGTACCCTAGTTGACTACATAGGTGCCGTCTGCCCCTATCTCTACTAGGTGTACCCCACTACCCCAAGTGATCGGCTCCCTAACGTAGATACCCGTGCTGGTCCCACAGTGGGGTGTATCACTCCCCTAAAGTGGCTACCCAATACTATCAACGGTGCACGGCTTTATATCTACACGATGCAACAACGGCTTATCTACCAGCCCGGGCCCACACACGCATATGAAACCCGTTGGACTTGCGTTGCCACCGCTACCCCGTTTTGGCCTCTTATAATCAAGCCCAATATGTGTGTCCCGTCACTCGACATGGGTCGAGCCCACAAAGATACGTTTGGGATATTGGTTGAAATGGGCCCCCCACAAGCTACTACTTAAGCTTGTCATTTTATCTAGTGCATCCCACTTAACCCCTTTTTATAATCATGCCCCCTTACATGTTAAGGTTTGGTTAAGTCATCCAATTATATTACAATTGCCCCTTAAGGCACCCACTAGATTTTCGCATGCCACCCAAGGCACTTACTTGATTCCCACATGCCACCCAAGGCACTTACTTGATTCCCACATGCCACCCAAGGCACTTACTTGATTTCCCCATGCCACCCAAGGCACTTACTTAACCCTTTAATCATGTTTAGTTACATGTTCCACTTTGGTTAAGTATTCTTATCGTATTTTCTATTGCCACCCAAGGCAACCCACTAGTTTCCTCATGCCACCCAAGGCACCCCCACTAGTTACTATATGCCACCCAAGGCACCCACTTAACCCCTCATGTCCCACTACATGCTAATATGGTTAAGTGTTTCTTAATTAATTAAGACCGTGATCTCCCATAAAGACCTCCCACATTAGACTGGCTGTTATGACCGCCTGGTTAAGCCGGTAGAGTCCGGGCAGTCTTACGTCATAACAGAGTCTAACCTCGTGTCTTTACCTTAATCACGTATTTAATTTATGGCTAAGACCTCTCACATTGGGCTGACATTTGTAGCAACTGGTTAAGCCGGTCGGGTCCGCGCAGTTTTACACTACAAATGAGTCCAACCTCGTGTCTTAGTCGATTAATTACACCTAATTAATCACCCCCATATTAATTATTCCTAATTAATATCAAGTTTTCCATAACATGGGTAGACCTAACTCAATAGGTAAATTCCCATGGGGTAGACCTAACTCAATAGGTAAATTCCCACTTATGGTAATTTATTTTTATGGTATGCTTAATCATACCCAACCATGCTTTAATTAACATATTTACCAACCCCATCGTTTCCCCACGTAAATCGTTCTCATTTCATGACATAATAAAGGGGAAGATCCATCACAACTATCATGGGTTTAGCATACAACTTTGTCATGGGTTAAGAGGATGTCAACTTGCATATATGAGCATATATTAACCCAACTATATTCAACCCAAACTTGCATATTATCAAACATGTGTCTTACATAACATGTTGCATATGAACTTACATATCATCAAACATGTGATTTGCATAACATGTTGCATATGAACTTACATATCATCATACATGTGATTTGCATAACATGTAGAACTTGCATTTTAGCATATACTTAACTTGCATAAGCACTCACATACTTGCATAAGCATTCATATACTTGCATAAGCTTGCATATCATGTTAAACTTGCATTTCAACATATACATAACTTGCGTAAACATTCACATACTTGCATAGGCTTGCATATTATGTTAAACTTGCATTTCAACATATACATAACTTGCATAAACATTCACATACTTGCATAGGCTTGCATATTATGTTAAACTTGCATTTCAACATATACATAACTTGCATAAACATTCACATACTTGCATAGGCTTGCATATTATGTTAAACTTGCATTTCAACATATACATAACTTGCATAAACATTCACATACTTGCATAGGCTTGCATATTATGTTAAACTTGCATTTCAACATATACATAACTTGCATAAACATTCACATACTTGCATAGGCTTGCATATTATGTTAAACTTGCATTTCAACATATACATAACTTGCATAAACATTCACATACTTGCATAGGCTTGCATATTATGTTAAACTTGCATTTCAACATATACATAACTTGCATAAACATTCACATACTTGCATAACATGTTTGCATAATGGATCCATATTCACTTAGTGTTTTGCATCATAAACATCATGAAACAACTTGCATAAAAATATCATGATTACCTATTATGAAACTTGCATGACATAAGGCATATAACTTGCAAAACACATAATATTCACTACATCAAGCTTGCATAAATATATGGATCCACAAACATAGCCATACTTTATCACATCTTATCATAATCAATTCAATAATTGATTATTAAGGGGATAGAAGCTCACCAAAACAAGATTAGCAAGTTAAATGAAGCAAATCCCAATGATTAAGTAGAAGAAGATGTAGATTAGCTTGCAAACCCTCTTAGGATTTTTAGTGGAGGCTCTCCAATTTTCTAAGTGGTGGCATAATGGCCTTAGATCTATTTTTGGTAAGGATAAGGGGGGTATTAGGGTGTATATATAGATTAGTTAGATGTTTTAAGACCATAGGATATACCCTAGAACCAATCCTAGCCTTTAAAGCATGTCTTGGGGAAGAAGTCAAGTGTAGGAACCATTTAGGGCCCAAAAAAAAACAGCCCAAAACTCATCCCGGGCCTCAAAACATGAGCAGTTTTCGTTTTTGATTTTTCGTGAAACTTTGACGGGCCATAACTTGGTCATACGGACTCCGATTTACGAAAACTCGGACTCTATTTCGCGTATTTTTCCGAGACGAACGCAATGGCACAGCCCGTTTCCCCTGATTCAGAATATTAAATTTAATTCTGCTCTGATTTATGTTATAACAAGTTATTTAACATACGGGGTGTTACACAACCCTTCAAAGAAGTTAAAACATAGGTGTAATTATTGGATTTAAGTGATATTTAGAGAATTAGGGATAGGATTAAAAAGAAGGGCTATTTTGAAGTATTAAGAGAAGTAGGGGTAGTTTAAGCATAGTAGGGGTAGACCGACAAATATGAATGATGATGAATCGTTTAGATTGGGTGCTGCAAAAACCAACACTTCACAAAAGTTAAAAAATAGGGGTAATTGTTGGAAGTTAGGTGCTATTTAGAGAATTAGAGGTAGGATTAAACAGAAGGACTATTTTGAAGTATTAAAAGAAGAAGGGGTAGTTTAAGCATAGTACGGGTAGATCGACAAGTATGAAAGATGATGAATCATTTGGATTGGGTGCTGCAAAAACCAACCCTTCACAGAAGTTAAAAAATAGGGATAATTGTTGGAAGTATGGCCTATTTAGAGAATTAGGGTTAGGATTTAAAAGAAGGACTATTTTGAAGTATTAAGATAAGTGTGGGTAGTTTAAGCAGAGTAGGGGTAGATCGATAAATATGAAAGATGATGAATCATTTGGATTGGTTGCTGCAAAAACCAACCCTTCACAGAAGTTAAAAAATTGGGGTAATTGTTGGAAGTAAGGCCTATTTAGAGGATTAGGGGTAGGATTTAAAAGAAGGACTATTTTGAAGTATTAAGATAAGTATTGGTAGTTTAAGCATAGTAGGGGTAGATCGGCAAATATGAAAAATGATGAATCATTTGGATTGGGTGCTACAAAACCAACCCTTCACAGAAGTAAAAAATAGGGGTAATTGTTGGAAGTAAGGGCTATTTAGGGAATTAGGGATAGGAGTAAAAAGAACCGTTGTTTTGAAGTATTAAGAGAAGTAGGGGTAGTTTGATCATAATAGGGGTAGATCGACAAATATGAAAGATAATGAATCGTTTGTATTGGTTGCAGCAAAAACAGATCCTTCACAATAGTAAAAAAGTATAGGTAATTGTTGGAAAGAAGTGGTATTTAGAGAATTAGGGGTAGGATTAAAAATAAGGGTTGTTTTGAAGTATTAAGTGAAGTAGTGGTAGTTTAAGCATAGTAGGAGTAGATCGATAAATATGAAAGACGATGTGTAATAACCCGGAAAATACGAGCCAGTTTAAAATTTTTAAATTGATTATTTCAAGGGAATTTGAACCATTGAAATAGAATATTTCAATAAAATAGTGAATTAGAAATAGTGAGTCAGTTTGAAAATTTGAATTCAAACTTTTACTGACTATGCAGGGTGGAAAATATAACGGATTTTGGTGAAACCAAAAATATTTAAATCTGTTATTCAATACCTTTCTAACGAATCTGAAAAATCGAAGTTTCATAACGGGAATCAAAAGTTATGGCCGAATGAATTTTCAGAAGAGTCGGTATATATAATATAGGCTTGGAAAATTGATATTTTGCATACGACCTCGGAATTCGACGAAACCACTTTTGTTGGGTCCGGGATGTCAAACTATTGCTAGGTTTCAAATTTCATAGTTTTTGAAGCTAGTATGTGAACGTGGCAAAAGAAAATGTGTTTGGTCGATTTCTGTTAAATTGGATCGACCAGAAAATGGCCATTTTTCAAACGACCTCAGAATTCGACGAAACTAGTTTTGTTGGGACCGTAGCGTCAAAACATAGCTAGATTTATTTTTCTGGAATTTTTCGAATCAGTTTGTGGCCCTGGAAAATTGAAATGTGCGTTCAGAGTTAAAAATTAAATGTTTTATACTTTAATTTGAAAATTAACTGACTATAACGGTCGAATTGGCCTACGAAACATATCCCATTGTGTCCGGAATGGGGGTATTTAGATAGGGGCGACAGTCGTTGGGTTTAAAAAGGAGTTCGTTTAAGAAAACACTATTTTAAAATTTTAATATAATCTCGGCCAATCATATTTTTTCTTCATAAATTAAAAAAAAAAATAACAGAAACCCCCCACCCCCCGACCCCGACTTCGACGGCGAAAAGCCTTCGTCACCTTCCTAGGCGATTTCCGATCGCCACGGCCAAAATTAGCCCCTCCTCCAGTTCAACTTTTTGTAGCTCTCCCTCCCCTCTTCAAATCCATATAAGGAGCTCCCCCTATCGTCGCCTCTCCGCCGAGATATCCACCTCCAAACTTCCGACCTTCAAGCCGCCGCCGCCGCCGTTCTGCGCCACCGAGTTGCACCCAACCACCGCGCGCCTGTAGCCCTCTCGAAGCTCTTCCACCTCCAACTTCCTGATCGTCCCCTCGTGTCCCGGTTCTCGCAAAAACCGCAAACCTAGTTTTGAAGCTTTCTGAAAGTGCGTTTTTCTTTGATCTGTACACTTTGAAAAATCATATCTTTTTGGTGTGTTGACGAAATTCGATGAAACAGGAAACATCGAGACCGCAAGGAAGCTCTCTACCCAATAGAAGAAGCTGCGGATTTTTCTGACATCGTATCGATTTTTAGCGCTCAGAAAACCAAGGTGAGAAATCTAAATTAACGTGAAATTGAATGGAAAATGTCGTGTATAATTTATATAAGCGAAATATAAATTACATACGTGTTGTATACCTCATGTACATGCGTAGTGTAAGCTATATGAGCGAAGTATGAATTTTTACATGCATAGAATAATTGATATATGTGTTGAAATGCAAGTGAAATATAGCAAATATATATTATATTATATATATATACACTCCCCTCGTCCACAAACCATGGACGATATTTATTGTGGTGAATTGGTGTGAAATATTGGGTGAAAAATACGAATGGTTTAATAATTGTTTGTGGTTGATATTGTTTGGTTGTGGTTGAAAAATACCCATTGGTGATTGAAATGAATTGGAAATATTTGTGGAAATAAAAATAAACATGCCGCCTGCGTGCGAATTAGATGCATGAATCCCCATTGTCAAAAACCGCGAGGTTTTAATGTAGAGCGAGGAGCCGTACTAGGGACGGTGCCGGTTTTAACTACCCTGCCGTTATGCTGCCGAAATTTTGAATAATCTTTGTGTGTTAGAATTATTTTCATATGTTGAAATTATTTTCATGCATAGAAATTAAAGTCATATATTGAAACTATATCCATGTGTGGAAATTGTTCATGTGTTGAAAAGTGTTGTGTGAAAATTAAATTCATTTGTGAATGAATGAAGTGCTTAAACAATAAAAATCATATTTTTATATATATATGAAGTATCAAAAATATTCGCCTTATATAAATAGTTTCAACCATAAAAAAAATTACATCTTTCTAATATGAACAACATAAATAAAAGGTCCATGTGTGGAAATGCTCATTTGTTGAGAAGTGTGTGTAGTGGAAATATTCATGTGTTGAATAAAAAGATTGAACAATAAAAATTACATTTTTATTGAAACTATGAAGTGTTGAAACATCTATTTGTTGAATAAATATTATAAATGATAAAAATATCATTTTTATCATATGTGTGATATGCTAAAGATATGCGGACGTTGAAATAAATATTTGTGATAGAAATATTATTTTTAACATGCATAGGAACTAAATAAAATAGTCATGTGTTGAAATCCATTTTAGTTCGCCAAAATCATCATCTTTGAAATGTGAAGTGTTAAAAATAGCCACTTGTTCAAATAAACGTGCATGAGCTGAAATATACATTAACTAGCTAATGATATGATTTTAGCCTATGCATGCAACCTTCGAATGAATGGTGTTTTTAAACCGAAGCAAATCAAAAATGAAATTGAATGGAAAATGATAAATGTTAGAAATTGTATATATGTACATGCATATCTATTGAACAGGTTAAAGCAAAAAGGGGCTAGAGAAGAGAAATAGAATTTTGTGCCCGACAAATAGGTACACATTTACCGCTTTGTTTGGGTGATGATTTTATGAGCCTGTTGGCTAGCCGCTTGGTTTTTTCTTTTTCTTTTTGATATGAGACGCCCGTGTGGTTATTTGGGAATTTTCCCAGACCCTCCCGTACAAAGGAGGTTATGGCGAAATTTTTCAAAAATTTAGGGCGTTAGTGAAATAATTGAAGTGGAAACGATATAGGAATTTTTGAATGAGCTATATTTATATAAATATATAAATATAAATAGAATTAAAACGAAACGTGGCCGTGCAGTTCGTTTTTTGAAACCGTGATTTCAAACGACTAGTGCGGAAGATCCGACCATTGGATTTTCCCGAAACCTCAACCGTTGGGTTCGCCTTGGAAATATCTTTCCAACGGCACCAACTTTGTGAAGATCCGACGGTTGGATTGTCTTGAATGTTTAATTCAAAATTAGTGAAAAACAGCGCCATAAACGATTATATTTTTATATATATATAAATATAATTAAATTAAATCGAATAACGACGCTGCAGTTCGTAAATTGAAATCGTAACTGCAAATGGTTAGTGTGGAAGATCCGACCGTCGGATTTTCCCAAAACTGGAACCGTTGGATTCGTTTTGAAATGACCTTTCTAATGATGTAAAATTTGTGAAGATCCAACGGTTAGATTTTCCTATATGTGTAAAACAAAATTAGTGGAAAGCAGCGCCAGTGCATCGACACGACCTGAAACGTCGTTTAATTAAATATGGCCGTTTTAAATTAAATAAAAATGGCGATATATCGTTATTAAGTGCTATAGACGATATAGAGTGAAAATAAACCAATTTTTTTGTGTTTGCTTGATATGTGATGGTTGAATGTATTTGACGTGAAAATTATAACTAAATAACTGAAGTGTGAATGTCGAATAGTCCAACCATGTGAATAATTGATTTGAAAATCTAAATATACGTGGGTTATTTGAAAAGGCCGAGTTTATCTCATTTCAAATAATCGATCGACGTTGAGAAGTCGAAGAGTCGAAGACGACTGAAGACCGACGATCTCCACATTGGATGGATGGGCGCTACTGATGCTCATGATTGGAGTAGCTACCATGAAGGAATTGAAGTAGTAGCCGTCCAAACATATTGTTGATTGTACGGATATGCGAGGAATTGGTGCCTCCGGTTTCTTTCAGACCCAGAACGGACTTGTAAATGGACTGGGTGTCTAACATTGGATTTTGTTCTATGTTGATTGATCTCTGTTAAATATATGTCTATTTGGCGGCGGAGGATTTATTCTCTTGCTTAACGCCCTTCTCTGAGACGTACGAGCTCAGAGGTTATGTATTGACAGAAATCAGTCGCATGGAGTGGATTGCCTGTGTGGCACGCCTAAGTGGCATATGATCAAGGCTTCTGTTGCAAAGCAAAGTCTTGTGGTTGATGATCAAAGCATGGTCTGTGTGACGTAGCTTTGTGTATAATGTGAATTCGCGAGCCTCACACCCCGGTATGAGTCAAAAACGGGAGAAGGACCCAAGGAGTGCATGACGTTTCTTTCTAGCTATGGTGGTGTCAGTGACCTCCCAGCCCTGACATTTATATCTACATTTCACCTGTGTGGTTGTTGGAATGCGAGGCGCCTCGATTATAGGTCTGTAAGGACCGGGAAACGTGTGTTCAGGAATTGCCAATCCTCAAAAGTAAGAGAGGACCGGCCTTGGAGGATCCAGGGGATTGCTGTGTGCGGTCCCGAGGCATTTGCTAGAGTGTCTCGAATCGGAGAGGAGCTTGCCCCTTGCCTCGACTCATGAAGGAATCCAATTTCCAATACGAAATTTGCGGATGTGATTGTATTACTAGTATGGCGACATGATATATGGTACCCATGCCGTCTAGGATTGATATTTATGATTGAATTTGCTTTTGAAACATATATGCACTAGTAATAATATCAAACACTTTTGTTTTATACGTATGAAGCATTTTTGGCCATTATAAGGAAAAACTCTATCCTTCGGCTTGCGTTGCATTGTGTGATGGGACCTGGGTCTTATAATGGCTTCATTTTATAAAAAGCATTGCGTTGATTTAATCATTTATTTTATTTCATGCACTAGCACTCATTGGAGTAAACCCGTTCCGCGAAAGTGGCGTGGTCCTTTGATTTGCCTTATTATTGTTGTTAATAAGTTGAGTAGATTTCTCATACCAGTCCCATGACTGACTCGTAGTTTGTTTCACCTTGCAAACTCTGGTGCCCTCATTTTCACACGGGCAGCCTAGTTACAGGTTTCTGACGCACCTTTTGGCTCGTGGCGAGGCTTGACTACACTGTGCTGACTTGGATTTTCTCCGCCATTATTGTTTCTATATTATGATTCCGCATTGGCGATGTAGACTGATATTTATTTTGAGTACTCTTTATGTATGATTCCGCCTCTGGCGATGGTGACTAATTATGTATTATTATGCACTAAGTTGTATCCTGTACTGTGCTTCTCTGATGTGATGATATCTATATGATTCCGCTGTCATATGTGTGTAAATTATTCTATTTTCTGTTTATGCTATTATCTGTGATCTGCTAATGATGATTAATGTGTTATATTCCAATGATTATCCTTAACACCGTGTCACGGGGTTTTGGGATCGTCACAGCTGGTATCAGAGCTTGCGTTAACCTTAGTTCTGGAGTCTAACACATTAAACACTTCGTCAAAATAGAATCAGTAGTATTCTAAGGCGAGTCGCTCATTAGAGATAGGACTAGTAAAGTCCTAGAATGAGCTGAGCAGAATAGCAAAAACAATTGATCAGTCCATCGTTATCTTTCCGTAGAATTTCTGCTTAACTATGCAATAGTCTATCATTTCTGTTAACTGACTTTTTCGTTGCTTATACAGAATCTGGCAAATGGCTACAAGAGCAGCCGCTGCTAGAGGAGGCCGTGCCGGCCGAGGCCGAGGTAGGGGAGAAATCCCAGCTCAAGAAGGACCTTTGATACAACCTCCGGCAGCTCAATATTTTGAGCTTGACCGTGTAGCTAAGAGATATAAGAACTTAGGAGGCAAGACCTTCTCGGGAACTGGCACCGTAATAGAGGCCCTTGCATGGCTCAAAACATGCGAGAAAACTCTTGAAGGCCTAAGGCTAGGAGACGAAGACAAAGCTGTTATGGGCGCTTGGCTTATGCAGGAACAAGCCGAATTATGGTGGGAATCTCTTACCGCCGGGAATAGAGAAGCTGGAAGAACATGGGATGGATTTAAAGAACTCTTCAAGGAGAAATATGTCCCAGAACAAGCTCTAGAAAGAATGCACGATGACTTCGCCAATCTCCAGCAACGGGATCTTTCCGTGCAAGATTATCTGAACAAATTTACAATGTTGTCGCCCTATGCTCCTGAGCTCGTTGCCACTGCGAAATCCAAAAATAAGAGGTTTATCTTTGGACTAAGACGACAATATCATGATAGAGCCATGGCCCATGTCAAGCTGGATTTCAATGAGCTAGTGGAAATGACATGCAACTATGAAGACCTTGATCAAAGGCATCTGGATCAGGATCGCGCTAGAAGCCAAGCCGGAAACAAGCGCAAGCCTGCTGTAAATCAAGGCGAGTCAAGCCAAGCAGCATCTTCCAAACCTCAGACTGCCAAGCCGCCAAGAGGAAGTTTCTTTAACTGTGGTAAGCCGGGGCACTACTCAAACGTCTGCACAGCTCCGAAGAAGCAGAAAACAAATTCTCAAGGCTCGAGCCAAGGCTCTCAGAAGCCTCGCTCGTGCTTCAATTGTCGCAAGACCGATCATCTGGTCAAAGACTGTCCTTTGCTGAAGAAAGCTACTGTAGCTCATGTCTATGACGGGTCTAGCCCGCCAGCTGCTTCCGACGGAGCAGGTAAACTCGATGTTTTGGGAGGTACCCTGTTAGACCCAAAAGTGGTTCTAACACCCAAATTGATTTGAAACAAGATAAAATGAGACAGAAATAAAAATAAACACACAAGATTTATAGTGGTTCGGCGAACAAATGCCTACGTCCACTTATTCTTTACTATATTCAATAATTCAGTTGCAAATACAATGATAGATTCACTCACAACTCACTTTTGTTCACTCAATTGAATAAAACAAGAAGTAAAAGATGATTTGGATTTTCCGGGAGTAATGGAGTTCGGATGTTGGAGATGATTGAATTCTTTAAGTGCTAAAAAAAGATCCTTCTCTTTGTCTCCAGATGGGGTATTTATAGGTGTGAATTTGCCTGAGATTCAATTCGGGTCGGACCACGTGTTATCCATCGCACTCTCTTCGGGTTCGGATGAACTATCAAGCTGACAACACATCAAAGAGATGAACGTTAGGGGCAGGAATTAGTCATAGCCGGTCCGGTTCTCCAGGCGATATTACAGGAGATTAACCTGGATCATGGGTGCGGGTCGGAGGCGTGCAGGTTGGGGGCTCGGATCGGAAAAGCCGATCCGAACCGGAGTGGCTTGGACGTCTCTCCTTCTCTAACCTACTCCGCTCCGCTCCAGCGTCGTGGCAAGCAGATGGCTTTCCGATCCATTTGAGGTTTATTTGCCTTCCGATCCGATTGGATATGCTTTGCCAATCTGTCCAGTAAGAGACAACCGATCCGAACAGGGAACTCTATCCGATCCGAACCAATATGCTGCTATCAATCTGAATTGTGGTGTTTTCTTCCAATCCGAACCGAAGTCTTATAACTTAAAATACTCTTCAATGGTTGATTTCTTGACTTTGTGTTGCCTAGTTCACAAAGTAGGCTAACATTTTGCCCCCTCAAAGGATGCTTCTGTTGTACAAAGCGTGCTTTGACGTTGTTTAAATGCTAGTTCTTGAATCAGAACAGTCAGGAGTAATGCACAGATTTCCATTCGGTTCGGCGTCCGACCCGGGCACATTTTCTTCATTTCTGAGCAAATTTGGGAACTCTTCTCGCCATGTAATGCTTCTTGCAGGTATGCTCTTCCTTTATTCTCCTTCTCTTCAATTCGAGTCGGATGCTAAATTAATGTGTGAAATTTGCTCGGTTCGGATTCCGATCCGAAGCGTTTTCGTGGATTTGGTTCTTAGACAGTGGGCCTCCAGGCAGAGTTGTGCTACTGGGCCTTCACTCCGGTCCGAGCGGGTGAGACAGAATAGGAATACGAGGAGTCAACACCATTCCTTTTATAAACTCACTACTGTCTTCATTCTTTTCTCCTTCTTTTCTGTCGCCGCTTCCAAGCCTAGCATTGAAAACTTCAAAAACTCCCATATCCTGAAACCATTCCTTGTAGATTTCTTAAATCGAACACATAGGTAGCTCTTTAATCTCGAATAGCTTCATAGTAACTGCTCTTGATTTCAGTTTGTGTTGGATTGGGATGGGTTAATCACAGGCTTTGCTTGAACTCCACGTCGTTACTGGTGGATGCGCCATCGCTTCGAGGCGTTGCGAGGCTGGAGAGGGCAAATATTTGCCCTCAACAGTAGTTTTGGTGATAAAACGGATTCGTTTGTGAGTAAGGGGGAAAGAGGAAGAAGACGAAGGGCGTGATGACAAATCGGAGTTGATTCGGGAAGAATACGAAGAAGCAAAAAAGAAGGAGAAGGATAGGGGATCGGTTCGGGTTTAATACTTTAGAAAGACGGGAAGGAAAGAAAACGTCGGTTCGGGTCGGAGAAGTGAATGGGATAAGAGGTTGAAGTAAATGGTCCGGTTAAGCGATACTGGTTCGGTTCGGATCGGGTCACCCGATCCAATCAGATCAGTCCTGCTTCCGAACCCGTTGTTTCCCTTGTCTTGAACTGACCTTGCTTTAATGAAGCATCCGAACCGACGGTTATCTGTATTCGTATTGAGCCAGTCATCATATGCATATCCGAACCGAACCGAACGTATCAAATTTGGCACATAAAGACTACCCAACTAATTCAACTAACACTTACTCTAGACGAATATGCTTCGCGGACAGTTAGGATAGTGCCTTGTGAACATAAACGAGAATTAAGAACAACTCTGACTATCACCTTCTCTTTAAAGCTTCGTCTTACATTGCTGTACTTTTATTTTGCATTTCCCACATTTGCTGCACACACTTTAGTTCACACACATACACAAAAAGGGGGACACGGGATAATTTACTCTAATTCGTGCTATTGCTTCTTCAATAGTTCCATGAAAATGAGGCCCAGACGCTCTTCTCGTCTAGCTGAGAGGAAAGAAGCTCCGGAAACTTCCAACAAAACCACTCTTGAGGATATATCTTCTTCATCTGACCCAGAATGGGACAGTGAGGGTCTGGATTACGGAGTTGGTCATCGGGAAAGCGACGAAATGTCTTCAGAAAATGAAGTTTCCCTGGGCTTTGAGGAGGAAGGAGGGATTGGTGACAATCGAGCACCCGATGAATTTGACTCAGCCATTATATTGGAGTCACCTCCAGATTCCGTAGAATCGACAATTGACAACGACCGACTTGTTAGAATTTGCTTGAAGTATGGAATAATGAAAAGGGACACCCTAGTGCCATCACGCTCTGACCGTCCCCACAACCCTCCAGAAGGATATATGACGGTCACTCGACTGATGTGCATGGTTGGCGCCATTCCTCCATTCTCGCCTTTCATCGTTGACTTCTTAAGACAAATGCGGATTGCCCCCATGCAGTTGCATCCCAATTCATATGCCTATCTGCATACCTTATTCATAGCATATCGTGAAATTCTAGGCGTGGAGCTCACGTTCGACGATGTTCATTTCTTCTATAATTTCAAACATCGAACTAGAGAAACTCCATCTTTCTGTTACTTTGAATCAGTCCCAAAAAGGAAGATAATCTCTACACCGTTTAGCAGTAAAGCTGGAGATTCCAGACTAGAGTGGTTCTATATAAAGCAACAGTCTGGATGCGCCAGGAGATGGACAAAATCAAGTAAAGCATTGATTTTCTGAACCCGGACTTTATACACTTGAATCATCACCCTGACCTGTTTTCCTTTTTGTTTGCAGTCGACAATCCCAAACAGGTATCAGACCAAGTGTTCTTTGATCGGATGCACCGTCTTCTTAATGGCGACCAAAAATTCCTGACTATCGACGAGGTCCTTAAAGATGAATACCTTCATTTTCACGGGCTGCTATCCGTTTTCCGTAGCATCGGTCATGTGACGGTCCCTTATGCATACATTCCTCCAGTGGAAACAGTTCCAGAGATAGGAGAAGGCTCGGGAATTCCTGCAGCTCCTCTTCAAACTTCACCTTCTCCCTCTTCCACACAAGATGACGAACTGGCTAATCTGGCCGAAAAACATCGTTAAGGGTATATTGCCCCCGAGGAAACTAATTCTCCAGACAAGTCAAAGTCTTTCCAAGAGTCGCCACCTCGCGCTTCCGAAGGGGATATTCCTAGCACCGACGAGCACATATTTCAGGGTTTGGGGGATCTCCCCTTACCTGAGACTATATATACTTCAGAAGATTTCAGGAAGGACCCTTTAGTCTTCACTTCTTCTGAAGAAACTACTCCTGCTAAGGCCAAAGAGCCTGCCCGCACCAGTCTAGCTTCAGACTCGGGTTGGTTGGGGGGACACACACACCACTTAGGTTGCACTTTACACCACAGCATTTGCATTCATTGCACTTCTTTTTCCATGAATCCATTGATTCTAAACTTCGCTTATTTTATCGTGCAGGTACTATGTCTCGGTCCTATTATGATATAAGAAAGCTTCGTCGCAGCATGTCCAATCCTCCTCAGGATGTCGAGTATGATCGCCGGGATGACCGTGGTAGGGAGGAAAGAAGACCCTATGATCCCTATCGATCTCGACCCTCACGCTCCCGCTCACCAGTTCGACCGGAACAAGAGAAATACAAAAGCTATCAAGGTCGTAGGGAGGAGGATAGACCACAATCTAGGGATTCCACTTCCTCCCATGAAAAGCGGAGTAGAGAGAAAACTCCTCCAAAGGAAACTGGGTCTCGAAGTAAGCAAAAAGTCCCTGCTACTAAACGACCTAGGATAGACAAGGGTTCTACAGAATCTTCTTCAGGAAGGGACACCGAACTAACAATCCTTGCTCCTCCTCCACCAGATGCGGGAACCGCAGTAAGGCTGGCATATTTAAAGGAGCAATTTCCCGAGCACTACTTCGAGACTCTGACCTTTCTACCTACCCTTGAACCCATTTCTTCTAATTGGGCAGATGAGGCTATGGCAAAAATTGACTTGGTAGAAAAACAATATTCTGAGATGTTCAAGTATTCTCGCAATCTTTCCAGAATCATCCGCACTCTAATGACAAATGCTGACTCAATGCACAAAACCGCGGAGGAGGATGCTAAGGCCTTAAAAACCTTAGGAAAGGACCTAGAAGACACTCAAGCCCAACTAGCTGTCGCTCAAAAGAACGCTTCTAACTTCAAACAACAATTTGAGGACATGCAAAAGCGCTATCATGACCTGCTTGAATCCCACACTCAGGAGCGTTCTGAGTTGAAGAAGCAAGCTGACGAGGCCAAATCAGAGGCTGCTAAGACACGCCTTGCTTATGCTGAGCTTGAGCAGAAAAACGCCGAGTTAGCGAAAAGGAGTGCTGAGTTAGAAAAGAAGAATGCTGACTTGGCTTCAAAATTGTCGGAGGCGGAAAACAGGGCTGCTCTGGCTGAGGGCAATGTGGAATGCGCTATTAAATCTGCGGAGGAAACCCGCAAACAACTATCAGAGGCGGAGGCTGATATTCAGGGTTTCGGCGAGCTAATGATTGAATTCTTCGCGCACATTATTCGTCGTCGAAACATTTCCTGGATCGAGGACTATCCATCCACTCTGGTTCAAGTGTGGAATCAAATCGTCGAGTGGGAAAAAGAAGAACTTAAGGTCGATTCCCTTGACGAAGATAAGCTGATGGAGAAATACTTGAGAGACGACGAACCGGAGCGCCTAGCTGAAGGGCGCCGTCTAATTGCTGAGGCCATGGAAGAAGAGAGGCGGAAGTCTAAACAGAAAACCATTCCTGAAGCTGGCTCCTCTTCCTCTGCTCCTGTAACTCCCGAAGTAGAAGGGTATGATCCCGAAAACCCGGGAATTCCCCGAACAACTTTGCTATCTCCCATTCCCGAAATAACTCCAGAGGTAGTAGTCACCCCCGCTGAAAAGTCTTCAGAAGGTATCCCTATCTTTTCTCCTCAATTTGCCAAGGCTACTACTACCTTTGGCTACATGATCGAACGCTCAATGATAAATCCTTTGCTTTCGCCTGAGTTGATAACCGATGTTTCTCATTCTGCAGGCGTTGAATCATCCGCAAAGACAGATGTGGCTCAAGGAGCTACCGCTGGGACAAAGCCCGCAGATGGGACCAAACAAGGGGGAGACAAGGCTGCTTCTATAGACTTGGGAGAAGGAAATGAACCAACTAAGGTCACTACTCTCCATGATGAAGAAATGATCGCAGCTTTAAAAGACGACGGAGGAGACGAGGGGCACGATGAGGAACCGGAGGTTGCAATAACTGGGGAATCGAAAAACGCAGATGACGTTACCTTGGCGGCCATGAAGGCCGATCAAGACAAGCGCTTGCAATTAAAGGCCGAAGAACTAGACCCTGAGGTCCTCAAGCCCCTCGCAGTTGTGGATGCAGGTTCAAGGTTAGTTGTTAAGCTCTCAACTAGATCTATTACCGAAGAACTTGCTAAAAAATCTTCTCTTGATTCCAGTGTCCCACCCTCCGGGAAGAAGTCTACTGGCTCCAGTACCGCATCTTCAGGAAAAAAGAAATCGAAACGAATCTTGACTGAAGCTGAGAAGGAAGCAAAGGATGCGGAAAAAGCTGCCAAGAAATCGAAGGCTCATTCCAAACCCAAATAGTGGGTTCCCTTGTATCTTTTTAGCATTTTTGTGAACCAATAACTGCTGCTACAAAAGCGGCTCCTGCACTTTCTTCTTTAGTTATTTCCCTGTACAAATTCATTCATTTGTAAATAAAAATAATTCACTTTTTGCAATGTTTATTTGTCAGTAGTTCTGCACTTATGTAAAAATACATGTCTATAGTTATGAATCAAAGTTGTGGAGAGGGGAGATATGTGTATGTATATGTGTCCCCAGTCAATTTCCATAAGTTATTCAACGCTTAGCCATGCAATCTGAATGCTCCCGATTCTCTAACGGGATAGCATTTCCTGTGTCATCAATACCTGTTGTTTTTCCTGGCATTTCTTTTATACTCTCTCTCATTCTCTTGAGAGTTAGAGTTCGAGTTCAGTTATTTGTTTATTCCCCGGTCGTTCAACGGGAAAAGATTTCTTTCTCGGCGCTCGGTCGGAGACGCCTTTATACTCTCTTTCTCTCTGGAAAGTTAGAGTTCGGAATAGAATTTCTTTTTCAGGGCTCAGTCTGAGACGCTTTTATACTCTCTCTCTTTCTCTGGAGAGTTAGAGTTAAGAATAGAATTTCTTTTTCAGCGCTCAGTCTGAGACGCTTTTATACTCTCTCTCTTTCTCTGGAGAGTTAGAGTTAGAATGTCGTTTTCTCATTCTTTTACGTCTTATTGCACAAATAATCATTGTGCTTCTTTTTATGTCCAAACTGTTTTCAACCTTTTTTAGGCTCTGAGTTATCCTGTATTTTATAATCACAACAGAACAACTAATGAATGTAAATGCATAAAAGTAAATAACACACAGTATTTTTATAGTGGTTCAGCTAAGTCGTAGCCTACGTCCACTTTATAGTCCTTTATTCATATCATCAGATTTTCCCAAGGCAAAGCATGTCTTGTTACAGAATCCACAGTAAAAATAACAAAAAATATAGCATTTCTAATCCAAATATCGCATTAAGTGTTGGGCATTCCATGCTCGAGGAACTTCTTTGCCATCTACGGTCGTTAACTTGAAGGTTTCTTTTTCAAGTTTCCGTTGGATGACAAAGGGTCCTTCCCATTTTGGGCCGAGGTGAGGAAGGGATGGAAAAACTCTCTTTAGCACCAAATCTCCTGGTTCAAAAGTCCTGAGACGAACTTTTTTATCATAATAGCGTGCCATCTGACGCCGATGTCTCGCTGCACGCAAGTCTGCTTCGTCCCTTTTCTCTTCGATTTCATCAAGAGACTCAAGTAAAAGTGCCCGATTCGTCATCGGGTCATAATACGTCACCCTGTGGGAAGGAACTTCCAGTTCAACTGGAATTACTGCTTCTGAGCCAAAGGAGAGAGAGAAAGGGGTATGACCGGTAGCCATTTTAAATGTTGTTCGATATGCCCACAAGGCTAGGGGCAATTCATCAACCCATTTTGCCTTTGCACGCTCTAATCGCTTCTTGAGGATGGATTTTATTACCTTGTTTATCGCCTCTACTTGCCCATTCGATTGTGGATAGGCAACTGCAGTATATCGTTTGTCTATCTTATATTTTTGGCAAAAATTTCTGAATTCAGTGCTATCAAATTGGGTCCCGTTGTCAGTAATAATCGTCCTTGGGATCCCGAATCGGCATATAATATTTCTGACCACAAAACTTATCACCTTTCTTGTGGTGATCTTAGTCAAGGGCTCAGCTTCCACCCACTTTGTGAAATAATCCACGGCTACTATGGCATACTTAGCCCCTCGTTTAGCAATCGGTAAAACTCCAATGATATCGATTCCCCATGTGGCAAATGGCCAAGGACTCACCATCGATTTAAGCTGGGTTGACGGTGCCCTGGGGATTTTGGCGAATCTCTGGCACTTATCGCAGCGTCGTGAATAATCAGCTGCATCTTTGTTGATCGTAGGCCAGAAGTATCCGTACCGTAATATTTTCTTTGCTAAAGTTTGACCTCCTGTATGATCTCCACACTCACCTTCGTGCACTTCTCTCAGTACACGCTTGATGTCGTCGTGTGCGATACATCGTAACAGGGGCATAGAAAATCCTTGTCTATAGAGAGTATCGTCTTGCATAACATATCTGGCAGCTTTGCGAACTACAGCTCTTTTCTCACTTTTCTTCGATGGGAGTGTCCCATTCTTAAGAAAACTCTTGATTGGAGTCATCCATGACTCCTTCTCTGGTTCCGCTTCAAGAACGAATTCAATTTCCATTGACTCAAAGCTTGGCGACTCCAACGTTTCAATTGGAATTACCTCAGTCTCTTCTGGATTGTCAGAACTAGCCAATTTTGCTAGTCTATCCGCTTTCTGGTTTTCTACTCTGGGAATATGTGTTATGTTGTACCGCTCTAAGCTATTTAATAGCTCTTTCACTTTCTTGAGGTAAGCGACAAGTCGAGGTCCTCGAGCCGCGAATTCCTCTCGCACTTGACAAACAACAATCTTAGAGTCACAAAATATGTCCATCATTTTTACTCCGAGGTCTTTAGCGAGTTTCAGCCCGGCAATCAGGGCTTCATACTCAGAGTCATTGTTTGTTGCCGAAAATTCTAATCGCAGGGCGTAATATAACGACCGTCCCTCAGGAGTGACTAAGACAATTCCAGCTCCGGATCTTCGGTCATTTTTAGCTCCATCTGTATATAATTTCCACGGATTCATCTCTAGCTTATCCTCGGATTTGACCACTCGATCATTGATTATTTCTTCCTCTGGAATGGTGAACTCCGCAATAAAGTCTGCTAGAGCTTGCCCCCTGATTGACTTTCGTGGTTGAAAATTCAAATCAAACTGGCTTAGTTCTATGTTCCATTTAATCAACCTTCCCGACGCTTCGGGTCTCTGCAACACCTGTCTTAACGGCTGATCGGTGTATATGGTTATTGGATGGGCTTGGAAGTAGTGACGAAGTTTTCGGGATGCAATCAGGAGGCTGTAAGCAAGCTTCTCGATTTTTGGGTAGTTGCGCTCTGCCGCTGCTAATTTCTTACTCACATAGTATACTGGCCTTTGTACTTTGTCTTCTTCTCGAACCGGGGCTGTGCTGACAGCGTGAGCCGAGACTGCTAGATAAACAAATAGTTCTTCGTGATCTACGGGCTTTGATAAGATTGGCGGTTTCTCTAACAGCTCTAACAGATTTTGAAAGGCCTCGACACAATCGGGAGTCCACTGGAAGTTCTTCTTTCCCCTTTTTATCAAATCAAAAAACGGAACACATTTATCGGTGGCTTTGGAGATGAATCTACTCAGCGCCGCTACCTTCCCTGCCAGACTTTGGACGTCTTTAATTCTCCTTGGTTCTTCGATATTTCTAATCGCCGCTATCTGGCTAGGGTTGATCTCAATTCCTCGGGAACTCACAATGAAGCCAAGGAACTTTCCCGACGCCACTCCAAATGAACATTTTAAAGGATTCAATTTCATACGGTATTTTCGCAAGATACCAAACTTTTCCGCTAAGTCTTGCGTATGACTGGAAGACTGCTTTGATTTAACAAGCATATCATCCACATAAACTTCCATAGTTTTTCCTATTTGATCATAAAACATTCTATTTACCAACCGCTGATAAGTAGCTCCAGCGTTTTTTAATCCGAATGGCATTACAACATAACAATATAGCCCCAAATTTGTAATGAAACTTGTATGCTCTTGGTCTGGTACATGCATAGGAATTTGATTGTATCCAGAGTATGCATCCATGAAAGAGAGAAGTTCATGACCTGCCGTCGAGTCTACAAGCTGGTCAATCCTGGGAAGTGGGAAACTATCCTTTGGGCAAGCCTTATTTAAATCTGAAAAGTCAATACAAGTTCGCCACTTTCCGTTTGGCTTCTTTACCAAGACGGGATTCGATATCCAGTCGGGATAAGTCGAATCTCGAATAAATCCATTTTGCTTCAATTTCTCTACTTCCTCTTTGAGAGCAGCCGACCTCTCTGGGCCCAGCACGCGTCTCTTTTGCTTCACAGGCGGATGCTTCGGATTTACATTCAACTTGTGACTGATAATGGAAGGTGATATCCCTCACATGTCAGCATGGGTCCAGGCGAACACATCTAAGTTTGCCTTCAAGAAGTCCGTCAGTTCTTCAGCACGACGTGGATCCAATTGGGAACCAATCTTCAAAACTTTCGTCGGATTAGCTTTATCAACAGGAATTTCCACTGTCGCTTCATTAGGAGTTGCATTTCTAGCCTCTAGTTCCTCGTCTTTTCTAGGGTCCAGGTCTTCAGGTGTTCCTTTGGGCAACTCCCTTGGGTTCAATCTCTCTAATTGCTATGCCGAGTCCCCCTTTGAGGGAGACGAGGCATCCTTACTTTCAGCATTAACTCCTTTCATCAACATCTTCAGTTCGGCCACATAGCAGGCCCGTCCAGAAACCTGATCCCCTCTTATTACTCCCGTCCCGGCTTCGGTTGGGAACTTTAGTAACAAGCACCAAGGGGCGATACAAACTCTAAATTCAGCGAGGGCAGGTCTCCCTAAAAATGCGTTATATGGCGAATCTACGTCCAATACTACGAACTGAAGCATTCGCACTCTTCTACGTTCACCTTGCCCTAGGGTCACGGGCAACTCTATATATCCCATGGGAGCTGTCGTCGCTCCGTTGAAGCCTCTAATCCATCCTTCACAAGGTTTCAAATCTTCGGGCTCAAGCTTCATCTGATCAAATGACTTCTTGAACAAAATATTAACAGAACTTCCGTTGTCTACTAATACCTTATGGACCAAGGCCGGCCCAATGGTGGTAGTAATAACCAACGGATCATTGGTGGGAGATTGTATCCCCGTGTTGTCTCGGCTGCAAAATACCACGTCGTCGAACATGGTTTTTTGTTGTTTTATGGGGGTGACATCTTCTAAATCGTCACCTTCATTCACATCTAGATGCTTGGCAGCATTCACATATTGGTCCGTTGACCTAAAAATTCGGATTGCCGGGTGAGGTCCGCCTACTATGGAGTTGATGACAATCCCTTTACCTTTCTGCTGCGCGGTAGGCTTAGGAGCAGGTAGGATCTGTTTTGGAGCCTGCTCTCCTTGCCCCCTGTCCCTCGGGGCAACCTTGTACTCATCCAACTTTCCTTCACGCAGCAGTTTTTCAATTACATCCCTCAAATGCCGACATTCATTGGTTGAATGTCCATGTGTTCCGTGAAACAAGCAAAATTTCCTAGTCGCCATTTCTTTCTCGGTCGAATCACGAGGTGGCGGTCTTTTGTACTGCAACACATTGTACGTATCCAGGTAAATATTCTCTAGGGTGTCATTCAATGGTGTGTAGTTCTCGTAGTTCTGGAATCGGGGCCTTTTGTTAGGGTCACTTCCCCTATTTCTGTTTCTTCTGTTACCGTTCGAATTACGGTTGCTGTTGTTTCCCCCATTTCCAGTATTGCTGTTTCCACCCTTGTTTCCTACATTTACTTCAACCTTGCCAGAACTTTCCGCAGACTGCTTCACGGCAATATTACTTTGCACATTCTCCTTTGAAGCTGTCTCAGACTTTCTCTTTCGGTTTGCCCTGGCCTCCTCTCGTCTTAGATAAATGTCGGCTTTTTCGTAGAATATCGCCCTTGTGGGGGGTGTCTTCCCAGAAAGGTAGTCTCCAAACTCAGATTCGGGATCAACTCCTTCCTTCAATGCCATCAGAATAGTGGGTTCGTGCGGGTCACTGACCTCAGTTACGGCTTGGTTAAAACGATCAAGATATGCCCTTAAAGATTCTCCTGGTGCCTGTTTGATTCTTGACAATTCAATAACACTCTTGGACTTTCGGGCATGTAGTCGGAACTGGTTCATGAAACGCTCGCTTAGTTCTTTGTAATTAGAAATTGAACGAGGAGGAAGTCGGGTAAACCAGAATAATGCCACATCTTCTAGGTAGATTGGGAATGCTTTGCACTTCACTTCATCAGGGGCAGCAGCGGCGTTCATGAGCCACGAATACCGCATCAAATGCTGTCCCGGATCAGTCCTTCCGTTATATTTGTCCATCTATGGCAAGTTAAAGCGTCGGGGAAACTGGAAGTCTAGGATATCGTCAGTGAACGGAGTATGGCCTCGCTCAATGCCATAGTCTTCATTTGTATAATTCCGGCTCTCGGACATAATTCGGCGAACCATTGCCTGTACATCGGCACTATTTAGGGGCTGCTCAGGTTCCCTGGCCCTAGTATCCGAGTTCCTTCTGGGCTCATGCTCAGGAGATGCCCTTCTTCTTCGAGCTGCCTCTGCTCGATTCCGTTCCCTGTGTTCCCGGTCGATCTCGGGAAGAGGGGACTGGAGTCTTTGCCCCCGAGTGGGGTCATCGTTTCCTAATGCTCGTGCGATATCCTCGCGAGATCCCAAAGATCCAAATGTTAGCTGCTCCACGTTCTGAGGTCGTTCGAGTGGCCTTCGTTCACGGGGCCTCTCTTCCTCGGAAGATGAAGATTGATCTACGGGTGTGTGACGAACCGGTGACGGAGTCCGTTGCCGACGGAGTTCGCTAATCTCCCGACTCATGAGCCTCATATTTTCCTGCATCATGAGATTAGTGCGCTCATGAACTCTCATAGCTTCCCTTGTGCTCTCAAGCATGTCAAGCAAGCGCGAAAAATCTCCTTGAGTGATGGGCGCAGATGGATTGACCTAATCTCCAACCCTGGCAGCTGGAATTGGAGCATTCGCAGGGACTCGAGTAGAGGTTCCAGCTTCACCAAGCATCGGGTCGGGTCGGAGGTAAGAGGTCGGGTCGGATCGGAGCTGGGGTGCCTGGTCGGATCGGAGCGCAGCAGACAGTTCGGGTCGGTTCAGATAGGGGGAATGCACTGCTTCTGAGTCTCCTATCCGGATCGGATCGGAGCTCTCCCCCTGCTGGCGGCTCGGATTTCCTGCATTGATTCTTCCTGCTGCTGAACTCTGCCCCCGAGACCTTGTTACAACAGCATTTTGCTGATCTTCGCCAGCTCCATTTCCTCGAAAAGATTGAACTTCCTTGCCTTTTCCTTTGGCCATGAGTTTTTGACAATTACTTCAACGAATGTAAGAAAGCGGAGAAACTTAAGGATTCACTTCTTTGAACTCAACGGTCCAAAAAGTAGAAAGAGATCCCGGAAAATAAAGAAATTAGATGAGGTTTCTCAGTGAAAGCACCAAAATGTTAGACCCAAAAGTGGTTCTAACACCCAAATTGATTTGAAACAAGATAAAATGAGACAGAAATAAAAATAAACACACAAGATTTATAGTGGTTCGGCGAACAAATGCCTACGTCCACTTATTCTTTACTATATTCAATAATTCAGTTGCAAATACAATGATAGATTCACTCACAACTCACTTTTGTTCACTCAATTGAATAAAACAAGAAATAAAAGATGATTTGGATTTTTCGGGAGTAATGGAGTTCGGATGTTGGAGATGATTGAATTCTTTAAGTGCTAAAAAAAGATCCTTCTCTTTGTCTCCAGATGGGGTATTTATAGGTGTGAATTTGCCTGAGATTCAATACGGGTCGGACCACGTGTTATCCATCGCACTCTCTTCGGGTTCGGATGAACTATCAAGCTGACAACACATCAAAGAGATGAACGTTAGGGGCAGGAATTAGACATAGCCGGTCCGGTTCTCCAGGCGATATTACAGGAGATTAACCTGGATCATGGGTGCGGGTCGGAGGCGTGCAGGTTGGGGGCTCGGATCGGAAAACCCGATCCAAACCGGAGTGGCTTGGACGTCTCTCCTTCTCTAACCTACTCCGCTCCGCTCCAGCGTCGTGGCAAGCAGATGGCTTTCCGATCCATTTGAGGTTTATTTGCCTTCCGATCCGATTGGATATGCTTTGCCAATCTGTCCAGTAAGAGACAACCGATCCGAATAGGGAACTCTATCCGATCCGAACCAATATGCTGCTATCAATCTGAATTGTGGTGTTTTCTTCCAATCCGAACCGAAGTCTTATAACTTAAAATACTCTTCAATGGTTGATTTCTTGACTTTGTGTTGCCTAGTTCACAAAGTAGGCTAACATACCCTTACAATTAAAAATATTCCTGTTTCTGTATTGTTTGACACAGGTGCATCGCGTAGTTTTATTGCTAAAAACACAGTGCACAAATTAAAGTTAAAGCAGCGAAAGCTTAAAGAAACGGTTGAAGTTCATAACCCGATAGGGGGTCCTGTTACTCTCGGTTTATATTGTAGAGTGTCAATCTCCTATTCTTTCTACAAATTTCCTTTTGATTTAATCGTTATGGATTTTCCCGAATTCGATATTATTCTCGGGCTAGATTGGTTAACGAAATACGAAGCTGAGGTAAAGTGTGCGGAAAGAATCGTTAAAATCCGAACGGAGCTTGGACATATATATATTCCCTGTCATGGTTCGAATCCGAATAGAGAAGAATTTTGGTCAGCATTAGAACTTATCCCCACTTCCATAGAAAAGATTCCGATTGTTAGCAACTATGCGGATGTGTTTGAAGAAGTTGAAAACTTACCTCCGCAAAGAGAAATAGAATTCCGAATCGATCTAATTCCTAATGCCAGACCAGTGGTGCATCCAATTCGTAGAATGACTCCGAAAGAAAAAGAAGAATTAGGCGATCAAACTCGTCAACTGTTGTGGAAAGGTCTAATCAGACCGAGTTTTTCCAATTGGGGTGCAGCTGTTGTGTTTGTCCCGAAGTCAGACGGTACTCTTAGATTATGTGTTGATTACCGAGACCTCAACAAATAGACGCTTAAAAATAAATATCCATTACCCCGCATTCATGATTTGCCAGACCAATTGAATGGGGCGAAAGTATTTTCCCGAATGGAACTAGCTACAGGTTTTCATCAATTGAGAATAGCAGAAGAGTGTGTTCCTTTGACCGCTTTCAGAGGCCCAGACATATTTTATGAATGGTTAGTAATGCCGTTTGGCCTATGTAACGCTCCAGCATACTTTGTCGATCTAATGAATAGAGTGTTCAGGGGAGTTCTAAATAAATTTGTCCTCGTGTTCATCGATGATATTTTAATCTACTCCAAATCAAAACCCGAGCATGAAAAACACTTAGAACAAGTATTGGAGATTCTAAGGAAGAACGTCTTCAAAGCCAAATTCTCTAAATGTGTCTTCTGGCAAGAAGAAGTTAAATTTCTTGGCCATGTCGTGTCCGAGAAAGGAATTTCTGTTGACCCAAGCAAAATAATAGTGATTCAAGACTGGAAACAACCCACTACTCCCACAGAAATTAGAAGTTTTATGGGGTTGGCTAGTTATTATCGAAAGTTCGTTAAGGATTTTTCGAAGATATCCGGTCCGTTAACGATGCTCACCAAGAAACATGAGTAGTTTAAGTGGACTTCCGACTGTGAAGAAGCTTTCCGGGAATTGAAATCGAAGCTGACCACCGCTCTAGTGTTTACAATTATTGATGGTAATCAAGATATAACGGTTTGGACCGATGCTTCTATTAGAGGTCTTGGTGCAGTGTCAATGCAGAGAGGCCAAGTAGTCGCTTATGCAAGCCGCCAATTGAAACCACATGAGAAGAATTATGTGACTCATGATCTTGAGTTGCTAGCCATCGTTTTTGCCTTGAAAATCTGGAGGCATTACTTATTGGGCGAAAAATTTATACTGTACACAGATCATCAATCATTGAAGTATTTATATACCCAGAAAGATCTGAATCTGAGACAGCAGCGTTGGCTAGAATTTCTTGCGGCATATGATCTTGATATCCTGTATACGCCAGGGAAAGCTAACGTAGTAGCGGATGCACTCAGTAGAAAAACCGCAATGGTTGCCCATCTTATAATTACACCTAGCTTGATCGATAAGATATATGCTCTCCAGGAGAATGATGATTTCATTCAAAAGATCAAAGGAAGAATCCAGAAATGAGAACCCTCAAGCTTCCAGGTTAATAAAGAAGGAGTTCTGAGGCTGAATGGGAGAATTTGTGTTCCCAACCTTTTGGAGCTCAAAAGAGAAGTGCTGGATGAATGCCATAAATCCAAATTTTGCATCCATCCTGGGGTGAGTAAAATGTACAACGATATCAAACGCACTTTCTGGTGGAAGGCAATGAAAAGAGATATTTCTTTGTATGTTAGCAGATGCCCTACTTGTCAATTGGTCAAGAGTGACCAATAGAAGCTAGCTGGATTGTTGCAACCGTTGGAAGTCCCAGGCTGGAAATGGGAACAGATTTCCATGGATTTCATAGATGGTTTGCCGCGAACCAAGAAAGGTAATGACAGCATTTGGGTAATCGTAGATCGCTTCACGAAGACTGCCCATTTTATACCTGTCAGATCCAATAGAACTGCCCAAAGTCTAGCATAGATATATCTCAAAGAAATAGTTAAGCTGCATGGAATTCCCATCAGCATAGTCAGTGATAGAGATCCCCTATTTACTAGCAAATTCTGGGAGGCTTTCTAGACGGAATTGGGGACAAAACTGAATATGAGCACCGCTTATCACCCTCAAACAGATGGCCAAACTGAGCGGGTGAATAGAATTCTGGAAGATTTATTGCGGGCTTGTATAATTGATTTTGGTGGGTCATTGGAGGATCATTTGCATCTGGAAGAATTCTCATATAACAATAGCTATCAATCAAGTTTGAGAATGTCAACATTTGAAGCATTATATGGCAGACCATGCAGATCTCCTGCATGTTGGGTAGAACCTGGCGACAGACTTGTACTAGGACCCGATATGATTAGGGAAGCATCTGATAAAGTGGACTTCATCAAGAAGCGATTGAAAACCGCCCAAAGCCGACAGAAAAGTTATGCAGACTCTAGAAGGAGAGATTTGACATTTGCTGTTGGTGATCATGTTTATTTAAAGGTTTCTCCGATGAGAGGAGTAATCAGATTCAGAAAGACTGGGAAGTTGGCACCGAGATTTATTGGTCCCTTTCCTATACTTGAGCGAATTGGAACTCTTGCTTATAGGGTTCAATTGCCAGATTGGTTGTCAGGAGTGCACAATGTATTTCACGTATCTCAACTTAGGAGACATGT
The DNA here is from genome assembly GCA_030737875.1 of Allium sativum. Classification (NCBI taxonomy): domain Eukaryota; kingdom Viridiplantae; phylum Streptophyta; class Magnoliopsida; order Asparagales; family Amaryllidaceae; genus Allium; species Allium sativum. Next base: position 256,779,974 of record CM060926.1, on the reverse strand, counting down.
GCATGATCCGGATCTTGTTGTAGAAGAAGCAGCGCAACAGGATGTGGAGATAACTCCAGAATTAGCACTCAGAAGAGAGCCATTAAAAATTGTTGGCAAAGAAACTAGAGAACTCAGAAGCAAAAAGGTTCATTTAGTTAAAGTGCAGTGGAGCAGTGATCCTAGAGACTGTACTTGGGAAACTGAGGAGAGCATTAAGCAAGCTTACCCCAAATGCAGAGTGGATATCTCTGACTAACTCCGGTGCAAGGTACCTTTACATACTTTGCATTTACATTTTATTTCCTACTTTACTGTTGGTTCCTTTTCGAGGACGAAAAGTTTTAAGTAGGGGAGATTGTAATAACCCGGAAAATACGAGCCAATTTAAAATTTTTAAATTGATTATTTCAAGGGAATTTGAACCATTGAAATAGAATATTTCAATAAAATAGTGAATTAGAAATAGTGAGTCAGTTTGAAAATTTGAATTCAAACTTTAACTGACTATGCAGGGTGGAAAATATAACGGATTTTGGTGAAACCAAAAATTTTTAAATCTGTTATTCAATACCTTTCTAACGAATCTGAAAAATCGAAGTTTCATAACGGGAATCAAAAGTTATGGCCGAATGAATTTTCAGAAGAGTCGGTATATATAATATAGGCTTGGAAAATTGATATTTTGCATACGACCTCGGAATTCGACGAAACCACTTTTGTTGGGTCCGGGATGTCAAACTATTGCTAGGTTTCAAATTTCATAGTTTTTGAAGCTAGTATGTGAACGTGGCAAAAGAAAATGTGTTTGGTCGATTTTTGTTAAATTGGATCGACCAGAAAATGGCCATTTTTCAAACGACCTCAGAATTCGACGAAACTAGTTTTGTTGGGACCGTAGCGTCAAAACATAGCTAGATTTAATTTTCTGGAATTTTTCGAATCAGTTTGTGGCCCTGGCAAATTGAAATGTCCGTTCAGAGTTAAAAATTAAATGTTTTATACTTTAATTTGAAAAATAACTGACTATAACGGTCGAATTGGCCTACGAAACATATCCCATTGTGTCCGGAATGGGGGTATTTAGCTAGGGGCGACAGTCGTTGGGTTTAAAAAGGAGTTCGTTTAAGAATACACTATTTTAAAATTTTAATATAATCTCAGCCAATCATATTTTTTCTTCATAAATTTTAAAAAAAAAATTAACAGAACCCCCCCCCCCCCCCGACCCCGACTACAATGGCGAAAAGCCTTCGTCACCTTCCCAGGCGATTTCCGATCGCCACGGCCAGAATTAGCCCCTCCTCCAGTTCAACTTTTTGTAGCTCTCCCTCCACTCTTCAAATCCATATAAGGAGCTCCCCCTATCGTCGCCTCTCCGCCGAGATATCCACCTCCAAACTTCCGACCTTCAAGCCGCCGCCGCCGCCGTTCTGCGCCACCGAGTTGCACCCAACCACCGCGCGCCTGTAGCCCTCTCGAAGCTCTTCCACCTCCAACTTCCTGATCGTCCCCTCGTGTCCCGGTTCTCGCGAAAACCGCAAACCTAGTTTTGAAGCTTTCTGAAAGTGCGTTTTTCTTTGATCTGTACACTTTGAAAAATCATATCTTTTTGGTGTGTTGACGAAATTCGATGAAACAGGAAACATCGAGACCGCAAGGAAGCTCTCTACCCAATAGAAGAAGCTGCGGATTTTTCTGACATCGTATCGATTTTTAGCGCTCAGAAAACCAAGGTGAGAAATCTAAATTAACGTGAAATTGAATGGAAAATGTCGTGTATAATTTATATAAGCGAAATATAAATTACATACGTGTTGTATACCTCATGTACATGCGTAGTGTAAGCTATATGAGCGAAGTATGAATTTTTACATGCATAGAATAATTGATATATGTGTTGAAATGCAAGTGAAATATAGCAAATATATATTATATTATATATATATATATACTCCCCTCGTCCACAAACCATGGACGATATTTATTGTGGTGAATTGGTGTGAAATATTGGGTGAAAAATACGAATGGTTGAATAATTGTTTGTGGTTGATATTGTTTGGTTGTGGTTGAAAAATACCCATTGGTGATTGAAATGAATTGGAAATATTTGTGGAAATAAAAATAAACATGCCGCCTGCGTGCGAATTAGATGCATGAATCCCCATTGTCAAAAACCGCGAGGTTTTAAGGTAGAGCGAGGAGCCGTACTAGGGACGGTGCCGGTTTTAACTACCCTGCCGTTATGCTGCCGAAATTTTGAATAATCTTTGTGTGTTAGAATTATTTTCATATGTTGAAATTATTTTCATGCATAGAAATTAAAGTCATATATTGAAACTATATCCATGTGTGGAAATTGTTCATGTGTTGAAAAGTGTTGTGTGAAAATTAAATTCATTTGTGAATGAATAAAGTACTTAAACAATAAAAATCATATTTTTATATATACATGAAGTATCAAAAATATTCGCCTTATATAAATAGTTTCAACCATAAAAAAAATTACATCTTTCTAATATGAACAACATAAATAAAGGGTCCATGTGTGGAAATGCTCATTTGTTGAGAAGTGTGTGTAGTGGAAATATTCATGTGTTGAATAAAAAGATTGAACAATAAAAATTACATTTTTATTGAAACTATGAAGTGTTGAAACATCTATTTGTTGAATAAATATTATAAATGATAAAAATATCATTTTTATCATATGTGTGATATGCTAAAGATATGCGGACGTTGAAATAAATATTTGTGATAGAAATATTATTTTTAACATGCATAGGAACTAAATAAAATAGTCATGTGTTGAAATCCATTTTAGTTCGCCAAAATCATCATCTTTGAAATGTGAAGTGTTAAAAATAGCCACTTGTTCAAATAAACGTGCATGAGCTGAAATATACATTAACTAGCTAATGATATGATTTTAGCCTATGCATGCAACCTTCGAATGAATGGTGTTTTTAAACCGAAGCAAATCAAAAATGAAATTGAATGGAAAATGATAAATGTTAGAAATTGTATATATGTACATGCATATCTATTGAACAGGTTAAAGCAAAAAGGGGCTAGAGAAGAGAAATAGAATTTTGTGCCCGACAAATAGGTACACATTTACCGCTTTGTTTGGGTGATGATTTTATGAGCCTGTTGGCTTTTTCTTTTTCTTTTTGATATGAGACGCCCGTGTGGCTATTTGGGAATTTTCCCAAACCCTCCCGTACAAAGGAGGTTATGGCGAAATTTTCCAAAAATTTAGGGCGTTAGTGAAATAATTGAAGTGGAAACGATATAGGAATTTTTGAATGAGCTATATTTATATAAATATATAAATATAAATAGAATTAAAACGAAACGTGGCCGTGCAGTTCGTGTTTTGAAACCGTGATTTCAAACGACTAGTGCGGAAGATCCGACCATTGGATTTTCCCGAAACCTCAACCGTTGGGTTCGCCTTGCAAATATCTTTCCAACGGCACCAACTTTGTGAAGATCCGACGGTTGGATTGTCTTGAATGTTTAATTCAAAATTAGTGAAAAACAGCGCCAGAAACGATTATATTTATATATATATATAAATATAATTAAATTAAATCGAATAACGACGCTGCAGTTCGTAAATTGAAAACGTAACTGCAAATGGTTAGTGTGGAAGATCCGACCGTCGGATTTTCCCAAAACTGGAACCGTTGGATTCGTTTTGAAATGACCTTCCTAATGATGTAAAATTTGTGAAGATCCAACGGTTAGATTTTCCTATATGTGTAAAACAAAATTAGTGGAAAGCAGCGCCAGTGCATCGACACGACCTGAAACGTCGTTTAATTAAATATGGCCGTTTTAAATTAAATAAAAATGGCGATATATCGTTATTAAGTGCTATAGACGATATTGAGTGAAAATAAACCAATTTTGTTGTGTTTGCTTGATATGTGATGGTTGAATGTATTTGACGTGAAAATTATAACTAAATAACTGAAGTGTGAATGTCGAATAGTCCAACCATGTGAATAATTGATTTGAAAATCTAAATATACGTGGGTTATTTGAAAAGGCCGAGTTTATCTCATTTCAAATAATCGATCGACGTTGAGAAGTCGAAGAGTCGAAGACGACTGAAGACCGACGATCTCCACATTGGATGGATGGGCGCTACTGATGCTCATGATTGGAGTAGCTACCTTGAAGGAATTGAAGTAGTAGCCGTCCAAACATATTGTTGATTGTACGGATATGCGAGGAATTGGTGCCTCCGGTTTCGTTCAGACCCAGAACGGACTTGTAAATGGACTGTGTGTCCGACATTGGATTTTGATCTGTGTTGATTGATCTCTGTTAAATATATATCTGTTTGGCGGCGGAGGATTTATTCTCTTGCTTAACGCCCTTCTCTTAGACGTACGAGCTCAGAGGTTATGTATTGACAGAAATCAGTCGCATGGAGTGGATTGCCTGTGTGGCACGCCTAAGTGGCATATGATCAAGGCTTCTGTTACAAAGCAAAGTCTTGTGGTTGATGATCAAAGCATGGTCTGTGTGACGTAGCTTTGTGTATAACGTGAATTCGCGAGCCTCACACCCCGGTATGAGTCAAAAACGGGAGAAGGACCCAAGGAGTGCATGACGTTTCTTTCTAGCTATGGTGGTATCAGTGACCTCCCAGCCCTGACATTTATATCTACTTTTCACCTGTGTGGTTGTTGGAATGCGAGGCGCCTCGATTATAGGTCTGTAAGGACCGGGAAACGTGTGTTTAGGAATTGCCAATCCTCAAAAGTAAGAGAGGACCAACCTTAGAGGATCCAGGGGATTGCTGTGTGCGGTCCCGAGGCATTTGCTAGAGTGTCTTGAATCGGAGAGGAGCTTGCCCCTTGCCTCGACTCATGAAGGAATCCAATTTCCAATATGAAATTTGCGGATGTGATTGTATTACTAGTATGGCGACATGATATATGGTACCCATGCCGTCTAGGATTGATATTTATGATTGAATTTGCTTTTGAAACATATATGCACTAGTAATAATATCAAACACTTTTGTTTTATACGTATGAAGCATTTTTGGCCATTATAAGGAAAAACTCTATCCTCCGGCTTGCGTGGCATTGTGTGATGGGACCTGAGTCTTATAATGGCTTCATTTTATAAAAAGCATTGCGTTAATTTAATCATTTATTTTATTTCATGCACTAGCACCCATTGGAGTAAACCCGTTCCGCGAAAGTGGCGTGGTCCTTTGATTTGCCTTATTATTGTTGTTAATAAGTTGAGTAGATTTCTCATACCAGTCCCATGAGTGACTCGTAGTTTGTTTCACCTTGCAAACTCGGGTGCCCTCATTTTCACACGGGCAGCCTAGTTACAGGTTTCTGACGCACCTTTTGGCTCATGGCGAGGCTTGACTACACTGTGCTGACTTGGATTTTCTCCGCCGTTATTGTATCTATATTATGATTCCGCCATTGGCGATGTAGACTGATATTTATTTTGAGTACTCTTTATGTATGATTCCGCCTCTGGCGATGGTGACTGATTATGTATCATTATGCACTAAGTTGTATCCAGTACTGTGCTTCTCTGATGTGATGATATCTATATGATTCCGCTGTCATATGTGTGTAAATTATTCTATTTTCTGTTTATGCTATTATCTGTGATCCGCTAATGATGATTAATGTGTTATATTCCAATGATTATCCTTAACACCGTGTCACGGGGTTTTGGGATCGTCACACGATGAATCATTTGGATTGTTTGCTCCAAAAACCTACCCTTCAATGAAATTAAAAAATAGGGATAATTGTTCGAAGTAAGGGCAATTTAGAGAATTAGTGGTAGGATCAAAAAGAAGCGTTGTTATGAAGTATAAAGAGAAGAAGTGGTAGTTTAAGCATAGTAGGGGTAGATCGACGAATATGAAAGATGATGAATTGTTTGTATTGGGTGCTGCAAAAACCAATCCTTCACAATAGCAAAAAAATAGAGGTAATTGTAGGAAGGAAGGGCTATTTTGAGAATTAGGTTTGGATTAAAAAGAATGGCTATTTTGAAGTATTAGAGAAGTAGGGGTAGTTTAAGTAAAGTAGGGGTAGATCGACAAATATGAAAGATGATGAATCGTTTGGATTGGTTGCTGCAAAAACCAATCCTTCACAGTAGTTAAAAAGTAAGGTAATTGTTGGAAAGAAAGGCTATTTAAAGAATTAGGGGTAGGATTAAAAATAACGGTTGTTTTGAAGTATTAGGAGAAGTAGTGGTAGTTTAACCATAGTAGAGGTAGATCGACAAATATGAAAGACGATTAATCATTTGGATTGGGTGCTCCAAAAACCATACTTTCACAAAAATTGAAAAATAGGGGTAATTATTGGAAGTAAGGGCTATTTAGGTGTTAGTGGTAGGTTCAAAATGAAGTGTTGTTTTGATGTATAAAGAGAAGTAGGGGTAGTTAAAGCATAGTAGGGGTAGATCGACGAATACGTAAGATTATGAATTGTTTGGATTAGGTGTTGCAAAACCCAATGCTTCACAATAGTAAAAAAATAGGCATAATTGTTGGAAGGAAGGGATATTTAGAGAATTTGGGGTAGGATTAAAAAGAAGGGTTGTCTTGCAGTATTAAGAGAAGTTGGGGTGGTTTAAGCTTAGTAGAGGTAGATCGACAAATATAAAAGACGATGAATCATTTGGATTGGGTGCTGCAAAAACCAACCCTTCACACTAGTTAAAAAATATAGGTAATTGTTGGAAGTAAGGGATATTTAGAGAATTAGTGGTAGGATTTAAAAGAATGACTGTTTTGAAGTATTAAGATAAGTAGAGGTAGTTTGAGCATAGTTGGGGTAGATCGACAAATATGAAATACGACGAACAATTTGGATTGGGTGCTGCAAAAACAAACCCTTCACAGAAATTAAAAAATAGGGGTAACTATTGGAAGTAAGGGCTATTTATAGGTTTAGGGGTAGGATTTAAAACAAGGATTGTTTTGAAGTATTAAGATAAGTAGAGGTAGTTTAAGCATAGTAGGGGTAGATCGACAAATATGAAAGATGATGAATCATTTGGATTGGGTGCTGCAAAAACGAACCCTTCACAGTTGTTAAAAAATAAGGGTAATTTTTGGCACTAAGGGATATTTAGAGAATTAGGGATAGGATTAAAAAGAAGGGATGTTTTGAAGTATTAAGGGAAGTGGGGGTAGTTTAAGCATAGTAAGGGTAGATCGACAAATACGAAAGATGATGAATAGTTTAGATTGGGTGATGCAGAAACCAACCCCTCACAGAAGTTAAAAAATAGGGGTAATTATCAGAAGTAAGGGCTATTTAGAGAATTACACGTAGGATTAAAAAGAAGGACTGTTTTGAAGTATTAAGAGAAGTAGGGGTAGTTTAAGCATAGTTGGGGTAGATCGACAAATATGAAAGATGATGAATAATTTGTATTGGGTGCTGCAAAAACCAACCCTTCATAGAAGTTAAAAAATAGGGTTAATTGTTGGAAGTAAGGCCTATTAAGAGAATTATGGGTAGGACTTAAAAGAAGGACTTTTCAGAAGTATTAAGATTAGTATGGGTATTTTTAGCATAGTAGGGGTAGATCGACAAACATGAAAGATGACAAATCATTTGTATTGGTTGCTACAAAAAGCAACCCTTCACAGAAGTTAAAAAATAGGGGTTATTGTTGGATGTAAGGGCTATTTAGAGAATTAGGGGTAGGATTAAAAAGAAAGGCTATTTTAAAGTATTAAGTGAAGTAGGGGTTGTTTAAGCATAGTAGGGGTAGACCAACAAATATGGATGATGATGAATCGTTTAGATTGGGTGCTGCAAAAACCAACCCTTCACAAAAGTTAAAAAATAGGGGTAATTGTCGGAAGTAAGGGCTATTTAGGGACTTAGAGATAGGATTAAAAAGAAGGACTGTTTTGAAGTATTAAGAGAAGAAGGGGTAGTTTAAGCATAGTAGGTGTAGATTGACAATTATGAAAGATGATGAATCGTTTGGATTGGGTGCTGCAAAAACCAACCCTTCATAGAACTTAGAAAATGGGGACAATTGTTGGAAGTATGGACTATTTATAGAATTAGGGGTAGGATTTAAAAGAAGGACTACTTTGGAGTATTAAGATAAGTGTGGGTAGTTTAAGGATAGTCGGGGTAGATCGATAAATATGAAAGATGATGAATCGTTTGGATTGGGTGCTTCAATAACCAACCCTTCACAGAAGTTAAAAAATTGGAGTAATTGTTGGAAGTAAGGCCTATTTAGAGAATTAGGGGTTGGATTTAAAAGAAGGACTATTTTGTAGTATTAAGATAAGTATGGGTAGTTTAAGCATAGTAGGGGTAGAACGATAAATATGAAAAATGATGAATCATTTGGATTGGGAGCTACAAAACCGAGCCTTCACAGATGTAAAAAATAGGGGTAATTGTTGGAAGTAATGGTTATTTAGGGAATTAGGGATAGGATTAAAAAGAAGCGTTGTTTTGAAGTATTAAGAGAAGTATGGGTAGTTTAAGCATAGCAGGTTTAGATCAACAAATATGAAAGATGATGAATCGTTTGGATGGGGTGCTGCAAAAACCGATCCTACACAGTAGTTTAAAAGTAGTGTTAATTGTTGGAAAGAAGGGATATTGAGAGAATTCGGGGTAGGATTAAAAATAAGGGTTGTTTTGAAGTATTAAGAGAAGTAGTGGTAGTTTAAGCATAATAGGGGTAGATCGACAAATATGAAAGATGATGAATCATTTGGATTGTGTGCTCCAAAAACCAACCCTTCACAGAAATTAAAAAATAGGGGTAATCGTTCGAAGTAAGGGCAATTTATAGAATTAGTTGTAGGATCAAAAAGAAGCGTTGTTTGATGTATAAAGAGAAGTAGTGGTAGTTTAAGCATAGCATGGGTATATCGACGAATATGAGAGATGATGAATTGTTTGGATTGGGTGCTGCAAAAACCAATTCGTCACAATAGCAAAAAAATAGAGGTAATTGTAGGAAGGAAGGGCTATTTAAAGGATTAGGGTTGGATTAAAAAGAAGGGCGGTGTTGAAGTATTAAGAGAAGTAGGGGTAGTTTAAGCATAGTAGCGGTAGATCGACAAATATGAATGATGAAGAATCGTTTGGATTGGGTGCTGCAAAAACCAATCCTTCACAGTAGTTAAAAAGTAGGGGTAATTGTTGGAAAGAAGGGATATTTAGAGAATTAGGGGTAGGATTAAAAATAAGGGTTGTTTTGAAGTATTGGGAGAAGTAGTGCTAGTTTAAGCAAAGTAGGGGTAGATCGACAAGTATGAAAGACGATGAATCATTTGGATTGGGTGCTCCAAAAACCAACCGTTCACATAAATTAAAAAATAGGGGTAATTATTGGAAGTAAGGGCTATTTAGGGGATTAGTGGTAGGTTCAAAACGAAGGTTTGTTTTGAAGTATAAATAGAAGTAGGGGTAGTTTAAGCATATTAGGGATAATCGACGAATACGAAAGATGATGAATTGTTTGGATTAGGTGCTGCAAAAACCAATCCTTCAGAATAGGAAAAAAATAGGCATAATTTTTAGAAGGAAGGGCTATTTAGAGAATTAGGGGTAGGATTAAAAAGAAGCGTTGTTTTGAAGTACTAAGGGAAGTTGGGGTGGTTTAAGCATAGATGTGGTAGATCGACAAATATAAAAGATGATGAATCATTTGGAAAGGGTGCTGCAAAAACCAACCCTTCACACTAGTTAAAAAATAAAGGTAATTGTTGGAAGTAAGGACTATTTAGAGAATTAGTGGTAGGATTTAACAAAAGGACTGTTTTGAAGTATTAAGATAAGTAGGGGTACTTTGAGCATAGTAGGGGTAGATCGACAAATATGAAATATGATGAATCATTTGGATTGGGTGGTGCAAAAACCAAACCATCACAAAAATTAAAAAATAGGGGTAATTGTTGGAAGTAAGGGCTATTTAGAGAATTAGGGGTAGGATTTAAAAGAAAGATTGTTTTGAAGTATTAAGATAAGTAGGGGTAGTTTAAGTATAGTAGGGGTAGATCGACAAATATGAAAGATGATGAATTATTTGGATTGAGTGCTGCAAAATCCCACCCTTCAAAGTTGTTAAAAAATAAGGGTGATTTTTGGAACTAAGGGCTATTTAGAGAATCAGGGATAAGATTTAAAAGATGGGTTAATTTGAAGTGTGAAGAGAAGTAGGGGTAGTTTAAGCATAGTAGGGTTAGATCGACAAATATGAAAGATGATGAATCGTTTAGATTGGGTGATGCAAAAACCAACCCCTCACAGAAGTTAAAAAATAGGTGTAATTGTTGGAAGTAAGGGCTATTTAGAGAATTACAGGTAGGATTAAAAAGATGGACTATTCTGAATTATTAAGAGAAGTAGAGGTAGTTTAAGCATAGTACGGGTAGATCGACAAATGTGAAAGATGATGAATCATTTGGATTGGGTGCTGCAAAAACCAACCCTTCACAGATGTTAAAAAATAGGGGTAATTCTTGCAAGTATGGCCTATTTAGATAATTAGGGGTAGGACTTAAAAGAAGGGTTGTTTTGAAGTATTAAGATAATTATAGGTAGTTTTAGCATTGTAGGGGTAGATCGACAAACATGAAAGATGATGAATCATTTGGACTGGGTGCTACAAAAATGAACCCTTCATAGAAGTTAAAAGATAGGGGTAATTGTTGGAAGTAAGTTCTATTTAGAGAATAAGGGATAGGATTAAAAAGAACCGTTGTTTCCAAGTATTAATAGAAGTAGGGGTAGTTTAAGCATAGTAGGGGTATATCGACAAATATGAAATATGATGAATAGTTTGGATTAGGTGTTGCAAAAACCAATCCTTCACGGTAGTTAAAAAATAGGATTAATTGTTGGAAAGTAGGGTTATTTAGAGAATTAGGGTAGGATTAAAAATAAGGGTTGTTTTGAAGTATTAAGAGAAATAGGGGTAGTTTAAGCATAGTAGGAGTAGATCGACAAATATGAAACATGATGAATCATTTGGACTGGGTGCTACAAAAATGAACCCTTCATAGAAGTTAAAAAATAGGGGTAATTGTTGGAAGTAAGGTCTATTTAGAGAATTAGTGGTAGGATTAAAAAGAAGGATTGTTTTGAAGTATAAAGAGAAGTAAGGGTAGTTTAAGTATAGTAGGGGGAGATCGATGAATATGAAAGATGATGAATTTTTTGGATTAAGTGCTGCGAAAACCAATCCTTCACAATAGTAAAAAAATAAGGGTAATTGTTGGAAGGGAAGGATATTTAGATAATTAGGGGTAGGATTAAAATGAAGGAGTGTTTTGAAGTATTAAGAGAAGTAGGGTAGTTTGAGCATAGTAGGGGTAGACCAACAAATATGAAAGATGATGAATCATTTGGATTGGGTGCTGCAAAAACAAACCCTTCACAGATGATAAAAAATAAGGGGAATTGTTGGAAGTAAGGCATGTTTAGAGAATTAGGGGTAGGATTTAAAAGAAGGACTGTTTTGAAGTATTAAGATAAATATGTGTAGTTTAAGCATAGTACGGGTAGATCGACAAATTTGAAAAATGATGAATCATTTGGACTAGGAGCTACAAAAACCAACCCTTCACAGAAGTAAAATAATAGGGGTAATTGTTGGAAGTATGGGCTATTTAAAGAATTAGGGATAGGACTAAAAAGAAGCGTTGTTTTGAAGTATTAAGAGAAGTTGGGGTAGTTTAAGCATAATAGGGGTAGATCGACAAATATGAAAGATGATGAATCATTTGGATTGGGTGCTTCAAAAACCGATCCTTCATAGTAGATAAAAAGTAGAGATAATTGTTTAAAAGAAGGGATATTTAGAAATTTAGGGGTAGGATTAAAAATAAGGTTGGTTTTGAAGAATTAAGAGAAGTAGTGGTAGCTAAGCATAGTAGGGGTAGATCGACAAATATGAAAGATGATGAATCATTTGGAGTGGGTGCTCCAAAAACTAACCCTTCACAGAAACTAAAAAATAGGGGAAATTATACGAAGTAAGTGCTATTTAGAGAATTAGTGGTAGATCAAAAAGTAGTGTTGTTTTGAAGTATAAAGAGAAGTAGGGGTAGTTGAAGCATAGTAGGGGTAGATCGACGAATATGAAAGATGATGAATTGTTTGGATTGGGTGCTGCAAAAATCAATCCTTCACAATATTAAAAAAATAAGGGTAATTGTAGGGAGGAAGGGCTATTTAGAGAATTAGGGTTGGATTAAAAAGAAGGGATGTTTTGAAATATTAAGAGAAGTAGGGTTTGTTTAAGCATATCAGGGGTAGATCGACAAATATGAAAGATGATGAATCATTTGGATTGGGTGCTGCAAATACAAACCCTTCACAGTTGTTAAAAAATAAGGGTAATTGTTGGAATTAAGGGTTATTTAGACAATTAGGGATAGAAATAAAAAGAGGGTTGTTTTGAAGTATTAAGGGAAATAGTGGTAGTTTAAGCATGGTAGGGGTAGATCGACAAATATGAAAGATGATGAATCGTTTAGATTGAGTGATGCAAAATCCAACCCTTCACAGAAGTTAAAAAATAGGGGTAATTGTTGGAAGAAAGGGCTATTTAGAGAATTAGAATTAGGATTAAAAAGAAGGACTGTTTTGAAGTATTAAGAGGACTCGGGTTAGTTTAAGCATAGTAGGAGTAGATCGACAAATATGAAAGATGAAGAATCATTTGGATTGGTTGCTGCAAAAACCAACCCTTCACAGCAGTTAAAAAATAAGGGTAATTGTTGGAAGTAAGGACTATTTAGAAAATTAGGGGTAGGATTTAAGAGAATGACTATTCTGAAGTATTAAGATAAGTATGGTTAGTTTAAGCATAGTAGGGTTAGATCGACAAATATGTAAGATGATGAATCATTTGGATTGGGTGCAACAAAAACCAACCCTTCACAGAAGTTAAAAAATAAGGGTAATTGTTGGAAGTAAGGGCTATTTAGGGAATTCGGGATACGATTAAATAGAAGCGTTGTTTTCAAGTGTTAAGAGAAGTAGGGATAGTTTAAGCATAGTAGGGGTAGATCGACAAATATGAAAGATGACGAATCGTTTGGATTGGGTGCTGCAGAAGCCAATCCTTCACAGTAGTTAAAAAGTTTGGGTAATTGTTGGAAAGAATGGATATTTAGATAATTAGCTTAGGATTAAAAATAAGGGTTGTTTTGAAGTATTAGGTTAAGTAGGAGTAGACGGACAAATATGAAAGATGATGAATCATTTGGATTGGGTGCTCCAAAAACCAACCCTGCACAGAAATTAAAAAATAGGGGTAGTTGTTGGAAGTAAGGGCTATTTAGATAATTAGTTGTAGGATCAAAAAGAAGGGTTGTTTTGAAGTATGAAGAGAAGTTGGGGTCGTTTAAGCATAGTAGGGGTAGATCGACGAATATGAAAGATGATGAATTGTTTGGATTAGGTGCTGCAAAAACCAATCCTTCACAATAGTAAAAAAATAGAGGTAATTGTTGGAAGGAAGCGCTATTTTGAGAATTAAGGTTAGGATTAAAAAGAAGGGTTGTTTTTAAGTATTAAGGGAAGTTGGTGTTGTTTAAGCATAGTAGGGGTAGATCGACAAATACGAAAGATGATGAATCATTTGGATTGGGTGCTGTTAAAACCAACCCTTCATAGTAGTTAAAAAACAAGGGTAATTGTTGGAAGGTCTATTTAGAGAATTAGGGGTAGGATTTAAAAGAAGGACGGTTTTGAAGTATTAAGATAAGCAGGGGTAGTTTAAGCACAGTAGGGGTAGATCGACAAATATGAAAGATGATGAATAATTTGGATTGGGTGCTGCAAAAACCAACCGTTAACAGAAGTTACAAAATAGGGGTAATTGTTAAAAGTAAGGGCTATTTAGAGAATTAGGGGTAGGATTTAAAAGAAGGATTATTTTGAAGTATTAAGATAAGTAGGTGTAGTTTAAGCATTGTAGTGCTAGATCAATAAATATGAAGATGATGAATCATTTGGATTGGGTGCTGCAAAAACCAACCCTTCATAAAAGTTAAAAAACAAGTGTAATTGTTGGAACAAAAGGCTATTTAGAGAATTAGGGATAAGATTAAAAAGATGGGCTGTTTTGAAGTATTAAGAGAAGTAGAGGTAGTTTAAGCATAGTAGGGGTAGACCGACAAATATGAAAAATGATGAATTAGAGGTAGGATTAAAAAGAAGGACTGTTTTGAAATATTAATAGAAGTAGGGGTGGTTTAAGCATAGTAGGGGTAGATCGATAAGTATGAAAGATGATGAATCATTTGGATTGGGTGCAGCAAAAACCAACCCTTCACAAAAGTTATAAAATAGGGATAATTGTTGGAAGTATGGCTTATTTAGAGAATTAGGGGTAGGATTTAAAAGGACTATTTTTAAGTATTAAGATAAGTGTGGGTAGTTTAAGCATAGTAGGTGTAGATCGACAAATATGAAAGATGATAAATCATTTCGATTGGGTGCTGTAAAAACCTACCCTTCACAATAGTTTAAAAATAAGGGTAATTGTTGGAAGTAAGGACTATTTAGAAAATTTGGGGTAGGATTTAAAAGAAGGACCGTTTTGAAGTATTAAGATAAGTAGGGGTTAATTATAGTAGGGATAGATCGACAAATATGAAAGATGATGAATTATTTAGATTGGATGCTGCAAAAACCAACCCTTCACAGAAGTTAAAAAATATGGGTAATTGTTGAAAGTAAGGGCTATTTAGAGAATTAAGGGTAGGATTTAAAAGAAGGACTGTTTTGAAGAATTAAGATTAGTAGGATAGTTAAGCACAGAAGGGGTAGATCGATAAATATGAAAGATGATGAATAATTTGGATTGGGTGCTGCAAAAACCAACGCTTCAAAGAAGTTAAAAAATAAGTTTAATTGTTGGAACAAAGGGCTATTTAGAGAATTAAGGATAGGATTAAAAAGAAGGGCTATTTTGAAGTATAAGGAGAAGTAGGGGTAGTTTAAGCATAGTAGGGTTAGACCGACAAATATGAAAGATGATGAATCGTTTAGATTGGGTGATACAAAAACCAACCCTTCATAGAAGTTAACAAATAGAGGTAATTGTTGGAAGTAAGTGACATTTAGAGAATTAGAGGTAGGATTAAAAAGAAGGACTGTTCTGAAGTATTGAGAGAAGTAGGGGTAGTTTAAGCATAGTAGGGGTACATCGACAAGTATGAAAGATGATGAATCTTTTGGATTGGGTGCTGCAAAAACCAACCCTTCAAAGAAGTTAAAAAATAGTGATAATTGTTGGAAGTATGGCTTATTTAGAGAATTAGGGGTAGGATTTAAAAGAAAGACTGTTTTGAAGTATTAAGATAAGTTTGGGTAGTTTAAGCATAGTAGGGGTAGATCGACAAATATGAAAGATGATGAGTCATTAGGATTGGGTGCTACAAAAACCAAACCTTCACAGAGTTTAAAAAATAGGGGTAATTGTTGGAAGTAAGGGATATTTATAGAATTAGGGATAGAATCAAAAAGAAGCATTGTTTTGAAGTATTAAGAGGATTAGGCGTAGTTTAAGCATAGTTGGGGTAGATCAACTAATATGAAAGATGATGAATCATTAGGATTGGGTGCTGCAAAACCCAATCCTTCAAAACAGTTAAAAAGTAGGGGTAACTATTGGAAAGAAGGGTTATTTATAGAATTAGGGGTAGGATTAAAAATAAGTTTTGTTTTGAACTACTAAGAAAAGTAGGGGCAGTTTAAGCATAACAGGGGTAGATCGACAAATATGAAAGACGATGAAACATTTGGATTTGGTGCTCCAAAAACCAACCCTTAACAGAAGTTAAAAAACAGGTGTAATTGTTGGAAGTAAGGGCTATTTAGAGAATTAGTGGTAGGATTAAAAAGAAGGGTTGTTTTGAAGTATAAAGAAAAGTAGGGGTAGTTTAAGCATGGTAGGGGTAGATCGACGAATATGAAAGATGACGAATTGTTTGGATTAGGTGCTGCAAAAACCAGTCCTTCACAATAATTAAAAAAATAAGGTTAGTTGTTGGAATGAAGGGCTATTTAGAAAATTAGGGGTAGGATTAAAAAGAAGGGTTGTTTTGAAGTATTAAGAGAAGTTGGGGTAGTTTTAGCGTAGTAGGGGTAGATCGACAAATATGAAAGATGATGAATCATTTGGATTGGGTGCTATAAAAACCAACACTTCACAGTAGTTAAAAAATAAGGGTAATTGTGGGATGTAAGGGCTGTGTAGAGAATTAGGGGTAGGATTTAAAAAAGGACTATTTTGAAGTATTAAGATAAGTATGGGTAGTTTAAGCATAGTAGCGGTAGATCGACAAATATGAAAGATGATGAATCATTTGGATTGGATGAGGCAAAAACCAACCCTTTACAAATTTTAAAAATAGGGGTGATTGTTTAAAGAAAGGTCTATTTAGAGAATTAGGGGTAGGGTTTAAAAGAATGACTGTTTTGAAGTATTAAGATAAGTCAGGGTAGTTTAAGCATAGTAGTGATAGACCGACAAATATGAAAGAGGATGAATCATTTGGATTGAATGCAGCAAAAACCAACCCTTCACAGTAGTAAAAAAATAAGGATGAATGTTGTAACTAAGGGCTATTTAAATAATTAGGGGTAGAATTTAAAAAAAGGCCTATTTTGAAGTATTAAAAGAAGTAGGGGTAGTTTAAGCATAGTATTGGTAGATCGACGAACATGAAAGATGATGAATCGTTTAGATTAGGTGATGCAAAAACCAACCCTTTCACAGAAGTTAAAAAATAGGGGAAATTGTTGGAAGTAAGGGCTATTTAGAGAATTATAGGCAGGATTAAAAAGAACGATTGTTTTAAATTATTAAGAGAAGTAGTTGGTAGTTTAAGGATTATAGGGGTAGATCGACAAATATGAAAGATGATCAATCATTTGGATTGGTTCCTGCAAAAACCAACCCTTCACAGAATTTAAAAAATAGGGATAATTGTTGGAGGTAATGGCTATTTAGATAACAAGGGGTAGGATTTAAAAGAAGGACTATTTTGAAGTGTTAAGATAAGTATGGGTAGTTTAACCATAGTAGGGGTAGATCGACAAATATGAAAGATGATGAATAATTAGGATTGGGTGCTACAAAAACTAAACCTTCATAGAAGTTAAAAAAATAGGGGTAATTATTGGAAGTAAGGGATATTTAGAGAAATAGGGGTAGGATTAAAAAGAAGCGCTGTTTTGAAGTATTAAGAGAAGTAATGGTAGTTTAAGCATAGTAGGGGTAGATCGACAAATATGAAAGATGATGAATCGATTGGATTGGGTGCTACAAAAACTAGTCCTTCACAGTAGTTAAAAAATAGTGGTAATTGTTGGAAAGAAGGGCTATTTAGAGAATTAGGGATAGGATTGAAAATAAGGATTGTTTTGAAGTATTAAGGGAAGTAGGGGTAGTTTAAGCATAGCAGGGGTAGATCGACAAATATGAATGATGATGATTCATTTGGATTGGGTGCTCAAAAAACCAAACCTTCACAGAAGTGAAAAAATAGGAGTAAATTTTGGAAGTAAGGGATATTTAGATAATTAATGGTAGGATTAAAAATAAGGGTTGTTTTGAAGTATAAAGGGAAGTAGAGGTAGTTTAAGCATAGTAGGGGTAGATCGACAAATACGAAAGATGATGAATCATTTGGATTGGGTGCTGTAAAAACAAACCCTTCATAGTAGTTAAATAATAAGGGTAATTGTTGGAAGTAAGGGCTATTTAGGGAATTAGGGGTAGGATTTAAAAGAAGGACTGTTTTGAAGTATTAAGATAAGTAGGGGTTGTTCAAGCATAGTAGGGGTAGATCGACAAATATGAAAGATGATGAATCATTTAGATTGGGTGCTGCAAAAACCAACCCTTCACAGAAGTTAAATAATAAGTGTAATTATTGGAACTACGTGCTACTTAGAGAATTAGGGATAGGATTAAAAAGAAGGGCTGTTTTGAGGTATTAGCAGAAGTAGCGGTAGTTTAAGCATAGTATGGGTAGACCGACAAATATGAATAATGATGAATCATTTAGATTGGGTGTTGCAAAAACCAGCCCTTCAAAGAAGTTAAAAAATAGTGGTAATGGTTGAAAGTAAGGGATATTTAGAGAATTAGAGGTAGGATTAAAAAGAAGGAAAGTTTTGAAGTATTAAGAGAAGTAGGGGTAGTTTTAGCATAGTAGGGGTACATCGACAAGTATGAAAGATGATGAATCATTTCGATTGGGTGCTGCAAAAACCAACCCTTTACAGAAGTTAAAAAATAGGGATAATTGTTGGAAGTATGGCCTATTTCGAGAGTTAGGGGTAGGATTTAAAAGAAGGACTGTTCTGAAGTATTAAGATAAGTATGGGTAGTTTAAGCATAGTAGGGGTAGATCGACAAATATGAGAGATGATGAATCATTTGGATTGGGTGCTACAAAAACTAACCCTTCACCGTGGTAAAAAAATAGGGGTAATTGTTTGAAGTAAGGTCTATTTATAGAATTAGGGATAGGATAAAAAAGAAGCGTTGTTTTGAAGTATCAAGAGGAATAGGCATAGTTTAAGAATAGTCGGTGTATATCAACAAATATGAAAGATGATGAATCATTTGGACTGGGTGCTGCAAAACCCAATCCTTCACAGTGGATAAAAAATAGGGGTAACTGTTGGAAAGAAGGGTTATTTAGAGAATTAGGGTTAGGATTAAAAATAAGTTTTGTTTTGAAGTATTAAGAGAATTATGGGTAGTTTAAGCATAACACGGGTATATCGAAAATATGAAAGATGAAGAATCATTTGGATTAGGTGCTCCAAAAACCAACCCTTCACAGAAGTTAAAAATAGGTGTAATTGTTGGAAGTAAGAGCTATTTAGATAATTAGGGGTAGGAGTTAAAAGAAGGACTGATTTAAAGTAATAAAAGAAGTAGTGGTAGTTTAAGCATAGTAGGGGTTAATCGAAAAACATGAAAGCTGATGAATCGTTTAGATTGGGTACTGTAAAAATCCCCCCTTTGCAGAAGTTAAAAAATTGGGGTAATTGTTGAAAGAAAGAGCTATTTAGAGAATTAGTGGTAGGATAAAAAATAAGGACTGTTTTGATGTATTAAGAGAATAGGGGTAGTTTAATCATAGTTGTTGTAAATCGACAAATAGGAAAGATGATGAATCATTTGGATTGGGTGATGCAAAAACCAACCCTTCACAGAAGTTAAAATATATGGGTAATACTTGGAAGTAAGGGCTATTTAGATAATTGGTTGTAGGATTTAAAACAAGGACTGTTTTGAAGTAGTAAGATAAGTATGGGTAGTTTAACATAGTAGGAGCAGATCGAAAAATTTGAAAAATGATGAATCATTTAGACTGGGTGCTACAAAAACCAATCCTTCACAGAAGTTAAAAAATAGGGGTAATTGTTGGAAGTAAGGGCTATTTAGAGAAGTAGGTGTAGTTTAAGTATAGTAGGGGTAGATCGACGAATATAAAAGATGATAAATTGTTTGGATTAGGTGGTGCAAAAACCAATCCTTCACAATAGTAAAAAACATAAGGGTAATTGTTGGAAGGAAGGTCTATTTAGAGAATTTGGGGTAGGATTAAAAATAAGTGCTGTTTTGAAGTATTAAGATAAGTTGGCGTAGTTTAACCATAGTAGTGGTAGATCGAAAAATATGAAAGATGATGAATCATTTGGATTGGGTGCTATAAGAACCAACCCTTCATATTAGTTAATAAATAAGGGTTATTGTTAGAAGTAACGGCTTTTTGGAGAATTAGGGATGTGATTAAAAAGAAGGGCTATTTTTAAGTATTAAGAGAAGTAGGGGTAGTTTAAGCATAGTAGGGGTTGATCGACAAATATGAAATATGACGAATCATTTTGATTGGGTGCTCCAAAACCAACCCATCACAGAAGTTAAAAAATATAGATAATTGTTGGAAGTAAGGGATATTTAGAGAATTAGTGGTAGGATAAAAAAGAAGGGTTGTTTTGAAGTATAAAGAGAAGTAGGGGTAGTTTAAGCATAGTAGGGGTAGATCGACGAATATGAAAGATGATTAATTGTTTGGATTGGGTGCTACAAAAAGCAATCCTTGACAATAGTAAAAAAATAGGGGTAATTGTTGGAACGAAGGGCTATTTAGAGAATTAGGTGTATGACTAAAAAGAAGGACTGTTTTAAAGTATTAAGAGAATTTGGGGTAGTTTAAGCATAGTATTGGTAGATCGACAAATATGAAAGATGATGAATCATTTGGATTGGGTGCTGCAAAAACCATCCTTTCACAGTAGTTAAAAATTAAGGTTATTTGTTGGAAATAAGGGATATTTAAAGAATTGGGTAAAGTATTAAAAAGAATGGATATTTTGAAGTATTAAGAGAAGTAGGTGTAGTTTAAGCATAGTAGGGGTAGATCGAAAAATATGAAAGATGATGAATCGTTTGGTTTGGGTGTTGCAAACCAACCCTTCGTAGTAGTTAAAAAATAGCGGTAATTGTTGAAAGTAAGGGCTATTTAGATAATTTGGGGTACGATTAAAAAGAAGGGTTGTTTTGATGTATTAAGAGAAGAATGGGTAGTTTAAGCATAGTAAGGGTAGATCGACAAACATGAAAGATGATGAATAGTTTGGATTGGGTCCTGCAAAAACCAATTCTTCATAGTAGTAAAAAAATAGGGGAAATTGTTGGAAAGAAGAGCTATTTAGAGAATTAGGGGTAAGGTTAAAATGAAGGTTTGTTTTGAAGTATTAAGAGAAGTAGGGGTAGTTTAAGCATGGTAGTGGTAGATCGACAAATATGGAAGATGATGAATCATTTGGATTGGGTGCCCAAAAAACCAACCCTTCACAAAAGTTAAAAAAATAGGGGTAATTGTTGGAATTAAAGGCTATTCAGAGAATTAGTGGTAGGATTAAAAAGAAGGATTGTTTTGAAGTATAAAGAGAAGCAGGGGTAGTTAAAGCATAGTAGGGGTAGATCGACGAATATGAAAGATGATGAATTGTTTGGATTAGGTGCTGCAAAAACCAATCCTTTACAATATTAAAAAATAGGGGTAATTGTTGGATGGAAGGGCTATTTAGAGAATTTGGGGTAGGATTAAAAAGAAGGGTTGTTTTGAAGTATTAAGAGAAGTTGGGGTAGTTTAAGCATAGTAGGGCTAGATCGACAAATATGAAAGATGATGAATCATTTGGATTGGGTGCTGTGAAAACCAACCCTTCACAGTAGTTAAAAAATAAGGGTAATTGTTGGAAGTAAGGGCTATTCAGGTAATTAGTGGTAGGATTAAAAAGAAGGGTTGTTTTGAAGTATAAAGAGAAGTAGGGGTAGTTTAAGCATAGTAGGGGTAGATCGACGAATATGAAAGATGATGAATTGTTTGGATTAGCTGCTGCAAAAACCAATCCTTCACAATAGTAAAAAAATAGGGGTAATTGTTGGAAGGAAGGACTATTTAGAGAATTAGGGGTAGGATTAAAAAGAAGGGCTGTTTTGAAGTATTAAGAGAAGTTGGGGTAGTTTAAGCATAGTAGGGGTAGATCGATAAATATTAAAGATGATGAATCATTTGGATTGGGTCTGTAAAAACAACCATTCACAGTAGTTAAAAAGTAAGGGTAATTGTTGGAAGTAAGGGGTATTTAGAGAATTAGGCATAGGATTTAAAAGAAGGACTGTTTTGAATTATTAAGATAAGTAGGGGTAGTTTAAGCATACTAGGGGTAGATCGAAAAATATGAAAGATGATGAATCATTTGTATTGGGTGTTGCATATCCAACCCTTCACAGAAGTTAAATAATAGGGGTAATTTTTGGAAGTAATGGCTATTTAGAGAATTAGGGGTAGCTTTTAAAAGAAGGACTGTTTTGAAGTATTAAGATAAGTAGGTGTAGTTTAAGCATAGTAGGAGTAGATCGAAAAATATGAAAAATATGAATCATTTGGATTGGGTGCTGCAAAAACCAACCATTCACAGTAGTTAAAAAATAAGGTTAATTGTTGGAACTAAGGGCTATTTAGAGAATTAGGGATAGGATTTAAAAGAAGGTTTATTTTGAAGTATTAAGAGAAGTAGGGGTAGTTTAAGCATAGTAGGAGAGATCAAAAAATATAAAAGATGATGAATCGTTTAAATTTGGTGGTGCAAAAACCAACCGTTCACAAAAGTTAAAATATAGGGGTAATTGTTGGAAGCAAGGGCTATTTAGAGAATTGGAGGTAGGATTAAAAAGAAGGACTATTTTGAAGTATTAAGAGAAGTCGGGGTAGTTTAAGCATAGTAGGGGTAGATCGAAAAATATGAAAGATGACGAGTCAATTTGATTGGGTGCTGCAAAAACCAATCCTTCACAGAAGTTAAAAAATTGGTGTAATTTTCAGAAGTAAGGGCTATTTAGATAATTAGGGGTAGCATTTAAAAGAAAGACTGTTTTGAAGTATTAAGACAAGTATGGGTATTTTAATCATAGTAGGGGTTGATCAACAAATATGAAAGATGATGAATCATTTGGATTGGGTGCTACAAAAACCAACCCTTCACAGAAGTTAAAAAATAGGGCTAATTGTTGGAAGGAAGTGATATTTATAGAATTAGGGGTAGGAATAAAAAGAAGCGTTGTTTTGAAGTATTAAGAGAAGTAGGGTTGTTTAAGTATAGTACGGTTAGATCGACAAATATGAAAGATGATGATTCGTTTGGATTGGGTGCTGCAAAAACCAATCCTTTACAATAGTTAAAAATTAGGGGTAATTGTTGAAAAGAAGGGCTATTTGGAGAATTATGGGTAGGATTAGAAAGAAGGAATGTTTTGAAGTATTAAGAGAAGTAGGGGTAGTTTAAGCATAGTAGGGGTAGATTGACAAATATGAAAGATGATGAATCATTTGCATTCGGTGCTCTAAAAACTAACCCTACACAAAATTAAAAAATAGGGGTAATTTATGGATGTAAGGGCTATTTAGAGAATTAGTGGTAGGATTAAAAAGAAGGGTTGTTTTGAAGTATAAAGAGAAATAGGGGTAGTTGGGGCATAGGAGGGGTAGAATGGAGAATATGAAAGATGTTGAATTGCTTAGATTAGTTGGTGCAAAACCAAACTTTCACAATAGTAAAAAAATAGGGGTTATTGTTGGAAGGAAGGGCTATTTAGAGAATTAGGGGAAGGATTAAAAAGAAGGGTTGTTTTCAAGTATTAACAGAAGTTAGGGTAGTTTAAGCATAGTAGGGTTAGATCGACAAATATGAAAGATGATGAATCATTTGGCTTGGGTGCTCCGAAAACCAACCCTTCACAGTAGTTAAAAAATAAGGGTAATTGCTGGAACTAAGGGCTGTTTAGAGAATTAGGTATAGGATTAAAAAGAAAGGCTATTTTGTAGTATTTAGAGAAGTAGGGGTAGTTTAAGCATTGTAGGGGTAGATCGAAAAATATAAAATATGACGAATCATTTTGATTGGGTGCTGCAAAAACCAATCCTTCACAGAAGTTAAAAAATAGGTGTAATTGTTGGAATTAAGGTCTATTTAGAGAATTAAGGGTAGGATTTAAAAGAAGGACTGTTTTGAAGTATTAAGACAAGTATGGGTATTTTAAGCACAGAAGGGGTAGATCGACAAATATGAAAGATGATGAATCATTTGGATTGGGTGCTGCAAAAACCAATCCTTCACAGTAGAAAAAAAATAGGAAGATGATGAATTGGGGTAATTGTTGGAAAGAATGGCTATTTAGAGAATTATGGGTAGGATTAAAAAGAAGGGTTGTTTCGAAGTATTAAGGGAAGTAGGGGTTGTTTAAGCATAGTAAGGGTAGATCGACAAATATGAAAGATGATGAATAATTTGGATTCGATGCTCCAAAAATTAACCCTTCATAAAAGTTAAAAAATAGGGGTAATTGTTGGAAGTAAGGGCTATTTAGAGAATTTGTGGTATGATTAAAAAGAAGGGTTGTTTTGAAGTATAAAGAGAAGTAGGGGTGGTTGGAGCATAGTAGGGGTAGAATGGCGAATATGAAAGACGATGAATTGTTTGAATTGGGTGGTGCAAAAACCAAACTTTCACAATAGAAAAAAATAGGGGCAATTGTTGGGAGGAAGTGTTGTTATGAGAATTAGGGGTAGGATTAAAAAGAAGGGTTGTTTTGAAGTATTAAGAGATGATGGGGTAGTTTAAGCATAATAGGGGTAGATCGACAAATATGAAAGATGATGAATCATTCGGCTTTGGTGCTGTGAAAACCAACCCTTCAAAGTAGTTAAAAAATAAGGGTAATTATTGTGACTAAGGGCTATTTACAGAATTAGGGATAGGATTAAAAAGAATGGCTATTATGAAGTACTAAGAGAAGTAGGAGTAGTTTAAACATAGTAGGAGCAAATCAATAAATATAAATGATGACGAATCGTTTAAATTAGTTGGTGCAAAAACCAACCTTCACAGAAGTTAAAAAAAGGGGTAATTTTTGGAAGTAAGGGCTATTTAGAGAATTAGAGGTAGGATTAAAGAGAAGGACTGTTTTGAAGTATTAAGAGAAGCAGGGTTAGTTTAAGCATAGTAGGGGTAGATCGAAAAATATGAAAGATGACGAATCATTTCTATTGGGTGCTACAAAAATTAGTCCTTCACAAAAGCTCAAAAATAGGTGTAATTGTCGGAAGTAAGGGCAATTTGGAGAATTAGGGGTAGGATTTAAAAGAAGGACTGTTTTGAAGTATTAAGACAAGTATGGGTATTTTAAGCATAGTACGGGTAGATCAACAAATATGAAAGATGATGACTCATTTGGATTGGATGCTACAAAAACCAACCCTTCACAGAAATTAAAAAATAGGGGTAATTGTAGGAAGGAAGGGCTACTTGGAGAATGAGGGGTAGGATTAAAAAGAAGCGTTGTCTTGAAGTATTAAGAGAAGTAGGGTTGTTTAAGTATAGTAGGGGTAGATCGACAAATATGATAGATGATGAATCGTTTGGTTTGGGTGCTGCAAAAACCAATCCTTCATAGTAGTTAAAAAGCAGGGGTAATTGCTGGAAAGAAGGGCCATTTAGAAAATTATGGGTAGGATTAAAAAGAAGGGTTGTTTTGAAATATTAAGAGAAGTTGGGGTAGTTTAAGCATAGTAGGGGTAGATCGACAAATATGAAAGATGATGAATCGTTTGGATTCGGTGCTCCAAAAACCAACCTTTCACAAAAGTTAAAAAATAGGGGTAGTTTTTGGATGTAAGGGCTATTTAGAGAATTAGTGGTAGGATTAAAACGAAGGGTTGTTTTGAACTGTAAAGAGAAGTAGGGGTAGTTGGAGCATAGTACGGGTAAAATGACGAATATGAAAGATGACGAATTGTTTGAATTGGGTGGTGCAAAAATGAAACTTTCACAATAGTAAAAAAAATAGGGGTAATTGTTGGAAGGAAGGGCTATTTAGATAATTAGGGGTAGGATTAAAAAGTAGGGTTGTTTTGAAGTATTAAGAGAAGTTGGGGTAGTTTAAGCATTGTAGGGGTAGATTGTCAAATATGAAAGACGTTGAATCATTTGGCTTGGGTGCTGCGAAAACCAACCCTCCAAAGTAGTTAAAAAATAAGGGTAATTGTTGGATGTAAGGGATATTAAGAGAATTAGGGGTAGGATTCAAAAGAAGGACCGTTTTAAAGTATTAAGAGAAGTAGGGGTAGTTTAAGCATAATAGGGTAGATCGACAAATATGAAAGATGATGAATCATTTAGATTGGGTGTTGCAAAAACCAACCCTTCATAGAAGTTAAAAAGTAGGGGAAGTTGCTGGAAGTACGGTCTATTTAGAGAATTAGAGGTAGGATTAAAAAGAAGGATTGTTTTGAAGTATTAAGATAAGTAGGGGTAGTTTAAGCATAGTAGGGATAGATCGACAAATATGAAAGATGACGATTATTTGGATTGGGTGCTGCAAAAACCAACCCTTCACAGATGTTAAAAAATAAGGGTAATTGTTAAAATTAAGGTTTATCTAGAGAATTAGGGGTAGGATTTAGAACAAGGATTGTTTTGAAGTATTAAGATAAGCATGGGAAGTTTAAGTACAGTAGTGGTATATCTACAAGTATGAAAGATGATGAATCATTTGGCTTGGGTGCTGCGAAAACCAACCCTTCACAGTAGTTAAAAAATAAGAGTAATTGTTGGAAGTAAGGATATTTAGAGAATTAGGGGTAGGATTTCAAAGAAGGACTGTTTTTAAGTATTAAGAGAAGTTGGGGTAGTTTAAGCATTGTAGGGTTAGATCGACAAATATGAAAGATGGTGAAGCATTCAGATTGGATGCAGCAAAATCAAACCTTTCATAGTGTTTAAGAATTAAGGGTAATTGTTGGAAATAAGGGATATTAAGAGAACTAGGGGTAGGAATAAAAAGATGGGATTTTTTGAAGTATTAAGATAAGTATGGGTAGTTTAAGCATAGTAGGGGTAGATCGACAAATATGAAAGATGATGAATCATTTGGATTGGGTGGTACAAAAACCAACCCTTACAGAAGTTAAAAAATACGGGTAATTGTTGGAAGTAAGGGCTATTCAGAGATTTAGGGGTAGGATTAAAAAGTAGCGTTGTTTTGAAGTATTAAGAGAAGTATGGTAGTTTAAGTATAGTAGGGGTAGATCGACAAATATGAAAGATGATGAATCGTTTGGATTGGGTGCTGCAAAAACCAATCCTTCACAGTAGTTAAAAAATAGGGGCAATTGTTGGAAAGACGGGTTATTTAGAGAATTATGGGAAGGAATAAATATAAGGGTTGTTTTGAAGTATTAAGAGAAGTAGGGGTAGCTTAAGCATAGTAGGGGTAGATCGAAAATAGGAAAGATGATGAATCATTTGGATTCGGTGCTCCAAAAACCAACCCTTCGCAGTAGTTAAAAAGTAGGGGTAATTGTTGCATGTAAGGGGTATTTAGAGAATTAGTGGTAGGATTAAAAAGAAGGTTGTTTTGAAGCATAAAGAGAAGTAGGGGTAATTTAAGCATAGTAGGGGTAGATCGACAAATGTGTAATATGACGAATTGTTTGGAGTGGGTGCTGTAAATACCAACCCTTCACAGTAGTTAAAAAAAATTGGGCTAATTGTATGATTTAAGGGCTATTTAGAGAATTAGGGGTAGGATTTAAAAGAAGGACTGTTTTGAAGTATTAAGATAAGCAGCGGTAGTTTAAGCATAGTAGGGGTAGATCGACAAACATGAAAGATGATGAATCATTTAGATTGGGTGCTGCCAAAACCAACCCTTCACAGAAGTTAAAAATGGAGGTAATTGTTGGAAGTAATTGCTATTTATAGAATTAGGGTGAAGATTTAAAAGAAGGACTGTTTTGAAGTGTTAAGATAAGTAGGGGTAGTTTAAGCATATTAGGGGTCGATCGACAAATATGAAAGATGATGAACCATTTGTGTAACACCCCGTAATTCTGTAACACTAGGATTCACAAATCAAGGAAGAATTAAAATTTAAAATCAAAAACAAGGGAAATGGGCTGCGCCATTGCGTTCGCCTCGGAATTCTTCATGAAAACGAGTCCGAGTTTGCGTAAATCGGAGCCCGTATGAGGAAGATATGTCCTCCGGAAGATTCAGCAAAGTTCAAATTTCAAAACAGGTCAAGTTCAAAATTCAAAACAGACCCAGATTGGGCTGGGCGGGAATTTTCCCGCCCAAGGCACCCAGGTCGACTGGGTAGTCGACCTGGGACACCCAGGTCGACTGGGTAGTCGACCTGGGGGTCGACCCCCCCTCCCCCCCCCCGCTTTTTCCAGCTTTCTGAACCTGGTTCGTTCCTCTGTATCTTGTCGTCATTCTGACCAGATTCGTTGACTTCTACACTATATAAACAGCCCTAGTCTCCTTCTCTATCAACAATTCTTCTCTACCCTTATGCTGCAAAGATTCTTAGTGAACATGGCTTCTTCTCCTCCTCTTAATTAAATAATAAATAGAATATATATATAATAAATCAAGACGACGAAGTGCTGCTAATGATTTTCAAGAAGAGGTTCAAGTCAAGCTAGGATTCAAGAGGAGGTTCAAACGACTTCAATGACTGTTTTTCTACGAATCATAGCAACGCCATCTTTCTTTTCTAATCTAATCTCTGTAAGTCAGTTATTTCTAGATTTGAACGTTTCTCTTTTCGTGACATGAAATTAAAGGAATAAAAGAGTATGCCAATTCTTTCTAATGAATTAATGCCTATTTCTTTGGACCAAATTAAGAACTGTTATGATTCGAGGACAAATAAGACTGTGACTATGAAACTATGGACCTTAGAACCATATGCCTCTTTGACTATGAACATTGCCTATAACTATGAACATTGCCTATGACTATGGACATTTGCCTATGACTACGACTGTGACTATGAGAATTATTTCCCTGACTAAGCCTATGCCTTTGATTAGGGAACATAAACTATTGCCTATGACATAACAAGGACAATTGTGACTAAACAACTGTGATTCATGACTAGGAATGTGTTTAAGTTTTTTGACTGTGAAATTGGGTCAAAACCCGATTATCTATTCTGTCTGTTCTTTGTTTTCTTTGGTTTTAGACCTTGGGAATTTACCTATTAAGTTAGGTGTACCCATGTTCTTGAACCTGCGCCTTTATTCTGTCTATTCTTGGTTTTAGACCTTGGGAATTTACCTATTAAGTTATGTCTACCCATGTTCTTGAACCGACGTCGTTATACAACCCTTTTTATGCCAGTTAGTATGTATATCTTTTGCATAGCATCTTTGGTTCATTCCCTGTTTTCTACGAACCTAGCTTTATTTATAATCTAGAATGAATCACGATTATACGAACGGTGGGAATGCGGTTTGGGCAAAATATGAAATTTACTAAAAATGTAGTTTAACTTGGAAATTGGCATAAATTGGGAACATGTATTATGGCATGTTCATAGAAATGCAAATTGGATAAATTTGACATGAATTATAAGATGTGTAATTTGAATCTAGTATTGACATGTAAATATATCATTTACATGAATAGCGAACTAGAGTAATAATTCTAGTTTGACGTGAATTAGAATGTTGAATCGGAATTGGATTAGCTAATTTGGCACGGTAAGTATATTGGCGTAAATGTGAAATTGGCCATAATTGGGAGTAATTGGCAGGTTTAGCAAAATCATGGTTAGTGACACTTAATTTGGTATAGTTTACACACCAAAAAGCATAAATATGATTTAGAGGGGGAAATGGCCCATAGTAATTGATGTAGACAGTTTACATTAAAAAGGTAATTAGGAAATAAGTAAATTAGGAATAATTTACTTATAGAATTTGGCCTAAATGAGGAAATGTAAATTTAGACAAATTAAAGGTTTATTAACGACATCTCTTTTAATGGTATACTAGAAAGTTCTAGGGTGACAGAGAGGACAGTGTCTAGGCTTGGGTTTGGAAAATACAAGTTTCCTGCTCTCCCTGGCTATCCCTAACTGATCCGACGGACGGGATGGTTACTTTCAAAACCTGATTCGAAAATTAACCAAAACCCTTTTGAAATTAGAAAACACGAATATACCTAACCCGAGGTTAGACTGAGTTGCGATGTAAACATGCCCGGAACGAACCGGCACATCTAGTAATCGCAATAATATCTGTCTAATGTGAGTGGTAGCGGCTTTAATTTATTTAGTTAAAGCTAGAACAAGAATGGTAGGGTTAAGTTAACTAAGACATTTAACCAATTCAACAAGATAACCAAACCAATGGGTGGGGTTAGGTTCATACAGACACATTTAAGCTAGAATGGGAGGGTTAAGTCTATAGGAACACTTAACCAACTTAACACAGTCGAGCTAGAATAGGAAGGCTAAGTCCATAGGGACACTTAACCAAACTTATGGTAACAAGACCAGATTTGTAGGGGTTAAGTAACTAAGAAAACACTTAACCAAACTAACATGTTAACCAGACTAGAAGGTAGGGTTAAGTAAAGTTGATACATTTAGCCAAATTAACATGTTAACTAGACTAGAGGTTGGGGTTAAGTAAATACACATAGCCAATTTGATATGTTATCTGGGCTAGACCGTAGGGTTAAGTAAACTTGAACACTTAACCATCAGATTGTGATAAAAGAATAGTGTTAAGTCTAAACATGAAGGGATAATACTTAACCATTAATAACATGTTAGTTAAAACAGACGGGCAAGTTTAAGTTAAAAAGGAACACTTAACCAATACAGGGTGAATGGGTAGGGTTAAGTAATAAGAAATACTTAACCAATATAACTTGGTTTGTGGTGGGGTTAAGTCAACATGAATTACTGATAACACTTAACCATTATAACAGGATGAATGAAGAGGATTAAGTTGGCTTGAATTGACTAATGACACTTAACCAATCCAAATTGACGGGAAACAGAACAAAGTAGTAAAACTTAATTAAGAAAACAACAATTCTGGAAACTAAGTGTTAAATCTTAGTTAGTAAAACTAAGTAGTAAGTCTTAGTATAACACGGGAAGGAGCGAATGTCCGTCTGAGTAGAAAGAAGGCTCCAACGAATTGGGTTACGAAGCCCGAGGCTTCGAGGGGACGTGAGGGTACTCTTGGTATCCCTCTGTGAGGCTGCAGATGATCCTCCTGGGCTCACAGAGGTTAAGGTCTGCGTAGAAGAACCAGGGGTATGCCTTGGTTGCAATACATGGCATCCTAAAGACCAGGATGGACCGGCGTGATTCGGCGAGAAAACGGTAGCCCTGTGATAGCAACTCGTCGTCTACCATCCATCCTTAGTCAATCGAGATACGTGAAACGGAAAGGCGGAGAACTCCAAAAGACCATATACTTGCTATCTAGTTATGGGTGAGGTTGGCCATAGGATAGTGGGGCAACGGGGGCCGACGTATAGTTCTCATTTTTCAAGGTGTGCCTTTCATTAGTTGAGGGAGGGGTCAAGTGGGACCATAGCCACTGGAATAAAAACAGACCTTAGCATCTGCATCGGCAGATATCTGAAAGCTCCCGACCGAGTTCTGTATTCCTTGATTTGCCCTATCACAGGACTCGGACCGCACATTACTAGACATGTGCATCTAGACAAGCGATAACGATTCGCGATACATGCGTGGGGAAGTATAGGAACATATACCACTCTAGGTAGTGTGTCCTAGACTTGGGGGCATCATTCGACAGGTAGCACAATCCCTAGTTGGACTAGGTGGCATAAATCCGGAATCCGAGAAGCGTTCAACAGATAGCGTAAACTCTAGTTAAATCTAGAAAGCACTTGATAGAAAACCCTAGAATTGATCTAGGTAATAAATAATGAATGTATGCCGGAAGGCAATGGAAAATACAGGGATTGGGATCACGTTTTCGTTACTAGTTGGGACTCTAGATAGGTGGTGCAGAGATATAGAAACCAGTATAACAAGGAAATAGCGAAGCAGCGAAAGTATTAGAGCATATCCAGTTTATCTTAGCTTAGCATATCCTGTGTTAATCTTTTCTAATCTTGCTGACCCTATCATCATGGTGTTATCTTGTATTCAGTTAATTCATGTTGTTTTGTTTTCCATGTTCACTTGCAAGAAGTTACTGAACTTACTCAGGCTTTATGTCTGACTCTGTTTTTCTTTCGTCTTCTTTTCTTCCGTTCCCCCCCCCCTAGGTAATAAAGGAGGGAATAGTATAGCTCAAGTTAAGTTGGACTGTCACTCTTTCCCATTTTGAAGATACGTCGAAGTTTTGCTTGGATTCTCTTTTCAGATGCTATGGCTGGCTCTTGCTAAAATTGGGGAATATAATTGTTGTTTTATGCTTCTTTATTTTGTAAGACAGATGATACTCTGATATTGTAAAGAAACCATTGTACAAACTATTTTATCAATAAAGCAAAGTTCTATTTTCCGCTGTTCAATTTCTGTTTGTCTTGTAATTTATCTGCATCTTTTACCCAAAATGCTCCATAGAACTTAGTGCATTCCCTTTGTGAGTGACACTAACGGACGTGGGGTGTTACACGTGGTATCAGAGCTGAAGGTTACCAGATCAGATAAAGGATTTGAAAAATTAATTTCAAAATGGTTTTTAAAGAAGCATTTTCAAGAGAAAAGATTTGTTTTAAAGACATATTCCCCATAGCCATACGCACTATCTTCTCTTCCTCTGTTTAAATTCTTGTCTCCTTCTTTCTTGAATCTCTGGGGCTCCTAGCTTTCTGGGAGGTAACCTCATCGAAGGGCAAAGTAGTGCCCGGCTTCCATCCATAGTCGTAGTTGTTTCATCTACTAGCAGTTTTCTTTCGAAGCTTGTAGGGTTTTCCGGACGATGGAGGCAATTTTCGAGAGATGTTTCAACATGAGTACACACGGAAGGGGATGCTGAGTTTGGCTAAGGAGCATAACCTTAGGATGAGGAATTCATGGATGTAGACTTAGCACACGAAGTTATAAAACCTAAGACAAGAGGAAGTATCTTTACTAGGGTATGATAGGGCATATACTTAAGGACAAGGGAAAGAACGAGGACGAGATTTTCAGAAGGATAAGTACATGCTTTCGCCACCAAGCATACCTAGGAGAAAGGTAGTCCGGTTGGAAGAGTCTAGTTTTCTGTTCGTACTATTTTCTTAGGTTCTAGCGCTTCTCATTTGTTCATATCCACTTCCATAGTTGGGTCTCTGCACCATAGTACTTGTATAGTAGAAAGATCCCACTAGAGTCTCAAATCCAATTGGTGGTCCGACCAGTTTATTTTTTTCGGTTAGTAGGGATTTGAGAATAGCTATCGAGTTTGCTTATATCATCTCACGTAGATCGTCTAAATTCGGGGGAGATATTCCTTGGGTGCTTGTCTGATATTGGTTTAGGCCTTTGGCGCTTGTACTTGAGGAATGTCGAGTTCGGTTTGGATGGTTTGCGTGAGAGATGAATAGTTCTGGCAGGCACTCCAAAGAGCACGTAGTGACCTTTTGACTCTTATAGTTATGGCATGGCGGATAAGACGGAAACCTCTAATCATCTTAGTACGTATACCTGGTACCGTGATTGACATCTTTTTATTTTGGAAAGGGAGATCTGGAACTTCACAATCGTGAAGTTAAATTAGTTAAGATATAGTGGAGTAAATCTCAAGAAGGCTAGATACTAGCATCATACCCTTTCCCTTGAGGGTGCATCCTTGATTTCTTTGTTTTAGAAGCTTTACACATAATTGTTTCGCTCTTTCCAAAGTATATCACCTAGGTTGTATCTTCGATCCTTAGGTAGAAGCCAATGGATGTAAACATGTATTTGAAACATGTTATGGTTGATGGTTGCAAGTGGTTGCAAATGGTTGCTCGTGGATACATATGCATACGTATTAGGCCCTAGATCAGTTCGGGCGCTTTCATATTGCATTTACAGATATGTATTTGTTTGTAAGTTGAGCTTGATATGGTATCATATGGATGTTGTTTATGGATGAATGGCTATGCACGCATGTAGTATTTACATAACTAGGGATGCTTGCATACATGATTGGACGCATGGCACTGACATGATTTGCATTAAGGAGGTCAACTGAATCAGTAGACCACCTGATTTTGCATTAGATAAAGACATATACACACGCTATGCATATGAACATGAAAGCATTAGAAATCTTTTAAGGACAATGAATGCCTGTGATTGAATGGTTGAGTAAATAGGTGATTGGATGGTAGGACACATTCTTCCTAACTTGAAGATTTCGGGGACGAAATCCTTTTAAGGGGGGAGAATGTAACACCCCGTAATTCTGTAACACTAGGATTCACAAATCAAGGCAGAATTAAAAGTTAAAATCAAAATCAAGGAAAACGGGCTGCGCAATTGCGTTCGACTCGGAATTCTTCATGAAAACGATCCGAGTTTGCGTAAATCGGAGTCCGTATGAGGAAGATATGGCCTCCAGAAGATTCAGCAAAGTTCAAACTTCAAAACAGGTCAAGTTCAAAATTCAAAACAGACCCAGATTCGGCTGGGCGGAAATTTTCCCGCCCAAGACACCCAGGTCAACTGGGTAGTCGACCTGGGGCACCCAGGTCGACAGGGTAGTCGACCTGGTTCTCCCAGGTCGACTGGGTAGTCGACCTGGGGGTCGACCCCCCTGCTTTTTCCAGCTTTCTGAACCAGGTTCGTTCCTCTATATCTAGACGTCATTCTGACCAGATTCGTTGACTTCTACACTATATAAACAACCCTAGTCTCCTTCTCTATTCACAATTCTTCTCTACCCTTATGTTTCAATGATTCTTAGGGAACATGGCTTCTTCTCCTCCTCTTAATTAACTAATAAATAGAATAATATATAAAATAAATCAAGACGACGAAGTGCTGCTAAAGATTTTCAAGAAAAGGTTCAAGTCAAACTAGGATTCAAGAGGAGGTTCAAACGACTTCAACGACTGTTTTTCTACAAATCATAGCCACGCCATCTTTCTTTTCTAATCTAATCTCTGTAAGTCAGTTATTTCTAGATTTGAACGTTTCTCTTTTCGTTACATGAAATTAAAGGAATAAAAGAGTATGCCAATTCTTTCTATTGAATCAATGCCTATTTCCTTGGACCAAATTAAGAACTGTTATGATTCGAGGACAAATAAGACTGTGACTATGAAACTATGGACCTTAGAACCATATGCCTCTTTGACTAAGAACATTGCCTATGACTATGAACATTGCCTATGACTATGGACATTTGCCTATGACTATGACTGTGACTATGAGAATTATTTCCCTGACTAAGCCTATGCCTTTGATTAGGGAACATAGACTATTGCCTATGACATAACAAGGACAATTGTGACTAAATACTTGTGATTCATGACTAGGAAAGTGTTTAAGTTTTTTGACTGTGAAATTGGGTCTAAACCCGATTATCTATTCTGTCTGTTCTTTGTTTTCTTTGGTTTTAGACCTTGGGAATTTAACTTTTAAGTTAGGTCTACCCATGTTCTTGAACCTACGCCTTTATTATGTCTATTCTTTGTTTTAGACCTTGGGAATTTATCTATTAAGTTAGGTCTACCCATGTTCTTGAACCGATGTCGTTATTCAACCCTTTTTATACCAGTTAGTATGTCTATCTTTTGCATAGCATCTTTGGTTCATTCCCTATTTTCTACGAACCTTGCTTTATTTATAATCTAGAATGAATCATGATTATACGAACGGTGGGAATGCGGTTTGGGTAAAATATGAAATTTACTAAAAACGTAGTTTAACTTGGAAATTGGCATAAATTGGGAACATGTATTATGGCATGTTCATAGAAATGCAAATTGGATAACTTTGACATGAATTATAAGATGTGTAATTTGAATCTAGTATTGACACGTAAATCTAGCATTTACATGAATAGTGAACTAGAGTAATAAGTCTAGTTTGACGTGAATTAGAATGTTGAATCGGAATTGGATTAGCTATTTTGGCACGGTAAGTATATTGGCGTAAATGGGAAATTGGCCATAATTAGGGGTAATTGGCAGGTTTAGCAAAATCATGGTTAGTGACACTTAATTTGGTATAGTTTACATACCAAAAAGCATAAATATGATTTAGAGGGGGAAATGTCCCATAGTAATTGATGTAGACAGTTTACATTAAAAGGGTAATTAGGAAATAAGTAAATTAGGAATAATTTACTTATAGAATTTGGCCTAAATGAGGAAATGTAAATTAAGACAAATTAAAGGTTTATTAACGACATCACTTTTAATGGTACACCAGAAAGTTCTAGGGTGACAGAGAGGATAGTGTCTAGGCTTGGGTTTGGAAAATACAAGTTTTCTGCTCTCCCTAGCTATCCCTAAATGATCCGATGGACGGGATGGTTACTTTCAAAACATGATTCGAAAATTAACCAAAACCCTTTTGAACTTAGAAAACACGAATATGCCTAACCCGATGTTTGACTGAGTTGCGATGTAAACCTGCCCGGAACCAACCGGCACATCCAGTAATCACAATAATATCTGTCTAATGTGAGTGGTAGCGGCTTTAATTTATTTAGTTAAAGCTAGAACAAGAATGGTAGGGTTAAGTTAACTAAGATACTTAACCAATTCAACAAGATAACCAAACCGATGGGTTGGGTTAGGTTCATACAGACACAGTTAAGCTAGAATGGGAGGGTTAAGTCTATAGGAACACTTAACCAACTTAACACTGTCGAGCTAGAATATGAGGGCTAAGTCCATAGGGACACTTAACCAAACTTATGGTAACAAGACCAGATTTGTAGGGGTTAAGTAACTAAGAAAACACTTATCCAAACTAACATGTTAACTAGACTAGAAGGTGGGGTTAAGTAAAGTTGATACACTTAGCCAAATTAACATGTTAACTACACTAGAGGTTGGGGTTAAGTAAATACACTTAGCCAATTTGATATGTTATCTGGGCTAGACCGTAGGGTTAAGTAAACTTGAACACTTAACCATCAGATTGTGATAAAAGAATAGGGTTAAGTCTAAACATGAAGGGATAATACTTAACCATTAATAACATGTTAGTTAAAACAGACGGGCAAGGTTAAGTTAAAAAGGAACACTTAACCAATACAGGGTGAACGGGTAGGGTTAAGTAATAAGAAATACTTAACCAATATAACTTGGTTTGTGGTGGGGTTAAGTCAACATGAATTACTGATAACACTTAACTAGTATAACAGGATGAATGAAGAGGGTTAAGTTGGCTTGAATTGACTAATGACACTTAACCAATCCAAATTGACGGGAAAGGGAACTAAGTAGTAAACCTTAATTAAGAAAACAACGATTATGGAAACTAAGTGGTAAATCTTAGTTAGTAAAACTAAGTAGTAATTCTTAGTATAACACGGGAAGGAGCGAATGTCCGTCTGAGTAGAAAGAAGGCTCCAACGAATTGGGTTACAAAGCCCGAGGCTTCGAGGGGACGTGAGGCTACTCTTGGTATCCCTCTGTGAGGCTGTAGATGATCCTCCTGGGCTCACAGAGGTTAAGGTCTGCGTAGAAGAACCAGGGGTATGCCTTGGTTGCAATACATGGCAACCTAAAGACCCGGATGGACCGTCGTGATTCGGCGAGAAAACGGTAGCCATGTGATAGCAACTCGTCTTCTACCATCCATCCTCAGTCAATCGAGATACGTGAAGCGGAAAGGCGGAGAACTCCAAAAGACCATATACTTGCTATCTAGTTATGGGTGAGGATGGCCATAGGATAGTGGGGCACCGGGGGCCGGCGTATAGTTCTCATTTTTCAAGGTGTGCCTTTCATTAGTTGAGGGAGGGTTCAAGTGGGACCATAGCCACTGGAATAAAAACAGACCTTAGCATCTGCATCGGCAGATATCTGAAAGCTCCCGACCAAGTTCTGTATTCCTTGATTTGCCCTGTCACAGGACTCGGACCGCGCATTACAGGACATGTGCATCTAGACAAGCGATAACGATTCGCGATTCATGCGTGGGGAATTATAGGAACATATACCACTCTACGTAGTGTGTCCTAGACTTGGGGGCATTGTTCGACAGGTAGCATAATCCCTAGTTGGACTAGGTGGCATAAATCCTGAATCCGAGAAGCATTCAGCAAATAGCGTAAACTCTAGTTAAATCTAGAAAGCACTTGATAGAAAACCCTAGATTTGATCTAGGTAATAAATAATGAATGTATGCCGGAAGGCAACGGAAAATACAGGGATTGGGATCACGTTATCGTTACTAGTTGGGACTCTAGATAGGTGGTGCAGAGATATAGAAACCAGTATAACAAGGAAATAGCGAAGTGGCGAAAGTATTAGAGCATATCCATTTAATCTTAGCTTAGCATATCCTGTGTTAATCTTGTCTAATCTTGCTGACCCTATCATCATGGTGTTATCTTGTATTCAGTTAATTCATGTCGTTTTGTTTTCCATGTTCAGATGTTAGAAGTTACTGAACTTACTCAGGCTTTATGCCTGACTCTGCTTTTCTTTCGTCTTCTTTTCTTCCATTTCCCCCACCAGGTAATAAATAAGGGAATAGTATAGCTCAGGTTAAGTTGGACTGTCACTCTTTCCCAGCTTGAAGATTTGTCGAAGTTTTGCTTGGATTCTCTTTTCAGATGCTATGGCTGGCTCTTGCTAAAATTAAGGAATATAATTGTTGTTTTATGATTCTTTATTTTGTAAGACAGATGATACTCTGATATTGTAAAGAAACCATTGTACAAACTATTTTATCAATAAAGCAAAGTTCTATTTTCCGCTGTTTAATTTCTGTCTGTCTTGTAATTTATCTGCATCTTTTACCCAAAATGCTACATAGAACTTAGTGCATTCCCTTTGTGAGTGACACTAACGGACGTGGGGTGTTACAATTTGGATTGGGTTCAGCAAAAAAGAACCCTTCACAGTAGTTAACAAAATAAGGCTAATTGTTGGAGCTAAGGGCTATTTAGAGAATTAGGGATAGGATTAAAAAGAAGGGCTATTTTGAAGTAGTAAGAGAAGTAGGGGTATTTTAAGTATAGTAGGTGTAGATCGATAAATATGAAAGATGATGAATCATTTAGATTAGGTGATGCAAAAACAACCCTTCACAGAAGTTAAAAAATAGTGGTAATTGTTTGAAGTAAGGGCTATTTGGATAATTAGAGGTAGGATTAAAAAGAAGGACTGTTTTGAAGTATTAAGTGAAGCAGGGGCTGTTTAAGCATAGTAGGGGCAGATCGACAAATATGAAAGATGATGAATCATATGGATTGGGTGTTGCAAAAACTAACCCATCACAGAAGTAAAATAATAGGTACAATTTTTGGAAGTAATGGCTATTTAGAGAATTAGGGGTAGGATTTAAAAGAAGAACTATTTTGAAGTATTAAGGTAAGTATGTGTAGTTTAAGCATAGTAGGGGTTGATCGACAAATATGAAAGATGATGAATAATTTGGATTGGGAGCTACAAAAACCAACCCTTCATAGATGTGAAAAATAGCGGTAATTGCTGGAAGTAAGGGCTATTTAGAGAATTAGTGGTTGGACTAAAAAGAAGGGTTTTTTTTGAAGTATAAAGAGAAGTAGGGGGTTGTTTGAGCATAATAAGGGTATATCGATGAATAAGAAAGATGATGAATTGTCTGGATTGGGTGCTGCAATAGCCAAACCTTCGCAATAGTAAAAAATAGGGGTAACTGTTGGAAGGAAGGGCTATTTAGAGAATTAAGGATAAGGTTAAAAAGAAGGGTTGTTTTGAAGTATTAAGAGAAGTTGGGGTAGTTTAAGCATAGTGGGGGTAGATCGACAAATATGGAGGATGATGAATCATTTGTATTGGGTGCTGCAAAAACCAGCCCTTCGAAGTAGTTCAAAAATAAGGGTAATTTTTGGAAGTAAGGGCTATTTAGAGAATTAGGGGTAGGATTTAAAAGAAGGACTGTTTTAAAGTATTAAGAGAAGTAGGGGTAGTTTAAGCATTATAGGGGTAGATCGAAAAATATGAAAGATGATGAATCGTTTAGATTGGGTTCTGCAAAAACCAACCCTTCACAGAAGTTGAAAAATAAGGGTATTTGTTGGAAGTAAGGGCTATTTGGAAAACCAGGGTTAGAATTTAAAAGAAGGACTGCTTTGAAATATTAAGAGAAGTATGGGTAGTTTAAGCATTATAAGGGTAGATCGACAAATATGAAAGATGATGAATCGTTTGGATTGGGTTCTGCAAACACCCACCCTTCATAGAAGTTAAAAAATAATAGTATTTGTTGGAAGTAAGGGCTATTTAGAGAATTAGAGGTAGGGTTAAAAAGAAGGACTGTTTTGAAGTATTAAGAGAAGAAGGGGTAGTTTAAGCATAGTTGGGGTAGATCGACAAATATGAAAGATGATGAGTCATTTGGATTGGGTGCTGCAAAAACAAACCCTTCACAGAAATTAAAAAATAGGGGTAATTGTTAGAAGTAAGGGTTATTTAGAGAATTATAGGTAGGATTTAAAATAAGGATTGTTTTGAAGTATTAAGATAAGTATGGGTAGTTTAAGCATAGTAGGGGAAATCGACAAATGTGAAAAATGATATGATGTTTCTATTGGGGGTAGGATTTAAAA
Source organism: Allium sativum (assembly GCA_030737875.1). Lineage (NCBI taxonomy): Eukaryota > Viridiplantae > Streptophyta > Magnoliopsida > Asparagales > Amaryllidaceae > Allium > Allium sativum. The sequence continues at coordinate 256,739,848 of CM060926.1, read as the reverse complement.
GAAGGACTGTTTTGAAGTTTTAATATATGTATGGGTAGTTTAAGCATAGTAGGGTTAGATCGAAAATATGAAAGATTATGAATAATTTGGATTGGGTGCTACAAAAACCAACCCTTTACAGAAGGTAAAAATACGGGTAATTGTTATAACTAAGGGCTATTTAGAGAATCGGGGGTAGGATTAAAAAGAAGCGTTGTTTTGAACTGTTAGGAGAAGTAAGGGTATTTTAAGCATAGTAGAGGTAGATCGACAAATATGAAAAATGATGAATCATTTGGATTAGGTGCTGCAAAAACCAATCCTTCACAGAAGTTAAAAAATAAGTGTAATTGTTGGAAGTAAGGCGTATTTAGAGAATTGGGGGTCGGATTTAAAAGAAGGATTGTTTTGAAGTACTAAGATAAGTATGGGTAGTTTAAGCATAGTAGGGGTAGATTGACAAATATGAAAAATGATGAATCATTTGGATTGGGTGCTACAAAAACCAATCCTTCACCGAAGTTAAAAAAATAGGGGTAATTGTTCGAAGTAAGGGCTATTTAGAGAACTAGGGATAGGATTAAAAAGAAGCGTTGTTTTGAAGTATTAAGAGAAGTGGGGTAGTTTAAGCATAGTAGGGGTAGATCGAAAAATATGAAAGATGATGAATGGTTGGGATTGGGTGCTGCCAAAACCAATTCTTCACAGTAGTTAAAAAGTAGGGGTAATTGTTGGAATGAAGGACTATTTGGAGAATTAGGGGTAGGATTAAAAATAAGGGTTGTTTTGAAGTATTAAGAGAAGTAGTGGTAGTTTAAGCATAGTAGGGGTAGATCGACAAATATGAAAGATGATGAATCATTTGGATTGGGTGCTCCGAAAACCAACCCTTCACAGAAATTAAAAAATAGGGGTAATTGTTAGAAGTAAGAGCTATTTCGAGAAATAGTGATAGGATCAAAAAGAAGCGTTGTTTTGAAGTATAAAGAGAAGTAGGGGTAGTTTAAGCGTAATAGGGGTAGATCGACGAGTATGAAAGATGATGAATTGTTTGGATTGGGTGCTGCAAAAACCAATCCTTCACAACACCAAAAAAAATAGGTAATTGTAGGAAGGAAGGGTTATTTAGCGAATTAGTGTTGGATTAAAAAGAAGGGTTGTTTTGTAGTAATAAGAGAAGTAGGGGTAGTTTAAGCATATTAGGGGCAGATCGACAAATATGATAGATGACGAATCGTTTGGATTGGGTTCTGCAAAAACCAATCCTTCGCAGTAGTTAAAAAGTAGGGGTAATTTTTGGAAAGGAGGTCTATTTAGAGAATTAGGGGAGGATTAAAAATAAGGGTTGTTTTGAAGTATTAAGAGAAGTAAGGGTAGTTTAAGCATAGTAGGGGTAGATTGACAAATATGAAAGATGATGAATCATTTTGAATGGGTGCTCCAAAAACCACCCTTCCACATAAATTAAAAAAAAAGGTAATTGTTGGAAGTGAAAGCTATTTAGGGAATTAGTGGTAGGTTCAAAACGAAGGGTTGTTTTGAAGTATGAAGAGTAGCAGGGGTAATTTAAGCATAGTAGGGGTAGATCGACGAATACGAAAGATGATAAATTGTTGGGATTAGATGCTGCAAAAACAATTCCTTCACAATAGTAAAATAATAGGCATAATTGTTGGAAGGAAGGGCTATTTAGAGAATTAGGGGTAGGATTAAAAAGAATGCTGTTTTTAAGTATTAAGAGAAATTGGGGTGGTTTAAGCATAGTAGGGTAGATCGACATATATAAAAAGATGATGAATCATTTGGATTGGGTGCTGCAAAAACCAACCCTTCACACTAGTTAAAAATAAGGGTAATGGTTGGAAGTAAGGGCTATTTAGAGAATTAGGGGTAGGCTTTAAAAGAAGGATTGTTTTGAAGTATTAAGATAAGTAGGGGTAGTTTGAGCATAGTAGGGTAGATCGACAAATATGAAATACGATGAATCATTTGGATTGGGTGCGGCAAAACCCAACCCGTCACAAAAATTAAAAAATAGGGGCAATTGTGGGAAGTAAGGGCTATTTAGAGAATTAGGGTAGGATTTAAAAGAAGGATTGTTTTGGAGTATTAAGATAAGTAGGGGTAGTTTATGCATAGTAGGAGTAGATCGAAAAATATGAAAGATGATGAATCATTTGGATTGGGTGCTGCAAAAACCAACCCTTCACAGTTCTTAAAAAATAAAGGTAATTGTTCGAACTAAGGGCTATTTAGAGAATTAGGGATAGGATTTAATAAAAGGGCTATTTTGAAGTATTAAGAGAAGTAGGGGTAGTTTAAGCATAGTAGGGGTAGATCGACAAATATGAAAGATGATGAATCGTTTAGATTGGGTGATTCAAAAACCAATCCTTCACAGAAGTTAAAAAATAGGGGTAATTGTTGGAAGCAAGGTCTATTTAGAGAATTACAGGTAGGATTAAAAAGAAGTACTGTTTCAAAGTATTAAGAGAAGTAAGGGTAGTTTAAGCATAGTAGGGGTAGACCGACAAATATGAAAGAAGATGAATCATTTGGATTGGGTGCTGCGAAAACCAACCCTTCACAGAAGTTAAATAATAGTGGTAATTGTTGGAAGTATGATCTATTTAGATAATTAAGGGTAGGATTTAAAAGGACTTTTTTGAGGTATTAAGATAAGATGGGTAGTTTTAGCATAGTAGGGGTAGATCGACAAACCGGAAAGATGATGAGTCATTTGGATTGGGTGCTACAAAAATGAACCCTTCACATAAGTTAAAAAATAAGGGCAATTGTTGGAAGTAAGGGCTATCTAGGGAATTAGGGATAGGATTAAAAAGAAGCGTTGTTTTGAAGTATTAAGATAAGTAGGGGTAGTTTAAGCATAGTAGGGGTATAAAGACAAATATGAAAGGGGATGAATCTTTTGGATTGGGTGCTGCAAAAACCAATCCTTCATAGTAGTTAAAAAATAGGGGTAATTGTTGGAAATAAGGGCTATTTATAGAATTAGGGGTAGGATTAAAAATAAGGGTTGTTTTGAAGTACTAAGAGAAGTAAGGGTAGTTTAAACATAGTAGGGTTAAATCGACAAATATGAAAGATGATGAATCATTTGGATTGGGTGCTCCAAAAACCAACCCTTCATAGAAGTTAAAAAATAGGGGTAATTGTTGGATGTAAGGGCAATTTAGAGAATTAGTGGGAGGATTAAAAGTAAGGACTGGTTTGAAGTATAAAGAGAAGTAGGGGTAGTTTAAGCATAGTACGGGCAGATCCACAAATATGAAAGTTGATGTATTGTTTGGATTAAGTGCTGCAAAAACCAATCCTTCAAAATAGAAAAAAGATAGGGGTATTTGTTGGAAGGAAAGGCTATTTAGATATTTAGGTTTAGGATTAAAATGAAGACTGGTTTGAAGAATTAAGAGAAGTAGGGGTAGTTTAATCATAGTAGGGGTAGATCGACAAATATGAAAGATGATGAATCATTTGGGTTGGGTGCTGCAAAAACCAACCCTTCCCAAACGTTAAAAAATTGGTGTAATTGTTGGAAGTAAGGCCTATTTAGAGAATTAGGGGTAGGATTTAAAAGAAGGACTGTTTTAAAGTATTAATATAGGTATGGGTAGTATAAGCATAGTGGGGGTAGATCGGCAAATATGATAAATGATGAATCATTTGGATTAGATGCTACGAAAACCAACCCTTCACAGAAGTAAAAAAATAGGGGTAATTGCTGGAAGTAAGGGCTATTTAGGGAATTAGGGATAGGATTAAAAAGAAGCGTTGTTCTGAAGTATTAAGAGAAGTAGGGGTTGTTTAAGCATAGTAGGAGTAGTTCGACAAATATAAAAGATGATGAATCGTTTGGATTGGGTGGTGCAAAAATCCATCCTTCACAGAAGTTAAAAAGTAGAGGTAATTGTTGGAAAGACGGGATATTTAGATAATTATGGGTAGGATTAAAAATAAGGGTTGTTTTGAAGTATTAAGAGAAGTAGTGGTGGTTTAAGCATAGTAGGGGTAGATCGATAAATATGAAAGATGATGAATCATTTCGATTGTATGCTCCAAAAACCAACCATTCACAGAAATTAAAAAATAGGGGTAATTGTTCGAAGTAAGGGATATTTATAGAATTAGTGGTAGGATAAAAAAGAAGCGTTGTTTTGAAGTATTAAGAGAAGTAGGGCGTAGTTTAACCATAGTAGGGGGAGGTCGACAAATATGAAAGATGATGAATCGTTTGGATTGGGTGCTGCAAAAACCAATCCTTCACAGTAGTTAAAAAGTTGGGGTAATTGTTGGAAAGAAGGGTTATTTATAGAACTAGGGGTAGGATTAAAAATAAGGGTTGTTTCGAAGTAATAGGAGAAGTAGTGGTAGTTTAAGCATAGTAGGGGTAGATCGACAAATATGAAAGACGATGAATCATTTGGATTGGGTGCTTCAAAAACTAACCATTCACAAAAATTAAAAAATAGGGGTAATTGTTGGAAGTATGGGCTATTTAGTGAATTTGTGGTAGGTTCAAAACGAAGGGTTGTTTTGAAGTATAAAGAGAAGTAGGGGTAGTTTAAGAATAGTAGAGGTAGATCGACGAATACGAACGATGATGATTTGTTTGGATTAGGTGCTGCAAAAACCAATCCTTCACAATAGTTAAAATATAGGCATAATTGTTGGAAGGAAGGGCTATTTAGAGAATTTGGGGTAGGATTAAAAAGAAGGGTTATTTAGAAGTATTAAGAGAAGTTGGGATGGTTTAAGCATTGTAGGGGTAGATCGACAAATATAAAAGATGACGAATCATTTGGATTGGTTGTTGCAAAAACCAACCCTTCACACTAGGTAAAAAATAAAGGTAATTGTTGGAAGTGAGGGCTATTTAGAGAATTAGGGGTAGAATTTAAAAGAAGGACTGTTTTGAAGTATGAAGATAAGTAGGTGTAGTTTGAGCATAGTAGGGGTAGATCGACAAATATGAAATACGATGAATCGTTTGGATTGGGTGCTGCAAAAACCAACCCTTCACAGAAATTAAAAAATAGGGGTAATTGTTTGAAGTAAGGGCTATTTAGAGAATTAGGGGTAGGATTTAAAAGAAGGATTGTTTTGAAGTATTAAATTAAGTTGGGGTAGTTCAAGCATAGTAGGTGTAGATCGACAAATATGAAAGATGATGAATCATTTGGATCGGGTGCTGCAAAAACCAACCCTTCAAAGTTGTTTACAAATAAGGGTATTTTTTGGAACTAAGGGCTATTTAGAGAATTAGGGATAGGATTTAAAAGAAGGGCTATTTTGAACTATGAAGAGAAGTAGGGGTAGTTAAAGCATAATAGGGGTAGATCGACAAATATTATAGATCATGAATCGTTTTGATTGGGTGATGCAAAAACCAACCCTTCACAGAAATTAAAAAAAAGGGTAATTTTTGGAAGCAAGGGCTATTTAGAGAATTACAGGTAGGATTAAAAAGAAGGACTGTTTTGAGGTATTAAGAGAAGTAGGGGTCGTTTAAGCATAGTAGGGGTAGATCGACAAATATGAAAGATGATGAGTCATTTGGATTGGATGCTACAAAAACCAACCCTTCACAGTAGTTAAAAAATAGGGGTAATTGTGGGAAGTAAGGCCTATTTAGAGAATTTGGGGTAGGACTTAAATTAAGGACTGTTTTGAAGTATTAAGATAAGTATGGGTGGTTTTAGCAAAGTAGGGGTAGATCGACAAACATGAAAGATGATGAATCATTTGGATTGTGTGCTACAAAAATGAACCCTTCAATAAAGTAAAAAAATTAGGGGTAATAGTTTGAAGTAAGGGCTATCTAGAGACTTAGGGATAGGATTAAAAAGAACCGCCGTTTTGAAGTATTAAGAGAAGTATGGGTAGTTTAAGCATAGTAGGGGTATATCGACAAATATGAAAGATGATGAATCATTTGGATTGGGTGCTGCAAAAACATATCCTTCACAGTAGTTAAAATATAGGGGTAATTGTTGTAAAGTAGGGTAATTTAGAGAATTAGGGGTAGGATTAAAAATAAGGTTTGTTCATAAGTACTAAGAGAAGCAGTGGTAGTTAAGCATAGTAGGGGTAGATCGACAAATATGAAAGATGATGAAACATTTAGATTGGATGCTTCAAAAACTAACTCTTCACAGAAATTAAAAAATGGAGGAAATTGTACGAAGTAAGGGCTATTTTGAGAATTAGTGGTAGATCAAAAAGAAAGGTTGTTTTGAAGTACAAAGAGAAGTAGGTGTAGTTTAAGCATAGTAGGGGTAGAACGACGAATATGAAAGATGATGAATTGTTTGGATTAGGTGCTGCAAAAACCAATCCTTCACAAAAGTAAATAAATAGAGCTAATTGTAGGAAGGAAGGGCTGATTTGAACTATTAAGAGAAGTAGGGGTTGTTTAAGCATAGTAGGGTTAGATCGACAAATATAAAAGATGATGAATCATTTGGATTGGGTGCTGTAAAAACCAACCCTTCACAGCTATTAAAAAATAAGGGTAATTGTTAGAATTAAGGGCTATTTAGAGAATTAGGGATATAAATTAAAAGAAGGGTTGTTTTGAAGTATTAAGGGAAGTAGTGGTAGTTTAAGCATAGTAGTGGTAGATCGACAAATATGAAAGACGATGAATCATTTGGATTGGGTGATGCAAAATCCAACCTTTCAAAGAAGTTAAAAAATAGGGGTAATTGTCAGAAGAAAGGGCTATTTAGAGAAGTAGAATTAGGATTAAAAAGAAGGACTATTTTGAAGTATTAAGAGAAGTCGGGGTAGTTTAGGCATAGTAGGGGTAGATCGACAAATATGAAAGATGATGAATCATTTGGATTGGGTGCTGCAAAAACCAACCCTTCACAACAGTTAAAAAATAGGGGTAATTGTTGGAAATGAGGCCTATTTAGAGAATTAGGGGAAGGATTTAATAGAAGGACTGTTTGGAAGTATTAAGATAAGTATGGTTAGTTTAAGCATAGTAGGGGTAGATCGACAAATATGAAAGATGATGAATCATTTGGATTGGGTGCGACAAAAACAAACCCTTCACAGAAGTTAAAAAATAGGGGTAATTGTTGGAAGTAAGGGCTATTTGGAGAATTCGAGATAGGACTAAAAAGAAGCATTGTTTCGAAGTTTTAAGAGAAGTAGGGGTAGATTAAGCATAATATGGGGTAGTTCGACAAATATGAAAGATGATGAATCGTTTGGATTGGTTGCTGCGAAAACCAATCGTTCACAGTATTTAAAAAGTAGAGTTAATTGTTGGATAGAATGGCTATTTAGAAAATTACGGGTAGGATTAAAAATAAGGGTTGTTTTGAAGTATATGGATAAGTAGGGTAGTTGTTGGAAGTAAGCGCTATTTAGAGAATTAGTGGTAGGATCAAAATGAAGGGTTATTTTGACGTATGAAGAGAAGTAAGGGTAGTTTAAGCATAGTAGGGGTAGATTGACGAATACGAAAGACGATGAATTGTTTGGATTAGGTGCTGCAAAAATCAATCCTTCGCAATAGTAAAAAAAATATGGGTAATTGTTGGAAGTAAGGGCTATTTAAAGAATTAGGGTTAGGATTAAAAAGAAGGGTTGTTTTGAAGTATTAAGGGAAATTGGGGTAGTTTAAGCATAGTAGGGGTAGATCGACAAATACGAAAGACGATGAATCATTTGGATTGGGTGCTGTAAAAACCAACCCATACAGCAGTTAAAAAATAAGGGTAATTGTTGGAAGTAAGGGCTATTTATAGAATTAGGGTTAGGGTTTAAAAGAAGGAATGTTTTGAAGTATTAAGATAAGTAGGGGTAGTTTAAGCATAGTAGGGGTAGCTCGATAAATACGAAAGATGACGAATCATTTTGATTGGGTGCTGTAAAAACCGACCCCTCACAGAAGTTAAAAAATAGGGGTAATTGTTGAAAGTAAGGGCTATTTAGAGAATTAGGGGGAGGATTTCAAAAGAAGGATTGTTTTGAAGTATTAAAAAAAGTAGGGGTAGTTTAAGCATAGTAGGGGTAGATCGACAAATATGAAAGATGTTGAATCATTTGGATTGGGTGATGCAAAAACCAACCCTTCACAGTTGTTAAAAAAATAAGGGTAACTTTTGGAACTAAGGGCAATTTAGGGAATTAAGGATAGGATTTAAAAGAATGGTTGTTTTGAAGTATTAAGGGAAGTTTGGGTGTTTAAGCATAATAGGGGTAGATCGACAAATACGAAAGATGATGAATCGTTTAGATTGGGTGATGCAAAAACCAACACCTTACAGAAGTTGAAAAATAGGGGTAATTGTTATTAGTGAGGGTTATTTAGAGAATTACAGGTAGGATTAAAAAGAAGGACTGCTTAGAAGTATTAAGAGAAGTAGAGGTAGTTTAGGCATAGTAGGGGTAGATCGATAAATATGAAAGATGATGAATCATTTCGATTGTATGCTCCAAAAACCAACCATTCACAGAAATTAAAAAATAGGGGTAATTGTTCGAAGTAAGGGATATTTATAGAATTAGTGGTAGGATAAAAAAGAAGCGTTGTTTTGAAGTATTAAGAGAAGTAGGGGGTAGTTTAACCATAGTAGAGGGAGGTCGACAAATATGAAAGATGATGAATCGTTTGGATTGGGTGCTGCAAAAACCAATCCTTCACAGTAGTTAAAAAGTTGGGGTAATTGCTGGAAAGAAGGGTTATTTATAGAACTAGGGGTAGGATTAAAAATAAGGGTTGTTTCGAAGTAATAGGAGAAGTAGTGGTAGTTTAAGCATAGTAGGGGTAGATCGACAAATATGAAAGACGATGAATCATTTGGATTGGGTGCTTCAAAAACTAACCATTCACAAAAATTAAAAAATAGGGGTAATTGTTGGAAGTAAGGGCTATTTAGGGAATTTGTGGTAAGTTCAAAACGAAGGGTTGTTTTGAAGTATAAAGAGAAGTTGGGGTAGTTTAAGAATAGTAGAGGTAGATCGACGAATACGAACGATGATGATTTGTTTGGATTAGGTGCTGCAAAAACCAATCCTTCACAATAGTTAAAATATAGGCATAATTGTTGGAAGGAAGGGCTATTTAGAGAATTTGGGGTAGGTTTAAAAAGAAGGGTTATTTTGAAGTATTAAGAGAAGTTGGGATGGTTTAAGCATTGTAGGGGTAGATCGACAAATATAAAAGATGACGAATCATTTGGATTGGTTGTTGCAAAAACCAACCCTTCACACTAGGTAAAAAATAAAGGTAATTGTTGGAAGTGAGGGCTATTTAGAGAATTAGGGGTAGAATTTAAAAGAAAGACTGTTTTGAAGTATGAAGATAAGTAGGGGTAGTTTGAGCACAGTAGGGGTAGATCGACAAATATGAAATACGATGAATCGTTTGGATTGGGTGCTGCAAAAACCAGCCCTTCACAGAAATTAAAAAATAGGGGTAATTGTTTGAAGTAAGGGCTATTTAGAGAATTAGGGGTAGGATTTAAAAGAAGGATTGTTTTGAAGTATTAAATTAAGTTGGGGTAGTTCAAGCATAGTAGGTGTAGATCGACAAATATGAAAGATGATGAATCATTTGGATCGGGTGCTGCAAAAACCAACCCTTCACAGTTGTTTACAAATAAGGGTATTTTTTGGAACTAAGGGCTATTTAGAGAATTAGGGATAGGATTTAAAAGAAGGGCTATTTTGAACTATGAAGAGAAGTAGGGGTAGTTAAAGCATAATAGGGGTAGATTGACAAATATTATAGATCATGAATCGTTTTGATTGGGTGATGCAAAAACCAACCCTTCACAGAAATTAAAAAAAAGGGTAATTTTTGGAAGCAAGGGCTATTTAGAGAATTACAGGTAGGATTAAAAAGAAGGACTGTTTTGAGGTATTAAGAGAAGTAGGGGTCGTTTAAGCATAGTAGGGGTAGATCGACAAATATGAAAGATGATGAGTCATTTGGATTGGGTGCTACAAAAACCAACCCTTCACAGTAGTTAAAAAATAGGGGTAATTGTGGGAAGTAAGGCCTATTTAGAGAATTTGGGGTAGGACTTAAATTAAGGACTGTTTTGAAGTATTAAGATAAGTATGGGTGGTTTTAGCAAAGTAGGGGTAGATCGACAAACATGAACCGCTGTTTAGAGACTTAGGGGTAATAGTTTGAAGTAAGGGCTGTCTAGAGACTTAGGGATAGGATTAAAAAGAACCGCTGTTTTGAAGTATTAAGAGAAGTATGGGTAGTTTAAGCATAGTAGGGGTATATCGACAAATATGAAAGATGATGAATCATTTGGATTGGGTGCTACAAAAACCAATCCTTCACATTAGTTAAAATATAGGGGTAATTGTTGTAAAGTAGGGTAATTTAGAGAATTAGGGGTAGGATTAAAAATAAGGTTTGTTCATAAGTACTAAGAGAAGCAGTGGTAGTTAAGCATAGTAGGGGTAGATCGACAAATATGAAAGATGATGAAACATTTAGATTGGATGCTCCAAAAACTAACTCTTCACAGAAATTAAAAAATAGAGGAAATTGTACGAAGTAAGGGCTATTTTGAGAATTAGTGGTAGATCAAAAATAAAGGTTGTTTTGAAGTACAAAGAGAAGTAGGTGTAGTTTAAGCATAGTAGGGGTAGAACGACGAATATGAAAGATGATGAATTGTTTGGATTAGGTGCTGCAAAAACCAATCCTTCACAAAAGTAAATAAATAGAGCTAATTGTAGGAAGGAAGGGCTGATTTGAACTATTAAGAGAAGTAGGGGTTGTTTAAGCATAGTAGGGTTAGATCGACAAATATAAAAGATGATGAATCATTTGGATTGGGTGCTATAAAAACCAACCCTTCACAGCTATTAAAAAATAAGGGTAATTGTTGGAATTAAGGGCTATTTAGAGAATTAGGGATATAAATTAAAAGAAGGGTTGTTTTGAAGTATTAAGGGAAGTAGTGGTAGTTTAAGCATAGTAGTGGTAGATCGACAAATATGAAAGACGATGAATCATTTGGATTGGGTGCTGCAAAATCCAACCTTTCAAAGAAGTTAAAAAATAGGGGTAATTGTCAGAAGAAAGGGCTATTTAGAGAAGTAGAATTAGGATTAAAAAGAAGGACTATTTTGAAGTATTAAGAGAAGTCGGGGTAGTTTAGGCATAGTAGGGGTAGATCGACAAATATGAAAGATGATGAATCATTTGGATTGGGTGCTGCAAAAACCAACCCTTCACAACAGTTAAAAAATAGGGGTAATTGTTGGAAATGAGGCCTATTTAGAGAATTAGGGGAAGGATTTAATAGAAGGACTGTTTGGAAGTATTAAGATAAGTATGGTTAGTTTAAGCATAGTAGGGGTAGATCGACAAATATGAAAGATGATGAATCATTTGGATTGGGTGCGACAAAAAAAAAACCCTTCACAGAAGTTAAAAAATAGGGGTAATTGTTGGAAGTAAGGGCTATTTAGAGAATTCGAGATAGGACTAAAAAGAAGCATTGTTTTGAAGTTTTAAGAGAAGTAGGGGTAGATTAAGCATAATATGGGGTAGTTCGACAAATATGAAAGATGATGAATCGTTTGGATTGGTTGCTGCGAAAACCAATCGTTCACAGTATTTAAAAAGTAGAGTTAATTGTTGGATAGAATGGCTATTTAGAAAATTACGGGTAGGATTAAAAATAAGGGTTGTTTTGAAGTATAAGGATAAGTAGGGTAGTTGTTGGAAGTAAGCGCTATTTAGAGAATTAGTGGTAGGATCAAAATGAAGGGTTGTTTTGACGTATGAAGAGAAGTAAGGGTAGTTTAAGCATAGTAGGGGTAGATTGACGAATACGAAAGATGATGAATTGTTTGGATTAGGTGCTGCAAAAATCAATCCTTCGCAATAGTAAAAAAAATATGGGTAATTGTTGGAAGTAAGGGCTATTTAGAGAATTAGGGTTAGGATTAAAAAGAAGGGTTGTTTTGAAGTATTAAGGGAAATTGGGGTAGTTTAAGCATAGTAGGGGTAGATCGACAAATACGAAAGACGATGAATCATTTGGATTGGGTGCTGTAAAAACCAACCCTTACAGCAGTTAAAAAATAAGGGTAATTGTTGGAAGTAAGGGCTATTTATAGAATTAGGGTTAGGGTTTAAAAGAAGGAATGTTTTGAAGTATTAAGATAAGTAGGGGTAGTTTAAGCAAAGTAGGGGTAGCTCGATAAATACGAAAGATGACGAATCATTTTGATTGGGTGCTGCAAAAACCGACCCCTCACAGAAGTTAAAAAATAGGGGTAATTGTTGAAAGTAAGGGCTATTTAGAGAATTAGGGGGAGGATTTCAAAAGAAGGACTGTTTTGAAGTATTAAGAAAAGTAGGGGTAGTTTAAGCATAGTAGGGGTAGATCGACAAATATGAAAGATGTTGAATCATTTGGATTGGGTGATGCAAAAACCAACCCTTTACAGTTGTTAAAAAATAAGGGTAACTTTTGGAACTAAGGGCAATTTAGGGAATTAAGGATAGGATTTAAAAGAAGGGTTGTTTTGAAGTATTAAGGGAAGTTTGGGTGTTTAAGCATAATAGGGGTAGATCGACAAATACGAAAGATGATGAATCGTTTAGATTGGGTGATGCAAAAACCAACCCCTTACAGAAGTTGAAAAATAGGGGTAATTGTTATTAGTAAGGGTTATTTAGAGAATTACAGGTAGGATTAAAAAGAAGGACAGCTTAGAAGTATTAAGAGAAGTAGAGGTAGTTTAGGCATAGTAGGGTTAGATCGACAAATATGAAAGATGATGAATCATTTAGATTGGGTGATGCAAAATCCAACCCTTCACAGAAGTTAAAAAATAGGGGTAATTATTGGAAGAAAGGGCTATTTATAGAATTAGAATTAGTATTAAAAAGAAGGATTGTTTTGATGTACTAAGAGAAGTCGGGATAGTTTAAGCATAGTAGGGGTAGATCGACAAATATGAAAGATGATGAATCATTTGGATTGGGTGCTGCAAAAATAAACCCTTCACAGAAGTTAAAAAATAGGGGTAATTGTTGAAAGTAAGTCCTATTTAGAGAATTAGGTTTAGGATTAAAAAGAAGGGTTGTTTTGAAGTATTAAGGGAAGTTGGGGTAGTTTAAGCATAGTAGGGGTAGATTGGCAAATATGAAAAGTGATGAATCATTTGGATTGGGTGCTACAAAAACCAACCCTTCAACAGAAGTAAAAAAATAGGGGCAATTGTTGCAAGTAAGGGCTATTTAGGGAATTATGGATAGGATTAAAAAGAAGCGTTGTTTTGAAGTATTAAGAGAAGTAGGGGTAGTTTAAGCATAGTAGGGGTAGATCGACAAATATGAAAGATGAAGAATCGTTTGGATTGGGTGCTGCAAAAAACGATCCTTCACGGTAGTTAAAAAGTAGAGGTAATTGTTGGAATGAAGGGGTATTTAGAGAATTAGGGGTACGATTAAAAATAAGGGTTGTTTGGAAGTATTAAGAGAAGTAGGGGTAGTTTAAGCATAGTAGTAGTAGATCAACAAATATGAAAGATGAGGAAACATTTGGATTCTTTGCTCCGAAAACCAACCCTTCACAGAAATTATAAAATAGGGGTAGTTGTTCGAAGTAAGGGATATTTAGAGAATTAGTGGTAGGATTAAAAATAAGCGTTGTTTTGAAGTATAAAGAGAAGTAGTGGTAGTTTAAGCATAGTAGGGATAGAATGACGAATACGAAAGATGATGAATTGTTTGGATTGGGTGCTGCAAAAACCAATCCTTCACAACAGCAAAAAATAGAGGTAATTGTAGGAAGAAAGGGATATTTAGAGAATTAGGTTTGGTGTAAAAAGATGGGCTATTTTGAAGTATTAAGAGAAGTAGGGGTAGTTTAAGTAAAGTAGGGGTAGATCGACAAATTTGAAAGATGATGAATCATTTGGATTGGTTGCTGCAAAAACCAATCCTTCACAGTAGCTAAAAGGTAGGGATAATTGTTGGAAAGAAGGTCCATTTAAATAATTAGGGGTAGGATTAAAAATAAGTGTTGTTTTGAAGTATTAGGAGAAGTAGTGTTAGTTTAAGCATGGTAGGGGTTGATCGACAAATATAAAAGATGACGAGTCATTTGGATTGGGTGCTCCAAAAACCAACCCTGCACAGAAATTAAAAAATAGGGGTAGTTTTTGGAAGTAAGGGCTACTTAGAGAATTAGAGGTAGGATCAAAATGAAGGGTTGTTTTGAATTATGAAGAGAAGTAAGGGTAGTTTAAGCATAGTAAGGGTAGATCGACGAATACGAAAGACGATGAATTGTTTGGATTAGGTGCTGCAAAACCAATCCTTCGCAATAGTTAAAAAAAATGTAATTGTTGGAAGGAAGGACTATTTAGAGAATTAGGGTTAGGATTAAACAGAAGGGTTGTTTTGAAGTATTAAGGGAAATTGGGGTAGTTTAAGCATAGTAGGGGTAGATCGACAAATACGAAAGATGATGAATCATTTGGATTGGGTGCTGTAAAAACCAACCCTTATAGTAGTTAAAAATTAAGGGTAATTGTTGGAAGTAAGGGCTATTTATGGAATTAGGGTTAGGATTTAAGAGAAGGACTGTTTTGAAGTATTAAGATAAGTAGGGGTAGTTTGAGCATGGTAGGGTTAGATCGAAAAATATGAAATACGATGAATCATTTGGATTGGGTGCTGCAAAAATCAACCCTTAACAGAAATTAAAAAATTGGGGTAGTTGTTAGAAATAAGGGCTATTTAGAGAATTAGGGGGAGGATTTAAAAGAAGGATTGTTTTGAAGTATTAAGAAAAGTAGGGTTAGTTTAAGCATAGTAGGGGTAGATCGACAAATATGAAAGATGTAGAATCATTTGGATTGGGTGATGCAAAAACCAACCCTTCTCAGTTGTTAAAAAATAAGGCTAATTTTTGGAACTAAGGGCAATTTAGAGAATTAGTGATAGGATTTAAAAGAAGGGCTGTTTTGAAGTATTAAGGGAAGTTTGGGTTTTTAAGCATAGTAGGGGTAGATCGACAAATACGAAAGATGATGAATCGTTTATATTGGGTGATGCAAAAACCAACCCTTTACCGAAGTTGAAAAATAGGGGTAATTGTTGGAAGTAAGGGCTATTTAGAGAATTACAGGTAGGATTAAAAAGAAGGAGTGCTTCGAAGTATTAAGAGAAGTAGAGGTAGTTTAAGCATAGTAGGGGTAGATAGACAAATATGAAAGATGAAGAATCATTTAGATTGGGTGATGCAAAATCCAACCCTTCACAGAATTTAAAAAATAGGATTAATTGTCGGAAGAAGGGGCTATTTAGAGAATTAGAATTAGGATTAAAAAGAAGGATTGTTTTGATGTATTAAGAGAAGTCGGGATAGTTTAAGCATAGTAGGGGTAGATCGACAAATATGAAAGATGATGAATCATTTGGATTGGGTGCTGCAAAAATCAACCCTTCACAGAAGTTAAAAAATAGTGGTAATCATTGAAAGTAAGGCCTATTTAGAGAATCAGGTTTAGGATTAAAAAGAAGGGTTGTTTTGAAGTATTAAGGCAAGTTGGGGTAGTTTAAGCATAGTAGAGGTAGATCGGCAAATATGAAAAATGATGAATCATTTAGATTGGGTGCTACAAAAACCAACCCTTCACAGAAGTAAAAAAGTAGGGGCAATTGTTGGAAGTAAGGGCTATTTAGGGAATTAGGGATAGGATTAAAAAGAAGCGTTGTTTTGAAGTATTAAGAGAAGTAGGGGTAGTTTAAGCATAGTAGGGGTAGATCGACAAATATGAAAGAAGATGAATCGTTTCGATTGGGTGTTGCAAAAACCGATCCTTGACAGTAGTTAAAAAGTAGAGGTTATTGTTGGAATGAAGGGGTATTTAGAGAATTAGGGGTAGGATTAAAAATTAGGGTTGTTTTGAAGTATTAAGAGAAGTAGTGGTAGTTTAAGCATAGTGGGAGTAGATCGACAAATATGAAAGATGAGGAATCATTTGGATTCTTTGCTCCAAAAACCAACCCTTCACAGAAATTAAAAAATAGGGGTAGTTACTCGATGTAAGGGATATTTAGAGAATTAGTGGTAGGATCAAAAATAAGCGTTGTTTTGAAGTATGAAGAGAGGTAGTGGTAGTTTAAGCATAGTAGGGGTAGAACGACGAATACGAAAGATGATGAATTGTTTGGATTGGGTGCTGCAAAAACCAATCCTTCACAATAGCAAAAAAATAGAGGTAATTGTAGGAAGGAAGGGCTATTTAGTGAATTAGGTTTGGATTTAAAAGATGGGCTATTTTGAAGTATTAAGAGAAGTTTGGGTAGTTTAAGCAAAATAGGGGTAGATCGACAAATATGAAAGATGATGAATCGTTTGGATTGGTTGCTGCAAAAACCAATCCTTCACAATAGTTAAAATGTAGGGGTAATTGTCGCAAAGAATGGATATTTAAAGAATTACGTGTAGGATAAAAATAAGGGTTGTTTTGAAGTATTAGGAGAAGTAGTGTTAGTTTAAGCATGGTAGGGGTAGATCGACAAATATGAAAGACGATGAATCATTTGGATTGGGTGCTCCAAAAACCAGTCCTTCACAGAAATTAAAAAATGGGGGTAATTGTTGGATGTTACGGCTATTTAGGGGATTAGTGGTAGGTTCAAAATGAAGGGTTTTTTAGAAGTATAGAGGGAAGTAGGTGTAGTTTAAGCATAGTAGGTGTAGATCGATGAATACGAAAGATGATGAATTGTTTAGATTAAATGCTAGAAAAACCAATCCTTCACAATAGTAAAAAATAGGCAAAATTGTTGGAAGGAAGGGCTATTTAGAGAATTACGAGTAGGATTAAAAAGTAGGGTCGTTTTGAAGTATTAAGAGAAGTTGGTGTGGTTTAAACCTAGCAGGGGTAGATCGACAAATATAAAAGATGATGAATCATTTGGATTGGGTGCTGCAAAAACCAACCCTTCACACTAGTTAAAAAATAAAGGTATTTGTTGGAAGTAAGGGCTATTTCGAAAATTAGGGGTGGTTTTTAAAAGAAGAATTTTTTTGAAGTATTAAGATAAGCAAGGGTAGTTTGAGCATAGTAGGGTTAGATCGACAAATATGAAATACGATGAATCATTTGGATTGGGTGCTACAAAAACAAACCCTTTACAAAAATTAAAAAATAGGGGTTGTTGTTAGAAGTAAGGGCTATTTAGAGAATTAGGGGGAGGATTTAAAAGAAGGATTGTTTTGAAGTATTAAGAATAGTAGGGGTAGTTTAGGCATAGTAGGGGTAGATCAACAAATATGAAAGATGTTGAATCATTTGGATTGGGTGATGCAAAAACCAACCCTTCACAGTTGTTAAAAAACAAGGGTAATTTTTGGAACTAAGGGAAATTTAGAGAATTAGGGATAGGATTTAAAAGAAGGGTTGTTCTGAAGTATTAAGGGAAGTTTGGGTGTTTAAGCATAGTAGGGGTAGATCGACAAATACGAAAGATGATGAATCGTTTAGATTGGGTGATGCAAAAACCAACCCCTTACAGAATTTGAAAAATAGGGGTAGTTGTTCGAAGTAAGGGCTATTTATAGAATTACAGGTAGGATTAAAAAAGAGGACTACTTTGAAGTATTAAGAGAAGCAGAGGTAGTTTAAGCATAGTATGGGTAGATCGACAAATATGAAAGATGATGAATCGTTTAGATTGGGTGATGCAAAATCCAACCCTTCACAGAATATAAAAAATAGGGGCAATTGATGGAAGAAAGGGCTATTTTAGAATTAGAATTAGGGTTTAAAAGAAGGATTGTTTTGATGTATTAAGAGAAGTCGGGATAGTTTAAGCATAGTAGGGGTAGATCGACAAATATGAAAGATGATGAATCATTTCGATTGGGTGCTGCAAAAATCAACCCTTCACAGAAGTTAAAAAATAGGGGTAATTGTTGAAAGTAAGGCCTATTTAGAGAATTAGGTTTAGAATTAAAAACAAGGGTTGTTTTGAAGTATTAAGGGAAGTTGGGGTAGTTTAAGCATAGTAGGGGTAGATCGGCAAATATGAAAAATGATGAATCATTTGGATTGGGTGCTACAAAAATCAAGCCTTCCCAGAAGTAAAAAAATAGGGGCAATTGTTGGAAGTAAGGGCTATTTAGGGAATTAGGGATAGGATTAAAAAGAAGCGTTGTTTTGAAGTATTAAGAGAAGTGGGGGTAGTTTAAGCATAGTCGGGGTAGATCGACAAATATGAAAGATGATGTATCGTTTGGATTGGGTTCTGCAAAAACCGATCCTTCACAGTAGTTAAAAAGTAGAGGTAATTGTTAGAATGAAGGGGTATTTAGAGAATTAGGGGTAGGATTAAAAATAAGGGTTGTTTTGAAGTATTAAGAGAAGTAGTGGTAGTTTAAGCATAGTAGGAGTAGATCGACAAATATGAAAGATGAGGAATCATTTGGATTCTTTGCTCCAAAAACCAACCCTTCAAAGAAATTAAAAAATAGGGGTAGTTGTTCAAAGTAAGGGCTATTTAGAGAATTACTGGTAGGATCAAAAATAAGCGTTGTTTTGAAGAATAAAGAGAAGTAGTGGTAGTTTAAGCATAGTAGGGGTAGAACGACGAATAAGAAAATGATGAATTGTTTGGATTAGGTGCTGCAAAAACTAATCCTTCACAATAGCAAAAAAATATAGGTAATTGTAGGAAGGCAGGGCAATTTAGAGAATTAGGTTTGGATTAAATAAATGGGCTATTTTGAAGTACTAAGAGAAGTAGGGGTAGTTTAAGAAAAATTGGGGGTAGATCGACAAATATTAAAGAAGATGAATCGTTTGGATTGGTTACTGCAAAACCCAATCCTTCACAGTAGTTAAAAAGTAGGGGTAATTGTCGGAAAGAAGGGCTATTTAAAGAGTTAGGGGTAGGATTAAAAATAAGGGTTGTTTAGAAGTATTGGGAGAAGTAGTGTTAGTTTAAGCATGGTAGGGGTAGATCGACAAATATGAAAGACGATGAATCATTTGGATTGGGTGCTCCAAAAAACCAACCCTTCACAGAAATTAAAAAATAGGGGTAATTATTGGAAGTTACGGCAAATTAGGGGATTAGTGGTAGGTTAAAAATGAATGTTTTTTTTTGAAGTATAAAGGGAAGTAAGGGTAGTTTAAGCATAGTAGGGGTAGAACGATGAATACGAAAGATGATGAATTGTTTAGATTAACTGCTGTAAAAACCAATCCTTCACAATAGTAAAGAAATAGGCATAAATGTTGGAAGGAAGGGATATTTAAAGAATTAGGAGTAGGATTAAAAAGAAGGGTCGTTTTGAAGTATTAAGGGAAGTTGGTGTGGTTTAAGCCTAGCAGGGGTAGATCGACAAATATAAAAGATGATGAATCATTTGGATTAGGTGCTGCAAAAACCAACCCTTCACACTAGTTAAAAAATAAAGGTAATTGTTGGAAGTAAGGGCTATTTAGAGAATTAGGGGTAGGATTTAAAAGAAGGATTATTTTGAAGTATTAAGATAAGCAAGGGTAGTTTGAGCATAGTAGGGTTAGATCGACAAATATGAAATACGATTAATCATTTGGATTGGGTGCTACAAAAACCAACCCTTCATAGAAATTAAAAAATAGTGGTAGTTGTTATAAGTAAGGGCTATTTAGAGAATTAGGGGGAGGATTTAAAAGAAGGATTGTTTTGAAGTATTAATAAAAGTAGGGGTAGTTTAAGCATAGTAGGGGTAGATCGACAAATATGAAAGATGTTGAATCATTTGGATTGGGTGATGCAAAAACCAACCCTTCACAATTGTTAAAAAATAAGGGTAATTTTTGCAACTAAGGCAAATTTAGAGAATTAGGGATAGGATTTAAAAGAAGGGCTGTTTTGAAGTATTAAGCGAAGTTTGGGTGTTTAAGCACAGTAGGGTTAGATCGACAAATACGAAAGATGATGAATCATTTACATTGGGTGATGCAAAAACCAACCCCTTAAAGAAGTTGAAAAATAGGGGTAATTGTTGGAAGTAAGGGCTATTTAGAGAATTACATGTAGGATTAAAAAGAAGCACTGATTTGAAGTATTAAGAGAAGTAGAGGTAGTTTAAGCATAGTAGGGGTAGATCGACAAATATGAAAGATGATGAATCGTTTATATTGGGTGATGCAAAATCCAACGCTTCACAGACGTAAAAAAAAGGGGTAATTGTTGGAAGAAAGGGCTACTTAGAGAATTAGAATTAGGATTAAAAAGATGGATTGTTTTGATGTATTAAGAGAAGTCAGGATAATTTAAGTGTAGTAGGGGTAGATCGGCAAATATGAAAGATGATGAGTCATTTGGATTGGGTGCTGCAAAAATCAACCCTTCACAAAAGTTTAAAAATAGGGGTAATTGTTGAAAGTAAGGCCTATTTAGAGAATTAGGTTTAGGACAAAAAAGAAGGGTTGTTTTGAAGTATTAAGGGAAGTTGGGGTAGTTAAGCATAGTAGGGGAAGATCGGCAAATATGAAAAATGATGAATCATTTGGATTGGGTGCTACAAAAACCAACCCTTCACAAAAGTAAAAAAATAGGGGCAAATGTTGGAAGTAAGGGCTATTTAGAGGAATTAGGTATAGGATTAAAAAGAAGTGTTGTTTTGAAGTATTAAGAGAAGTAGGGGTAGTTTAAGCATAGTAGGGGTAGATCGACAAATATGAAAGATGATGAATCGTTTGGATTGAGTGCTGCAAAAACCGATCCTTCATAGTAGTTAAATAGTAGAGGTAATTGTTTGAATGAAGGGTATTTAGAGAATTAGGGGTAGGATTAAAAATAAGGGTTGTTTTGAAGTATTGGTAGTTTAAGCATAGTAGGAGTAGATCGACAAATATGAAAGATGAGGAATCATTTGGATTCTTTGCTCCAAAAACCAACCCTTCACAGAAATTTAAAAAAAGGGGTAGTTGTTCGAAGTAAGGGCTATTTAGAGAATAGTGGTAGGATCAAAAATAAGCTATGTTTTGAAGTATAAAGAGAAGTAGTGGTAGTTTAAGCATGGTAGGGGTAGAACGACGAATACGAAAATGATGAATTGTTTGGATTAGGTGCTGCAAAAACCAATCCTACACAATAGCAAAAAAATAAAGGTAATTGTAGGAAGGAAGGGCTATTTAGAGAATTAGGTTTGGATTAAAAAATTGGCTATTTTGAAGTATTAAGAGAAGTAGGGGTAGTTTAAGCAAAATAGGGGTAGATCGACAAATATGAAAGAAGATGAATCGTTTGGATTGGTTCTGCAAAAACCAATCCTTCACAGTAGTTAAAAAGTAGGGGTAATTGTTGGAAAGAAGGGCTATTTAAAGAGTTAGGGGTAGGATTAAAAATAAGGGTTGTTTTGAAGTATTAGGAGAAGTAGTGTTAGTTTAAGCATGGTAGGGGTAGATCGACAAATATGAAAGACGATGAATCATTTGGATTGGGTGCTCCAAAAACCAACCGTTCACAGAAATTAAAAAATAGGGGTAATTATTGGAAGTAACGGCTAATTAGGGGATTAGTGGTAGGTTCAAAATGAACGGTTTTTTTGAAGTATAAAGGGAAGTAGGGGTAGTTTAAGCATAGTTGGGGTAGATCGATGAATACGAAAGATGATGAATTGTTTAGATTAAATGCTGCAAAAACCAATCCATCACAATAGTAAAGAAATAGGCATAATTGTTGGAAGGAAGGGATATTTGGAGAATTAGGAGTAGGATTAAAAAGAAGGGTCGTTTTGAAGTATTAAGAGAAGTTGGTGTGGTTTAAGCCTAGCAGGGGTAGATCGACAAATATAAACGATGATGACTCATTTGGATTGGGTGCTGCAAAAACCAACCCTTCACAATAGTTAAAAAATAAAGGTAATTGTTGGAAGTAAGGGCTATTTAGAGAATTTGGGGTAGGATTTAAAAGAAGGATTGTTTTGAAGTATTAAGATAAGCAAGGGTAGTTTGAGCATAGTAGGGTTAGATCGACAAATATGAAATACGATGAATCATTTGGAATGGGTGCTGCAAAAACCAACCCTTCACAGAAATTAAAAAATAGGGGCAGTTGTTTGAAGTAAGGGCTATTTAGAGAATTAGGGGCAGGATTTAAAAGAAGGATTGTTTTGAAGTATTAAGAAAACTAGGGGTAGTTTAAGCATAGTAGGGGTAGATCGACAAATATGAAAGATGTTGAATCATTTTGATTGGGTGATGCAAAAACCAACCCTTCACAATTGTTAAAAAATAAGGGTAATTTTTGGAACTAAGGGAAATTTAGAGAATTAGGGATAGGATTTAAAAGAAGGGCTGTTTTGAAGTATTAAGCGAAATTTGGGTGTTTAAGCATAGTAGGGGTAGATCGACTAATACGAAAGATGATGAATCATTTAGATTGGGTGATGCAAAAACCAACCCCTTACAGAAGTTTAAAAATAGGGGTAATTGTTGGAAGTAAGGGCTATTTAGAGAATTACAGGTAGGATTAAAAAGAAGGACTGATTTGAAGTATTAAGAGAAGTAGAGGTAGTTTAAGCATAGTAGGGGTAGATCGACAAATATGAAAGATGATGAATCGTTTAGATTGGGTGATGCAAAATCCAACGCTTCACAGAAGTAAAAAAAAAGGGTAATTGTTGGAAGAAAGGGCTACTTAGAGAATTAGAATTTGGATTAAAAAGAAGGATTGTTTTGATGTATTAAGAGAAGTCGGGATAATTTAAGCATAGTAGGGGTAGATCGACAAATATGAAAGATGATGAGTCATTTGGATTGGGTGCTGCAAAAATCAACCCTTCACAGAAGTTAAAAAATAGGGGTAATTGTTGAAAGTAAGGCCTATTTAGAGAATTAGTTTTAGGATTAAAAAGAAGGGTTGTTTTGAAGTATTAAGGGAAGTTGGGGAAGTTTAAGCACAGTAGGGGTAGATCGGCAAATATGAAAAATGATGAATCATTTGGATTGGGTGCAACAAAAATCAACCCTTCACAGAAGTAAAAAAATAGGGGCAATTGTTGGAAGTAAGGGCTATTTAGGGAATTATGGATAGGATTAGAAAGAAGCGTTGTTTTGAAGTATTAAGAGAAGTAGGGGTAGTTTAAGCATAGTAGGGGTAGATCGACAAATATGAAAGATGATGAATCGTTTGGATTGGGTGCTGCAAAAACCGATCCTTCCCAGTAGTTAAAAAGTAGAGGTAATTGTTGGAATGAAGGGGTATTTAGAGAATTAGGGGTACGATTAAAACTATGGGTTGTTTGGAAGTATTAAAAGAAGTAGTGGTAGTTTAAGCATAGTAGTAGTAGATCGACAAATATGAAAGATGAGGAAATATTTGGATTCTTTGCTCCGAAAACCAACCCTTCACAGAAATTAAAAATTAGGGGTAGAATGACGAATATTTAGAGAATTAGTGGTAGGATCAAAAATAAGCGTTGTTTTGAAGTATAAAGAGAAGTAGTGGTAGTTTAAGCATAGTAGGGGTAGAATAACGAATATGAAAGATAATGATTTGTTTGGATTGGGTGCTGCAAAAACCAAGGAAGGGCTATTTAGAGAATTAGTTTTGGAGTAAAAAGATGGGCTATTTTGAAGTATTAAGAGAAGTAGGGATAGTTTAAGCATAGTACGGTCAGATCGACAAATATGAAAGATGATGAATCTTTTGGATTGGTTGCGGCAAAAACCAATCCTTAACAGTAGTTAAAAAGTAGGGGTAATTGTCGGAAAGAAGGGCTATTTAAAGAATTAGGGGTAGGATTAAAAATAAGGGTATTTTTGAAGTAGTAGGAGAAGTAGTGTTAGTTTAAGCATGGTAGGGGTAGATTGACAAATATGAAAGACGATGAATCATTTGGATTGGGTGCTCCAAAAACAATCCCTTCACAGAAATTAAAAAATAGGGGTAATTGTTGGAAGTAAGGGCTATTTAGGGGATTAATGGTAGGTTCAAAATGAAGGGTTTTTTTGAAGTATAAAGTGAAGTAGGGGTAGTTTAAGCGTAGTAGGGGTAGATAGATGTATACGAAAGATGATGAATTGTTTGGATTAGGTGCTGCAAAAACCAATCCTTCAAAGTAGTAAAGAAATAGGCATAATTGTTGGAAGGAAGGGCTATTTAGAGAATTAGGAGTAGGATAAAAAAGAAGGGTCGTTTTGAAGTATTAAGAGAAGTTGGTGTGGTTTAAGCATAGCAGGGGTAGATCGACAAATATAAAAGATGATGAATCATTTGGATTGGGTGCTGCAAAAACCAACCCTTCATACTAGTTAAAATATAAAGGTAATTGTTGGAAGTAAGGGCTATTTAGAGAATTAGGGGTAGGATTTAAAAGAAGGACTATTTTGAAGTATAAAGATAAGCTAGGGTAGTTTGTGCATAGTAGGGTTAGATCGACAAATATGAAATACGATTAATCATTTGGATTGAGTGCTACAAAAACCAACCCTTTACAGCAATTAAAAAATAGGGGTAGTTGTTAGAAGTAAGGGCTATTTAGAGAATTAGGGGGAGGATTTAAAAGAAGGATTGTTTTGAAGTATTAAGAAAAGTAGGGGTAGTTTAAGCATAGTAGGGGTAGATCGACAAATGTGAAAGATGTTGAATCATTTGGATTGGGTGATGCAAAAACCAACCCTTCACAATTGTTAAAAAATAAGGGCAATTTTTGGAACAAAGGGCAATTTAGAGAATTAGGGATAGGATTTAAAAGAAGGGTTGTTTTGAAGTATTAAGGGAAGTTTGGGTGTTGAAGCATAGTAGTGGTAGATCGACAAATACGAAGGATGATGAATCGTTTTGATTGGGTGATGCAAAAACCAACCGTCACAGAAGTTGAAAAATAAGGGTAATTGTTGGAAGTAAGGGATATTTAGAGAATTACAAGTAGGATTAAAAAGAAGGACTTGTTTGAAGTATTAAGAGAAGTAGAGGTAGTTTAAGCATAGTAGGGGTAGATCGACAAATATGAAGGATGATGAATCATTTGGATTGGGTGCTGCAAAAACCAACCCTTCACAGAAGTTAAAAAATAGGGGTAATTGTTGGAAGTAAGGCCTATTTACAGAATTAGGGTTAGGATTAAAAAGAAGGGCTGTTTTGAAGTATTAAAGGAAGTTGGGGTAGTCTAAGCATAGTACGGGTAGATCGGCAAATATGAAAAATGATGAATCATTTGGATTCGGTGATACAAAAACCAACCCTTTACAAAAGTAAAAAAATAGGGTCAATTGTTAGAAGTAAGGGCTATTTAGGGAATTAGGGATAGGATTAAAAAGAAGAGTTGATTTGAAGTATTAAGAGAAGTAGGGGTAGTTTAAGCATAGTAAGGGTAGATCGAAAAATATGAAAGATGATGAATCTTTTGGATTGGATGCTGCAAAAACCGATCCTTCACAGTAGTTAAAAAGTAGAGGTAATTGTCGGAAAGAA
The DNA here is from genome assembly GCA_030737875.1 of Allium sativum. NCBI lineage: Eukaryota > Viridiplantae > Streptophyta > Magnoliopsida > Asparagales > Amaryllidaceae > Allium > Allium sativum. The sequence continues at coordinate 256,714,413 of CM060926.1, read as the reverse complement.
GGGGTATTTAGAAAATTAGGGGTAGGACTAAAAATAAGGGTTGTTTTGAAGTATTAAGAGAAGTAGTGGTAGTTTAAGCATAGTTGGAGTAGATCGACAAATATGAAAGATGATGAATCATTTGGATTATTTGCTCCAAAAGCCAACCCTTCACAAAAATTAAAAAATAGGGGTAATTGTTCGAAGTAACGGTTATTTATAGAATTAGTGGTAGGATAAAAAAGAAGCGTTGTTTTGAAGTACAAAGAGAAGTAGTGGTAGTTTAAGCATAGTAGGGGTAGATCGACGAATATGAAAGATGATGAATTGTTTGGATTGGGTGCTGCAAAAACCAATCATTTACAATAGCAAAAAAATAGAGGTAATTGTAGGAAGGAAGGCATATTTAGAGAACTAGGGTTCGATTAAAAAGAAGGGTTATTCTGAAGTATTAAGAGAAGTAGGGGTAGTTTATGCATAGTAGGGGTATATCGACCAATATGAAAGATGATGAATCGTTTGGATTGGTTGCTGCAAAAACCAATCCTTCACAGTAGTTAAAAAGTAGGTGTAATTATTGGAAATAAGGGCTATTTAAAGAATTAGGGGTAGGATTAAAAATAAGGGTTTTTTTGAAGTATTAGGAGAAGTAGTCGTAGTTTAAGCATAATAGGGGTAGATCGACAAATATGAAAGACGATGAATCATTTTGATTGGGTGCTCCAAAAACCAACCCTTCAAAGAAATTAAAAAATAGGGGTAATTTTTGGAAGTAAGGGCTATTTAGTGGATTAGTGGTAGGTTCAAAATGAAGGGTTGTTTTTAAGTATAAAGAGAAATAGGGGTAGTTTAAGCATAGTAGGGGTAGATCGATGAATACGAAAGATGATAAATTGTTTGGATTAGGTGCTGCAAAAACCAATCCTTCACAATAGTAAAGAAATAGACATAATTGTTGGAAGGAAGGGCTATCTAGAGAATTAGGGGTAGGATTAAAAAGATGGGGTGGTTTAAGCATAGTAGGGGTAGATCGACAAATATAAAAGTTGATGAATCATTTGGATTGGGTGGTGCAAAAACCAACCCTTCACACTAGTTAAAAAATAAAGATAATTATTGGAAGTAAGGGCTATTTTCAGAATTAGGGGTAGGATTTAAAAGATGGATTGCTTTGAAGTATTGAGATAAGTAAGGGTAGTTTAAGCATAGTAGGGGTAGATCGACAAACATGAAAGATGGTGAATCATTTGGATTGGGTGCTGCAAAAACCAACCCTTCACAGTTGTTAAAAAATTAGGGTAATTTTTTGAACTAAGGGCTATTTAGAGAATTAAGGATAGGATTTAAAAGAAGCGCTACTTTGAAGTATTAAGGGAAGTTGGGGTAGTTTAAGCATAGTAGGGGTAGACTGACAAATACGAAAGATGATGAATCGTTTAGATTGGGTGATGCAAAAACCAACCCCTCACAGAAGTTAAAAAATAGGGATAATTATTGGAAGTAAGGTCTATTTAGAGAATTACAGGTAGGATTAAGAAGAAGGACTGTTTTGAAGTATTAAGTGAAGTAGGGGTAGTTTGAGCATAGTCGGGGTAGATAGATAAATATTAAAGATGATTAATCATTTGGATTGGGTGCTGCAGAAACAAATCCTTCACAGAAGTTAAAAAATAAGTGTAATTGTTGGAACTAAGGGATATTTATAGAATTAGGGATAGGATTAAAAAGAAGGGCTATTTTGAAGTATTAAGAGAAGTAGGGGTAGTTAAAGCATAGTAGGGGTAGACCAACAAATATGAAAGATGATGAATCATTTAGATTGGGTGATGCAAAAACCAACCCTTCACAAAAATGAAAAAATAGGGTTAATTGTTGGAATTAAGGGCTATTTAGAGAGTTAGAGGTTGGATTAAAAAGAAGGACTATTTTGAAGTATTAAGGGAAGTAGTGGTAGTTTAAGCATAGTAGGGGTAGATCGACAAATATGAAAGATGATGAATCGTTTAGATTGGGTGATGCAAAATCCAACCCTTCACAGAATTAAAAAATAGGGGTAATTGTTGGAAGAAAGGGCTATTTAGATAATTAGAAATAAGATTAAAAATAAGGATTGTTTTGATGTATTTAGAGAAGTCGGGATAGTTTAAGCATAGTAGGGGTAGATCGACAAATATGAAAGATGATGAATCTTTTGGATTGGGTGCTGGAAAAATCAACCCTTCACAGAAGTTAAAAAATAGGGGTAATTGTTGAAAGTAAGGCCTATTTAGAGAATTAGGGTTAGAATTAAAAAGAAGGGTTGTTTTGAAGTATTAATGGAAGTTGGGGTAGTTTAAGCATAGTAGGGGTAGATCGACAAATATGAAAAATGATGAAACAATTGGATTGGGTGCTACAAAAACCAACCCTTCACAGAAGTAAAAAAATAGGGGCAATTGTTGGAAGTAAGGGCTATTTAAGGAATTAGGCAAAGGATTAAAAAGAAGCGTTGTTTTGAAGTATTAAGAGAAGTAGGGGTAGTTTAAGCATAGTAGGGGTAGATCGACAAATATGAAAGATGATGAATCGTTTGGAATGGTTGCTGCAAAAACAGATCCTTCACAGTAGTTAAAAAGTAGAGGTAATTGTTGGACTGAAGGGGTATTTAGAGAATTAGGGGTAGGATTAAAAATAAGGGTTGTTTTGAAGTATTAAGAGAATTAGTGGTAGTTTAAGCATAGTTGGAGTACGTCGACAAATATGAAAGATGAGGAATCATTTGGATTTTTTCCTCCAAAACCCAACCCTTCACAGAAATTAAAAAATAGGGGTAATTGTTTGAAGTAAGGGCTATTTAGGGAATTAGTGATAGGATCAAAAGGAAGCGTTGTTTTGAAGTATAAAGAGAAGTAGTGGTAGTTTAAGCATAGTAGGGTTAGAACGACGAATACGAAAGATGATGAATTGTTTGGATTGGGTGCTGCAAAAACCAATCCTTAACAATAGCAAAAAATAGAGGTAATTGTAGGAAGTGCTATTTAGAGAATTTGGTTTGGATTAAAAAGATTTTCTATTTTGAAGTATTAAGAGAAGTTGGGGTAGTTTAAGCAAAGTAGGGGTAGATCGACAAATATGAAAGATGATGAATCGTTTGGATTGGTTGCTGCAAAAACCAATCCTTCACAGTAGTTAAAAAGTAGGGGTAATTGTCGGAAAGAAGGGCTATTTAAAGAATTAGGGGTAGGATTAAAAATAAGGGTTGTTTTGAAGTATTAGGAGAAGTAGCGTTAGTTTAAGCATGGTAGGAGTAGATCGACAAATATGAAAGACGACGAATCATTTGGATTGGGTGCTCCAAAAACCAACCCTTCACGGAAAATAAAAAATAGGGGTTATTGTTGGAAGCAAGGACTATTTAGGGGATTAGTGTTAGGTTCAAAATGAAGGGTTTTTTTGAAGTATAAAGGGAAGTAGGGGTAGTTTAAGCATAGTAGGGGTAGATCGATGAATAAGAAAGATGATAAATTGTTTAGATTAAATGCTGCAAAAACCAATCCTTCACAATAGTGAAGAAATAGGCATAATTGTTGGAAGGTAGGGCTAATTGGAGAAATAGGAGTAGGATTAAAAAGAAGGGTCGTTTTGAAGTATTAAAGAGAAGTTGGTGTGGTTTAAGCCTAGAAGGGGTAGATCGACAAATATAAAAGATGATGAATCATTTGGATTGGGTGCTGCAAAAACCAACCCTTCATACTAGTTAAAAAATAAAGGTAATTGTTGGACTAAGGGCTATTTAGAGAATTAGGGGTAGGATTTAAAAGAAGGGTTGTTTTGAAGTATTAAGATAAGCAAGGGTAGTTTTAGCATAGTAGGGTTAGATCGACAAATATAAAATACGATGAATCATTTGGATTGGGTGCTGCAAGAACCAACCCTTCACAGAAATTAAAAATAGGGGTAGTTGTTAGAAGTAAGGGTTATTATGAGAATTAGGGGGGGGATTTAAAAGAAGGTATGTTTTGAAGTATTAAGAAAAGTAGGCGTAGTTTAAGCATAGTAGGGGTAGATCTAAAATATGAAAGATGTTGAATCATTTGGATTGGGTGATGCAAAAACCAACCTTCACAGTTGTTAAAAAATAAGGGTAATTTTTGGAACTAAGGGCAATTTAGAGAATTAGGGATAGGATTTAAAAGAAGGGTTGGTTTGAAGTATTAATGGAAGTTTGGATGTTTAAGCATAGTAGGGGTAGATCGACAAATACGAAATATTTTGAATCGTTTAGATTGGGTGATGCAAAAACCAACCACTTACAGAAGTTGAAAATAGGGGTAATTGTTGGAATTAAGGGATATTTAGAGAATTACAGGTAGGATTAAAAAGAAGGATTGCTTTGAAGTATTAAGAGAAGTAGAGGTAGTTTAAGCATAGTAGGTGATCGTCGCTAGTCTATGAATTAGAAAAGCGCGACATTTGTAATAAATTCTGCAAGCATACAGGTGTGTAGCATACAGGTCGAACACAGGGAGGAAAGTTAAATTTTATTATTTATATGTTTCGTGGGCGTGTTAGACAGAACTTTGGGGGTTGTTTTCAATGTTGTTGAAATAATGTTATTGAAACTGCTACAAATCTGAATCTAATCAGACGTATATCAAATTCAACAACAGGAAAGAAAATAACAAGTACTAGCAAAAACAACAAAAGTAAATAATGACTGGAACAATAACAGAGAATTAAAAATAGAGTTGCTGTTGAAACTAATCAAACAGTCAACACTAGTATGCAGTAACAAAGACAATAACAATATGTGTTCTACCGAATCTAATCGTGTAGATACACAAATTGTTTTAAAAGAAAAGTAAATAACTAGAACAAGAAAATTTTGTTAAACTAATGGCAGTACAGAATTATGAGATGGTTTTTACAATGGTTACAACACATATTTATAGATGAGAATGGCAAAACCCCAATTAGGTCTATGAGTAAATGGGCCTCCTCATTCATGAATATCTCTTGCCTTCCTTGACTAAGTTTGATTGGAGAAAATCTGGGCATATCATGGTAAATATTTTCCATATCTTTCAATTCTCCAATGTGGCTAATTGATTGATAAAAGATTGCAAATTGCATGTGATTTATTCTTCCAATCAGCAATTAATCTTCCAATCAGCAATAAATCCTCCATCAATGACGTTTGTTAGATTCCAATTTCAACATAGGAAAAGAATATATTGATCTTTCTTCTTGGCAACAATTCAATTGAAATTGAATGATTTGAATTTCATGATAAGAATATGGCTATTGCTGAAATGTTAATTGGTGCATATCATACATACATACACATGAATATGTGTATATATATATACAATATAACACTAATTCAAATATTCCTTAGAGCCAAGGGGTCAGTGTGAACGCGCTCCGTTTCTTTGGCAAAAAAGTGAGCTTGACGGGGTTCGAACTCAGGTCTCTCAGCACCAATTCCTATGCCTTTACCAGTGAGCTGCTACTTCTTTCGAAATTGAAATGAATTTGATGTGAGGAAGTAGTTCTTTCTTGTAGTTGGCCTTTGATTTGAATTGAAGGAGACATTTCTTGACATCCTGTAAAATCATACAAAAGTAACCAAAGTATCATTTATTTATTTACAAAAGATAAAGCATAAGAGTAATAAAATAAACACTTCTCAGTGTCAATCAAGTACCCCCACACTTATCTTTTACTCGTCCTCGAGTAAAACAAAAGAATGAAAACTAACTAGATAGGTCGCACTTTCGTAGGAAACACGATTGCATTGAGCGTATGCAACAAGCCGTTAAACCTCTAGGTGTCCCTAGTAGGACGAGTGGTGTCTCGTGAGGGTTTTCAGCGGATACTACCCACAAAATCCAAATGAAGTATGCTATGATTCTAATGAAACTACATGAATGCAATGGACATATGCAAATAAAAAAAAACGAAAAAAATAAAAGCACGACTTGTTTCAGGAAAGTGGTACAACAAATTAAGTTAACAATTTCTAGTCAGTTGATTTTATTTTAGATACCTCGACTTGTCACAAATTTTCAATATAAATCAAGTTTTCAAATGTTAAATTCTAGTTTGGCCAGTTGGTTCGGTCGATAACATAGTGCAGCCATGAAATAAATTCTTAGTTTGTTTGGCACAGTTTGCAAAGTGGTATTCTAATTTTCTCATGTATGGCTAGTCAAATCAATAAGGTCAAGAAGTGTTTGGGTATCTTCGCTTATTCTTTATTCTATAAAATTTTAAGATTTAGGATTAAGTACATACACCTAACTAAAAAGACCAAGGTTTACCACCCATGCACTGCCTCGCGGACTAACGGAGAGTAGGTAAAGAGCTTGGCGGATTGTGCAGGCCGACTTTGACTTTGTCAACAACGTGTCGGTAATCCTTAGGTGTCCAATCTCATAGAATGAGACCAAGATATTCCGACTTTGACTTTGTCAACAACGTGTTGGATAGAGCTTGGCGGGTTTGCACACCAACGCTCGATATACAAGCAATGTTGGATACCCTTGGAATACTATTATTATTATTATCGAAAATATAAGCACAAAAGAGAGTTGCGCGAATTCAACTTAACACAACTTAGTTTTAAAGATTTGAAAAGCCAATATAAGTATTTTAAGTCCTCCACTTATTTAAACAAAGTCTACAATATAGAAAAGATTTCATGGCCATCACCTAAGAATCTCCCTATGTACCGGTTACACTATTATCCCTCAAAATCAAACTTTTCATTATATTTCCTATTCGATCTAAGTTGAGAGAGAAAAATACTATCAACTGGCTAAAAATTGTAAACTTATTTTGTTATATCAATTGAAAATGAGTCGTATTTCAAAAAAAAAAAAAAATGGCATGTTACTACAGTCTAAAATGCATGATGGTCCTACTTAAATGGCTGAAAATAAAAAGAAATAAAAACAAAGAAAAATGAAAATGGATGAAATGCAGACTCCCCCCCACACTTGATTGAGACAGTGTCCCAACTGTCTAAGGCAGAAAAACAAAGAAAAAAAATGAAAAATAAAAGAAAAAGAACGTGTACCACCTGATTTCATGATGGATGATCATGCAGATCGATAGAGTCGTCTTCGTCATATTGCTCGAATTCCAAAAATGGTTTCAGTCGTTGACCGTTTACTTTGAAGACTTTTCCATCTCTAGGATTTTCAATTTCAACCGCTCCATGAGGGTATACTGTTTTCACGACATAAGGTCCAGTCCATCGAGATCTGAGTTTTCCTGGAAACAAGTGAAGTCTAGAGTCGTATAAAAGAACTTTTTGACCTACGTTGAATTCCTTACGAAGTATGTTTTTGTCGTGTTGGGCTTTGGTTCTTTCTTTGTAGATTTTCGCATTTTCATACGCCTCATTTCTCAATTCCTCTAATTCAGAAATTTGTAACTTCCTGTGTGAGCCAGCCTTTTCTAAGTCAAAGTTCAAAAATTTTATGGCCCAAAGAGCGCGATGCTCTAATTCAAGAGGTAAGTGACAGGCCTTTCCAAAGACTAATCGATATGGTGACATCCCTAGATTGGTTTTATAAGCAGTGCGAAAAGCCCAAAGTGCATCGATCAGTTTTACAGACCAATCTTTTCTATTGGAATTTACGGTTTTCTCAAGAATTTGTTTGATTTGTCTATTGGAAACTTCTACTTGCCCACTCGTTTGTGGATGGTAGGGGGTCGACAGCTTGTGTGTGATTGAGTATTTCTTGAGCAAGGACTCAAAAGCACGATTACAGAAGTGAGTGCCATTATCGCTAATGATAGCTCGAGGTGTGCCAAAGCGTGAAAAGATGTTTTCTTTGAGGAATTTGACAACAACCTTGTTGTCGTTGGTTTTGGTCGGAATGGCTTCAACCCATTTTGAGACATAATCTACTGCAAGTAAGATGTAAAGATTCCCAAATGAATTGGGTAATGGTCCCATGAAATCGATGCCCCAAACATCGAATAACTCAATCACTAAAATGGGGTTGAGAGGCATCATGTTTCGCTTAGAGATTCGACCCGTTCTTTGACATCGCTCACATTTAGAGCAAAATTCGAAAGCGTCACGGAAGAGTGTGGGCCAATAAAAACCGCTTTGCAAAACTTTTGCAGCAGTTTTTCTTGCGCCAAAATGACCGCCACAAGCATGGTCATGTGAGAAAGAGAGAATACTTTGGTGTTCATGATCAGGCACACACCTTCGAATGATTTGGTCGGGACAGTATTTGAAAAGATATGGGTCGTCCCAATAGAAGTTTCGAACTTTCGAGAGAAATTTTTGTTTATCTTGTTTTGACCATTCAGCGGGCATTTGTTGTGTGACAAGAAAATTCACAATGTCAGCGTACCAAGGGGTGTTAGAGATCGAAAGGAGTTGTTCGTCAGGAAAATAGTCATCGATTTGGGTGTCGTTATCATTTTCGTGCACAATTCGAGAGAGATGATCAGCTACGACATTTTCAGAACCCTTTTTATCTCGTATTTCTATATCGAATTCTTGAAGAAGAAGGATCCAACGAATCAAGCGGGCCTTGGCATCCTTTTTAGAAAGCAAATATCGTAGGGCAGCATGGTCAGTGTAAACTATGACTTTGGATCCTATGAGATATGGTCTGAATTTCTCAAGAGCGAAGACAACTGCCAAAAATTCCTTTTCAGTAGTCGAGTAATTCAATTGGGCCTCGTTTAAGGTTTTGCTAGCGTAGTAAATGACTCGAGGGAGTTTATCAATTCGCTGACCCAAGATGGCTCCAATTGCAAAGTCAGAAGCGTCGCACATAAGTTCGAAGGGTTGAGTCCAATCAGGAGGTTGAATGATGGGAGTTGTGGTCAAGAGTGATTTGAGAGTTTCAAAAGATGTTTTGCAATCATTGGAAAATTCAAACTTTACGTCTTTGGCAAGTAAATTCGAGAGAGGTTTTGAAATTTTTGAGAAATCCTTAATGAATCTTCTATAGAATCCTGCATGGCCAAGAAATGAACGAACATCTTTGACAGACTTAGGAGGAGGTAAATTAGCAATCAAATCGATTTTGGATTTATCGACTTCTAGGCCATCTTTGGAGACGACATGACCTAGAACTATCCCCCTTTTCACCATAAAGTGACATTTTTCCCAATTAAGCACGAGTGATTTCTCCTTACAACGCTTAAGGACGAGTTCTAAATGAGTGAGACATTGGGAAAAAGATGATCCATATATTGAAAAATCGTCCATGAATATTTCCAAGAATTCTTCCACCATATCAGAGAAAATACTCATCATACACCTTTGGAAAGTCGCGGGGGCATTACAAAGACCGAAAGGCATGCGACGATAAGCAAAGGTTCCAAAGGGACAAGTAAAGGTGGTCTTATGTTGATCCTCTAAAGCAACAGGGATTTGGTTATAGCCAGAGTATCCATCGAGAAAACAGTAGTACTCATGTCCCGCTAAGCGTTCGAGCATTTGGTCAATAAAAGGCAAGGGAAAATGGTCTTTTCGTGTGGCTGAGTTACGCTTTCGATAGTCGATGCACACACGCCATTTGGTTTTGATTTTTGTTGGGACGAGTTCATTACTGTCGTTTTTGATCACTGTGACTCCCGATTTCTTTGGTACAACTTGTACCGGACTCACCCAAGTACTATCAGATATGGGATATATGATGTTATTGTCTAGACATTTGATTATCTCCTCCTTGACCACTTCTCTCATGTTTGGGTTTAATCGCCTTTGAGCCTCACGGGTGGGTTTAGCCTCATCAACTAAATGTATGCGATGTTCCACAATTGATGGGCTGATTCCTTTTATATCGCTAATTTCCCACCCCAAGGCGTCTTTATTTTCCCGCAAGGTATCCAAAAGTTTTTCTTCTTGGTCCTCGGTAAGATCGGAGGCCAAGATTACGGGAAAAGTTTTTGAAGGGTCTAGGTAGGCATACTTAAGGTCTGGTGGCAAGGGTTTGAGGTCTAACTTAGGAAGTTCTTGTGTATCAACATTGGTCAACATTCCTAGGTTAGATTCAGGTGACGAAGTGTCGGAGTCAAGAATTTTGTTTAGTTCAGAAATGTATTCGAGTTCATCGAAATCAGAGTCGAAATGGTCAAGACACATTTTCAAGGCTTCAGAAGTGTCACTAGAGGTTTCATCAACTGTGGTTTGAATCATGTCAATTTCATCGATCTCAAAATCCCTAGGTTGTTTGTTGAGATTAAAGATGTTTAGCTCAATGGTATTTGAACGTTGGGATTTGAGACAGGCTCTGTTTCTAGAACTATAAAATCGACAGGGAAGTAAAACTGCTCGATCTATATCAAGACGTCTTCGATAATTCCCAATGGCTTTTTGACAGATCGATCGGCTAGTTGAAGTGTGATGTTTGTTGGTTTAATCTCCCCTAGTCCAAGTTGACGATAAACAGTATAAGGAAGAAGATTGACACTGGCACCAAGGTCAAGTAGAGCACGAGAGATGTGAGTGTTTCCTATTTTACAATCAATCGTTGGGCAGCCAGGGTCCTTATACTTGACTGGGGCAAGATTCGACAGAACAGAGCTTGTATTCGCAGTTAGAAAGGCGGTTTTTGGGACATTGGTCGCACGTTTTTGTGTACACAATTCCTTAAGACATTTAGCATATTGAGGAATTTGTTCAATGGTGTCTAAAAGAGGAATGTTCACACGGACTTGTTTGAAAATTTCCAGAATTTTATCGAAATTTGCTGCTTTCTTCTTATTATTGAGTCTATGGGGAAAAGGAGCAACTGGTTTTTCGATTCTACGATCAGTTTCATCATTCGAGGAAAAAGGTGGTAGGGGTGTAGAAGATGAAATGTTGGGATTGCCAACATTGGTTTTCAAAGGTGGGTCGGGTTTGCCGACACAAGGAGAAGAACTGTTGGGATTGCCAACATTTAAGGGAATTTGAGGTTCAGAAGAATTGGCATTCGAAGCCAATGGATGATCATCGAGATTAGGGATTGGGGTCGAGTTAGAAGGTTCGTCAGGGTCGTCCCCGTTATTATCAATCCTCTTTCCAGATCGAAGGTTTGTGACAGCATTGACTGGATTATGGTTTTCGTCCTCACAAGAATTTACAGCACGAGAGTTATACTTTGGATTCACCTCAGGTTGACTAGGCAATTTTCCTTTCTCATTACTTTTCATAAATTCCTTCATCATATTAAACATTTGGTCGATTTTAGCGTCTTGATTATTTATTTGTTTTTCTAATCGAACAATATCTTGTGATGGTTGAGAAGATTGAGAGGATTGGTTCGATGATTGAAAATTGGGGTGCCTATACGGTTGTTTGGATTGAGATGCAGCTTGAGAGGTTTGAGAAATGGGGGGTGTAGCTTGGTAATTCGGATTGGGAATAAAGGGTTGCATGTGAGATGGGTTTGCCGAATTATTGGGGTTTGACCAAGAAAAGTTTGGGTGGTTCCTCCAACCAGGATTGTACGTGGCTGAGTAAGGGTTATTTTGAGCTATAGCATTGGCTTGGTCCTGAGAGTAGTAGTGGGGTAACCCTTCTCCGGCTTGAGGAGTTTGATTTTCTACGGGAATTTGATTTGGGTCCACGACATGCACTCCTCTAGTAGAAGTACGATTGGGAACGCGAATTGATTCCCATTGCATGTCCTTTTCAGAATAATCTTCTAAGAACCGCCAAGCTTCATCGGCTGTTTTAGACATAAAATCTCCTCCACACATTGATTCTAGTTGAGTTTTAGATTGATAGTTAAGCCCTTTATATACAATTTGACACAAGTTGTCTTTTATAATTCCATGATGAGGACAACTATACAGTAGTTGGTTGAATCTCTCAAAATATTTTGAAAAAGTTTCCCCCTCATTTTGACAAAATTGATTTATCTCAGTTCGGATTTTGAGAGTTTTATGGAAAGGGAAAAACTTTTTCAAGAATATAGTGACAAATTCATCCCAACTTCTTATGGAATGTCTTGGAAGAGAATTTAGCCATCTTTTAGCGCTTTCAAGTAATGCAAATGGGATCATCCTTAGCTTGATTGATTCGTTAGATAATTGTTGCATTTTTGTTGTGGACGCATACAATTCAAATTCACTTAGAAATTCATAAGCATTTTCAGACCCAGTAAATTTTGGTACCCCTTGAATAAAGGAATGTTTAAGCTCAAAATTGTTTCCTTCAGCTGGTGGAAAAACGATGACAGAGGGTTGAACGGTCCTAGTTGGATAACACCGTTCACGAAGAGAGAGGGGTCTATCCATTTGAATATTGAGATTTTGAAAATTTTGATTCATTTGATTGTGATCTATCTCGTTTTGAAAGTTTGGGTTTATTGGATTGTGGTTCATTTCGTTTTGAAAATTTTGGTTTATTTGAGAACCCCTGGGAGAGTTGTGAACACTTTTTTCACTCATTATTGTTAGATGCAAGCACAGAAATCAGCTACAATGAGATTTTCTGTCCTTAATAGCTCCTAACCCAAAATTATAAAGTGATGTGTTTGATTACTTAGATCAAAAGATTTCTCAGCCAGTTAACGGATAGGAGTTATCGGTGCACCAGGAATCACCCTAGCAATGCAGCCGAAGGTTTAAGTACCTTCAGAGTAACAACCGATATAATATTTACGAATCACCGTAATATTTATAAACGGTTATTTCTCTGCCGTAGTCTAGACACCAAGAAATAATTCGTTCCAAATGAATCAACTATCACAATACAATTAAGCCCTAGATGAGCCCGTGACTCCCTTAAGTCCAACGTCTAACCGTTATTATTAGTCAAATTCTACGATGAGATGCAATTTGTGGGCTAAGGAAAGGGTGATGAAATCCCTCACCTTATGTGAATTGGGGTATTGCCCTTAACAGAATGAATAAAAGATGCAGAAACAACAGCAATCACACAAAATAACTGCAGAAATTAAAAATTGTACATTCAAAGCCGCTGCCCCTGCAGAAAATTTTTACAACAATTGTCTATATATTTTTTCTTTTTCCTTTTGCAGCAGAGCACCTGTAGAGTTTTAAAAGTTCTCACCTTGATCGGCAGTCCTCCAGTGAATTTGGGAAGCGCTAGCACGTTCACACCCCACTTGGTGTGCAACCGCTCCAACCCATCTGAATCGTCCGCTGCTTTCTGTTGTTGTCCCCTTCTATTAATTGCTTGACTGCGCTGCGGCACGGGTTCGGGCTAGGAGCCCGAAAAAAATTTTTTTGAGACCCTTTTTTTTAAATTTCAACTGTACCTGTTTTTTTTTTTTTTTTTTTTTTTTAAAGAAAAAGAAAAGACTAATTCAGAAACTAAAAGGAATTTGACCAGACAACCAAAATAAAATAAAAATTTAGTACTAAAAACAAACAAAGGAACTGAGTTTAACGAGCAACACAGCTAGGCTCAACACTTCAAATTAACGCTAGATTAAGGCTTGCACTCAACCAAAGTAAGGTTGGCACAAAGGTCAAGCACGCAATTCAAAGAATGGAAACAGATAATTCCAAAAGAACAAATCACGGCAAAATCACCCCTAAATTTCTCTAAATCAAAAGCGATGCAATCTTCCCTTCCCCATATGTATTTATCATGCCTCCGTAGAAACAGACTCACGTTCCTTTATTCCTTTCCAAAACAAATACTGGAAATACCAATGTGAACAAATTAATGCTTCAGTGTAATAAGAAACAAATCACCACAAACTATTCTTCTACTCGGTTCTACGAAACACGACAATCAAGCAGGAGTTGAATCTAACGAAAGAAAGAAAAAAAAAAGTCTCGCCCCTCAATAAAAGGAACCGTAAGTCCCTACTTGTCACGCCCAACCCAAAAATGACGCCCCCTCTGATTCTTTCTTTTCGAAAATTTTGATGACGGATCTGGTCTCGATTTGAGATGTTCGGTTGTAGCTGGAACCTGGTTCAGGAGGAGAAAGACAGGGGCTTTGCTGCTGTAGGGTACGTGGGTTGAATGGTGTTTGTGAGGATGATTAAACTTTGGGTGTTTTCGAAGTGTGGTTATGGCTGAAGAGTTGTTCAGGTGCTTGCTTTTGGATGGGCTGACCTGCGTTGGTGATGGAGAGGTATTGAAGGATGAGGTGATGGGATCGGATGTTGTAAGTGTGATGTGAAGTTACGGCGAGTGGACGGTGATGTGGTTTTGTGAATTTGTGGTGTGGGCGAGCTATGTGGTAGGAGATAGTGGAAAAGTGATTTTCGTTTGTAGCGAGGAGGGGATTTGAGGTAAGGACGTGGGTGGTATTTGCAGTGGAGATGAAACGGTGTTGAAGATTTTGCTGTGGGTGGAAGGGTGGCGATGATGACAGGTCTGAAGGTTTGAATTGGTTCGGTGAATTGAATTGATATGAGGCGGTGGGTTGTTCAAAGGAGAGAAGTGGCGGTTTGGTACGTGGTAGAGAGGTATGAGGAGGCCGTGTGAGGAAATCGTCTGTGGTTTTGGAGAGTTCTGGTGTTAAGAAGGAAGGATGACAGTGAAGTGTGGATGGCTTGTTTGAGGATAAAAGAAAATACAGAAAGAAGGAATTTTTTTTTTTTTTTAAAAAAAAAATGAGGAAAGTGCAGAAGTGGGAAGAAATCAAACAGCAATGGAAAGAATTTACTACACGCTAGACAAAGGAAAGTTGCAAATGAAATCTGTTTTTGATTTTTTTTCTTTTTGTTTTTTTTCGTTTTTTTATCAGTTGCTTGTAAATTGGAAGATAGTAGAAATAGATTGAAAGAAATTTGTGCGATGGGAAAATCAACAATGAAAAATGGCAAGTTTTTTTTTTTATATAGAAGAAAACAAAAGAAAACTAAAATAAATAAATAAAAACTAACACGAATCAGAAAGTAAATAAACAATAAAATTTAATTGTTGCCTCCCCGGCAACGGCGCCAAAAACTTGATCGTCGCTAGTCTATGAATTAGAAAAGCGCGACATTTGTAATAAATTCTGCAAGCATACAGGTGTGTAGCATACAGGTCGAACACAGGGAGGAAAGTTAAATTTTATTATTTATATGTTTCGTGGGCGTGTTAGACAGAACTTTGGGGGTTGTTTTCAATGTTGTTGAAATAATGTTATTGAAACTGCTACAAATCTGAATCTAATCAGACGTATATCAAATTCAACAACAGGAAAGAAAATAACAAGTACTAGCAAAAACAACAAAAGTAAATAATGACTGGAACAATAACAGAGAATTAAAAATAGAGTTGCTGTTGAAACTAATCAAACAGTCAACACTAGTATGCTGTAACAAAGACAATAACAATATGTGTTCTACCGAATCTAATCGTGTAGATACACAAATTGTTTTAAAAGAAAAGTAAATAACTAGAACAAGAAAATTTTATTAAACTAATGGCAGTACAGAATTATGAGATGGTTTTTACAATGGTTACAACACATATTTATAGATGAGAATGGCAAAACCCCAATTAGGTCTATGAGTAAATGGGCCTCCTCATTCATGAATATCTCTTGCCTTCCTTGACTAAGTTTGATTGGAGAAAATCTGGGCATATCATGGTAAATATTTTCCATATCTTTCAATTCTCCAATGTGGCTAATTGATTGATAAAAGATTGCAAATTGCATGTGATTTATTCTTCCAATCAGCAATTAATCTTCCAATCAGCAATAAATCCTCCATCAATGACGTTTGTTAGATTCCAATTTCAACATAGGAAAAGAATATATTGATCTTTCTTCTTGGCAACAATTCAATTGAAATTGAATGATTTGAATTTCATGATAAGAATATGGCTATTGCTGAAATGTTAATTGGTGCATATCATACATACATACACATGAATATGTGTATATATATACAATATAACACTAATTCAAATATTCCTTAGAGCCAAGGGGTCAGTGTGAACGCGCTCCGTTTCTTTGGCAAAAAAGTGAGCTTGACGGGGTTCGAACTCAGGTCTCTCAGCACCAATTCCTATGCCTTTACCAGTGAGCTGCTACTTCTTTCGAAATTGAAATGAATTTGATGTGAGGAAGTAGTTCTTTCTTGTAGTTGGCCTTTGATTTGAATTGAAGGAGACATTTCTTGACATCCTGTAAAATCATACAAAAGTAACCAAAGTATCATTTATTTATTTACAAAAGATAAAGCATAAGAGTAATAAAATAAACACTTCTCAGTGTCAATCAAGTACCCCCACACTTATCTTTTACTCGTCCTCGAGTAAAACAAAAGAATGAAAACTAACTAGATAGGTCGCACTTTCGTAGGAAACACGATTGCATTGAGCGTATGCAACAAGCCGTTAAACCTCTAGGTGTCCCTAGTAGGACGAGTGGTGTCTCGTGAGGGTTTTCAGCGGATACTACCCACAAAATCCAAATGAAGTATGCTATGATTCTAATGAAACTACATGAATGCAATGGACATATGCAAATAAAAAAAAACGAAAAAAATAAAAGCACGACTTGTTTCAGGAAAGTGGTACAACAAATTAAGTTAACAATTTCTAGTCAGTTGATTTTATTTTAGATACCTCGACTTGTCACAAATTTTCAATATAAATCAAGTTTTCAAATGTTAAATTCCAGTTTGGCCAGTTGGTTCGGTCGATAACATAGTGCAGCCATGAAATAAATTCTTAGTTTGTTTGGCACAGTTTGCAAAGTGGTATTCTAATTTTCTCATGTATGGCTAGTCAAATCAATAAGGTCAAGAAGTGTTTGGGTATCTTCGCTTATTCTTTATTCTATAAAATTTTAAGATTTAGGATTAAGTACATACACCTAACTAAAAAGACCAAGGTTTACCACCCATGCACTGCCTCGCGGACTAACGGAGAGTAGGTAAAGAGCTTGGCGGATTGTGCAGGCCGACTTTGACTTTGTCAACAACGTGTCGGTAATCCTTAGGTGTCCAATCTCATAGAATGAGACCAAGATATTCCGACTTTGACTTTGTCAACAACGTGTTGGATAGAGCTTGGCGGGTTTGCACACCAACGCTCGATAAACAAGCAATGTTGGATACCCTTGGAATACTATTATTATTATTATTATCGAAAATATAAGCACAAAAGAGAGTTGCGCGAATTCAACTTAACACAACTTAGTTTTAAAGATTTGAAAAGCCAATATAAGTATTTTAAGTCCTCCACTTATTTAAACAAAGTCTACAATATAGAAAAGATTTCATGGCCATCACCTAAGAATCTCCCTATGTACCGGTTACACTATTATCCCTCAAAATCAAACTTTTCATTATATTTCCTATTCGATCTAAGTTGAGAGAGAAAAATACTATCAACTGGCTAAAAATTGTAAACTTATTTTGTTATATCAATTGAAAATGAGTCGTATTTCAAAAAAAAAAAAGTAGAGTTAATTGTCGGAATGAAGGGGTATTTAGAGAATTAGGGGTAGGACTAAAAATAAGGGTTGTTTTGAAGTATTAAGAGAAGTAGTGGTAGTTTAAGCATAGTAGGAGTAGATCGACAAATATGAAAGATGAGGAATCATTTTGATTTTTTGCTCCAAAAACCAACCCTTCACAGAAATTAAAAAATAGGGGTAGTTGTTCGTAGTAAGGGCTATTTAGAGAATTAGTGGTAGGATCAAAAATAAGCTTTGTTTTGAAGTATGAAGAGAAGTAGTGGTAGTTTGAGCATAGTAGGGGTAGATTGACAAATATTAAAGATGATGATTTGTTTGGATTTGGTGCTGCAAAAACCAATCCTTCACAATAGCAAAAAAAGAGGTAATTGTAGGAAGGACAGGCTATTAGAGAATTAGGGCTGGATTAAAAAGAAGGGATATTTTGAAGTATTAAGACAAGTAGGGATAGTTTAAGCATAGTACGGGTAGATCGACAAATATGAAAGATGATGAATCGTTTGGATTGGTTGCTGCAAAAACCAATCACCCACAGTAGTTGAAAAGTAGGGGTAATTGTCGGAAAGAAGGGCTATTTAAAGAATTAGGGGTAAGATTAAAAATAAGGGTTGTTTTGAAGTATTAGGAGAAGTAGTGTTAGTTTAAGCATGGTAGGGGTAGATCGACAAATATGAAAGACGGTGAATCATTTGGATTGAGTGCTCCAAAAACCAATCCTTCACACAAATTAAAAAATAGGGGTAATTGTTGGAAGTAAGGGCTATTTAGGGGATTAGTGGTAGGTTCAAAATGAAGGGTTTTTTTGAAGTATAAACGGAAGTAGGGGTAGTTTAAGCATAGTAGGGGTAGATCGATGAATACGAAAGATGATGAATTGTTTGGATTGAGTGCTGCAAAAACAAATCCTTCAAAATAGTAAAGAAATAGGCATAATTGTTGGAAGGAAGGGCTATTTATAGAATTAGGAGTAGGATTAAAAAGAAGGGTCGTTTTGAAGTATTAAGAGAAGTAGGTGTGGTTTAAGCATAACAGGGGTAGATCGACAAATATAAAAGATGATGAATCATTTGGATAGGGTGCTGCAAAAACCAACCCTTCACACTAGTTAAAAAATAAAGGTAATTGTTGGAAGTAAGGCTATTTAGAGAATTAGGGGTAGGATTTAAAAGAAGGACTGTTTTGAAGTATTAAAATAAGTTAGGGTAGTTTGAGCATAGTAGGGTTAGATTGACAAATATGAAATACGATGAATCATTTGGATTGGGTGCTGCAAAAACCAACCCTTCACAGAAATTAAAAAATAGGGTTAGTTGTTAGAAGTAAGGGCTATTTAGAGAATTAGGGGGAGGATTTAAAAGAAGGATTGTTTTGAAGTATTAAGAAAAGTAGGGGTAGTTTAAGCATAGTAAGGGTAGATCGACAAATATGAAAGATGTTGAATCATTGGGATTGGGTGATGCGAAAACCAACCCTTCACAGTTCTTAAAAAATAAGGGTAATTTTTGGAACTAAGGGCAATTTAGAGAATTAGGGATAGGATTTAAAAGAAGGGTTGTTTTGACGTATTAAGGGAAGTTTGGGTGTTTAAGCATAGTAGGGGTATATCGACAAATACTAAAGATGATGAATCATTTAGATTGGGAGATGCAAAAACCAACCAATCGCAGAAGTTGAAAAATAGGGGTAATTGTTGGAAGTAAGGGCTATTTAGAGAATTACAGGTAGGATTAAAAAGAAGGACTACTTTGAATTATTAAGAGAAGTAGAGGTAGATTAAGCATAGTAGGGTTAGATCGACAAATATGAAAGATGATGAATCATTTGGATTGGGTGTTGCAAAAACCAACCCTTCACAGAAGTTAAAAAATAGGGGTAATTGTTGGAAGTAAGGCCTATTTACAGAATTAGGGTTAGGATTAAAAAGAAAGGTTGTTTTAAAGTATTAAAGGTAGTTGAGGTAGTTTAAGCATAGTAGGGGTAGATCGACAAATATGAAAAATGATGAATCATTTGGATTCGGTGCTACAAAAACTAACCCTTCACATAAGTAAAAAAATAGGGGCAATTGTTGGAAGTAAGGGCTATTTAGGGAATTAGGGATAGGATTAAAAAGAAGAGTTGATTTGAAGTATTAAGAGTAGGAGTAGTTTAAGCATAGTAAGGGTAGATCGACAAATATGAAAGATGATGAATCGTTTGGATTGGGTGTTGCAAAATCCGATCCGTCACAGTAGTTAAAAAGTAAAGGTAATTATCGGAAAGAAGGGGCATTTAGAAAATTGGGGGTAGGATTAAAAATAAGGGTTGTTTTGAAGTATTAATAGAAGTAGTGGTAGTTTAAGCATAGTAGGAGTAGATCGACAAATATGAAAGATGATGAATCATTTGGATTGTTTGCTCCAAAAACCAACCCTTCACAGAAATTAAAAAAATAGGGGTAATTGTTCGAAGTAAGGGCTATTTATAGAATTAGTGGTAGGATAAAAAAGAAGCCTTGTTTTGAAGTATAAAGAGAAGTAGTGTTTGTTTAAGCATAGTAGGAGTAGATCGACGAATATGGAAGATGATGAATTGTTTGGATTGGGTGCTGCAAAAACCAATCCTTCACAATAGCAAAAAAATAGAGTTAATTGTAGGAAGGAAGGGATATTTAGAGAATTAGGGTTCATTTAAAAAGAAGGGCTATTTTGAAGTATTAAGAGAAGTAGGGGTAGTTTATGCATAGTAGGGATAGATCGACAAATTTGAAAGATGATGAATCGTTTGGATTGGTTGCTGCAAAAACCAATCCTTCACAGTAGTTAAAAAGCAGGTGTATTTATTGGAAAGAAGGGCTATTTAAAGAATTAGTGGTAGGATTAAAAATAAGGGTTTTTTTGAAGTATTAGGAGAAGTAGTGGTAGTTTAAACATAGTAGGGGTAGATCGACAAATATGAAAGACGATGAATCATTTTGATTGGGTGCTTCAAAACCAACCCTTCAAAGAATTTAAAAAATAGGGGTAATTGTTGGAAGTAAGGGATATTTAGGGGATTGGTGGTAGGTTTAAAATGAAGGGTTGTTTTGAAGTATAAAAAGAAGTAGGGGTAGTTTAAGCATAGTAGGGGTAGATCGATGAATACGAAAGATGATAAATTGTTTGGATTAGGTGCTGCAAAAACCATTCCCTCACAATAGTATAGAAATAGACATAATTGTTGGAAGGAAGGGATATCTAGAAAATTAGGGGTAGGATTAAAAAGATGGGTTGGTTTAAGCATAGTAGGGGTAGATCGACAGATATAAAAGTTGATGAATCATTAGGATTGGGTGCTGCAAAAACCAACCCTTCACACTAGTTAAAAAATAAAGATAATTGTTGGAAGTAAGGGCTATTTTAGAATTAGGGGTCGGATTTAAAAGAAGGATTGCTTTGACGTATTGAGATAAGTAGGGGTAGTTTAAGCATAGTCGGGGTAGATCGACAAATATGAAAGATGGTAAATCATTTGGTTTGGGTGCTGCAAAAACCAACCCTTCACAGTTGTTAAAAAATTAGGGTAATTTTTGGAACTAAGGACTATTTATAGAATTTGGGATAGGATTTAAAAGAAGCGTTGTTTTGAAGTATTAAGGGAAGTTGGGGTAGTTTAAGCATAGTAGGGGTAGATTGGCAAATACGAAAGATGATGAATCGTTTAGATTGGATGATGCAAAAACCAACCCCGCACAGAAGTTAAAAAATAGGGGTAATTATTGGAAGTAAGGTCTATTTAGAGAATTATAGGTAGGGTTAAAAAGAAGGACTGCTTTGAAGTATTAACTGAAGTAGGGGTAGTTTAAGCATAGTAGGGGTAGATCGACAAATATGAAAGATGGTGAATCATTGGGATTGGGAGCTGCAAACACCAACCCTTCACAGAAGTTAAAAAATAGGGGTAATTGTTGGAAGTAAGGCCTATTCAAAGAAATAGGGGTAGGACTTAAAAGGAGGACTTTTTAGAAGTATTAAGATAATTATGGGTAGTTTTAGCAGAGTAGGGGTAGATCGACAAACATGAAAGATGATGAATCATTTGGATTGGGTGCTGCAAAAACCAACCCTTCACAGAAGTTAAAAAATAGGGATAATTGTTGGATGTATGGCCTATTTACAGAATTAGGTGTAGGATTTAAAAGAAGGACTATTTTGAAGTATTAAGATAAGTGTGGGTAGTTTAAGCATCATAGGGGCAGATCGACAAATATAAAAGATGATGAATCATTTGGATTGGGTGCTGCAAAAACAAAACCTTCACAAAAGTTAAAAAATAGGGGTAATTGTTGGAAGTAAGGGCTATTTAGATATTTAGGGATAGGATTAAAAAGAAGGGCTATTTTGAAGTATTAAGAGAAGTAGGGGTAGTTTAAGCATAGTAGGGGTAGACCGACAAATATTAAAGATGACGAATCTTTTAGATTGGGTGCTGAAAAAACCAACCCTTCACAAAAGTTAAAAAATAGGGGTAACTGTTGGAAATAAAGGCTATTTAGAGAATTAGAGGTAGGATTAAAAAGAAGGACCGTTTTGAAATATTAAGAGAAGTAGGGGTAGTTTAAGCATAGTAGGGGTAGATCGACAAGTATGAAAGACGATGATTCGTTTGGATTGGGTGCTGCAAAAACCAACCCTTAACAGAAGTTAAAAAATAGGGATAATTGTTGGAAGTATGGCCTATTTAGAGAATTAGGGGTAGGATTTAAAAGAAGAACTATTTTGAAGTATTAAGATAAGTGTGGGTGATTTAAGCATCGTAGGGGTAGATCGACAAATATGAAAGATGACGAATCATTTGGATTGGGTGCTTTAAAAACCAACCCTTCACAGAAGTTAAAAAATAAGGGTAATTGTTGGAAGTAAGGGCTATTTAGAGAATTCTGGATAGGACTAAAAAGAAGCGTTGTTTTGAAGTATTTAGAGAAGCAGGAGTAGTTTAAGCATAGTAAGGGTAAATCGACAAGTACGAAAGATGACGAATCGTTTGTATTGGGTTCTGCAAAAACCAATCCTTCACAGTTGGTAAAAAAGTAGGGGTAATTGTTTGAAAGAATGGATATTTAGAGAAATACGGGTAGGATTAAAATAAGGGTTGTTTTGAAGTATTAGGATAAGTAGGGGTAGATCGACAAAAATGAAAGATGATGATTCATTTGGATTGGGTGCTCCAAAAACCAACCCTGCACAGAAATTAAAAAATAGGGGTAGATGTTGGAGGTAAGCGCTATTTATAGAATTAGAGGTAGGATCCAAAAGTAGGGTTGTTTTGAAGTATGAAGAGAAGCAGGGGTAGTTTAAGCATTCGAGGGGTAGAACAACGAATACGAAAGATGATGATTTGTTTGGATTTGGTGCTGCAAAATCCAATCCTTCACAATAGTAAAAAAATAGGGGTGATTGTTGGAAGGAAGGACTATTTAGAGAACTAGGGTTAGGATTAATAAAGAAGTGTTGTTTTGAAGTATTAAGGGAAGTTGGGGTTGTTTAAGCATAGCAGAGTAGATCGACAAATACGAAAGATGATGAATCATTTGGATTGAGTGCTGTAAAAACCAACCCTTCACAGTAGTTAAAAACTAAGGGTAATTGTTGGAAGTAACGGCTATTTAGGGAATTAAGGGTAGAATTTAAAAGAAGGACTGTTTTGAAGTATTAAGATAAGTAGGGGTAGTTTAAGCATAGTAGGGGTAGATCGACAAATATGAAAGATGATGAATCATTTGGATTGGGTGATGCAAAAACCAACCCTTCACATAAGTTAAAAAATAAGTGTAATTGTTGGTACTGAGGGCTATTTAGAGAATTATGGATAGGATTAAAAATAAGGGCTATTTTGAAGTACTAAGAGAAGTAGGGGTAGTTTAAGCATAGTAGGGGTAGACCGACAAATATGAAAGATGATGAATCGTTTGGATTGGGTCATGCAAAAACCAACCCTTCACATAAATTAAAAAATAGGGGTAATTGTTGGAAATAATGGCTATTTAGAGAGTTAGAGGTAGGATTAAAAACAAGGACTGTTTTGAAGTATTAAAGGAAGTAGTGGTAGTATCAGCAAAGTAGGGGTAGATCGAAAAATATGAAAGATGATGAATCATTTAGATTGGGCTATTCAAAACCAACCCTTCGCAGAGGTGAAAAAGTAGGGGTAATTATTGGAAGAAAAGGCTATTTAGAGAATTAGAAATAGGATTAAAAAGAAGGACTGTTTTGAACTATTAAGAGAAGTCGGGGTAGTTTAAGCATTGTAGGGGTAGATCGACAAATATGAAAGATGATGAATCATTTGGATTGGGTGCTCCAAAAACCAACCCTTCACAGAAATTAAAAAATAGGGGTTATTGTTGGAAGTAAGGGCTATTTAGGGGATTAGTGGTAGGTTCAAAATGAAGGGTTTTTTTGAAGTATAAAGGGAACTAGGGGTAGTTTAAGGATAGTAGGGGTAGATCGATGAATACAAAAGATGATGAATTGTTTAGATTAAATGCTGCAAAAACCAATCCTTCACAATAGTAAAGAAATAGGCATAATTGTTGAAAGGAAGGGCTATTTAGAAAATTAGGAGTAGGATTAAGAAGAAGGGTCGTTTTGAAGTATTAAGAGAAGTTGGTGTGGTTTAAGCCTAGCAGGGATAGATCGACAAATATAAAAGATGATGAATCATTTGGATTGGTTGTTGCAAAAACCAACCCTTCACACTAGGTAAAAAATAAAGGTAATTGTTGGAAGTGAGGGCTATTTAGAGAATTAGGGGTAGAATTTAAAAGAAGGATTGTTTTGAAGTATTAAGATAAGCAAGGGTAGTTTGAGCATAGTAGGGTTAGATCGACAAATATGAAATACGATGAATCATTTGGATTGGGTGCTGCAAAAACCAACCCTTCACAGAAATTAAAAATAGGGGTAGTTGTTAGAAGTAAGGGCTATTTAGAGAATTAGGGGGAGGATTTAAAAGAAGGATTGTTCTGAAGTAATAAGAAATGTAGGGGTAGTTTAAGCATAGCAGGGGTAGATCGACAAATATGAAAGATGTTGAATCATTTGGATTGGGTGATGCAAAAACCAACCCTTCATTGTTGTTAAAAAATAAGGGTAATTTTTGGAACCAAGGGCAATTTAGAGAATTAGGGATAAGATTTAAAAGAAGGGCTGGTTTGAAGTATTAAGGGAAGTTTGGGTGTTTAAGCATAGTAGGGGTAGATCGACAAATACGAAAGGTGATGAATCGTTTAGATTGGGTGATGCAAAAACCAACCCCTTACAGAAGATGAAAAATAGGGGTAATTGTTGGAAGTAAGGGCTATATAGAGAATTACAGGTAGGATTAAAAAGGAGGATTGCTTTGAAGTATTAAGAGAAGTAGAGGTAGTTTAAGCATAGTAGGGTTAGGTCGACAAATATGAAAGATGATGAATCGTTTAGATTGGGTGATGCAAAATCCAACCCTTCACAGAAGTTAAAAAATAGGGGTAATTGTTGGAAGAAAGGGCTATTTAGAGAATTATAATTAGGATTAAAAAGAAGGAAGATGATGAATCATTTAGATTGGGTGCTGCAAAAATCATCCCTTCACAGAAGTTAAAAAATAGGGTTAATTGTTGAAAGTAAGACATATTTAGAGAATTAGGTTTAGGACTAAAAAGAAGGGTTGTTTTTAAGTATTAAGGGAAGTTGCGGTAGTTTAAGCATAGTAGGGGTAGATCGGAAAATATGAAAAATGATGAATCATTTGGATTGGGTGCTACAAAAAACAGCCCTTCACAGAAGTAAAAAAATAGGGGCAATTGTTGGAAGTAAGGGCTATTTAGTGAATTAGGGATAGGATTTAAAAGAATCGTTGTTTTGAAATATTAAGAGAAGTAGGGGTAGTTTAAGCATGGTATGGGTAGATCGACAAATATGAAAGATGATGAATCGTTTGGATTGGGTACTGCAAAAACCGATCCTTCACAGTAGTTAATAAGTAAAGGTAATTGTTGGAATGAAGGGGTATTTAGAGAATTAGGGGTAGGATTAAAAATAAGGGTTGTTTGAAGTATTAAGAGAAGTAGTGGTAGTTTAAGCATAGTAGGAGTAGATCGACAAATATGAAAGATGAGGAATCATATGGATTTTTTGCTCCAAAAACCAACCCTTCACAGAAATTAAAAAATAGGGGTAGTTGTTAGTAGTAAGGGCTATTTAGAGAATTAGTGGTAGGATAAAAAATAATCTTTGTTTTGAAGTATAAAGAGAAGTAGTGGTAGTTTAAGCATAGTAGGGGTAGATTGACGAATATGAAAGATGATGATTTGTTTGGATTGGGTGCTGCAAAAACCAATGCTTCACAATAGTAAAGAAATAGACATCATTGTTGGAAGGAAGGGCTATCTAGAGAATTAGGGGTAGGATTTAAAAGATGGGGTGGTTTAAGCATAGTAGGGGTAGATCGACAAATATAAAAGTTGATGAATCATTTGGATTGGGTGCTGCAAAAACCAACCCTTCACACTAGTTAAAAAATAAAGATAATTGTTGGAAGTAAGGGCTATTTTCAGAATTTGGGGTAGGATTTAAAAGAAGGATTGCTTTGAAGTATTGAGATAAGTAGGGGTAGTTTAAGCATAGTAGGGGTAGATCGACAAATATGAAAGATGGTGAATCATTTGGATTGGGTGCTGCAAAAACCAACCCTTCACAGTTGTTAAAAAATTAGCGTAATTTTTGGAACAAATGGCTATTTAGAGAATTAGGGAAAGGATTTAAAAGAAGCGCTATTTTGAAGTATTAAGGGAAGTTGGGGTAGTTTAAGCATAGTAGGGGTAGATTGACAAATACGAAAGATGATGAATCGTTTAGATTGGGTGATGCAAAAACCAACCCCTCACAGAAGTTAAAAAATAGGGGTAATTATTGGAAGTAAGGTATATTTAGAGAATTACATATAGGATTAAAAAGAAGGACTATTTTGAAGTATTAAGTGAAGTAGGGGTAGTTTAAGCATAGTAGGGGTAGATCGACAATTATGAAAGATGATGAATCATTTGGATTGGGAGCTGCAAACACCAACCCTTCACAGAAGTTAAAAAATAGGGGTAATTGTTGGAAGTAAGGCCTATTAAGAGAATTAGGGGTTGGACTTAAAAGAAGGACTTTTCAGAAGTATTAAGATAAGTATGGGTAGTTTTAGTAGAGTAGGGGTAGGTCGACAAACATGAAAGATGATGAATCATTTGGATTTGGTGCTGCAAAAACCAACCCTTCACAAAAGTTAAAAAATAGGGATAATTATTGGATGTATGGCCTATTTAGAGAATTAGGGGTAGGATTTAAAAGGAGGACTATTTTGAAGTATTAAGATAAGTGTGGGTAGTTTAAGCATCATAGGGGCAGATCGACAAATATGAAAGATGATGAATCATTTGGATTGGGTGCAGCAAAAACAAACCCTTCACAGAAGTTTAAAAATAGCGATAAATGTTGGAAGTAAGGGCTATTTAGAGAATTAGGGATAGAATTAAAAAGAAGGGCTATTTTGAAGTATTAAGATAAGTAGGGGTAGTTTAAGCATAGTAGGGGTAGACCGACAAATGTGAATGATGATGAATCTTTTAGATTGGGTGCTGCAAAAACCAACCCTTCACAAAAGTTAAAAAATAGGGGTAATTGTTGGAAATAAAGGCTATTAAGAGAATTAGAGGTAGGATTAAAAAGAAGCTCTGTTTTGAAATATTAAGAGAAGTAGGGGTAGTTTAAGCGTAGTAGGGGTAGATCGACAAGTGTGAAAGATGATGATTCGTTTGGATTGGGTGCTGCAAAAACCAACTCTTAACAGAAGTTAAAAAATAGGGATAATTGTTGGAAGTATGGCCAATTTAGAGAATTAGGGGTAGGGTTAAATGAAGGACTATTTTAAAGTATTAAGACAAGTGTGGGTGATTTAAGCATCGTAGGGGTAGATCGACAAATATGAAAGATAATGATTCATTTGGATTGGGTGCTGTAAAAACCAACCCTTCGTAGAAGTTAAAAAATAGGGGTAATTGTTGGAAGTAAGGTCTATTTAGAGAATTCTGGATAGGACTAAAAAGAAGCGTTGTTTTGAAGTATTTAGAGAAGCAGGAGTAGTTTAAGCATAGTAAGGGTAGATCGACAAGTATGAAAGATGACGAATCGTTTGGATTGGGTGCTGCAAAAACCAATCCTTCACAGTTGTTAAAGAGTAGGGGTAATTGTTTGAAAGAATGGCTATTTAAAGAATTACGGGTAGGATTAAAATAAGGGTTGTTTTGAAGTATTAGGATAAGTAGGGGTAGATCGACAAATATAAAAGATGATGATTCATTTGGATTGGGTGCTCCAAAAACCAACCCTACACAGAAATTAAAAAATAGGGGTAGATGTTGGAGGTAAGGTCTATTTAGAGAATTATTGGTAGGATCAAAAAGTAGGGTTGTTTTGAAGTATGAAGAGAAGTAGGGGTAGTTTAAGCATGGGAGGGGTAGATCGACGAATACAAAAGAGGATGATTTGTTTGGATTTGGTGCTACGAAAACCAATCCTTCACAATAGTAAAAAAATAGGGGTGATTGTTGGAAGGAAGGGCTATTTAGAGAATTAGGGTTAGGATTAAAAAAAGTGTTGTTTTGAAGTATTGAGGGAAGTTGCGGTAGTTTAAGCATAGTAGAGTAGATCGACAAATACGAAAGATGATGAATCATTTGGATTGAGTGCTGTAAAAACCAACCCTTCACAGTAGTTAAAAACTAAGGGTAATTGTCGGAAGTAAGGGCTATTTAGAGAATTAGGGATAGGATTTAAAAGAAGGATTGTTTTGAAGTATTAAGATAAGCAAGAGTAGTTTGAGCATAGTAGGGTTAGATCGACAAATATGAAATACGATGAATCATTTGGATTGGGTGCTGCAAAAACCAACCCTTCACAAAAATTAAAAAATAGGGGTAATTTTTGGAAGTAAGGGCTATTTAGGGGATTAGTGGTAGGTTCAAAATGAAGGTTTGTTTTGAAGTATAAAGAGAAGTAGGGGTAGTTTAAGCATAGTAGGGGTAGATCGTTGAATACGAAAGATGATAAATTGTTTGTATTAGGTGCTGCAAAAACCAATCCTTCACAATAGTAAAGAAATAGACATAATTGTTGGAAGGAAGGGCTATCTAGAGAATTAGGGGTAGGATTAAAAAGATGGGGTTGTTTAAGCATAGTAGGGGTAGATCGACAAATATAAAAGTTGATGAATCATTTGGATTGGGTGCTGCAAAAACCAACCCTTCACACTAGTTAAAAAATAAAGATAATTATTGGAAGTAAGGGCTATTTTCAGAATAGGGGTAGGATTTAAAAGAAGGATAACTTTGAAGTATTGAGATAAGTAAGGGTAGTTTAAGCATAGTAGGGGTAGATCGACAAATATGAAAGATGGTGAATCATTTGGATTGGGTGCTGCAAAAACCAACCCTTCACAGTTGTTTAAAAATTAGGGTAATTTTTGGAACTAAGGGCTATTTAGAGAATTAGGGATAGGAATTAAAAGAAGCGCTGCTTTGAAGTATTAAGGGAAGTTGGGGTAGTTTAAGCATAGTAGGGGTAGATTGACAAATACGAAAGATGATGAATCGTTTAGATTGGGTGATGCAAAAACCAACCCCTCACAGAAGTTAAAAAATAGGGATAATTATTGGAAGTAAGGTCTAATTAGAGAATTACAGGTAGGATTAAAAAGAAGGAATGTTTTGAAGTATTAAGTGAAGTAGGGGTAGTTTAAGCATAGTAGGGGTAGATCGATAAATATTAAAGATGATGAATCATTTGGATTGGGTGCTGCAGAAACCAACCCTTCACAGAAGTTAAAAAATAAGTGTAATTGTTGGAACTAAGGACTATTTAGAGAATTAGGGAAAGGATTAAAAAGAAGGTCTATTTTGAAGTATTAAGAGAAGTAGCGGTAGTTTAAGCATAGTATGGGTAGATCGACAGATACGAAAGATGGTGAATCGTTTAGATTGGGTGATGCAAAAACCAACCCCTTATAGAAGTTGAAAAATAGGGGAAATTGTTGGAAGTAAGGGCTATTTAGAGAATTACAGGTAGGATTAAAAAGAACGACTAATTTGAAGTATTAAGAGAGGTAGAGGTAGTTTAAGCATAGTAGGTGTAGATCGACAAATATGAAAGATGATGAATCGTTTAGATTGGGTGATGCAAAATCCAATGATTCACAGAAGTAAAAAAATAGGGGTAATTATTGGAAGAAAGGGCTATTTAGAGAATTAGAATTAGGATTAAAAAGAAGGATTGTTTTGATGTATTAAGAGAAGTCGGGATAGTTTAAGCATAGTAGGGGTAGATCGACAAATATGAAAGATGATGAATCATTTGGATTGGGTGCTGCAAAAATCAACCCTTCACAGAATTTAAAAAATAGGGGTAATTGTTGAAAGTAAGGCCTATTTAGAGAATTAGGTTTAGGATTAAAAAGAAGGGTTGTTTTGATGTATTAAGGGAAGTTGGGGTAGTTTAAGCATAGTAGGGATAGATAGGCAAATATGAAAAATGATGAATCATTTGGATTGGGTGCTACAAAAACCAACCCTTCACAGAAGTAAAAAAAATAGGGGTAAATGTTGGAAGTAAGGGCTATTTAGGGAATTAGGTATAGGATTAAAAAGAAGCGTTGTTTTGAAGTTTTAAGAGAAGTAGGGGTAGTTTAAGCATAGTAGGGGTAGATCGACAAATATGAAAGATGATGAATAGTTTGGATTGGGTGTTGCAAAAACCGATCTTTCACAGTAGTTAAAAAGTAGAGGTAATTGTTGGAATGAAGGGGTATATAGAGAATTAGTGGTAGGATTAAAAATAAGGGTTGTTTTGAAGTATTAAGAGAAGTAGTGGTAGTTTAAGCATAGTAGGAGTAGATCGACAAATATGAAAGATGAGGAATCATTTGGATTTTTTGCTCCAAAAACCAACCCTTCACAGAAATTAAAAAATAGGAGTATTTGTTCGAAGTAAGGGCTATTCAGAGAATTAGTGGTAGGATCAAAAATAAGCGTTATTTTGAAGTATAAAGAGAAGTAGTGGTAGTTTAAGCATAGTAGGGGTAGATTGACGAATATGAAAGATGATGATTTGTTTGGATAAGTTGCTGTAAAAACCAATCCTTCACAATAGAAAAAAAGAGGTAATTGTAGGAAGGAAGGGCAATTTAGAGAATTAGGGTTGGATTAAAAAGAAGGGCTATTTTGAAGTATTAAGAGAAGTAGGGATAGTTTAAGCATAGTACGGTTAGATCGACAAATATGAAAGATGGTGAATCGTTTGGATTGGTTGCTGCAAAAACCAATCCTTCACAGTAGTTAAAAAGTAGGGGTAATTGCCGGAAAGAAGGGCTATTTAAAGAATTAGGGGTAGGATTAAAAATAAGGGTTGTTTTGAAGTATTAGGAGAAGTAGTGTTAGTTTAAGCATGGTAGGGGTAGATCGACAAATATGAAAGACGATGAATCATTTAGACTGGGTGCTCCAAAAACCAACCCTTCACAAAAATTAAAAAATAGGGGTAATTTTTGGAAGTAAGGGCTATTTAGGGGATTAGTGGTAGGTTCAAAATGAAGGGTTTTTTTTGAAGTATAAAGGGAAGTAGGGGTAGCTTAAGCATAGTAGGGGTAGATTAATGAATACGAAAGATGATGATTTGTTTGAATTAGGTGCTGCAAAAACCAATCCATCACAATAGTAAAGAAATAGGCATAATTGTTGGAAGGAATGGCTATTTAGAGAATTAGGAGTATTATTAAAAAGAAGGATCTCTTTGAAGTATTAAGAGAAGTTGGTGTAGTTTAAGCATAGCAGGGGTAGATCGACAAATATAAAAGATGATGAATCATTTGGATTGGGTGCTGCAAAAACCAACCCTTCACACTTGTTCAAAAATAAAGGTAATTGTTGGAAGTAAGGGCTATTTAGAGAACTAGGGGTAGGATTTAAAAGAAGGACTGTTTTGAAGTATTAAGATAAGCTAGGGTAGTTTGAGCATAGTAGGGTTAGATCGACAAATATGAAATACGATTAATCATTTGGATTGGGTGCTACAAAAACCAACCCTTCACAGAAATTAAAAAATAGGGGTATTTGTTACAAGTAAGGGCTATTTAGAGAATTAGGGGGAGGATTTAAAAGAAGGATTGTTTTGAAGTATTAAGAAAAGTAGGGGTAGTTTAAGCATAGTAGGGGTAGATCGACAAATATGAAAGATGTTGAATCATTTGGATTGGGTGATGCAAAAACCAACCCTTCACAATTGTTTAAAAATAAGGGTAATTTTTGGAACTAAGGGCAATTTAGATAATTAGGGATAGGATTTAAAAGAAGGGCTGTTTTGAAGTATTAAGGGAAGTTTGGGTGTTTAAGCATAGTAGGGGTAGATCGACAAATACGAAAGATGATGAATCGTTTAGATTGGGTGATGCAAAAACCAACCCTCACAGAAGTTGAAAAATAGAGGTAATTGTTGGAAGTAAGGGCTATTTATAGAATTATAGGTAGGATTAAAAAGAAGGACTGCTTTGAAGTACTAAGAGAAGTAGAGGTAGTTTAAGCATAGTTGGGGTAGATCGACAAATATGAAAGATGATTAATCATTTGGATTGGGTGCTGCACAAACCGACCCTTCACAGAAGTTAAAAAATAGTGGTAATTGTTTGAACTAAGGGTTACTTAGTGAATTAGAAATAGGAATAAAAAGAAGGGCTATTTTGAAGTATTAAGAGAAGTGGGGATAGTTTGAGCATAGTAGGGGTTGATCGACAAATATGAAAGATGATGAATCGTTTAGATTGGGTGATGCAAAAACCAACCCTTCACAGAAGTTAAAAAATAGGGGTAATTGTTGGAAGTAAAGGCTATTTAGAGAATTATAGGTAGGACTAAAAATAAGGACTGTTTTGAAATATCATGAGAAGTAGGGGTAGTTTAATCGTAGTAGGGGTAGATCAACAAATATGAAAGATGATGAATCATTTAGATTGGGTGCGGCAAAAACCAACTATTCAATGAAGTTCAAAAATAAGGGTAATTGTTGGAAGTAAGGAATATTTAGAGAATTAGGTGTAGGATTTTAAAGAAGGACTGTTTTTAAGTATTAAGTTAGGTATGGGTAGTTTAAGCATAGTAGGGGTAGATCGACAATTATGAAAGATGATGAATCTTTTAGGTTGGGTGCTACAAAAACCAACCCTTCACAGAAGTTAAAAAATAGGGTAATTTTTGGAAGTAAGGGCTACTTAGAGCATTAGGGATAGGATTAAAAAAGAAGCATTGTTTTGAAGTATTAAGAGAAGTAGGTGTAGTTTACGCATAGTAGGGGTACATCGACAAATATGAAAGATGATCAATCGTTTGGATTGGATGTTGCAAAAACCAATCCTTCACAACATTTAAATAGTTGGGGTAATTGTTGGAAAGAATGGCTATTAGAGAATTAGGGGTAGGATTAAAAATAAGGGCGGTTTCGATGTATTAGGAGAAGTAGGGGTAGTTTAAGCATAGTAGGGTTAGATCTACAAATATGAAAGATGATGGTTCATTTGGATTGGGTACTGCAGAAAGCAACCCTTCACAGTTGTTAAAAAATAAGGGTAATTGTTGGAACTAAGGGCTATTTAGAGAATTAGAGATGTGAATAAAAGAAGGGCTATTTTGAAGTATAAATAGAAGTATGGGTAGTTTATGCATAATAGGGTAGATCGACAAATATCAAGATGATGAATCGTTTATATTGTGTGATGCAAAAACCAACCCTTTACAGAAGTTAAAAAATAGGGGTAATTGTTGGAAGTAAGTGCTACATATAGAATTAGAGGTAGGATTAAAAAAAAGGACTTTTTTGAAGTATTAAGAGAAGTAGAGGTAGTTTAAGAATAGTAGGGGTAGTTTAAGCATAGTAGGGGTAGATCGACAAATATGAAAGATGATGAATCATTTGGATTGGGTGCTCCAAATACGAACCCTTCACAGAAGTTAAAAAATAGGGGTACTTGCTGGAAGTAAGGACTATTTAGAAAATTAGGGGTAGGGTTTAAAAGAAGGACCGTTTTGAAGTATTAAGAAAAGTATGGGTAGGTTAAGCATAGTAGGGGTAGATCGACAAATATGAAAGATAATGAATCACTTAGATTGAGTGCTACAAAAACCAACCCTTCACAGAAGTTAAAAAATAGGGGTAATTGTTGGAAGTAAGGGCTATTTACAGAATTAGATAAAAAAGAAGGGTTGTTTTGAATTATTAATAGAAGTAGGGGTAGTTCAAGCGTAGTTGGGGTAGATCGACAAATATAAAGGATGATGAATCGTTTGGATTGGGTTCTGCAAAAACCAACCCTTTACAGAAATTAAAAAATAGGGGAAATTGTTGGAAGTAAGGGCTATTTAGAGAATTAGTGGTAGGATAAAAAAGAAAGGTTGTTTTAAAATATAAAGAGAAGTAGGGGTAGTTAAAGCATAGTCGGTGTAGATCGACGAATATGAAAGATGATGAATTTTTTGGATTGGGTGCTGCAAAAACCAATCCTTCACAATCATAAAAAATAGAGGTAATTTTAGGAAGGAAGGGCTATTTAGATAATTAGGGTCGGATTAAAAAGAAGGGTTGTTTTGAAGTACTAAGAGAAGTAGGGCTATTTTAAGCATAGTAGGAGTAGATTGGCAAATATGAAAGGTGATGAATCATTTAGATTAGGTGCAGCAAAAAACAACCCTTCACAGTTGTTAAAAAATAAGGGTAATTGTTGGAACTAAGGTCTATTTAGAGAATTAGGGATAGGAATAAAAAGAAGGGCTACTTTGAAGTGTTAAGAGAAGTAGGGGTAGTTTAAGCACAGTAGAGAGAAATCAACAAATATGAAAGATGATGAATCATTTACATTGTGTGATACAAAAACCAACCCTTCACAGAAGTTAAAAAATAGGGGTAACTATTGGAAGTAAGTGCTACTTATAGAATTAGAGGTAGGATTAAGAAGAAGGGTTGTTTTTAAGTATAAAGAGAAGTAGGGGTAGTTTAAGCATAGTTGGGGTAGATCGAGGAATATGAAAGATGATTTGGATGGGTGCAGCAAAAACCAATCCTTCACCACAGAAAAAAAATAAAGGTAATTATAGGAAGGAAGGGCTATTTAGAAAATTAGGGTTGGATTAAAAAGAAGGGTTGTTTTGAAGTATTAGGAAAAGTAGGGGTAGTTTAAGCATAGTAGGGGTAGATATACAAATATGAAGGATGATGATTCAATTGGATTAGTGCTGCAAAAACCAACCCATCACGGTTGCTAAAAAATAAGGGTGATCGTTGGAACTAAGGGCTATTTAGAGAATTAGGGATACTAATAAAAGATGGCTATTTTGAAGTATTAAGTGAAGTCGGGGTAGTTTATGCATAGTAGGGGTAGATCGACAAATACGAAAGATGATTAATCGTTTATATTGTGTGATGCAAAAACCAACCCCTCACGGAAGTTAAAAATTAGGAGTAATTGTTGGAAGTAAGTGCTACTAATAGAATTAGAGGTAGGATTAAAAAAAAGCACTATTTTGAAGTACTCAGAAAAGTATGGGTAGTTTAAGCATAGAAGGGGTAGTTTAAGCATATTAGGGGTAGATCGACAAATATGAAAGATGATGAATCTTTTGGATTGTTGCTGCAAAAACAAATCATTAACAGAAGTTAAAAAATATGGGTAATTGTTGGAAGTAAGGCCTATCTAGAGAATTAGGGGTAGGATTTAAAAGAAGGATTGTTTTGAAGTATTAAGATAACTATGGGTAGTTTAGGCATAGAATGGGTAGATCGACAAATATGAAAGATGATGAACCACTTAGATTGGGTGCTACAAAATCCAACCCTTCACAGAAGTTAAAAAAGTGGGGTATTTGTTGGAAGTAAGGGCTATTTACAGAATTAGGGATAGGATTAAAAATTGGTTGTTTTGAAGTATTAAGAAAAGTAGGGCTAGTCTAAGCGTAGTAGGGGTAGACCGACAAAAATGAAAGATGATGAATCGTTTGGATTGGATGCTGCAAAAACCAACCCTTTACAGAAATTAAAAAATAGGGGTAATTCTTGGACGTAAGGGCTATTTAGAGAATTAGTGGTAGGATCAAAAATATGGGTTGTTTTGAAGTATAAGGAGAAGTAGGGGTGGTTTAAGCATAGTAGGGGTAGTTCGACGAATATGAAAGATGATGAATTGTTTGGATTGGGTGCTGCAAAAACCAGTCCTTCACAATAGTAAAAAAATAGAGGTAATTGTAGGAAGGAAGGGCTATTTAAAGAATTAGGGTTGGATTAAAAAGAAGGATTGTTTTGAAGTAATAAGAGAAGTAGCGGTAGTTTAAGCATAGTAGGAGTATATCAGCAAATATGAAAGTGATGAATCATTTGGATTGCGTACTGCAAAAAACAACCCTTCACAGTTGTTAAAAAATAAGGGTAATTGTTGGAACTAAGGGATATTTAGAGAATTAGGGATAAGAATAAAAAGAATGGACAATTTGAAGTTTTAAGAGAAGTAGGGGTAGTTTAAGTATAGTAGGGTTAGATCGGCAAATATGAAAGATGATGAATCGTTTAGATTGGGTGATGCAAAAACCAACCCTTCACAGAAGTAAAAAATAGGGGTAATTGTTGATTGTAAGGGCTATTTAGAGACTTATAGGCAGGACGAATAGAAGAAATTTTTGAAGTATTAGGAGAAGTAGGGGTAGTTTAAGCATAGTAGGGGTAGATCGCCAAATATGAAAGATGAAGAATCATTTGGATTCGGTGCTGCATAAACCAAATATTCACAGAAGTTGACAAATAGGGGTAATTGTCGGAACTAAGGCCTATTTAGAGAATTAGGGGTTGGATTTAAAAGAAGGACTGTTTTGAAGTATTAAGATAATTATGGGTAGTTTAAGCATAGTTGGGGTAGATCGACAAATTTGAAAGATGATGAATAATATGGATTGGGTGCTGCAAAAACCAACCCTTCACAATTGTTAAAAATAAGGTTAATTGTTTGAACTAAGGGTTATTTAGTGAATTAGAAATAGGGATAAAAAGAAGGGCTATTTTGAAGTATTAAGAGAAGTGGGGATAGTTTGAGCGTAGTAGGGGTTGATCGACAAATATGAAAGATGATGAATCGTTTAGATTGGGTGATGCAAAAACCAACCCTTCATAGAAGCTAAATAATAGGGGTAATTGTTGGAAGTAAGGGCTATTTAGGGAATTATAGGTAGGATTAAAAACAAGAACTGTTTTGAAGTATTAAGAGAAGTAGGGGGTCGTTTAATCATAGTAGGGGTAGATCGTCAAATATGAAAGATGATGAATCATTTGGATTGGGTGCGACAAAAACCAACAATTCACTGAAGTTCAAAAATAGGGGTAATTGTTGGAAGTAAGTCATATTTAGAGAATTAGGTGTAGGATTTAAAAGAAGACTGTTTTTAAGTATTAAGATAGGTATGGGTAGTTTAAGCATAGTAGAGGTAGATGGACAAATATGAAAGATGATGAATTATTTATATTGGGTGTTACAAAATCCAACCAACCCTTCACAGAAGTTAAAAAATAGGATTAATCGTTGGAAGTAAGGGCTATTTAGAGAATTAGGAATAAGATTAAAAAAGAAGCATTGTTTTGAAGTATTAAGAGAAGTAGGTGTAGTTTACGCCTAGTAGGGGTACATAAACAAATATGGAATATGATGAATTGTTTGGATTGGATGTTGCAAAAACCAATCCTTCACAACAGTTAAAAAGTTGGGGTAATTGTTGGAAAGAAGGGCTATTTAGAGAATTAGGGGTAGGATTAAAAATAAGGGCGGTTTTGAAGTATTAGGAGAAGTAGGGGTAGTTTAAGCATAGTAGGGGTAGATCTACAAATATGAAAGATGATGATTCATTTGGATTGAGTGCTGCAAAAATCAACCCTTCACAGTTGT
The DNA here is from genome assembly GCA_030737875.1 of Allium sativum. NCBI lineage: Eukaryota > Viridiplantae > Streptophyta > Magnoliopsida > Asparagales > Amaryllidaceae > Allium > Allium sativum. Next base: position 256,677,086 of record CM060926.1, on the reverse strand, counting down.
TAAAAAATAAGGGTAAATGTTGGAACTAAGGGCTATTTAGAGAATTAGGGATATGAATAAAAGAAGGGATATTTTGAAGTATTAAGAGAAGTAGGGGTAGTTTATGCATAGTAGGGGTAGATCGTCAAATATGAAAGATGATGAATCGTTTATATTGTGTGATGCAAAAACTAACCCTTCACAGAAGTTAAAAAATAGGGGTAATTGTTGGAAGTAAGTGCAACATGTAGAATTAGAGGTAGGATTAAAAAAAGGACTGTTTTGAAGTATTAAGAGAAGTAGGGGTAGTTTGAGCATAGTAGGGGTAGTTTAAGCATATTAGGGGTAGATCGACAAATATAAAAGATGATGAATCATTTGGATTAGGTGCTCCAAATACCAACCCTTCACAGAAGTTAAAAAATAGGGGTACTTGCTCGAAGAAAGACCTATTTAGAGAATTAGGGGTAGGGTTTAAAAGAAGGACTGTTTTGAAGTATAAAGAAAAGTGTGGGTAGGTTAAGCATAGAAGGGGTAGATCGACAAATATGAAAGATGATGAATCACTTAAATTGGGTGCTATAAAAACCAACCCTTCACAGAAGTTAAAAAAAAGGGGTAATTGTTGGAAGTAAGGGCTATTTACATAATTATGTATAGGATTAAAAAGAACGGTTTTTTTGAGATATTAAGCGAAGTAGGGGTAGTTCAAGCGTAGTTGGGGTAGATCGAAAAATATGAAAGATGATGAATCGTTTGGATTGGGTGCTGCAAAAATCAACCCTTACAGAAATTAAAAAATAAGGGTAATTATTGGAAGTAAGGGCTATTTAGAGAATTAGTGGTAGGATCAAAAAGAAGGGTTGTTTTGAAATATAAAGAGAAGCAGGGGTAGTTTAAGCATAGCAGGGGTAGACCGACGAATATGAAAGATGATGAATTTTTTGGATTGGGTGCTGCAAAAACCAATCCTTCACAACAACAAAAAAATAGAGTTAATTGTTGGAAGGAAGGGCTATTTAGAGAATTAGGGGTAGGATTAAAAATAAGGGCGGTTTTGAAGTGTAAGGAGAAGTAGGGGTAGTTTAAGCATAGTAGGGGTAGATCTACAAATATGAAAGATGATAATTCATTTGGATTGGGTGCTGCAAAACCAAGCCTTCACAGTTGTTTAAAAATAAGGGTAATTGTTGGAAATAAGGGCTATTTAGAGAATTAGCGATATGAATAAAAGAAGGGCTATTTTGAAGTATTAAGACAAGTAGGGGTAGTTTATGCATAGCAGGGGTAGGTCGAAAAATATGAAAGATGATGAATCGTTTATATTGTGTGATGCAAAAACCAACACTTCACAGAAGTTAAAAAATAGGTGTAATTTTTGGAAGTAAGTGCTACATATATAATCAGAGGCAGGATTAAAAAAAAGGACTATTTTGAAGTATTTAGAGAAGTAGAGGTAGTTTAAGCATAGGAGGGGTAGTTTAAGCATAGTAGGGGTAGATCGACAAATATGGAAGATGATGAATCATTTGGATTGGGTGCTCCAAATACCAACCCTTGACAGAATTTAAAAAATAGGGGTACTTGCTGGAAGTAAGGCATATTTAGAGAATTAGGGGTAGGGTTTAAAAGAAGGATCGTTTTGAAGTATAAAGAAAAGTATGGGCAGGTTAAGCATCGTAGGGGTAGATCGACAAATATGAAAGATGATGAATCACTTAGATTGGGTGCTACAAAAACCAACCCTTCACAGAAGTTAAATATAGGGCTAATTGTTGGAAGTAAGGGCTATTTACAGAATTAGGTATAGGATTAAAAAAGAAGGGTTGTTTTGAAGTATTGAGATAAGTAGGGGTAGTTCAAGCGTAGTTGGGGTAGATGGACAAATATGAAAGATGATGAATCGTTTGGATTGCGTGCTGCAGAAACCAACCCTTTATAGAAATTAAAAAATAGGGGTAATTGTTGGAAGTAAGGTCTATTTAGAGAATTAGTGGTAGGATAAAAAAGAAAGGTTGTTTTGAAATATAAAGAGAAGTAGTGGTAGTTTAAGCATAGTAGCTGTCGATCGACGAATATGAAAGAAGATGAATTTTTTGGATTGGGTATTGCAAAAACCAATCCTTTACAATAGTAAAAAAATATAGGTAATTGTAGGAGGAAAGGGCCATTTTGAGAATTAGGGTTGTATTAAAAAGAAGGGATGTTTTGAAGTATTAAGAGAAGTAGGGGTAGTTTAAGCATAGTAGGAGTAGATCTGCAAATATGAAAGGTGATAAATCATTTAGATTGGGTGCTGCTAAAAACAACCCTTCACAATTGTTAAAAAATAAGGGTAATTGTTGGAACTAAGGGCTATATAGAGAATTAGGGATAGGAATAAAAAGAGGGGCTCTTTTGAAGTATTAAGAGAAGTAGGGGTAGTTTAAGCATAGTAGAGGGAAATCGACAAATTTGAAAGATGATGAATCGTTTATACTGTGTGATGCTAAAACCAACGCTTCACAGAAGTTAAAAAATGGAGGTAAATGTTGGAAGTAACTGCTACTTATAGAATTAGAGGTAGGATCAAATAGAAGGGTTGTTTTGAAGTATAAAGAGAAGTAGGGGTAGTTTAAGCATAGTAGGTGTAGATCGACGAATATGAAAGATGTTTTTTAAATTGGGTGCAACAAAAACCAATCCTTCACCACAGTAAAAAAATAAAGGTAATTGTAGGAAGGAAGGGCTATTTAGAGAATTAGGGTTGGATTTAAAAGAAGGGCTGTTTTGAAGTATTTGGGGAAATAGAGGTAGTTTAAGCATAGTAGGGGTAGATCTACAAATATGAAAGATGATGATTCATTTGGATTGGGTGCTGCAAAAACCATCCCATCACGGTTGTTAAAAAATAAGGGTAATCATTGGAACTAAGGGCTATTTATAGAATTAGGGATAGGAATAAAAGAAGGCTATTTCGAAGTATAAAGAAAAGTAGGGGTAGTTTATGCATAGTGGGGGTAGATCGACAAATATGAAAGATGATTAATCGTTTATATTGTGTGATGCAAAAACCAACCCTTCACGGAAGTTAAAAAATAGGGGTAATTGTTGGAAGTAAGTGCTACCTACAGATTTAGAGGTAGGATTAAAAAGAAGGACTGTTTTGAAGTATTCAGAGAAGTAGGGTTAGTTTAAGCAAAGTAGGGGTAGTTTAAGCATATTAGGGGTAGATCGACAAATATGAAAGATGATGAATCTTTTGGATTGGTGCTGCAAAACCATACATTAACAGAAGTTAAAAAATAGGTGTAATTGTTGGAAGTAAGGCCTATTTAGAGAATTAGTTGTAGGGTTTAAAAGAAGGACTGTTTTGAAGTATTAAGATAAGTATGGGTAGTTTATGCATAGTAGGGTAGATCGACAAATATGAAAGATGATGAACCACTTAGATTGGGTGCTACAAAATCCAACCCTTCAGAGAAGTTAAAAAATAGGTGTAATTGTTGGAAGTAAGGGATATTTATAGAATTACAGATAGGATAAAAAATTGGTTGTTTTGAAGTATTAAGAGAAGTAGAGGTAGTTTAAGCGTAGTAGGGGTAGACAGACAAATATGAAAGATGATGAATTGTTTGGATTTGATACTGCAAAAACTAACGCTTTACAGAAATTAAAAAATAGGGGTAATTGTTGGACGTAAGGGCTATTTAGAGAGTTAGTGGTAGGATCAAAAAGAAGGGTTGTTTTGAAGTATAAAGAGAAGCAGGGGTGGTTTAAGCATAGTAGGGGTAGTTCGATGAATATGAAAGATGATGAATTATTTTGATTGGGTGCTGCAAAAACCAATCCTTCACAATAGTAAAAAAAATAAAGGTAATTGAAGGAAGGAATGGCTATTTGGAGAATCAGTGTAAAGACCCGCAACTTCCCCGTAAAGGAAAGTGTCGGATAGTTCGAGAACAAACCACAACAGAACACATATCAAAGAACACTTCATTGTATATTACAACAACGCATCAGAATAAAAGAATATACAGAGTAAAAAGAATATTACACAGAAATATCAGAGATTTAAATTACATTTAAATACATAGCAGCGGAAAATAATACAATACACAACTAGAAGAGATATACGGATACAAAGCTTTCCGGATATCGTTCCAGCTGTAAACCAGGATCCTGTGAATATAAATCTGCAAAACCAAAACTACTAGCTGCCCGTGTCAAAATAAGGGCACCCAGAGTTTAGGTTAAAACAATAAACTCTAGGTCAGTCATGGGACTGGTGTGAGAACTAAAACAGTTAATCTTTATTTTTAATGTTAGGTAAATCAAGGGACCACGCCGTATAACACGGAACGGGTTTCCTCCCAAGAATACCAGTGCATAAAACAACAGCGCAATGCTAAATAAAGAAAAATGAAGCTATTATAAGACTTAGGTCCTATCATATAATGCAACGCAAGCCGGGGGATAGGGTTTTTACCTTATAATAGCCAAGAATGCTTGATACGTTTAAAACAAATCATTTGATACTATTATAAGTGCATAGTGTATAAAACAACTTCAAATCATAAGTATCAATCATAGGGGCATGAGCGCCCCATCCCACTATGTCGCCATACTAGGCTCTACAAATAAAACCGCAAAGTCACGTATTTGGAAATTGGATTTCCGTCTATGAACCGAGGCAAAAGATAGTCCTCAACCGATTCGAGACAATCTAGCCCATGTCTCAGGATCAGAACGCATCAACCCTTTAGATCGTCAGGGCCGGTCCACCAATGTGGATTATTATGCCTGAACACTACGTTTCCCCGCCCTTTGGGGCGTAAGCGAGCCAACTAAATGACTCCATCGGTTCGAGAACGACCGATCAATCCGAGGCGCCTCGCAACAGCAACAACCACATAAGTCAAACTCGTCAGGGCGTGTAAAACCACTGACGCCACTTTTTTAGCTAGAAGGAAACGCATGCCCTCCCGGATGTCCTCTCCCGTTTTTGGTTCACAACCGGGGTGCGAAACTCGCGAATTCACGTTAAACAAAGCTGTGCCACACAGGGTGTGCTTTGATCATCACCACAAGACTTTGCTTTTCAACAGAAGCCTCGATCAATTGCCACTTAGGCATGCCACACAGGCAATTCACTCCATGCGATTGATATCCATCAATATATTACTCCCTGAGTTCGTACGTCTCAGAGAAGGGCGTTAAGCAAGAGAATAAATTCTCCGCCGCCAAACAGATATATATTTAATAGAAATCAATCACACAGACTAAAATCCAATGTCAGACACACAGTCCATTTACAAGTCCGTTCTGGGTCTGAACGAAATCGAAGGCACCTAGTACCCCGCATATCCATCGATCTCCAAGTACGTCTGGAAGATCACTAACTGTTTCCATCTTCTTGGGTGTACAGCCCAATCAAGATCATCAGTAATCACCCAAACGACGTGAAGACCTCCGGTCTTCGACCATCGTCTTCATCTTCGACTTATCGTCGTATCAGTTATTCAGAATGGGATAAACCCGGTCTTTCCGAATAACTCGCGTATATTTTAAATAAGTGTTGCACAAATACAACATACGCCTCATTCCAATTCATTAGTCACTAACCGTAAATTAATCAAGAGAATAATTCCCCAAATATTAACCCCGAAGGCCGAAACCAACATCAGATCAATATCCAGAAAACCATTCTGCTTGGCTAACCGACATTTAGTTTCTAAATTTCACATTCATAGGGAAAGGTTCCCATTAATTTTATCAAAGATAAATTCTTTATATTTATTCTTTAATCCATCTTTGAATATCAATTCAAAACTAGTCGGGATTAGCGAACCTTACCGAAGTAATCATTTGTTTTAATTTCCCAATCCCAACCTATTCATCCCATGAAGTAAAACTGGTAGTACTTCATATCTAACACTACAGTGTTATCGGTAAATTCAATTACCATTTCACGTTCAAATCTAATTAAAGATTTAACTATCGCCTGGAGCAAAACTGGTGATACTCCATCCTCGATCATTTCAATCTAATTAAAGATTCATTAAAACTCCACTTAGTTTTAATCGTTATCTGGGTTAAAGAATCCGTGTCATTTAAAACACGGTTCACGATAAACCCAAAGTCACATTCCATTAATTATCGGGTTAAAGAACGAGTTTTATTTAAAAACACTGTCCACGATAAACCCAAAAATCAATATCAATTCAATTCCAATTAAATATTATTTAATTGGTACACTTCATTAAATCTAAATAAAAAGATTTAATCTTTTCTCAACTGGGTTCAAGAACAGTGTTAGTGGAGACACCATTCACGACAAACCCAAATCACATTCGATATTCAATACAAGGCTCTGAATAGAAAATATATCGGCTTATATTCAATATCGAATTCTACGACCAACAAATATCGTATTGGAAATAACGATATATCTATCTATATCTTTCAAATTTCCATAACAACATCTGTATGATCACGAAATCCAACATCGAAATATTCCGAAGACAATTTCGATTCAAATCCACTCCAATGCAAACATTGGAAATTCAGGTTATTTTCAAAACCATTTTCAAATTCAATTCATTTATTTAAAAATAAATAGAATTATAATTCTAGTTCAAAACTAGTTCATTCCGATAAAAATCTATTTTTATCTTTTCAAATATGGAGTTTTTCATCCCAAATCTTCAAAAATCATTTCTTATGATTTTACACAAATTATTACTATTTTTAATAATTTTATCAAGGCCCGTACAGTCGATTTCCATCAATGGCCATCGAACTGCACCTATAGCGACCTTTTCCAAATTTGATTTGGACATAATTCCAAATCCAACCGTTAGATTTCTAATTTCTAATATTCTTTATAAAGTTCTTTTCGATACGAAGCCAACGGTTCCGGTTTTAGGAGAATCCGACGGTCGGATCTCCCGTAATGTCCGTTTGAAATAAATGGTCGAAATTCGCGAACTGCCGCGGCGCGTTCTATTCAGGCCATTATATTATATATATAATATATATAATATATATTTCGTCGATTTCTATTTAAAACGAATTATATAAATAGTTTTAAAATCGTTTCAAAAGCAATTTCAACTTTCTTTTCAATTCAAATCAAAATTGAATTCTTCTTTATAAATTCGTTTTAAAATTCATTTCTATTCAATTCAAATTTCAATTCAATTTGAATTCATTTCAATTCGCTTTCAATTCAATTTGAATTCGTTTTCAATTCAATTCATTTCGAAATCGTTATATATTCAATTCATTTCGAAATCGTTATATATTCAATTCATTTCGAAATCGTTATATATTCAATTCATTTCGAAATCGTTTTATATTCAATTCATTTCGAAATCGTTATATATTCAATTCATTTCGAAATCGTTTTATATTCAATTCATTTCGAAATCGTTATATATTCAATTCATTTCGAAATCGTTTTATATTCAATTCATTTCAAAATCGTTATATATTCAAATCATTTCGAAAACGTTATATATTCAATTCATTTCGAAATCGTTTTATATTCAATTCATTTCGAAATCGTTATATATTCAATTCATTTCGAAATCGTTTTATATTCAATTCATTTCGAAATCGTTATAAATTCAATTCATTTCGAAATCGTTTTATATTCAATTCATTTCGAAATCGTTATATATTCAATTCATTTCAAAATCGTTTTATATTCAATTCATTTCAAAATGAATAAAATCTATATAAATATCGTTCACGTCAAAATGGCGTCAAACTAATCAACACGGCTTCATAAATTTCTATTTTCAAATATTCTATTTCAAATATTTCTTTTTCAAAATAGTTGTTATTACTAAAATATTTCGTTCAACACATGACCAATCTCAATGGATGAGTACTGTCAACACATGAACTTTTATTTTATATCGATAAAGATGTAAATTTTATTACTAAAATATTTCGTTCAACACATGACCAATCTCAATGGATGAGTACTGTCAACACATGAACTTTTATTTTATAATATTCTTTATTTTTCAAATTGGAATGAGGCCCAATCAATTACCATATAAAGTTAATTATATGGATTTTCATACAACACATGTATAATAGCATTGAAAAATAATCAACCATCAACCAAAGTGCACTACACTGTATAAGCATCCAATATAGATATCTAATGCTTATAACAGCCTGTCAATCAATCGATCGACATTTTTAATCAATCAGGATGAGTGAACTTCAAATTTCATCCTAACACCCGTGTGGGGTTTCAAACAATCAAACACATATTTTATTTGTGCAGTCGGGCGATGTGTAAAATTTATCATCCCAATCCATGTCCTTCAAATAGGTGTACATAAACAAACCGTCTGGTTTGTAAATGAATATTTATTTATTCACATTCACGTTAAAAATTATATTTTTAACGATAAAACATTTTATTCCAACATATGAATTTCTATTCAGTTCATTCTTAAAATAAAATGATATTTTTATTTTTCTAACATATTTTAGAAAATTTCGGCGGCATAACGGCACGATACTAGAAACGGGACAAGGCCTAGCCTTATCCCCGGTCTAGTGAAGGCCCACGCCATTCACACATCAATCAAATTCACCAAACAACCAAATTCAAATCAAATCATCAAATTAATTTATGCAACCAAACAAACAAGTCCATGGTCTGTGGACGGTTGTGTCGGGTGCTACTAAACACCGTCTGCATCCTAGTATATATATATAACTAGAAAAAGAAATTGAAAGGTGAGAAATTCTCACGGATAGCTATCCAATCCTCTTGACTCTTCTTTGATAGAAATCTCCATCGTTATCGCATCTTCGTTGCTGTAGCCACTACATATGGAAAAATCGAATTTTTATTTCGTTATTCAATATATAAAAATCGAATTTTCACTTCGATGTTCAATATATAAAAATCACATTTTTAATTCGAAGTTCAATATATAAAAATCACATTTTTAATTCGAAGTTCAATATATAAAAATCACATTTTTAATTCGAAGTTCAATATATAAAAATCACATTTTTAATTCGAAGTTCAATATATAAAAATCACATTTTTAATTCGAAGTTCAATATATAAAAATCATATTTTTAATTCGAAGTTCAATATATAAAAATCATATTTTTAATTCGCCATTCAAATAAAAATCGAATTTTTACTATGCTTCGTTATAAAAATTATATTTTTTATCTCGATGCCATATAGACAAAAATTCCCTTTCACAAAAATATAGATTTCGCCTTTTCAAATATGAAGTTTTAAAAATATGATCTTTTCCTTTAAAAGTTCAAATCCTTTTCTTTTAAAAGTTCAAATCTTTTTCTTTAAAAAGATTAAACCTTTTTCTATTTAAAGTTTAAACCTTTTTTTCTATTCTAAAGTTTTTAAACCTTTTGCTATTTAAAATCTTAAAATAAAATCAGTTTTAAACCTTTTTTAAAAAATCAGTTTTCAAATGCTTTTTTTAAAAAAAAATTAAAAAATAAAATTCGGTTTTCTTTTCTATTAATATAAAATAAAAATAAAATAAATAAATTAAAAAACGACTTACAGAGGGGGGGGACTGTGCTGGTGGCGGCAGCAGGGTAGTGGGGGTCGGAGGGGTGGTGGGGCGCCTTGGTTGGTCGGCGGCGGCTCAGTTCGGGCTAGGGTTCGGTTTTCGTGCTCGACGCGGAGGAGAGAGGGGGTTGTGGCTTCGGAGGGAGGGCGTAGGTCTCATCGGAGGTGGGGCTGAGGTGCGGTCGGAGGTGGGGCTGAGGTACGGTGCCTGCCGTGGCCTCTCGCTGGCGATCGATGGTCTTCAGCGGATTTTTTTTTTCTGAATCGTATTGAAAATGAGGGAGGGGGGCCAGAGCGGGTTTAAGGGGAGAAAGGGGTTTTTTTTTTAATTTCAAAAAAAGGTACTTTTCCATACGACCTCGAAACAAGGTCCACCGCCTGTCGTCCCTAACGTTTTACCCCCATTCTGAACACAACGGGATATGTATCGCAAGCTGATTCGACTGTTACAATCAGCTTCGTTAAATTTACATTTAAATCTCTATATTGAATTTTAAACGTACATTTTATATTACCGGGGTCACATACTAACTCTAAAAAATCGATAAAAATATTTTCTAGCTTCGTATTGAAGATACGGTCTTAACAAAAATAGTTTCGTCGAATTCTAAGACCGTTAGAAAAATGGCTAATTTCCAGTCGATTAAAATCAACTGAAACTGGTCAAACGCGTTTTCCTTTGCCACGCTCACATATTGATTCGAAAAATTACGAAATTTGGAATCTAGCAATAATTCGACATCACGGACCCAACAAAACTGGTTTCGTCGAAATCCGAGGTCGTTTGCAAAATGTCCATTTTTGAGGGCCTGAATTCCATAGCGACTATTCAGAATATTCAACTGGACATATCTTTTGATTCCCGCTATGAAATTTCGATTATTCGGATTCGTTGGAAAGATATTATCAATTATATCCTATCATTTTTGGTTTCACTAAAATCCGGATTGTTTTGCACCCGGTACATTCAATTGAAGTTTGAAATCGAATTATCGAACTACCGCGCCATTTTCAATTCCTTTTATAATTATATATAAATAATTATATTCTAACGACGACGTATATAAAATATACGTTCGAATTATATTCAAAATAAATTTCTCGTCGATATTATTTAAAATAATCCATTTTAAATATTCAAAATTCGCTAAAATGGCTAAAATAAAAATTTTAAACTGGCCAGATTTTCGGGTTGTTACAATCTCCCATACTTAAAACTTTTCGTCCCCGAAAAGGAACAAAGTCGAAAGTGGTTTGATTAATCAACTCTACGCTCGATCTGGCTTCCATTCTCCAACTCTTTAGTTTCTGAGAATTTTCAAATTTTCAAAAATTTGGCTAACACCCTAAATTTTCGAAAAATTTCGCCATAACCTCCCCTACACCGGGAGCATCGGGGAATTTCAAATAGCTTCCCCGGTCCTTCAGATCTCAAAAAGAAAAAGAAAAAGCCAAGCGGCTAGCCAGTAGGCTCATAAAATCATCATCACCCAAACAAACAGTAAATTATGTAGTAAACATGTACCTATTTGTCGGGCAAACAAATTTTATTCTCTGCTCTAGCCTCCTTGCTATGACCTGTTCAATGTAAGTATATGTATATGCAAGCAAATTCAACCAATTTTCAATATAATTCATTATTTGATTCAATTAGGCTAAATGGTTCAAAATTAGCAAACAAATAAACAAACAACCCAAACATCAATCAATTAGTGAATTATCATTTGAAATTCATAACTTTGATATATAGTCAAAAATCTCATTTTTGATGCCAAATCACAACAATAAGCCCTATCTAATTTTGGTTCTCACACCAATCAATAGGAAATATATAGATAGTCCACTTTCGTCACTCGAACATAAATTCGGATGATGAACGATCAATCATCAGAATCACCCCCGGGCGACTAGAGTGTAATTCTATATCTATCCAGTATATTAAAAATTCGAATACACGCGGATCAGACGTATACGCAAAATATGTATATACTGGATTGTCCACATCAATATAAATAGATAATCAAATACGAATAATTGATTTTAAATTTTCAAAACAAAATTGTTTTCATTTTACAAATATACTCTTCACACTCGTTCTAGGATACTACTGATCCTATCTCTAACGAGTCATTCTAATTGGATATTACTAATCCAATATCTGATGAATTCTTTCGTACGGTTCTAATGTGTCTTGTTCTCTGAGCTTTGTAAACCAAAGCTCTGATACCACGTGTAAAGACCCGCAACTTCCCCGTAAAGGAAAGTGTCGGATAGTTCGAGAACAAACCACAACAGAACACATATCAAAGAACACTTCATTGTATATTACAACAACGCATCAGAATACAAGAATATACAGAGTAAAAAGAATATCACACAGAAATATCAGAGATTTAAATTACATTTAAATACATAGCAGCGGAAAATAATACAATACACAACTAGAAGAGATATACGGATACAAAGATTTCCGGATATCGTTCCAGCTGTAAACCAGGATCCTGTGAATATAAATCTGCAAAACCAAAACTACTAGCTGCCCGTGTCAAAATAAGGGCACCCAGAGTTTAGGTTAAAACAATAAACTCCAGGTCAGTCATGGGACTGGTGTGAGAACTAAAACAGTTAATCTTTATTTTTAATGTTAGGTAAATCAAGGGACCACGCCATATAACACTGAACGGGTTTCCTCCCAAGAATACTAGTGCACAAAACAACAGCGCAATGCTAAATAAAGAAAAATGAAGCTATTATAAGACCCAGGTCCTATCATACAATGCAACGCAAGCCGGGGGATAGGGTTTTTACCTTATAATAGCCAAGAATGCTTGATACTTTTAAAACAAATCATTTGATACTATTATAAGTGCATAGTGTATAAAACAACTTCAAATCATAAGTATCAATCATAGGCGGCATGAGCGCCCCATCCCACTATGTCGCCATACTAGGCTCTACAAATAAAACCGCAAAGTCACGTATTTGGAAATTGGATTTCCGTCTATGAACCGAGGCAAAAGATAGTCCTCAACCGATTCGAGACAATCTAGCCCATGTCTCAGGATCAGAACGCATCAACCCTTTAGATCGTCAGGGCCGGTCCACCGATGTGGATTATTATGCCTGAACACTACGTTTCCCCGCCCTTTGGGGCGTAAGCGAGCCAACTAAATGACTCCATCGGTTCGAGAACGACCGATCAATCCGAGGCGCCTCGCAACAGCAACAACCACATAAGTCAAACTCGTCAGGGCGTGTAAAACCACTGACGCAACTTTTTTAGCTAGAAGGAAACGCATGCCCTCCCTGATGTCCTCTCCCGTTTTTGGTTCACAACCGGGGTGCGAAACTCGCGAATTCACGTTACAAAAAGCTGTGCCACACAGGCTGTGCTTTGATCATCACCACAAGACTTTGCTTTTCAACAGAAGCCTCGATCAATTGCCACTTAGGCATGCCACACAGGCAATTCACTCCATGCGATTGATATCCATCAATATATAACCCCTGAGTTCGTACGTCTCAGAGAAGGGCGTTAAGCAAGAGAATAAATTCTCCGCCGCCAAACAGATATATATTTAATAGAAATCAATCACACAGACTAAAATCCAATGTCAGACACACAGTCCATTTACAAGTCCGTTCTGGGTCTGAACGAAACCGGAGGCACCTAGTACCCCGCATATCCATCGATCTCCAAGTACGTCTGGACGATCACTAACTGTTTCCATCTTCTTGGGTGTACAACCCAATCAAGATCATCAGTAATCACCCAAACGACGTGAAGACCTCCGGTCTTCGACCATCGTCTTCATCTTCGACTTATCGTCGTATCAGTTATTCAGAATGGGATAAACCCGGTCTTTCCGAATAACTCGCGTATATTTTAAACAAGTGTTACACAAATACAACATACGCCTCATTCCAATTCATTAGTCACTAACCGTAAATTAATCAAGAGAATAATTCCCCAAATATTAACCCCGAAGGCCGAAACCAACATCAGATCAATATCCAGAAAACCATTCTGCTTGGCTAACCGACAGTTAGTTTCTAAATTTCACATTCATAGGGAAAGGTTCCCATTAATTTTATCAAAGATAAATTCTTTATATTTATTCTTTAATCCATCTTTGAATATCAATTCAAAACTAGTCGGGATTAGCGAACCTTACCGAAGTAATCATTTGTTTTAATTTCCCAATCCCAACCTATTCATCCCATAAAGTAAAACTGGTAGTACTTCATATCTAACACTACAGTGTTATCGGTAAATTCAATTACCATTTCACGTTCAAATCTAATTAAAGATTTAACTATCGCCTGGAGCAAAACTGGTGATACTCCATCCTCGATCATTTCAATCTAATTAAAGATTCATTAAAACTCCACTTAGTTTTAATCGTTATCTGGGTTAAAGAATCTGTGTCATTTAAAACACGGTTCACGATAAACCCAAAGTCACATTCCATTAATTATCGGGTTAAAGAACGAGTGTTATTTAAAAACACTATCCACGATAAACCCAAAAATCAATATCAATTCAATTCCAATTAAATATTATTTAATTGGTACACTTCATTAAATCTAAATAAAAAGATTTAATCTTTTCTCAACTGGGTTCAAGAACAGTGTTAGTGGAGACACCATTCACGACATACCCAAATCACATTCGATATTCAATATATATCGGCTTATATTCAATATCGAATTCTACGACCAACAAATATCGTATTGGAAATAACGATATATCTATCTATATCTTTCAAATTTCCATAACAACATCTGTATGATCACGAAATCCAACATCGAAATATTCCGAAGACAATTTCGATTCAAATCCACTCCAATGCAAACATTGGAAATTCTGGTTATTTTCAAAACCATTTTCAAATTCAATTCATTTATTTAAAAATAAATAGAATTATAATTCTAGTTCAAAACTAGTTCATTTCGATGAAAATCTATTTTTATCTTTTCAAATATGGAGTTTTTCATCCCAAATCTTCACAAATCATTTCTTATGATTTTACACAAATTATTACTATTTTTAATAATTTTATCAAGGCCCGTACAGTCGATTTCCATCAATGGCCATCGAACTGCACCTATAGCGACTTTTTCCAAATTTGATTTGGACATAATTCCAAATCCAACCGTTAGATTTCTAATTTATAATATTCTTTAGAAAGCTCTTTTCGATACGAACCCAACGGTTCCTGTTTTAGGAGAATCCGACGGTCGGATCTCCCGTAATGTCCGTTTGAAATAAATGGTCGAAATTCGCGAACTGCCGCGGCGCGGCGCGTTCTATTCAGGCCATTATATTATATATATAATATATATTTCGTCGATTTCTATTTAAAACGAATTATATAAATAGTTTTAAAATCGTTTCAAAAGCAATTTCAACTTTCGTTTCAATTCAAATCCAAATTGAATTCTTCTTTATAAATTCGTTTTAAAATTCATTTCTATTCAATTCAAATTTCAATTCAATTTGAATTCATTTCAATTCGCTTTCAATTCAATTTGAATTCGTTTTCAATTCAATTCATTTCGAAATCGTTATATATTCAATTCATTTCGAAATCGTTATATATTCAATTCATTTCGAAATCGTTATATATTCAATTAATTTCGAAATCGTTTTATATTCAATTCATTTCGAAATCGTTATATATTCAATTCATTTCTAAATCGTTTTATATTCAATTCATTTCGAAATCGTTATATATTCAATTCATTTCAAAATCGTTTTATATTCAATTCATTTCGAAATCGTTATATATTCAATTCATTTCGAAATCGTTTTATATTCAATTCATTTCGAAATCGTTATATATTCAAATCATTTCGAAAACGTTATATATTCAATTCATTTCGAAATCGTTTTATATTCAATTCATTTCTAAATCGTTATTTATTCAATTCATTTCGAAATCGTTTTATATTCAATTCATTTCGAAATCGTTATATATTCAATTCATTTCGAAATCGTTTTATATTCAATTCATTTCGAAATCGTTATATATTCAATTCATTTCGAAATCGTTTTATATTCAATTCATTTCAAAATGAATAAAATCGATATAAATATCGTTCACGTCAAAATGGCGTCAAACTAATCAACACGGCTTCATAAATTTCTATTTTCAAATATTCTATTTCAAATATTTCTTTTTCAAAATAGTTGTTATTACTAAAATATTTCGTTCAACACATGACCAATCTCAATGGATGAGTACTGTCAACACATGAACTTTTATTTTATATCGATAAAGATGTAAATTTTATTACTAAAATATTTCGTTCAACACATGACCAATCTCAATGGATGAGTACTGTCAACACATGAACTTTTATTTTATAATATTCTTTATTTTTCAAATTGGAATGAGGCCCAATCAATTACCATATAAAGTTAATTATATGGATTTTCATACAACACATGTATAATAGCATTGAAAAATAATCAACCATCAACCAAAGTGCACTACACTGTATAAGCATCCAATATAGATATCTAATGCTTATAACAGCCTGTCAATCAATCGATCGACATTTTTAATCAATCAGGATGAGTGAACTTCAAATTTCATCCTAACACCCGTGTGGGGTTTCAAACAATCAAACACATATTTTATTTGTGCAGTCGGGCGATGTGTAAAATTTATCTTCCCAATCCATGTCCTTCAAATAGGTGTACATAAACAAACCGTCTGGTTTGTAAATGAATATTTATTTATTCACATTCACGTTAAAAATTATATTTTTAACGATAAAACATTTTATTCTAACATATGAATTTCTATTCAGTTCATTCTTTAAATAAAATGATATTTTTATTTTTCTAACATATTTTAGAAAATTTCGGCGGCATAACGGCACGATACTAGAAACGGGACAAGGCCTAGCCTTATCCCCGGTCTAGTGAAGGCCCACGCCATTCACACATCAATCAAATTCACCAAACAACCAAATTCAAATCAAATCATCAAATTAATTTATGCAACCAAACAAACAAGTCCATGGTCTGTGGACGGTTGTGTCGGGTGCTACTAAACACCGTCTGCATCCTAGTATATATATATAACTAGAAAAAGAAATTGAAAGGTGAGAAATTCTCACAGATAGCTATCCAATCCTCTTGACTCTTCTTTGATAGAAATCTCCATCGTTATCGCATCTTCGTTGCTGTAGCCACTACATATGGAAAAATCGAATTTTTACTTCGTTATTCAGTATGTAAAAATCGAATTTTCACTTCGATGTTCAATATATAAAAATCACATTTTTAATTCGAAGTTCAATATATAAAAATCACATTTTTAATTCGAAGTTCAATATATAAAAATCACATTTTTAATTCGAAGTTCAATATATAAAAATCACATTTTTAATTCGAAGTTCAATATATAAAAATCGTATTTTTAATTCGAAGTTCAATATATAAAAATCATATTTTTAATTCGAAGTTCAATATATAAAAATCATATTTTTAATTCGCCATTCAAATAAAAATCGAATTTTTACTATGCTTCGTTATAAAAATTATATTTTTTATCTCGATGCCATATAGACAAAAATTCCCTTTCACAAAAATATAGATTTCGCCTTTTCAAATATGAAGTTTTAAAAATATGATCTTTTCCTTTAAAAGTTCAAATCTTTTTCTTTTAAAAGTTCAAATCTTTTTCTTTAAAAAGATTAAACCTTTTTCTATTTAAAGTTTAAACCTTTTTTTCTATTCTAAAGTTTTTAAACCTTTTGCTATTTAAAATCTTAAAATAAAATCAGTTTTAAACCTTTTTTTAAAAATCAGTTTTCAAATGCTTTTTTTTTTAAAAAAAATAAAATAAAATTCGGTTTTCTTTTCTATTAATATAAACTAAAAATAAAATAAATAAATTAAAAAACGACTTACAGAGGGGGGGGGGACTGTGCTGGTGGCGGCAGCAGGGTAGTCGGGGTCGGAGGGGTGGTGGGGCGCCTTGGTTGGTCGGCGGCGGCTCAGTTCGGGCTAGGGTTCGGTTTTCGTGCTCGACGCGGAGGAGAGAGGGGGTTGTGGCTTCGGATGGAGGGCGTAGGTCTCGTCGGAGGTGGGGCTGAGGTGCGGTCGGAGGTGGGGCTGAGGTGCGGTGCCTGCCGTGGCCTCTCGCTGGCGATCGATGGTCTTCAGCGGATTTTTTTTCTTTTCTGAATCGTATTGGAAATGAGGGAGGGGGGCCAAAGCGGGTTTAAGGGGAGAAAGGGGTTTTATTTTTTTTTATTATTATTTTTATTATTTTTTTATTATTTTTAATTTCAAAAAAAGGTACTTTTCCATACGACCTCGAAACGAGGTCCACCGCCTGTCGTCCCTAACGTTTTACCCCCATTCCTAACACAACGGGATATGTATCGCAAGCTGATTCGACTGTTACAATCAGTTTCCGTTAAATTTACATTTAAATCTCTATATTGAATTTTAAACGTACATTTTATATTACCGGGGTCACATACTAACTCTAAAAAATCGATAAAAATATTTTCTAGCTTCGTATTGAAGATACGGTCTTAACAAAACTAGTTTCGTCGAATTCTAAGACCGTTAGAAAAATGGCCAATATCCAGTCGATTAAAATCAACTGAAACTGGTCAAACGCGTTTTCCTTTGCCACGCTCACATATTGATTCGAAAAATTACGAAATTTGGAATCTAGCAATTATTCGACATCACGGACCCAACAAAACTGGTTTCGTCGAAATCCGAGGTCGTTTGCAAAATGTCCATTTTTAAGGGCCTGAATTCCATAGCGACTATTCAGAATTTTCAACTGGACATATCTTTTGATTCCCGCTATGAAATTTCGATTATTCGGATTCGTTGGAAAGATATTATCAATTAGATCCTATCATTTTTGGTTTCACTAAAATCCGGATTGTTTTGCACCCGGTACATTCAATTGAAGTTTGAAATCGAATTATCGAACTACCGCGCCATTTTCAATTCCTTTTATAATTATATATAAATATTTATATTCTAACGACGACGTATATAAAAAATACGTTCGAATTATATTCAAAATAAATTTCTCGTCGATATTATTTAAAATAATCCATTTTAAATATTCAAAATTCGCTAAAATGGCCAAAATAAAAATTTTAAACTGGCCCAGATTTTCGGGTTGTTACAATCTCCCCCACTTAAAACTTTTCGTCCCCGAAAAGGAACAAAGTCGAAAGTGGTTTGATTAATCAACTCTACGCTTGATCTGGCTTCCATTCTCCAACTCTTTAGTTTCTGAGAATTTTCAAATTTTCAAAAATTTGGCTAACACCCTAAATTTTCGAAAAATTTCGCCATAACCTCCCCTACACCGGGAGCATCGGGGAATTTCAAATAGCTTCCCCGGTCCTTCAGATCTCAAAAAGAAAAAGAAAAAGCCAAGCGGCTAGCCAATAGGCTCATAAAATCATCATCACCCAAACAAACAGTAAATTATGTAGTAAACATGTACCTATTTGTCGGGCAAACAAATTTTATTCTCTGCTCTAGCCTCCTTGCTATGACCTGTTCAATGTAAGTATATGTATATGCAAGCAAATGCAACCAATTTTCAATATAATTCATTATTTGATTCAATTAGGCTAAATGGTTCAAAATTAGCAAACAAATAAACAAACAACCCAAACATCAATCAATTAGTGAATTATCATTTGAAATTCATAACTTTGATATATAGTCAAAAATTTCATTTTTGATGCCAAATCACAACAATAAGCCCTATCTAATTTTGGTTCTCACACCAATCAATATGAAATATATAGAAAGTCCACTTTCGTCACTCGAACATAAATTCGGATGATGATCGGTCAATCATCAGAATCACCCCCGGGCGACTAGAGTGTAATTCTATATCTATCCAGTATATTAAAAATTCGAATACACGCGGATCAGACGTATACGCAAAATCTGTGTATACTGGATTGTCCACATCAATATAAATAGATAATCAAATACGAATAATTGATTTTAAATTTTCAAAACAAAATTGTTTTCATTTTACAAATATACTCTTCACACTCGTTCTAGGATACTACTGATCCTATCTCTAACGAGTCATTCTAATTGGATATTACTAATCCAATATCTGATGAATTCTTTCGTACGGTTCTAATGTGTCTTATTCTCTGAGCTTTGTAAACCAAAGCTCTGATACCACGTGTAAAGACCCACAACTTCCCCGTAAAGGAAAGTGTCGGATAGTTCGAGAACAAACCACAACAGAACACATATCAAAGAACACTTCATTGTATATTACAACAACGCATCAGAATACAAGAATATACAGAGTAAAAAGAATATCACACAGAAATATCAGAGATTTAAATTACATTTAAATACATAGCAGCGGAAAATAATACAATACACAACTAGAAGAGATATACGGATACAAAGCTTTCCGGATATCGTTCCAGCTGTAAACCAGGATCCTGTGAATATAAATCTGCAAAACCAAAACTACTAGCTGCCCGTGTCAAAATAAGGGCACCCAGAGTTTAGGTTAAAAAAATAAACTCCAGGTCAGTCATGGGACTGGTGTGAGAACTAAAACAGTTAATCTTTATTTTTAATGTTAGGTAAATCAAGGGACCACGCCGTATAACACGGAACGGGTTTCCTCCCAAGAATACTAGTGCACAAAACAACAGCGCAATGCTAAATAAAGAAAAATGAAGCTATTATAAGACCCAGGTCCTATCATACAATGCAACGCAAGCCGGGGGATAGGGTTTTTACCTTATAATAGCCAAGAATGCTTGATACGTTTAAAACAAATCATTTGATACTATTATAAGTGCATAGTGTATAAAACAACTTCAAATCATAAGTATCAATCATAGGCGGCATGAGCGCCCCATCCCACTATGTCGCCATACTAGGCTCTACAAATAAAACCGCAAAGTCACGTATTTGGAAATTGGATTTCCGTCTATGAACCGAGGCAAAAGATAGTCCTCAACCGATTCGAGACAATCTAGCCCATGTCTCAGGATCAGAACGCATCAACCCTTTAGATCGTCAGGGCCGGTCCACCGATGTGGATTATTATGCCTGAACAGTACGTTTCCCCGCCCTTTGGGGCGTAAGCGAGCCAACTAAATGACTCCATCGGTTCGAGAACGACCGATCAATCCGAGGCGCCTCGCAACAGCAACAACCACATAAGTCAAACTCGTCAGGGCGTGTAAAACCACTAACGCCACTTTTTTAGCTAGAAGGAAACGCATGCCCTCCCTGATGTCCTCTCCCGTTTTTGGTTCACAACCGGGTTGCGAAACTCGCGAATTCACGTTACACAAAGCTGTGCCACACAGGCTGTGCTTTGATCATCACCACAAGACTTTGCTTTTCAACAGAAGCCTCGATCAATTGCCACTTAGGCATGCCACACAGGCAATTCACTCCATGCGATTGATATCCATCAATATATAACCCCTGAGTTCGTACGTCTCAGAGAAGGACGATAAGCAAGAGAATAAATTCTCCGCCGCCAAACAGATATATATTTAATAGAAATCAATCACACAGACTAAAATCCAATGTTAGACACATAGTCCATTTACAAGTCCATTCTGGGTCTGAACGAAACCGGAGGCACCTAGTACCCCGCATATCCATCGATCTCCTAGTACGTCTGGACGATCACTAACTGTTTCCATCTTCTTGGGTGCACAGCCCAATCAAGATCATCAGTAATCACCCAAACGACGTGAAGACCTCCGGTCTTCGACCATCGTCTTCATCTTCGACTTATCGTCGTATCAGTTATTCAGAATGGGATAAACCCGGTCTTTCCGAATAACTCGCGTATATTTTAAATAAGTGTTACACAAATACAACATACGCCTCATTCCAATTCATTAGTCACTAACCGTAAATTAATCAAGAGAATAATTCCCCAAATATTAACCCCGAAGGCCGAAACCAACATCAGATCAATATCCAGAAAACCATTCTGCTTGGTTAACCGACAGTTAGTTTCTAAATTTCACATTCATAGGGAAAGGTTCCCATTAATTTTATCAAAGATAAATTCTTTATATTTATTCTTTAATCCATCTTTGAATATCAATTCAAAACTAGTCGGGATTAGCGAACCTTACCGAAGTAATCATTTGTTTTAATTTCCCAATCCCAACCTATTCATTCCATGAAGTAAAACTGGTAGTACTTCATATCTAACACTACAGTGTTATCGGTAAATTCAATTACCATTTGACGTTCAAATCTAATTAAAGATTTAACTATCGCCTGGAGCAAAACTGGTGATACTCCATCCTCGATCATTTCAATCTATTTAAAGATTCATTAAAACTCCACTTAGTTTTAATCGTTATCTGGGTTAAATAATCCATGTCATTTAAAACACGGTTCACGATAAACCCAAAGTCACATTCCATTAATTATCGGGTTAAAGAACGAGTGTTATTTAAAAACACTGTCCACGATAAACCCAAAAATCAATATCAATTCAATTCCAATTAAATATTATTTAATTGGTACACTTCATTAAATCTAAATAAAAAGATTTAATCTTTTCTCAACTGGGTTCAAGAACAGTGTTAGTGGAGACACCATTCACGACATACCCAAATCACATTCGATATTCAATACAAGGCTCTGAATAGAAAATATATCGGCTTATATTCAATATCGAATTCTACGACCAACAAATATCGTATTGGAAATAACGATATATCTATCTATATCTATCAAATTTCCATAACAACATCTGTATGATCACGAAATCCAACATCGAAATATTCCGAAGACAATTTCGATTCAAATCCACTCCAATGCAAACATTGGAAATTCTGGTTATTTTCAAAACCATTTTCAAATTCAATTCATTTATTTAAAAATAAATAGAATTATAATTCTAGTTCAAAACTAGTTCATTTCGATAAAAATCTATTTTTATCTTTTCAAATATGAAGTTTTTCATCCCAAATCTTCACAAATCATTTCTTATGATTTTATACAAATTATTACTATTTTTAATAATTTTATGAAGGCACGTACAGTCGATTTCCATCAATGGCCATCGAACTGCACCTATAGCGACCTTTTCCAAATTTGATTTGGACATAATTCCAAATCCAACCGTTAGATTTCTAATTTCTAATATTCTTTAGAAAGCTCTGTTCGATACGAACCCAACGGTTCCGGTTTTAGGAGAATCCGACGGTCGGATCTCCCGTAATGTCCGTTTGAAATAAATGGTCGAAATTCGCGAACTATCGCGGCGCGGTGCATTCTATTCAGGCCATTATATTATATATATAATATATATTTCGTCGATTTCTATTTAAAACGAATTATATAAATAGTTTTAAAATCGTTTCAAAAGCAATTTCAACTTTCTTTTCAATTCAAATCAAAATTGAATTCTTCTTTATAAATTCGTTTTAAAATTCATTTCTATTCAAGTCAAATTTCAATTCAATTTGAATTCATTTCAATTCGCTTTCAATTCAATTTGAATTCGTTTTCAATTCAATTCATTTCGAAATCGTTATATATTCAATTCATTTCGAAATCGTTATATATTCAATTCATTTCGAAATCGTTATATATTCAATTCATTTCGAAATCGTTTTATATTCAATTCATTTCGAAATCGTTATATATTCAATTCATTTCGAAATCATTTTATATTCAATTCATTTCGAAATCGTTATATATTCAATTCATTTCGAAATCGTTTTATATTCAATTCATTTCGAAATCGTTATATATTAAATTCATTTCGAAATCTTTTTATATTCAATTCATTTCGAAATCGTTTTATATTCAAATCATTTCGAAAACGTTATATATTCAATTCATTTCGAAATCGTTTTATATTCAATTCATTTCGAAATCGTTATATATTCAATTCATTTCGAAATCGTTTTATATTCAATTCATTTCGAAATCGTTATATATTCAATTCATTTCGAAATCGTTTTATATTCAATTCATTTCGAAATCGTTATATATTCAATTCATTTCGAAATCGTTTTATATTCAATTCATTTCAAAATGAATAAAATCGATATAAATATCGTTCACGTCAAAATGGCGTCAAACTAATCAACACGGCTTCATAAATTTCTATTTTCAAATATTCTGTTTCAAATAATTCTTTTTCAAAATAGTTGTTATTACTAAAATATTTCGTTCAACACATGACCAATCTCAATGGATGAGTACTGTCAACACATGAACTTTTATTTTATATCGATAAAGATGTAAATTTTATTACTAAAATATTTCGTTCAACACATGACCAATCTCAATGGATGAGTACTGTCAACACATGAACTTTTATTTTATAATATTCTTTATTTTTCAAATTGGAATGAGGCCCAATCAATTACCATATAAAGTTAATTATATGGATTTTCATACAACACATGTATAATAGCATTGAAAAATAATCAACCATCAACCAAAGTGCACTACACTGTATAAGCATCCAATATAGATATCTAATGCTTATAACAGCCTGTCAATCAATCGATCGACATTTTTAATCAATCAAGATGAGTGAACTTCAAATTTCATCCTAACACCCGTGTGGGGTTTCAAACAATCAAACACATATTTTATTTGTGCAGTCAGGCGATGTGTAAAATTTATCATCCCAATCCATGTCCTTCAAATAGTTGTACATAAACAAACCGTCTGGTTTGTAAATGAATATTTATTTATTCACATTCACGTTAAAAATTATATTTTTAACGATAAAACATTTTATTCCAACATATGAATTTCTATTCAGTTCATTCTTTAAATAAAATGATATTTTTATTTTTCTAACATATTTTAGAAAATTTCGGCGGCATAACGGCACGATACTAGAAACGGGACAAGGCCTAGCCTTATCCCCGGTCTAGTGAAGGCCCACGCCATTCACACATCAATCAAATTCACCAAACAACCAAATTCAAATCAAATCAAATCATCAAATTAATTTATGCAACCAAACAAACAAGTCCATGGTCTGTGGACGGTTGTGTCGGGTGCTACTAAACACCGTCTGCATCCTAGTATATATATATAACTAGAAAAAGAAATTGAAAGGTGAGAAATTATCACAGATAGCTATCCAATCCTCTTGACTCTTCTTTGATAGAAATCTCCATCGTTATCGCATCTTCGTTGCTGTAGCCACTACATATGGAAAAATCGAATTTTTACTTCGTTATTCAATATATAAAAATCGAATTTTCACTTCGATGTTCAATATATAAAAATCACATTTTTAATTCGAAGTTCAATATATAAAAATCACATTTTTAATTCGAAGTTCAATATATAAAAATCACATTTTTAATTCGAAGTTCAATATATAAAAATCACATTTTTAATTCGAAGTTCAATATATAAAAATCACATTTTTAATTCGAAGTTCAATATATAAAAATCATATTTTTAATTCGAAGTTCAATATATAAAAATCATATTTTTAATTCGAAGTTCAATATATAAAAATCATATTTTTAATTCGCCATTCAAATAAAAATCGAATTTTTACTATGCTTCGTTATAAAAATTATATTTTTTATCTCGATGCCATATAGACAAAAATTCCCTTTCACAAAAATATAGATTTCGCCTTTTCAAATATGAAGTTTTAAAAATATGATCTTTTCCTTTAAAAGTTCAAATCTTTTTCTTTTAAAAGTTCAAATCTTTTTCTTTAAAAAGATTAAACCTTTTTATATTTAAAGTTTAAACCTTTTTTTCTATTCTAAAGTTTTTAAACCTTTTGCTATTTAAAATCTTAAAATAAAATCAGTTTTAAACCTTTTTTTAAAAATCAGTATTCAAATGCTTTTTTTTTTAAAAAATAAAATAAAATTCGGTTTTCTTTTCTATTAATATAAAATAAAAATAAAATAAATAAATTAAAAAACGACTTACAGAGGGGGGGACTGTGCTGGTGGCGGCAGCAGGGTAGTGGGGGTCGGAGGGGTGGTGGGGCGCCTTGGTTGGTCGGCGGCGGCTCAGTTCGGGCTAGGGTTCGGTTTTCGTGCTCGACGCGGAGGAGAGAGGGGGTTGTGGCTTCGGAGGGAGGGCGTAGGTCTCGTCGGAGGTGGGGCTGAGGTGCGGTCGGAGGTGGGGCTGAGGTGCGGTGCCTGCCGTGGCCTCTCGCTGGCGATCGATGGTCTTCAGCGGATTTTTTTTTTCTGAATCGTATTGGAAATGAGGGAGGGGGGCCAGAGCGGGTTTAAGGGGAGAAAGGGGTTTTATTTTTTTTTTTATTATTTTTATTATTTTTTTATTATTTTTAATTTCAAAAAAAGGTACTTTTCCATACGACCTCGAAACGAGGTCCACCGCCTGTAGTCCCTAACGTTTTACCCCCATTCCGAACACAACGGGATATGTATCGCAAGCTGATTCGACTGTTACAATCAGTTTCCGTTAAGTTTACATTTAAATCTCTATATTGAATTTTAAACGTACATTTTATATTACCGGGGTCACATACTAACTCTAAAAAATCGATAAAAATATTTTCTAGCTTCGTATTGACGATACGGTCTTAACAAAACTAGTTTCGTCGAATTCTAAGACCGTTAGAAAAATGGCCAATTTCCAGTCGATTAAAATCAACTGAAACTGGTCAAACGCGTTTTCCTTTGCCACGCTCACATATTGATTCGAAAAATTACGAAATTTGGAATCTAGCAATAATTCGGCATCACGGACCCTACAAAACTGGTTTCGTCGAAATCTGAGGTCGTTTGCAAAATGTCCATTTTTAAGGGCCTGAATTCCATAGCGACTATTCAGAATTTTCAACTGGACATATCTTTTGATTCCCGCTATGAAATTTCGATTATTCGGATTTGTTGGAAAGATATTATCAATTAGATCCTATCATTTTTGGTTTCACGAAAATCCGGATTGTTTTGCACCCGGTACATTCAATTGAAGTTTGAAATCGAATTATCGAACTACCGCGCCATTTTCAATTCCTTTTATAATTATATATAAATATTTATATTCTAACGACGACGTATATAAAATATACGTTCGAATTATATTCAAAATAAATTTCTCGTCGATATTATTTAAAATAATCCATTTTAAATATTCAAAATTCGCTAAAATGGCCAAAATAAAAATTTTAAACTGGCCCAGATTTTCGGTTTGTTACAATCAGGGTTGGATTAAAAAGAAGGGTTTTTTTGAAGTATTAAGAGAATTAGGGGTAGTTTAAGCATTGTAGGAGTATATCGGCAAATATGAAAAGTGACAAATCATTTGGATTGGGTACTGCAAAAAACAACCCTTCACAGTTGTTAAAAAATATGGGTAATTGTTGGAACTAAGGGATATTTAGAGAATTAGGAATAGGAGTAAAAAGAATGGCTATTTTGAAGTATTAAGAAACGTAGGGGTAGTTTAAGCATAGTAGGGTTATATCGGCAAATATGAAAGATGACGAATCGTTTAAATTGGGTGATGCAAAATCCAATCCTTCACAGAAGTTAAAAAATAGGGGTAATTGTTGATAGTAAGGTCTATTTAGAGACTTAGAGGTAGGATTAAAAAGAAGAACTTTTTTGAAGTATTAGGAGAAGTAGGGGTAGTTTGAGCATAGTAGGGGTACATCGACAAATATGAAAGATGATGAATCATTTGGATTGGGTGCTGCAAAAACCAAACATTCACAGAAGCAGAAAAATAGGGGTAATTATTGGAAGTAAGGCCTATTTGGAGAATTAGGGGTTGGATTTAAAAGAAGGACTGTTTTGAAGTATTAAGATAATTTGGGTAGTTTAAGCATAGTTGGGGTAGAATAACAAATATGAAAGATGATGAATAATTTGGATTGGGTGCGGCAAAAACCAACCCTTCACAGTTGTTAAAAAATAAGGGTAATTGTTTGAACTAAGGGTTATTTAGAGAATTAGAAATAGGAATAAAAAGAAGGGCTATTTTGAAGTATTAAGAGAAGTGGGGATAGTTTGAGCATAGTATGGGTTGATCGACAAATATGAAAGATGATGAATCGTTTAGACTGGGTGATGCAAAAACCAACCCTTCAAAGAAGTTAAAAAATAGGGGTAATTATTGGAAGTAAGGGCTATTTAGAAACAAGGACTATTTTGAAGTATTAAGAGAAGTAGGGGTAGTTTAATCATAGTTGGGGTAGATTGGCAAATATGAAAGATGATGAATCATTTGGATTGGGTGCGGCAAAAACCAACTATTCAGTGAAGTTAAAAAATATGGGTAATTGTTGGAAGTAAGGCATATTGTGTGATGCAAAAACCAACACTTCACAGAAGTTAAAAAATAGAGGTAATTGTTGGAAGTAAGTGCTACTTATAGAATCAAAGGTATGATCAAAAAGAAGGGTTGTATTGAAGTATAAAGAGAAGTAGGGGTAGTTTAAGCATAGTAGGTGTAGATCGACGAATATGAAAGATGATGAATTGTATCGATTGGGTGCAGCAAAAACCAATCCTTCACCAGAGTAAAAAAATAAAGTTAATTGTAGGAAGGAAGGGCTATTTAGATAATTATGGTTGGATTTAAAAGAAGGGTTGTTTTGAAGTATTAGGAGAAGTAGAGGTAGTTTAAGCATAGTAGTGGTTGATCTACAAATATGAAAGATGATGATTCATTTGGATTGGGTGCTGCAAAAACCAACCCGTCACAGTTGTTAAAAAATATGGGTAATCGTTGGAACTAAGGGCTATTTAGAGAATTAGGGATAGGAATAAAAGAAGGCTTTTTTGAAGTATTAAGAGAAGTAGGGGTAGTTTATGCATAGTAGGGTAGGTTGACAAATAAGAAAGATGATTAATCGTATATATTGTGTGATGCAAAAACCAACCCTTCGCAGAAGTTAAAAAATAGGGGTAATTGTTGGAAGTAAGTGCTACTTATAGAATTAGAGGTAGGATTAAAAAGAAGGGCTGTTTTGAAGTATTCTGGGAAGTAGGCATAGTTTAAGCATAGTAGGGGTAGTTTAAGCCTATTAGGGGTAGATCGATAAATATGAAAGATGATGAATCATTCTGATTGGTGCTACAAAAACTAACCATTCACAGAAGTTAAAAAATAGGGTAATTATTGGAAGTAAGGCTAATTTAGAGAATTCAGGGTAGGGTTGAAAAGAAGGACTGTTTTGAAGTATTAAGATAAGTATGGGTAGTTTAAGCATAGTAGGGGTAGATCGACAAATATGAAACATGATGAACCACTTAGATTGGGTCGTACAAAATCCAACCCTTCACAGAAGTTAAAAAATAGGGTTAATTGTTGGATGTAAGGGATATTTATAGAATTAGGGATAGGATTAAAAATTGATTGTTTTGAAGTATTAAGAGAAGTAGGGCTAGTTTAAGAGTAGCAAGGGTTGATCGACAGATATGAAAGATGATGAATCATTTGGATTGGATGCTGCAAAAAACAACCCTTTACAGAAATTAAATAATAGGGGTAATTGTTGGACGTAAGGGCTATTTAGAGAATTAGTGGTAGGATAAAAAAATGGTTGTCTTGAAGTACAAAGAGAAGTAGGGGTGGTTTAAGCATAGTAGGGGTAGTTCGACGAATATGAAAGAAGATGAATTGTTTCGATTGGGTGCTGCAAAAACCAATCCTCCACAATAGTAAAAAAATAGAGATAATTGTAGGAAGGAAGGGCTATTTATAGAATTAGGGATAGGAATAAAACGAAGGGTTATTTTTAAGTATTAAGAGAAGTATGGGCAGTTTAAGCATAGTAGGGTTAGATCGACAAATACTAAAGATGATGAATCGTTTAGATTGGGTGATGCAAAGACCAACCCTTCACAGAAGTTAAAAAATAGGGGTAATTTTTGGAAGTAAGGTATATTTAGAGAATTAGAGGTAGGATTAAAAACAAGGATTGTTTTGAAGTATTAAGAGAAGTAGGTGTAGTTTAAGCATAGTAGGGGTAGATTGACAAATATGAAAGATGATGAATCATTTGGATTGGGTGCGGCAAAATCCAACTATTCACTGAAGTAAAAAAATAGGGGTAATTGTTGGAAGTAAGGCATATTTAGATAATTAGGGGTAGGATTTAAAAGAAGGACTATTTTGAAGTATTATGATAGGTATGGGTAGTTTAAGCATAGTAGGGTTAGATCGATATATATGAAAGATGATGAATCATTTTGATTGGGTGCTACAAAAACCAACCCTTCACAGAAGTTAAAAAATAGGGGTAATTATTGGAAGTAAAGGCTATTTAGGGAATTAGGGATAGGATTAAAAAGAAGCATTGTTTTGAAGTATTAAGAGAAGTAGGTGTAGTTTACGCATAGTAGGGGTACATCGACAAATATAAAAGATGATGAATCGTTTGGATTGGATGTTGCAAAAACCAATCCTTCACAACAGTTAAAATGTTGGGGTTATTATTGGAAAGAAGGGCTATTTAGAGAATTAGGGGTAGGATTAAAAATAAGGGCGGTTTTGAAGTATTAGGAGAAGTAGGGGTAGTTTAAGCGTAGTAGGGGTAGATCTGCAAATATGAAAGATGATGATTCATTCGGATTGGGTGCTGCAAAAACCAACCCTTCACAGTTGTTAAAAAATAAGGGTAATTGTTGGAACTAAGGGCTATTTAGAGAATTAGGGATATGAATAAAAGAAGGGCTATTTTGAAGTATTAAGAGAAGTAGGGGTAGTTTATGCATAGTAGGGGTAGATCGACAAATATGAAAGATTGTTAATCGTTTATATTGTGTGATGCAAAAACAAACCCTTCATAGAAGTTAAAAAATAAGGCTAATTGTTTTGAAGTGTTAAGAGAAGGTGGCGTAGTTTAAGCATAGTAGGCGTAGTTTAAGCATAGTAGGGGTAGATCGATAAATATGAAAGATGATGAATCATTTGGATTGGGTGATCCAAAAACCAACCCTTCACAGAAGTTAAAAAAAAGCGGTACTTGCTAGAAGTATGGCCTATTTAGAGAATTAGGGGTAGGGTTTAAAAGAAGGATTTTTTTTGAAGTTTTAAGAAAAGTATGGGTAGGTTAAGCATAGTAGGGGTAGATCGACAAATATGAAAGACAATGAATCACTTAGATTGGGTGCTACAAAAACCAACCCTTCATATAAGTTAAAAAATAGGGGTAATTGTTGGAAGTAAGGGCTATTTACAAAATTAGGGATAGGATTAAAAAGAAGCATTGTTTTGAAGTATGAAGAGAAGTAGTTGTAGTTTACACATAGTAGGGGTACATCGACAAATATGAAAGATGATGAGTCGTTTGGATTCAATGTTGCAAAAACCAATCCTTCACAACAGTTCAAAAGTTGGGGTAATTGTTGGAAACAAGGGCTATTTAGAGAATTAGGGTTAGGGTTAAAAATAAGGGCGGTTTTGAAGTATTGGGAGAAGTAGAGGGTAGTTTAAGCATAGTAGGTGTAGATCTACAAATATGAAAGATGATGATTCATTCGGATTGGGTACTGCAAAAACCAACCCTTCACAGTTGTTAAAAATTAAGGGTAATTGTTGGAACTAAGGGCTATTTAGAGAATTAGGGATATGAATAAAAGAAGGGCTATTTTGAAGTATTAAGAGAAGTAGAGGTAGTTTAAGCATAGTAGGAGTAGATCGGCAAATATTGAAGGTGATGAATCATTTAGTTTGGGTGCTGCAAAAAACAACCCTTCATAGTTGTTAAAAAATAAAGGTAATAGTTTGAACTAAGGGCTATTTAGAGAATTATGGATAGGAATAAAAAGAGGGGCTATTTTGAAGTATTAAGAGAAGTAAGGGTAGTTTAAGCATAGTAGAGGGAAGTCGACAAATATGAAAGATGATGAATCATTTATATTGTGTGACGCAAAAACCAACCCTTCACAGAAGTTAAAAAATAGAGTTAATTTTTGGAAGTAAGTGATACTTATAGAATTAGAGGTGGATTAAAAAGAAGGGCTGTTTTGAAGTATAAAGAGAAGTAGGGGTAGTTTAAGCATAGTAGGTGTAGATCGACGAATATGAAAGATGATGAATTGTTTGGATTGGGTGCAGCAAATACCAATCCTTCACCACAGTAAAAAAAAAGGTAATTGTAGGAAGGAAGGGCTATTTAGAGAATGAGGGTTGGATTTAAAAGAAGGGCTGTTATGAAGTATTAGGAGAAGTAGAGGTAGTTTAGGCATAGTAGGGGTAGATCTACAAATATGAATGTTGATGATTCATTTTGATTGGATGCTGCAAAAACTAAACCAACACAGTTGTTAAAAAATAAGGGTAATCGTTGGAACTAAGGGCTATTTAGAGAATTAGGGATAGTAACAAAAGAAGGCTATTTTGAAGTATTAAGAGAAGTAGGGGTAGTTTAAGCATAGTAGGAGTAGATCGGCAAATATTGAAGGTGATGAATCATTTAGTTTGGGTGCTGCAAAAAACAACCCTTCATAGTTGTTAAAAAATAAGGGTAATAGTTTGAACTAAGGGCTATTTAGAGAATTAGGGATAGGAATAAAAAGAGGGGCTATTTTGAAGTATTAAGAGAAGTAAGGGTAGTTTAAGCATAGTAGAGGGAAGTCTACAAATATGAAAGATGATGAATCATTTATATTGTGTGACGCAAAAACCAACCCTTCACAGAAGTTAAAAAATAGAGTTAATTTTTTGAAGTAAGTGATACTTACAGATTTAGAGGTGGATTAAAAAGAAGGGCTGTTTTGAAGTATAAAGAGAAGTAGGGGTAGTTTAAGCATAGTAGGTGTAGATCGACGAATATGAAAGATGATGAATTGTTTGGATTGGGTGCAGCAAATACCAATCCTTCACCACAGTAAAAAAAAAGGTAATTGTAGGAAGGAAGGGCTATTTAGAGAATGAGGGTTGGATTTAAAAGAAGGGCTGTTATGAAGTATTAGGAGAAGTAGAGGTAGTTTAGGCATAGTAGGGGTAGATCTACAAATATGAATGTTGATGATTCATTTTGATTGGGTGCTGCAAAAACTAAACCAACACAGTTGTTAAAAAATAAGGGTAATCGTTGGAACTAAGGGCTATTTAGAGAATTAGGGATAGGAACAAAAGAAGGCTATTTTGAAGTATTAAGAGAAGTAGGGTTAGTTTATGCATTGTAGGGGTAGATCGATAAATATGAAAGATGATTAATCATTTATATTGTGTGATGCAAAAACCAACCCTTCACGGAAGTTAAAAAATAGGGGTAATTGTTGGAAGTTAGTGCTACTTATAGAATTAGAGGTAGGATTAAAAAGAAGGACTGTTTTGAAGTATTCAGAGAAGTAGGGGTAGTTTAAGAATAGTAGGGGAACATTAAGCATATTAGGGGTAGATCGACAAATATAAAAGATGATGAATCTTTCGGATTGGTGCTACGAAAACCAACCATTCACACAAATTAATAAATAGGGGAAATTATTGGAAGTAAGGCTTATTTAGAGAATTAGGGGTAGGGTTTAAAAGAAGGAGTGTTTTGAAATATTAAGATAATTGTGGGTAGTTTAAACATAGTCGGGGTAGATCGACAAAAATGAAACATGATGAACCAATTAGATTAGGTTGTACAAAATACAACGCTTCGCAAAATTTAAAAAACAGGGGTAATTGTTGGAAGTAAGGGCTATTTACAGAATTAGGGACAGGATTAAAAATTGGTTGTTTTGAAGTATTAAGAGAAGTAGGGGTCGTTTAAGCGTAGTAGGGGTAGATCGACAAATATGGAAGATGATGAATCATTTGGATTGGATGCTGCAAAAACCAACCCTTTACAGAAATTATAAAATAAGGGTAATTGTTGGACGTAAGGGCTATTTACAGAATTAGTGGTAGGATCAAAAAGATGGGTTGTCTTGAAGTATAAAGAAAAGTAGTGGTGGTCTAAGCATAGTAAGCGTAGTTCGACGAATATGAAAGATGATGAATTGTTTGGATTGGATACTGCAAAAACCAATCCGTCACAATAGTAAAAAAATAGAGGTAATTGTAGGAAGGAAGGGCTATTTATAGAATTAGGGTTGGATTAAAAAGAAGGGTTGTTTTGAAGTATTAAGAGAAGTAGGGGTAGTTTAAGCATAGTAGGAGTATATCGGCAAATATGAAAGGTGATGAATCATTTGGATTAGGTGCTGCGAAAAACAACCCTTTAGAGTTGTTAAAAAATAAGGGTAATTGTTGGAACTAAGTGCTATTTAGAGAATTAGGGATAGGAATAAAAAGAAGGGTTGTCTTGAAGTACAAAGAAGTAGGGGTGGTTTAAGCATAGTTGGGGTAGTTCGATGAATATGAAAGAAGATGAATTGTTTCGATTGGGTGCTGCAAAAACCAATCCCTCACAATAGTAAAAAAAATAGAGGTAATTGGTGGAAGGAAGGGCTATTTACAGAAATAGGGTTGGATTAAAAAGAAGGGCTGTTTTGAAGTATTAAGAGAAGTAGGGATAGTTTAAGCATAGCAGGAGTATATCGGCAAATATGAAAGGTGATGAATCATTTGGATTAGGTGCTGCGAAAAACAACCCTTTAGAGTTGTTAAAAAATAAGGGTAATTGTTGGAACTAAGTGCTATTTAGAGAATTAGGGATAGGAATAAAAAGAAGGGCTATTTTGAAATTGTAATGACACGCATTGGCAGAGGTATTATAATTAATTTATTTAATTATTTAAAAGGTGAATTAGAGAATTTAATGGTCGGTTAATTAAATAATGGTGAATATTTAATTAAAATAATAAATTAAATAATATATTTAATTCTGAAATAATCAGAGTTGGCTGAAATGGTAATATGGTATGAACTGGATCATCTGTGATATTTAATTCAGCTTGGAATTGAATTTGAATAACGAATATATTTAAACGACGACAGTTTGAACGTGGAATTATATTATAATTAAAATAGAGCTTGAAATGGCGCGGCAGTTCGCTATTTGGCGATCTGAACTTCAACTGGGTATACAGTGTTCGTTTTAAATTGGATTTTTGTGAAACAAGAAACGTGTGGAGCTGGTGACGTATATCTTTCTAATGGAAGAGAAAAATCTGGATTTCGTCGTGTAGATTTTGATTTACGTCCAAATCAAATTTCAGAAAAGTCGCTGTGGAATTCCTTTATAATTTATAAAGGAATTATTTATATTTTAAAAAGGAATTTCATTTTAAATCGAATATCGATTTAATCAGGATTTAAAATATCAAGCTGTAAATTCAGTTAGAAATATATTGGAGCTGTATGGTATTGCACTGTGAATATATACGATAATATTTATTTATAAATATTTAATTTAATTATATTTAAATATAATTATATATTTAAATGGGTCATCCAGAGCTTTAAAAATAGCCAGTTTTTGATACGACCTCAGAATTCGACGAAACCAATTTTGTTGGATCCGCAACATCAAATTATTGTTAGATTTCGAGTTTCATGATTTTTAGAGTCACTGTGTGGCCGTACGGATTTTTAGAGTGAAAAACACTCAGTATTTCGACGGTTAAAAATACGCTGTGTGAGCATACGAAGTCAGAATTCGATAAAACCAGTTTCATTGGGACCATAATGTCGAACTCTAGTAGTATGTCCAGTTTAGTGATTTTTGGGTATCATGAGTGATCACAAGAATTTTTAAAGACGAATATGAAAATTTATATTAATATTAAAATAAAATATCCAAAACAAAATATCTAGATATTTTGATCTCCTTATAAATACCCCCTCTAAGCCAATTCTCTTCAGACCTAATATCATTCCATAGGTCAATGAAATCACGCCGCCACTTCTCAAGGAAGAAAAGGTGAATACATTCAAGTTCAAAAAAATCCTAACAATCAAAATCAACTGCTATAAATCCTCTAATATATATATATATATTTGAGTTCACATCAGCTTGTTCTTCGATCCTGTGTGGTTATTGTCGAGTTCGGCGTCGACTTTCTGAGCTGCGAAAATGAACAAGAGTTCTAGGGTTGGGTAATCCTTCGAATTGGAGTGTCGTTGTTCGAATTGGGGTGTATATTTGAGATTACGGTTGAAAACCGAAGTTGTTGTGAAAATTTGAAGTGATTTGGGTAATTTAGATGTCGATACCTGCTAGGTATTTGGGTTTCGACGCAAACAATTGGAGGAACGCGAGTTGGTGGTTGTGGTGCCGAGGTAGAAGACGAGATCGAGAAGGGATTTGTGATGATTTCTATTGGATTTTTAGTGAAGAAACAAGGGAGTAAGGAAGGATTGAAGCATGCAAAATGGGGGGAGTTTAATACAGGAGCTCACGGCTAAAACCATCGGGGAAGAAAGCAAAACGTTCGGGCCTGGTAATTTAAGGGAGATGGGCCATTATATTTGTTGGGTGAGGGCCAAATTATTTAATTGAAATGAAGTTATTTTAATTTATATTTGTATAAACTTGTTTAGATCATATCTAATTCATACATAAACGAAATCGAACAAAACAGTATCCGTTGGGATCGTATGGACGAAAGCTTCACAATGAAGCTGACTGGAAGTGGATTGGGGCTCGTATGAATTTATGGCGAAATAAATTGTTTGATTCAAATCAAATAACAGTTTATCGTTCTTCAACGATGAACTGCTAATGTGAGTAAATCTCACTAACTCTGAACAGTTTATAATTTCATGTTGTATTTTTAGAACTGTTAAATATTGGCTGATTGACTGTCTGTTGACTGTTTGATTGAACTGCTAGTCAATTAGTTGAATTTCTATATTGATTCTGTTTAACAGAATATATCATATGGAACTGAAAGTGATGTTGATTTTATTGTATAACATCTGTGGATGCAGGGGAACAGGTTAGAGGAATCCGACTGGATTCCTCAACAGTTATATTTTTTTCATATATTTTGATATATGATGTGAATTATGACCTGTTGTTGATTGTGTGTGTACGGACGATATTGGTCATCGTGATTTGATATGTTGGATACCATAACATACCGAAATGTTGATAAGGGAATTTTCAAAGTGATAGTGAAAATAAAATAATTATAAATGGTATATTTATAAATAAGAAATATTTATAAATTTAAATATTTATAAATAGGGGATATTCAAAAAGGAAATAATTTCAAACCATTTTCTTTTTGAATGGAAAGGGCCTGTGTGGCGGGTTTGGGGATTTTCCCGATGCTCCCGGTACAAAGGAGGTTATGGCGAATTTTTCCGGGAATTTAAGGAGTTTGAATATTTCAAGAATAAATTTGAAAAGGGAATATTTGTAGATCACTTACAAATAGAATTAAAGAGGAAAAAGTAATAAAAAGGAAATCATTTTTAAAGTGTAGAACCGTTATTTAAAAGTAAATATTTTCAAATGAATAAAACGTTGTTAAATGGAAATCTTTATAAAGTGAATAAAGTAAATCGAATATGGTATTCGAAAGGAGTTAAATTGAATATGGTATTCGAAAGGAGATAAATCGAATATGGTATTCGGAAGGAGTTAAATCGAATATGGTATTCGAAAGGAAGTAAATCGAAAATGGTATTCGAAAGGAGTTAAATCGAATATGGTATTCGAAAGGAGTTAAATCGAATAAGGTATTCGAAAGGAGTTAAATCGAATATGGTATTCGAAAGGGTTTAGTCGAGCCGAGTTAGTTCAGTAGAGTTAGCCAGTTCAGTTAGAGTTAACCAGTTTTGTAGAGTTAACCAGTTCAGTTAGAGTTAACCAGTTCAGTAGAGTTAACCAGTTTAGTAGAGTTAACCAGTTCAGTTAGAGTTAACCAGTTCAGTAGAGTTAACCAGTTCAGTAGAGTTAACTAGTTCAGTAGAGTTAACCAGTTCAGTAGAGTTAACCAGTTCAGGTAGAGTTAACCAGTTCAATAGAGTTAAACAGTTCAGTAGAGTTAACCATTTTAGTTAGAGTTAACCAGTTTTGTAAAGTTAACCAGTTCAGTTAGAGTTAACCAGTTCACTACAGTTAACCAGTTTAGTAGAGTTAACCAGTCCAGTAGAGTTAACCAGTCTAGTAGAGTTAACCAGTTCAGTCGAGTTAACCAGTTGGGTTAAGTAAGTCGAGTTAACCAGTTGGGTTAAGTAAGTCGAGTTAACCAGTTGGGTTAAGTAAGTCAAGTTAACCAGTTGGGTTAAGAAAGTCGAGTTTACCAGTTGGGTTAAGTAAGTCGAGTTAACCAGTTGGGTTAAGTAAGTCGAGTTAATCAGTTAGAGTTAACCAATAGTTAGAGTTAACCACCAGTTAGAGTTAAGCAGTTAGAGTTAACCACCAGTTAAAGTTAATTAGTTAGAGTTAACCACCAGTTAGAGTTAATCAGTTAGAGTTAATCAGGTAGAGTTAACCAGTTAGAGTTAATCAGTTAGAGTTAATCAGGTAGAGTTAACCAGTTAGAGTTAATCAGGTAGAATTTACCAGTTAGAGTTAATCAATTAGAGTTAATCGATTAGAGTTAAAACGAACTAGAGTTAATCAAATATAGTTATTTGAAACAGAGTTAGTCAAACATAGTATTCAGGGTAAGTTGCCATCTCGTACGACTGCTAGCGTAATTCGCAGGGCTGTAAATAGCCTAAGGCAGTCGGACGTTTCCTGAGGGAATCAGGTGTAACCATTGTGATCGCTGCGATCTAGAGTCAAGCGAATGGAGTTAAATCGAATATTAGTTATTCGATAGAAGTTAATCAAGTTGAGTTAAATAAGTTAAGTTATTCAAGTTAGGTTCGTCGAGTCGAGTTAATCAAATCTAGTTATTCGAGAGGAGTTAATCGAATGTAGTTATTCGAATAGAGTTCGTCGAATATAAGTTATTCGAAGAGAGATAATTGAATATAAGTTATTCGACGAAGAGTTAATCAAATAGAATTAAACAAGATAAGAAACTGACTAGAGATTAGTAAGTTGAATAGTTTTCGGAGTATCGATCTGATGTTGGTTTCGGCCTTCGGGGTTATACTTAGAGAATTGT
Source organism: Allium sativum (assembly GCA_030737875.1). Lineage (NCBI taxonomy): Eukaryota > Viridiplantae > Streptophyta > Magnoliopsida > Asparagales > Amaryllidaceae > Allium > Allium sativum. The sequence continues at coordinate 256,638,577 of CM060926.1, read as the reverse complement.
TCACCTAATAGTTCACAGTTAGGGACCAATCATTGTGGAATGTTAATGATGCGTGAATAAGCAGATGGAAACGTTTTCCATTGTTAATAACATATATTTTCTAAACATAGAAACTAAGGAAATAAGATCATTGTTTGCACACGGACATGTTTTCATTTGATAGTTAAATCACCGACTATAAAAGTTTTACCATTTTAACGTTGTTAATATAGAGAGACCGGTTGGATTATTATCCGAAGAACCACTCTGTATTGGCATATGCGTTGCGAATCATATATGCCAAAGAAAATTGAAGATGGAGTAAAGTGCAAGGGCTATTGTATAAGTCTTAGATAACAATGCCTAAGATGGATGTACTGAATAGTACCTTCGGTTTGTCCAGTCCCAGGACAACTTGTATGGATGAAGGTCTGACAGAGTATATCTGGTAGATCACGTAAGTTGATCGTTTCAAACGTATTTACGTTGGTGGCGGAGGAATTCGTTTCTCTTAGCTTATACCCGTGGTATTTTTGGGGAAATCAATTTGTGATTTAAAGGGTATGACGATGTGACATTCTAAGTGAATGAAGATGTGGTATGTGAAAAGATAAGCGTAGCTTCTAGCCTCACATCCGGTAATTTGGCAGAAATCAGGCAGGCAGCATGGCTAAGTCAGTCGCTCCAAAGTAGGGTGTATAATCACCTATCTAGAGAATATTCATTTGCTTCTTTAATCTATCAGTGTTGTCCCATATATATATACGGGAACGGTTGCTGATCCCAACCGTGGGTGATATACATTCGATACACTCAAGCGAAATGAGTGGTCGGTCATGTGTGGCCGGGTTGCAAGATGTTCTTGTTGAACCCAGTGTATTCCTCTCTAGAGGTACACTAGCGAAAGGTGGTTCCAAACCTTGTCATAGTTGGAAATCCATTTCCCAATACGTGCTTGCGATTTTGATTGTATACTATATATGTAGAATGTGAGATGAAAGCGTTTCTGCTAGATGATTATTATACTGTGGTTGATAGACATTATTATAATATCAAAAGGTTTTTGATATAAAGATATTTTGGATTCTCATAAGGGAAAAACCTGTTCCGTTATACGGCGTGTTCTTATGAGATATCGTTTACTTGTTCAAACTGTTTTAAACTGTTTTACTCATACCAGTCCATGTTGTTTGCTTTTCATGTGTCGCATGATAGGGGGTTCTCGCTTTTCGTTAGGTGGCGAACGGGAGACTCTTACTCCTACATGTCCCTTTGGTAGGGTTAGTTGTGAAGTCGAAAGGCTGGCCGTAAAATATGGTATTGGGGTACCTCTGTAGGCCACGGTGGGGTATTACCTTGCTGCTTTGGGGGGATGAAGGGATGGTTGAAAAGCCTACTGGATTTTCGTCGGGTAGTTACAATTGGTATTAGAGCATAAGTTAAGTATTAACTTGGCTCTGTGACGTGACTCGGTAGAGATAGGGTTAGTAATACCCTAGATTGAGTTGAGTGTATATATACGAGTGCATGTTTGTATTTGATATAAAAATGGTTTTATATAGTGGTGATTAATTGGCTGAGTTGTTTATGAGTTCTGGTCAATCAGTTTGATCCACTGTATCGGTAAGAGTAAATAAACCCTTGAATACGATGGACCGACACAGTATGGATATATGATATATTATCATATATAGGATATATTTGTTGTTATTATAATCGAGTAAGATTATAAATTAAATGGTTAAGTATATAACCAATCTGAATTCAGATAAGTGTAATTAACTGAATTAAATCGGAAATTAAAATCAGAGTTGGAATTAAAATCCTAGAATTTGGAAAGATATTTGTAAATGAATCTGGATTTAATATATGTAAATTTTAAGATCATGGGAGATTTTAAATTTGTTTACAACGTTGTAAAAGGATATTTGGAATTGATTTCAAGGTGGAAATGTTTAAAAATGGGTTTTGAAAGTGCTATAGTATTGAACTCACTTCGGTAGCTGGAAAATAGATTATGATGTTGATCATGACATCATCGGTGTTCATTTTCGAGTATGTAAGTGATGGATTACTACCAAGGATTTTGTTTTGAATTGGTTTTGGGAAAACTAGTTGTGTTGAATTTCAAAAAGGAAAATTTGGTTTTTTGAAAGAGGTAAACAATATAAAAACTTCCAGGAAGAAAAGGTTGTTTGTATTTAAACAAATTAAAGTAAAATTTGTAAAATCCAATAGAATTGGGATTGAGATAAAATCCAGTTAAGTGAAAATCGTATTGAAATAGATTGATGTCAAGTAGAGTTGGACTTGATTAGAGACAATCTAGAATTATATTGGGCTGGTGAGTTATGGATTGGAAATCAAGAATGGTGCTTGAGTTTGAAATGAAATTCGGCTTAGGTATAAGCGAATGGTTGAAATGGTGGATAAAAATAAATTGGAGTTTGATCGGGATAACACTGGTATACGTTGAATTGATAACAGGTGAAAGTGATAGAGTTGATATGCCCAACAAAAAGGTACAAGTTTATATTTCATACGAGTTTGGTGATTTATGAGCCGATTTGGCAAGCCGCTTGGCTGTTTGATTTTCTTTTGAGATGGAGATGGCCCAGAGATGCGAGTTGGAGTTTGACCTATTGACCAATACAAAGGAGGTGCTGGCGAAATTTTTTCGAATAGTTAAGGCATTAGAAAATTTTCGTTGATAAGAATTAATTAATAATTTACTTGAAATTAAATTGGTCTAGTAGAAACTGAAGATAAGAAGTGATCAAATATGTTCTAACCAGTCAATAGGATCATCCTCAAAATTTTAGCAATTTCGAGGACGAAATTATTTTAAGTGGGAAAGATTGTAATGACCCGCATTGGCAGAGGTATTATAATTAATTTATTTAATTATTTAAAAGGTGAATTAGAGAATTTAATGGTCGGTTAATTAAATAATGGTGAATATTCAATTAAAATAATAAATTAAATAATATATTTAATTCTGAAATAATCAGAGTTGGCTGAAATGGTAATATGGTGTGAACTGGATCATCTGTGATATTTAATTCAGCTTGGAATTGAATTTGAATAACGAATATATTTAAACGACGACAGTTTGAATGTGGAATTATATTATAATTAAAATAGAGCTTGAAATGGCGTGGAAGTTCGCTATTTAGCGATCTGAACTCCAATTGAGTATACAGGGTTCGTTTTAAATCGAATTTCTGTGAAACAAGAAACGTGTGGAGCCGGTGAAGTATATCTTTCTAGTGGAAGAGAAAAATATGGATTTCGTCCTGTAGATTTTGGTTTACGTCCAAATCAAATTTCAGAAAAGTCGCTATGGAATTCCTTTATAATTTATAAAGGAATTATTTATATTTTAAAAAGCAATTTCATTTTAAATTGAATATCGATTTAATCAGGATTTAAAATATCAAGCTGTAAATTCAGTTAGAAATATATTGGAGCTGTATGGTATTCCACTATGAATATATACGGTAATATTTATTTATAAATATTTAATTTAATTATATTTAAATATAAGTATATATTTAAATGGGTCATCTAGAGCTTTAAAAATAGCCAGTTTTTCATATGACCTCAAAATTCGACAAAACCAATTTTGTTGGATCCGCAACATCAAATTATTGTTAGATTTCCAGTTTCGTGATTTTTAGAGTCACTGTGTGGCCGTACGGATTTTTAGAGTGAAAAACAGTCAGTATTTTGATGGTTAAAAATACGCTATGTGAGCATACGAAGTCGGAATTCGATAAAACCAGTTTCGTTGGGACCGTAATGTCAAATTCTAGCAGTACGTCTAGTTTAGTGATTTTTGGGTATCATGAGTGATCACAAGAATTTTTAAAGACGAATATGAAAATTTATATTAATATTAAAATAAAATATCCCAAACAAAAAATCTAGATATTTTGTTCTCCTTATAAATACCCCCTCTAAACCAATTCTCTTCAGACCTAATATCATTCCACAGGTCAATGAAATCACGCTACCACTTCTCAAGGAAGAAAACGTGAATACATTCAAGTTCAATAAAACCATAACAATCAAAATCAATTGCTATAAAACCTCTAATATATATATTTGAGTACACATCAACTTGTTCTTCGATCTTGTGTGGTTATTGTCGAGTTCGGCGTCGACTTTCTGAGCTGCGAAAATGAGCAGGAGTTCTAGGGTTGGGTATTCCTTCGAATTGGAGTGTCGTTGTTCGAATTGGTGTGTTTATTTGAGATTACGGTTGAAAACCGAAGTTGTTGTGAAAGTTTGAAGTAATTTGGGTAATTTGGATGTCGATACCTGCTAGGTATTTGGGGTTCGACGCAAACAACTGGAGGAGCGCGAGTTGGTGGTTGTGGTGCCGAGGTAGAAGAGTAGATCGAGTAGGCATTTGTGATAATTTCTACTGGATTTTTAGTGAAGAAACAAGGGAGTAAGGAAGGATTGAAGCATGCCAAATGGGGGGAGTTGAATACAGGAGCTCACGGCTAAAACCATCGGGGAAGAAAGCAAAACGTTCGGGCCTGGTAATTTAAGGGAGATGGGCCATTATATTTGTTGGGTGAGGCCCAAATTATTTAATTGAAATGAAGTTATTTTAATTTATATTTGTACAAATTTGTTTAGATCATATCTAATTCATACGTAAACAAAATCGAACAAAACAGGATCCATTGGGATCGTATGGACGAGAGCTTCACAATGAACCTAACTGGAAGTGGATTGGGGCTCGTATGAATTTATGGCGAAATAAATTGTTTAATGCAAATCAAATAACAGTTTATCGTTCTTCAACGATGAACTGCTAATGTGAGTAAATCTCACTAACTCTGAACAGTTTATAATTTCATGTTGTATTTTTAGAACTGTTAAATATTGGCTGATTGACTGTCTGTTGACTATTTGATTGAACTGCTAGTCAGTTAGTTGAATTTCTATATTGATTCTGTTTAACAGAATATATCATATGGAACTGAAAGTGATGTTGATTTTATTGTATAACATCTGTGGATGCAGGGGAACAGGTTAGAGGAATCCGACTGGATTCCTCAACAGTTATTTTTTTTGTTTTTCATATATTTTGATATATGATGTGAGTTATGACAAGATGTTGATTGTGTGTTATGGACGATATTGGTCATCGTGATTTGATATGTTGGATAACATAACATACCGAAATGTTGATAAGGGAATTTTCAAAGTGATAGTGAAAATAAAAAATATATAATTGGAATATTTATAAATAAGAAATATTTAAAAATTTAAATATTTATAAATAGGGGATATTCAAAAAGGAAATAATTTCAAACCATTTTATTTTTGAATGGAAAGGGTCTGTGTGGCGGGTTTGGGAATTTTCCCGATGCTCCCGGTATAAATGAGGTTATGGCGAATTTTTCCGGGAATTTAAGGAGTTTGAATATTTCAAGATTAAATTTGAAAAGGGAATATTTGTAAATCACTTACAAATTGAATTAAAGAGGAAAATGTTATAAAAATGAAATCATTTTTAAAGTGTAGAACCGTTATTTAAAAGTAAATCTTTTCAAATGAATAAAACGTTGTTAATTGGAAATCTTTGTAAAGTGAATAAAGTAAATCGAATATGGTATGCGAAAGGAGTTAAATCGAATATGGTATTCGAAAGGAGTTAAATCGAATATGGTATTCGAAAGGAGTTAAATCGAATATGGTATTCGAAAGGAGTTAAATCGAATATGGTATTCGGAAGGGGTTAGTCGAGCCGAGTTAGTTCAGTAGAGTTAACCAGTTCAGTTAGAGTTAACCAGTTTAGTAGAGTTAACCAGTTCAGTTAGAGTTAACCAATTCGGTAGAGTTAACCAGTTCAGTAGAGTTAACCAGTTCAGTTAGAGTTAACCAGTTCAGTAGAGTTAACCAGTTCAGTAGAGTTAACCAGTTCAGTAGAGTTAACCAGTTCAGTAGAGTTAACCATTTCAGTAGAGTTAACCAGTTCGGTAGAGTTAACCAGTCCAGTAGAGTTAACCAATTCAGTAGAGTTAACCAGTTCAGTTAGAGTTAACCAGTTCCGTTAGAGTTAACCAGTTCACTAGAGTTAACCAGTCCAGTAGAGTTAACCAGTCCAGTAGAGTTAACCAGTCCAGTAGAGTTAACCAGTTCAGTCGAGTTAACCGGTTGGGTTAAGTAAGTCGAGTTAACCGGTTGGGTTAAGTAAGTCGAGTTAACCAGTTGGGTTAAGTAAGTCAAGTTAACCAGTTGGGTTAAGTAAGTCGAGTTTACCAGTTGGGTTAAGTAAGTCGAGTTAACCAGTTGGGTTAAGTAAGTCGAGTTAATCAGTTACAGTTAACCACCAGTTAGAGTTTATCAGTTAAAGTAAACCACCAGTTAGAGTTAAGCAGTTAGAGTTAACCACCATTTAGAGTTAACCAGTTAGAGTTAATCAGGTAGAGTTAACCAGTTAGAGTTAATCAGTTAGAGTTAATCAGGTAGAGTTAACCTGTTAGAGTTAATCCGGAAGAGTTAACCAGTTAGAGTTAATCAGTTAGAGTTAATCGATTAGAGTTAAAACGAACTAGAGTTAATCAAATATAGTTATTTGAGATAGAGTTAGTTAAACATAGTATTCAGGGTAAGTTGCCATCTCGTACGACTGCTAGCGTAATTCGCAAGGCTGTAAATAGCCTAAGGCGGTCGGAAGTTTCCTGAGGTAATCAGGTGTAACCATTGTGATCGCTGCGATCTAGAGTCAAGCGAATCGAGTTAAATCGAATATTAGTTATTCGATAGTAGTTAATCAAGTTTAGTTAAATAAGTTAAGTTATTCAAGTTAGGTTCATCGATTCGAGTTAATCAAATCTAGTTATTCGAGAGGAGTTAATCGAATGTAGTTATTCGAATAGAGTTCGTCGAATATAAGTTATTCGAAGAGAGATAATCGAATATAAGTTATTCAAAGAAGAGTTAATCAAATAGAATTAAACAAGATTAGAAATTGACTAGAGATTAGTAAGTTGAATAGTTTTCGGAGTATCGATCTGATGTTGGTTTCGGCCTTCGGGGTTATACTTAGAGAATTGTTCACTTACTAGTTCACAGTTAGGGACCAATCGTTGTGAAATGTTAATGTTGCGTGAATAAGAAGATGGAAACATTTTCCAGTGTTAATAACATATATTTTCTAAACATAGAAAATAAGGAAATATGAATGAATATATATATATATGAATATATATATATGGTTGATGATTGGATCGATATTTCCATTTGGAAATAAGATCATTATTTGCACACGCACATGTTTTCATTTGATAGTTAAATCACCGACTATCAAAGTTTTACCATTTTAATGTTGTTAATATGGAGAGACCGGTTGGATTATTATCCGAAGAACCACTCTGTATTGGCATAAGCGTTGCGAATCATATATGCCAAAGAAAATTGAAGACGGTGTAAAGTGCAAGGGATATTGTATAAGTCTTAGATAACAGTGCCTAAGATGGATATACTAAATAGTACCTTCGGTTTGTCCAGTCCCAGGACAACTTGTATGGACGAAGGTCTGACAGAGTGTATCTGGTAGATCACGTAAGTTGATCGTTTCAAACATATTTACGTTGGTGGCAGAGGAATTCGTTTCTCTTAGTTTATACCCAAGGTATTTTTGGGGAAATAAATTTGTGATTTAAAGGGTATGATGATGTGACATTCTAAGTGAATGAAGATGTGGTATGAGAAAAGATAAGCGTAGCTTCTAGCCTCACATCCGGTAAATGACAGAAATCGGGCAGGCAGCATGGCTAAGTCGGTCGCTCCGAAGTAGGGTGTATAATCACATATCTATAAAATATTCATTTTGTTCTTTAATCTATCAATGTTGTCCCATATATATATATATATATATATATATATATATATATATATATACGGGAACGGTTGTTGATCCCAACCTTTGGTGATATACATTCGATACACTCAAGCGAAATGAGTGGTCGGTCATGTGTGGCCGGGTTGCAAGATGTTCTTGTTGAACCCAGTGTATTCCTCTCTAGAGGTACACTAGCGAAAGGTGGTTCCATACCTTGTCATAGTTGGAAATCCATTACCCAATACGTGCTTGCGGTTTTGATTGTATACTATATATGTAGAATGTGAGATGAAAGCGTTTCTGCTAGATGATTATTATACTGTGGTTGATAGACATTATTATAATATCAAAAGGTTTTTGATATAAAGATATTTTGGATTCTCATAAGGGAAAAACCCGTTCTGTTATACGGCGTGGTCTTATGAGATATCGTTTACTTGTTCAAATTGTTTTAACTGTTTTACTCATACCAGTCCCATGACTGGCCCGAAGTTTATTTTGTTTTGTTTTCCCTAAACTCTTGGGTGCCCAATTTTGTACAGGCAGTCAAGTAGTCAGGAATTTACAGATACTTGAAGAGATGGAGCAGGAGGCTTCAAGATCATATAGCTATAGTTATTTCCGCTGTGTTGTAAGTGTTGTACTCTGATAATGTTATTGAATACATATGCTGGTTTTATTTCAAGGATATGTTGTCTATTATATGTTATTCGTTCCGCTGTGAGATTCGTGTTACTCTGATGATGTAAGTTCTTCTTTTCTTCTTCTATTCTAAGTTTCTATCTTTTCTAACCACACCCTCTGATTTCTTTCATTAACTACCAGGATTTTTCGATGTTTTTGTTATCGACATCGAGTTTATGTTGATAACCAAAGTCGCTCAAAATCCGGGTCATTACAGAAATATTAAGAGAAGTAGGGGTAGTTTAAGCATAGTAGGGTTAGATCGGCAAATATGAAAGAAAATGAATCATTTAGATTGGGTGATGCAAAAACCAACCCTTCACAGAAGTTAAAAAATAGAGGTAACTGTTGGAAGTAAGGGCTATATAGAGAATTAGAGGTAGGATTAAAAGAAGGACTGTTTTGAATTATTAAGAGAAGGAGGGGTAGTTTAAGCATAGTAGGGGTAGATCGATAAATATGAACGATGATGAATCATTTGTATTGGATGCTCCAAAAACCAACCCTTCACAGAAGTTCAAAAATAGGGGTCCTTGCTGGAAGTAAGGCCTATTTAGAAATTAGGGGTAGGGTTTAAAAGAAGGATTGTTTTGAAGTATTAAGAAAAGTATGGGTAGGTTAAGCATAGTAGGGGTAGATCGACAAATATGAAAGGTGATGAATCACTTAGATTGGGTGCTACAAAAACCAACCCTTCACAGAAGTTAAAAAATAGGGGTAATTGTTGGAAGTAAGGGCTATTTAGAGAATTAGGGATAGGATTAAAAAGAAGCATTGTTTTGAAGTATTAAGAGAAGTAGGTGTAGTTTACGCATAGTAGGGGTACATCGACAAATATGAAAGATGATGAATCGTTTGGTTTGGATTTTGCAAAAACCAATCCTTCACAATAGTTAAAAAGTTGGGGTAATTGTTGGAAAGAAGGGCTATTTAGAGAATTAGGGGAATGATTAAAAATAAGGGCGGTTTTGAAGTATTAGGAGAAGTATGGGTAGTTTAAGCATAGTAGGGGTAGATCTACAAATATGAAAGATGATGATTCATTCGGATTGGGTGCTGCAAAAACCAACCCTTCACAGTTGTTAAAAAATAAGGGTAATTTTTGGAACTAAGGGCAATTTTGAGAATTAGGGATATGAATAAAAGAAGGGCTATTTTGAAGTATTAAGAGAAGTAGGGGTAGTTTAAGCATAGTAGGAGTAGATCAGCAAATATGAAAGGTAATGAATAATTTAGATTGGGTGCTGCAAAAAACAACCCTTCACAGTTGTTAAAAAATAAGGGTAATTGTTGGAACTAAGGGCTATTTAGGGAATTAGGGATAGGAATAAAAAGAGGGGCTATTTTGAAGTATTAAGATAAGTAGGGGTAGTTTAAGCATAGTAGAGGGAAGTCGACAAATATGACAGATGATGAATCGTTTATATTGTGTAATGCAAAAACCAACCCTTCACAGATGTTAACAAATAGAGGTAATTGTTGGAAGTAAGTGCTACTTATAGAATTAGAGGTGGATTAAAAAGAAGAGTTGTTTTGAAGTATAAAGAGAAGTAGGGGTAGTTTAAGCATAGTAGGTGTAGATCGACGAATATGAAAGATGATGAATTGTTTGGTTTTGGTGCAGCAAATACCAATCCTTCACCACAGTAAAAAAATAAAGGTAATTGTAGGAAGGAAGGTCTATTTAGAGAATTAGGGTTGGATTTAAAAGAAGGGTTTTTTGAAGTATTAGGAGAAGTAGAGATAGTTTAGGCATAGTAGGGGTAGATCTACAAATATGAATGATGATGATTCATTTGGATTGGTTGCTGCAAAAACAAACCCATCACAGTTGTTAAAAAATAAGGGTAATCGTTGGAACTAAGGGCTATTTAGAGAATTAGGGATAGGAATAAAAGAAGGCTATTTTGAAGTATTAAGAAAAGTAGGGGTAGTTTATGCATAGTAGGGGTAGATCAGCAAATATGAAAGATGAATAATCGTTTATATTGTGTGATGCAAAAACCAACCCTTCACGGAAGTTAAAAAATAAGGGTAATTGTTGAAAGTTAGTGGCACTTATAGAATTAGAGGTAGGATTAAAAAGAAGGACAGTTTTGAAGTATTCAGAGAAGTAGGGGTAGTTTAAGCATAGTAGGGGAACTTTAAGCATATTAGTGGTAGATCGACAAATATGAAAGATGATGAATCTTTCGGATTGGTGCTACAAAAACCAACCATTCACATAAGTTAATAAATAGGGGAAATTATTGGAAGTAAGGCCTATTTAGAGAATTAGGTGTAGTGTTTAAAAGAAGGATTATTTTGAAGTATTAAGATAAGTGTGGGTAGTTTAAGCATAGTAGGGTTAGATCGACAAAAATGAAACATGATGAACCACTTAGATTGGGTGGTACAAAATCCAGCCCTTCACAAAATTTAAAAAATAGGGGTAATTGTTGGAAGTAAGGGCTATTTACAGAATTATGGATAGGATTAAAAATTGGTTGTTTTGAAGTATTAAGAGAAGTAGGGGTAGTTTAAGCGTAGTAGGGTAGATCGACAAATATGAAAGATGATGAATCATTTGGATTGGATGCTGCAAAAACCAACCCTTTAAAGAAATTAAAAAATAGGTTTAATTGTTGGACATAAGGGATATTTAGAGAATTAGTGGTAGGATCAAAAAGAAGGGTTGTCTTAAAGTATAAAGAGAAGTTGTGGTGGTCTAAGCATAGTAAGGGTAGTTCGACGAATAGGAAAGATGATGAATTGTTAGGATTGGATGCTGCAAAAACCAATCCATCACAATAGTAAAAAAATAGAGGTAATTGTAGGAAGGAAGGGCTATTTATAGAATTAGGGTTGTATTAAAAAGAAGGGTTGTTTTGAAGTATTAAGGGAAGTAGGGGTAGTTTAAGCATAGTAGGAGTATATCGGCAAATATGAAAGGTGATGAATCATTTGGATTAGGTGCTGCAAAAAACAACCCTTTAGAGTAGTTAAAAAATAAGGGTAGTTGTTGGAACTAAGGGCTATTTAGAGAATTAGGGATAGGTATAAAAAGAAGGGCTATTTTGACGTATTAAGAGAAGTAGGGGTGGTTTAAGCATAGTGGGGTTAGATCGGAAAATATGAAAGATAATGAATCGTTTAGATTGGGTGATGCAAAAACCAACCCTTCACAGAAGTTAAAAAATAGAGGTAACTGTTGGAAGTAAGGTCTATATAGAGAATTATAGGTAGGATTAAAAGAAGGACTGTTTTGAAGTACTAAGAGAAGTAGGGGTAGTTTGAGCATAGTAGGGGTAGTTTAAGCATAGTAGGGGTATATTGATAAATATGAAAGATGATGAATCATTAGGATTGGGTGCTCTAGAAACCAACCCTTCACAGAAGTTCAAAAATAGGTACTTGCTGGAAGTAAGGCCTATTTAGAGAATTAGGGGTAGGGTTTAAAAGAAGCATTGTTTTGAATTATTAAGAAAATATGGATAGGTTAAGCATAGTAGGGGTAGATCGACAAATATAAAAGACGATGAATCACTTAGATTGGGTGCTACAAAAACCAACCCTTCACAGAAGTTAAAAAATAGGGGTAATTGTTGGAAGTAAGGGCTATTTAGAGAATTAGGGATAGGATTAAAAAGAAGCATTGTTTTGAAGTATTAAGAGAAGTAGTTGTAGTTTACGCATAGTAGGGTTACATCGACAAATATGAAATATGATGAGTCGTTTGGATTGGATGTTGCAAAAACAATTCCTTCACAATTGTTAAAAAGTTGGGGTAATTGTTGGAAAGAAGGGCTATTTAGAGAATTAGGGGTAGGATTAAAAATTAGGGCGGTTTTGAAGTATTTGGAGAAGTAGGGGTAGTTTAAGCATAGTAGGTGTAGATCTACAAATATGAAAGATGATGATTCATTCGGATTAGTTGCTGCAGAAACCAAACCTTCACAGTTGTTAAAAAATAAGGGTAATTGTTGGAACTAAGGGCTATTCAGAGAATTAGGGATATAAATAAAAGAAGGGCTATTTTGAAGTAATAAGAGAAGTAGGGGTAGTTTAAGCATAGTAGGAGTAGATCGGAAAATATGAAAGGTGACGAATCATTTAGATTGGGTGCTGCAAAAAACAACCCTTCACAGTTGTTAAAAAATAAGGGTAATTGGCGGAACTAAGGGCTATATAGAGAATTAGGGATAGGAATAAAAAGAGGGGCTATTTTGAAGTATTAAGAAAAGTAGGGGTAGTTTAAGCATAGTAGAGGGAAGTCGACAAATATGAAAGACGATGAATCGTTTGTACTGTGTGATGCAAAAACCAACCCTTCACAGAAGTTAAAAAATAGAGGTAATTGTTGGAAGTAAGTGCTACTTATAGAATTGTAGGGGGATTAAAAAGAAGGGCTGTTTTGAAGTATAAAGAGAAGTAGGGGTAGTTTAAGCATAGTTGGTGTAGATCAACGAATATGAAAGAAGATGAATTATTTGGATTGGGTGCAGCAAATACCAATCCTTCACCACAGCAAAAAAATAAAGGTAATTGTAGGAAGGAAGGGTTATTTAGAGAATGAGGGTTGGATTTAAAAGAAGGGATGTTTTGAAGTATTGGGAGAAGTAGAGGTATTTTAAGCATAGTAGGGGTAGATCTACAAATATGAAAGATGATGATTCATTTGCATTGGGTGCTGCAAAAACCAACCCATCACATTTGTTAAAAAATAAGGGTAATCATTGGAACTAAGGGCTATTTAAAGAATTAGGGATAGGAATAAAAGGAAGCTATTTTGAAGTATTAAGAGAAGTAGGGGTAGTTTATGCATAGTAGGGGTAGATCGACAAATATGATTGATGATTAATCGTTTATATTGTGTGATGCAAAAACAAACCCTTCACGGAAGTTAAAAAGTCGAAGTAATTGTTGGAAGTTTGAGCTACTTATAGAATTAGAGGTAGGATTAAAAAAAAGGACTGTTTTGAAGTATTCAGAGAAGTAGGGTTAGTTTAATCATAGTAAGGGAACTTTAAGCATATTAGGGGTAGATCGACAAATATGAAAGACGATGAATCTTTCGGATTGTTGCTACAAAAACCAACCATTCACATAAGTTAATAAATGTGGGAAATTATTGGAAGTAAGGCCTATTTAGAGAACTAGGGGTAGGGTTTAAAAGAAGGACTGTTTTGAAGTATTAAGATAAGTGTGGGTAGTTTAAGCGTAGTAGGGGTAGATCGACAAAAATGAAACATGATGAACCACTTAGATTGGGTGGTCCAAAATCCAACCCTTCACAAAATTTAAAAAATAGCGGTAATTATTGGAAGTAAGGGCTATTTACAGAATTAGGGATTGGATTAAAAATTGGTTGTTTTGAAGTATTAAGAGCAGTAGGGGTAGTTTAAGCGTAGTAGGGGTAGATCGACAAATATGAAAGATCATGAATCATTTGGATTGGATACTGAAAAAACCAACCCTTTACAGAAATTTAAAAATAGTGGTAATGGTTGGACGTAAGGGCTATTTAGAGAATTAGTGGTAGGATCAAAAAGAAGCGTTATCTTGAAGTACAAAGAAAAGTAGGGGTGGTTTAAGCATAGTTGGGGTAGTTCGACGAATATGAAAGAAGATGAATTGTTTGGATTGGGTGCTGCAAAAACCAATCCCTCACAATAGTAAAAAAATAGTTGTAATTGTAGGAAGGAAGGGCTATTTATAGAATTAGGGTTGGATTAAGAAGAAAGGCTGTTTTGAAGTGTTAAGAGAAGTAGGGGTTGTTTAAGCATAGTAGGAGTATATCGGCAAATATGAAAGGTGATGAATCATTTGGATTAGGTGCTGCAAAAAACAACCCTTCACAGTTGTTAGAAAATAAGGGAAATTTTTGGAACTAAGGGCTATTTAGAGAATTAGGGATAGGAATAAAAAGAAGGGCTATTTTGAAGTATTAAGAGAAGTAGGGGTAGTTTAAGCATAGTACTGTTAGATCGACAAATAAGAAAGATGATGAATCGTTTAGATTGGGTGATGCAAAGACCAACCCTTCACAGAAGTTAAAAAATAGGGATAATTTTTGGAAGTAAGGGCTATTTAGAGAATTAGAGGTTGGATTAAAAACAAGGACTGTTTTGAAGAATTAGGAGAAGTAGCTGTAGTTTAAGCATAGTAGGGGTATATCGAAAAATATGAAAGATGATGAATCGTTTGGTTTGGGTGCAGCAAAATCCTACTATTCACTGAAGTTAAAAAATAGGGGTAATTGTTGGAAGTAAGGCATATTTAGAGAACTAGGGGTAGGATTTAAAAGAAGGACTGTTTTGAAGTATTAAGATAGGTATGGGTAGTTTAAGCATAGTAGGGGTAGATCGACAAATATGAAAGATGATGAATCATTTAGATTGGGTGCTACAAAAACCAACCCCTCACAGAAGTTAAAAAATAGGGGTAATTGTATGCAGTAAGGGCTATTTAGAGAATAAGGGATAAGATTAAAAAGAAGCATTGTTTTGAAGTATTAAGAGAAGTAGGTGCAGTTTACGCATAGTAGGTGTACATCGACAAACATGAAATATGATGAATCGTTTGGCTTGGATGTTGCAAAAACCAATCCTTCACAACAGATAAAAAGTTGGGGTAATTGTTGGAAAGAAGGGCTATTTAGAGAATTAGGGGTAGGATTAAAAATAAGGGCGGTTTTGAAGTATTAGGAGAAGTAGGGGTAGTTTAAGCATAGTAGGTGTAGGTCTACAAATATGAAAGATGATGATTCATTCGGATTGGGTGCTGCAAAAACCAACCCTTCACAGTTGTTTAAAAATAAGGGTGATTGTTGAAACTAAGGGCTATTTAGAGAATGAGGGATATGAATAAAAGAAGGGCTATTTTGAAGTATTAAGAGAAGTAGGGGTATTTTATGCATAGTAGGGATAGATCGACAAATATGAAAGATGATGAATCATTTATATTGTGTGATGCAAAAACAACCCTTCACAGAAGTTTAAAAAATAGGGTTAATTGTTGGAAGTAAGTACTACATATAGAATTAGAGGTAGGATTAAAAAAAGGACTGTTTTGAAGTAGGGGTAGTTTAAGCAAAGTAGGGGTAGTTTAAGCATAGTAGGGGTAGATTGACAAATATGAAAGATGATGAATCATCTGGAATGGATGCCCCAAAAACCAACCCTTCACAGAAGTTCAAAAATAGGGGTACTTGCTGGAAGTAAGGCCTATTTAGAGAATTAGGAGTAGAGTTTAAAAGAAGGATTGTTTTGAAGTATTAAGAAAAGTATGGGTAGGTTAAGCATAGTACGGGTAGATCGATAAATATGAAAGATGATGAATCACTTAGATTGGAAGCTACAAAAACCAATGCTTCACAGAAGTTGAAAATTAGGGGTAATTGTTGGAAGTAAGGGCTTTTTATAGAATTAGGTATAGGATTAAAAAGAAGGGTTGTTTTGAAGTATTAAGAGAAGTAGTGGTAGTTCAAGCGTAGTTGGGGTAGATCGACAAATATAAAGGATGATGAATCGTTTGGATTGGGTGCTGCAAAAACCAACCCTTTACAGAAATTAAAAAATAGGGGTAATTGTTGGAAGTAAGGGCTATTTAGATAATTAGTGCTAGGATTAAAAAGAAGGGCTGTTTTGAAATATAAAGAGAAGTATGGGTAGTTTAAGCATAGCAGGGGTAGATCGACGAATATGAAAGATGATGAATTTTTGGATTGTGTGCTGCAAAAACCAATCCTTCACAATAGTAAAGAAAATAGAGGTAAACGTAGGAAGGAAGGGCTATTTAGAGAATTAGGGTTGGATTAAAAAGAAGGGCTATTTTGAAGTATTAAGAGATGTAGGGGTAGTTTAAGCAAAGTAGGAGTAGATCGACGTATATGAAAGGTGATGAATCATTTAGATTGGGTGCTGCAAAAAACAACCCTTCACAGATGTTAAAAAATAATAGTAATTGTTGGATCTAAGGGCTATTTAGAGAATTAGGGATTGGAATAAAAAAAGGGGCTATTTTGAAGTATTAAGAGAAGTAGGGGTAGTTTAAGCATAGTTGAGGGAAATCGACAAATATGAAAGATGATGAATCGTTTATATTGTGTGATGCAAAAACCAACCCTTCACAGAAGTTAAAAAATAGAGGTAATTGTTGGAAGTAAGCGCTACTTATAGAATTAGAGGTAGGATTAAAAAGAAGGGTTGTTTTGAAGTATAAAGGGAAGTAGGGGTATTTTAAGCATATTAGGTGTAGATAGACGAATATGAAAGATAATGAATTGTTTGAATTGGGTGCAGCAAATACCAATCCTTCACCAAAGTAAAAAAATAAAGTTAATTGTAGGAAGGAAGGGCTATTTAGAGAATTAGGGTTGGATTTAAAAGAAGGGCTGGTTTGAAGTATTAGGACAAGTAGAGATAGTTTAAGCATAGTAGGGGTAGATCTACAGATATGAAAGATGTCGATTCATTTGGATTGGGTGCTGCAAAACCAACCCATCACAGTTGTTAAAAAATAAGGGTAAGCGTTGGGACTAAGCGCTATTTAGAAATTTAGGGATAGGAATAAAAGAGTGCTATTTTGAAGTATTAAGAGAAATAGGGGTAGTTTATGCATAGTAGGGTTAAATCGACAAATATGAAAGATGATTAATCGTTTATATTGTGTGATGCAAAAACCAACCCTTCACGGAAGTCAAAAAATTGGGGTAATTGTAGGAAGTTAGTGCTACTTATACAACTAGAGGTAGGATTAAAAAGAAGGACTATTTTGAAGTATTCAGAGAAGTAGGTGTAGTTTAAGCATAGTAGGGGTAGTTTAAGCATAATAGGGGTAGATCGACAAATATGATAGATGATGAATCTTTTGGATTGGTGCTACAAAAACCAACCATTAACATAAGTTAAAAAATAGGGGAAATTATTGGAAGTAAGGCCTATTTAGAGAATTAGGGACAGGGTTTAAAAGAAGGACTGTTTTGCAGTATTAAGATAAGTATGGGTAGTTTAAGCATAGTTGGGGTAGATCGACAGAAATGAAACATGATGACCCACTTAGATTGGGTGGTACAAAGTCCAACCCTTCAAAAATTTAAAAAATAGGGGTAATTGTTGGAAGTAAGGGCTATTTACAGAATTAGCGATAGGATTAAAAATTGGTTGTTTTGAAGTATTAAGAGAAGTAGGGGTAGTTTAAGCGTAGTAGGAGTAGGTCAACAAATATGAAAGATGATTAATCATTTGGATTGGATGCTGCAAAATCCAACCCTTTACAGAAATTAAAAAGTAGGGGTAATGGTTGGACGTCAGGGTTATTTAGAGAATTAGTTGTAGAATCAAAAAGAAGGTTTGTCTGGAAGTATAAAGAGAAATAGTGGTGGTTTAAGCATAGTAGGGGTAGTTCGACGAATATGAAAGATGATGAATTGTTTGGACTGGGTGCTGCAAAAACCAATACTTCACAATAGTAAAAAATAGAGGTAATTGTAGGAAGGAAGGGCTATTTATAGAATTAGGGTTGGATTAAAAAGAAGGGTTGTTTTGAAGTATTAAGAGAAGTAGGTGTAGTTTAAGCATAGTAGGAGTATATCGGAAAATATGAAATGTGATGAATCATTTGGATTAGGTGCAGCAAAAAACAACACTTCATAGTTGTTAAAAAATAAGAGTAATTGTTGGAACTAAGGGCTATTAAGAGAATTAGGGATAGTGTTAGCCTGCTTTGTGACCAGACTATCCAAAGCCGAAGAACTCTATCAGGAAGGCCACTCAGGGCTTGAGTATGAACTGCCAGTGGTCGACATCTGCTTGGACGAAGTAACAAAGGATGGGAAAACTCGTATTTCTGTGTACATAAGCTTCGGGTTGGATTCCACCATTTAGGATCAAGCTAAAGCGAATATTTCTAACCAACCAAACCGGATCGGGTCATCCGGATCGGGTCATTCGGATCGGGTTTTCCGGATCGGGCCAACCGGATCGGGTCTCTGCCCCTAACCGAATTCTGGGCAGTTAAAGACCATTTCCCCATGTTCTCCACTACTTCCGAGATTTACTCTGAAGCTGCCACGTGGCCACTCAACCCTAACCGAATTTCTACCTATAAATACACATACAACAAATCATTTAATGGGACTTTTGGTCTAAGGAAACTCTACATATTTCGGCCATGACTGCCAATGAAGAATCAAGACTCTTCTTCGACAAAATCAATGAATTCGGAGAGCACTTTTCATTGTTATTGAGTGATTGTGTGTCTATACTCATTGTAATTATAATTTCTGGATGAATTGGGATACTATGAAGTGGATGTAGGCTTGTTAATGCTGAACCACTATAAATCTCGTGTGTTGATTGCTTTTCTATGCTTTTAGATTATGATTCTTCATTATTCTCTGCAAAACATGATCAATTGGGTGTTATGACCATTTTTTGGTCTAACATTTTGGTGCTTTCACTGAGAAGATTGAATCCTCAGCTTTCTAGATTATTATTCTATTGTTCGGATCACCAAATCCGAAGAGATAATCCACGTTTTCCATGCCTACAAGAAAAGATAAAAAAGCAACGGGCTTCTCGCAGAAATAAAGTGAGTACATAACAAGATGACAAGCAGGCTGCAGGTTTCGTTCCAGTCACTGGTTCAGGTGTGCCCGGGTCGGGTCGGACCCGAACCGACCCGATACACACACCTCAATCTGACCCGATCCTCTATCACCTCGAATGAGAGCCAAGTAATTCAAGTTCCTTGCAAGCTTTATCATCGGATCGGATGTGTACCCCCGAGCCGAGCCATAAAGGAGTGGAACCACGAACCGACCCGGGGACAGTGTTCCGACCCGACTTGTTGAGCAGGACTCGAATCCATTTGCTGTTGATACCCCGACCCGACCCAATGATGCATCTCTGAACTGAACCGAAGAGGGTGCCACGACCCGAACCCAGGAAAGTGGAGATGCAGGGTAGGGAAGACCGATCCGAATAGGAGGAGGAGATCTGAACCGGCTCTTTCATATATACCGAACCGACTAACTAATGACGTCTCCGATTCGGCTCGGAGGAACTAGTCCGATCCGACCCAACTTAAGACAATCTTCGAACCGCAAATTTGAAGGCATGATCCGATCCGACCCGAAACAGCTATTTTTGGAAAAAATACATTTTTAAGGTCATTTCAGAAATGCCGGTTAGGTCGATCGCCACCGGGACTGCGGGGCCCCGGACCCCCGCCGGCGCTGCGCCTAGACCCGCTGACGGCCTCGCCTTCGGCTCGGAGCATGGCTCGCCTTCGGCTCCACGTATATTTTGACCAACAGTAGTCATCAAAGTTTGTTAATGAAGATAAGGTGGATAGTCAAAGAATATGACAACCAAATGGCAACGATTAGGATTCCTCCAGAAGCCATAGCCTCTATTTGCCGATGCCATTCAATGGGAGGAGCTGTCAGTCACATTCAGCTTGCTATCATTGACAGTATACGAGATAATGATTGTCTAATAGTAGCCTCATCTTCTGGAACTCCGATAGTGTAGATTTCAGCAATGCAACTGATGTTGTTCCCTAATGAGTAGTGACCATTCCATTTATATGACTTAAACCTGTCCAATCGGCGGAGCATCGAATGACGGTTATATAGAACATTTCGAACACTACTTCAAAGATGATTCATATGATCTTAGTGACCATGATTGTCAATAGTGGGATACCAGAAAGCAGCTAAGGATCCCAACATCTCAAAGCTACACTTCAATTGTATGATGTGATGAATAAAATGTCCTGCGTCTCACCTCCCGAAGAACTTAGCTAACCTTTACAATGGCTATTTCTGTCAATCGCGTTGAGGAAGACTGATTTCCATCGAATAAGGGTTAGGTCAACATACTTTTGTGCCCAGCGATAGGTAACAGCTGAACCCCTGCAGGCCATGATTGGACATATGAATCTTTGCTCGGATGATAGCAACTTGACTACTCACCAGTCACTATATGACCTTTGTCAAGAGATGAGAGTTCGAGATCAAAACAAATATGAATCGACCGTTAGCTCTCAACTTCATACATAAATTGTGATAGAAAACGTGAACATTACTTCAAGCCTTGGAAGCCATGCTATTGTAGTCAAGTTTATCAGACTAAGGTCTAAACAGACCAGCTCTAGCGGCGATTAGAGCTTACATTGCACCCTGGTATCTATTGCTAAAATTCCCAATGAAAGATGGAATGGGAATGGTCCATGGCGACCATGTTACTGGAAGAGCCTGCTATTTAGCTAATTAGGAGATGCTACTCGATGGAGGTGGCAAGTTAAAGGTTTAGAGCACTTAAGCCTGGATGCTGATTGATTATTTGTGCATTAGATCTTATTCCCAACGTGGGACTAAAGGCATATCTGCGGATGGATGAGATATGACTATCCCCCTAGCAGCCATGACTCCCTTATACTCAATCCTTGCCCTTAGCATGGGGGCAAGAAGGCGATTCAAATAAGATGCGACCTCGTCATTCGCTTATAGTATTTACCTAATTGCCTTTGTCACTCCAAGTCCTCAATCAAGGTCTGTTCATTCTTTGGACCGCCACCCCACAACGGTTTGAAAAGACGTTCATCACCAGCTAAAGATTTTGACAGCCTTCGCCTGACAGAGATGTAGTGAGGAAAAATGGACCTGCAAAGAGCGTGCAACGCCATCTTCGCACAGAATGATATTCATTCCCTTAACAGGATTACTTTTTAACCATGACTCTTATATTTCCATGCTTTATGAGTTATTGATGTAACTAACTCAGATGAATTTATATGTGAATGATGTAGGTACCCCGAATCTGGTACCGATCAAACTTTGAGCACCTACAGGAAGAATTATGGAGCGTTGCCATAACGAGCCCGATTGAACTGCTCGTTTACAGAGCCACGTCCTTCGCCTGAGAGAAGTTGTATAGCTTAGGATAGATCCGAGGAGACCATCCACTCATTGTCTCACACGTGGCAAACCTCAAGATAATTGTGCATTGGCGTTCAACGTCGGAATCCGATTCCGGATGGATGCAGTTCGACCGTCTACATGGCTCGATCCATTAAAGGAGGCAGCACTGCCCCTTGATATGCTTAGTTTTCAATCATACAATTTAATTTTACATGCTTTCTGAGTTATGGACATGACTAACTCATGCGATATGAATGATGCAGGTACCCGAAGTTTGGTGCCAATCACTCCTCCCATAGATTGATCGGAGGAACGCAAAGCTTTGGACAATGTCTTTTGACTGTTTTCCCGACTAACTCTAATCCTCAGAGATTGGATAGAAGTACCAACTTAGGACGAGGGTGATGGGTGTGCCATGATTGAAAGATCACTTGATCCGTGACTCTAGCTCTCATGATTTGAGAGAACATTTAAAGGACAATATTGCAGCTTTCGACCAAACTTCATCCCACGAGTTGACGCGATGAGAGAGACTTGATCACTACAGACAACCACCTTTACCCATGAATTTGGAATTATGAGGTAGCGCCTCAGCGAGTGTGATCCGACCGCTTGCCTGAAAAGCTCCATCCGCCAGAGTGAAGCGTGGAGTAAGGACTAAAATCGAGTTTGAGAACGACACTCGAGACGGCAGACTCCTAGTCTTTGAAATAGATTGAAGAAGGAGCGCCAAGGCGAATGACACGACCGTTCGCCTGGAAAACTCTAACTCTCATGATTCGAGAGAGAGTATAGAGGACGGGAAGACGACGTCCCCAAGGCGTGATGGTGCACCACGATTAAAAGACCGCCTTGATTCCACTCTACCCTAGGCATTCGACGGGAGAGTATAAAGGCGCCAAATACTGGCACCGCAAGAACTCCTACCCTGCTGAAGGATCGGGGAGCAGACTGAAAGCTGAGTTCGAACTATATCTTAGGCATACGACAGGAGAGTATAAAGGCATGTTGATTAAATGCCATAAAAGGGCTCCTACCCTGCTGTAGTACCGGGGGCAAGAGTGAAAGATGAGCCCAAACACTTCATGTCCGGACATGAGGGGCAATGCACTATTGATCCTAATCAATCCCAAACAGGCCCTGGCTAGGCACTTTATTCATGACACACATCACCCCCATTTTTAGATAAATTCTATATGATTAGCTAGATATTATTTGATTTCAGGGGTTTTTGAATTGGAACCCTTGTTTGATTGTGATTTGCTTTATTACCTATTGCTTAGGGATTTGCTTTGTGTATAGAGTGCAGGCTTGTACAAGATAAAAAGACTAGAATGTGAGCGCCGCACTCGCAAAAACCACAGCTGGCTGGTGGAAAACAAACAAAGGGCCACGTCCAGAAGGCTGACGCTGATGCCTAATGCTAAACTTTTCATGCGACTCAAGGCGACGACCAAAAGGAGGCCTTGAGAGTGAAATATTTAATAATGTGTCACACGACTTAAGGCAACGATCGAAAGGAGGCCCTAAGAGTGATATATCAAATAAACATACACACCCATGTATGACTAGACATAGCCCAAGTGCAACGACGAGTGCCACCTCGCAAATATATTGAATAAAAAACGCGATAACTCGAGCACTTGGATAACTCAATCACATAAGCTTTGAAAAAAATATATCCCTTCCGTGCATCCACGTCTAAATTTAAAAGGGATGTGATATAACTGCCGACCTTTCTCCATTACCCCCGGACTGGGGCTGCACTGCTGAAAATATTCATAAATGTTATATGTCTGTGTCTAACTTATACCTCGATCTTGACAGGCTGCTTTAGGACCACGAAATGGATGCAGAGTGAACGTCCATTTGCTAGTCCGGACCGACTTCCCAGTTGAAAGACCCCATGTAAAGGGAGATGCCGTTGCTTTGACTCTAACTTGCGAGGAGGCAAATTGCCTGAAACTCAAACTCAAAGGCTAAGAAGAAGGAAGATAGAAATTTCTTCTGTGCTGAGGATATTGGCGCAGAAGGTGCTTGGAACGAAGGAAGTCAGCAAATTTCTTCTTGCAATGATCCCTCAGCATGTCAAGCTAGATATGAAATAGATGGTACCCTCGCTGATTTGAGAACTCAGATGGCTCAGTGAGACAAACTTCTCTAGAAACGACAGAAAATGATGGATAACTTTTTTACTTGGATAGATGGAAGGCCGAGTAACTACGGCTTACTCGCTGGAGCGAGCGCCATGGAAATTCAAGCTACAACGAACTTGGCTCAAACACTCCCTGCTCCATGGTCCAGATTATATGGGACCCTAGGACAAGTTGGCATAGTCATCTTTAATGAAACAAGATGCAACCAACCTCCTCCCAGGCATTTGTAGCATGCAACTTTCGACTGTAACATTTTGGATGAAAACGATGGATATGCAAGAGCCATCGAAAAATTAAACGAAGTCCGACCAACCTTTGCTCCAATTCGGAGGAATGTTTAAATTCCAGCTCAACCTCAACATGAGGCTCTCCATGTAGGAGGAAGATGAGAGCATTCGAGAAAGCTATAGTCTAACTTCATTGACATCCGACTACGAACCTCAAAGCTTGTATGGGAGACCAAGGACTAACATGAGCTGGACACGAATAAATCATTTTCTATCAAACTCTAACTCACAGCTCGATGAGGGAGTATAAATTCAGAGAATACATGGATTTGATGACCACGGTTTAGTAAAATCCCCATGGATGGGGAGTACAGGATAAGAGCTTCGAACATCATCATCTGACTATCTGCCAGCTTTAGGCACA
Organism: Allium sativum; assembly: GCA_030737875.1. Classification (NCBI taxonomy): domain Eukaryota; kingdom Viridiplantae; phylum Streptophyta; class Magnoliopsida; order Asparagales; family Amaryllidaceae; genus Allium; species Allium sativum. The sequence goes on along the minus strand of CM060926.1, from coordinate 256,614,333 downwards.
TTTACGATTATCTGAGCTTCACAATAACCCAGACTATAAGCAGAAGAATGGCTCCTCAAGAGCAACCTGCATACATCCAAGTAGCGGATCACCATCCAAAATTAAAAAAAAGAAGCCTGATTGACTGCTATTACATATGCGCAACCAAGAAGCCAGAAACCGGCTTCCACCCAATTTAAGACTTCATACCGGGGGCACTAGCGCTAAATTAGGTAATTAGCGACAACTTCTCAAAGATGAGGGCCAAATTGGCAACATTAATTGATGCTTCAACAGAGATCAGGCGAGACCCTGCATGCATTCCTTGAAAGATTCAACGCCGCAGTGGCATCCGTAAATCGACCTGGACCGTATATAGCGTTGATTGCTGTAGTATCCGGTATTCTGGATATCTCAAACTTCAAAATCTCTTTGCATCGAGACCCACCAAGAGGACTTCGCGGATTCACCTCTGAAACAAACCTCGGTATCTCTCTACCATGAGATTCGCCTAGAAACGTTGGAAAATCCTATCCTGAGACAGACAGATTCGTGCAATAAGAGTGTGCTAATGTTGAAATGGATGATCTCAATGTCTTCATGACAGAATGGAGCACCATCTGACTCTTGAAATAATAAAGGAAAAAGAAAAGCCCCAGGAAAGACTAACAGGAATTTACAATTCTGGAAATGACCAATGTCATTAATCGGGCCCGCGGTCTTGATTGTCAAGCTTAATGGAACCAAGCATGGGAGATAGACTCAACAAGACTATGGTGGCTATTTCGGATTATGCCAAAGCGTGAACAAAGAAACTCGAATAACTCACTAACGACGTTCGCTCGCTTGCAAGATTGACGAGCTTACTCAAATCTGCAGCTGATGCGAGGAGAGTATCTAAGTTTGCTGATATACTCAACAAGGCGATCACTGCTTTCCGGCTAAACAGATGGGTTGACCCCAACGCGAATGTGATTTGACCATTAGCATATACAACTCCAACCCTTGATGACTTGGGAATGTGCACATAACGACACAGGGTGACTAAGATTGTTGAACCTACATATCTAACCCGATGCGGCAAAAAAAAGTATAAAGGCTAAACGATTGGATGTCCGATTGACCTATCATAACCCCCAACAATGCTGGGGGCATAAGCATTGACTTCGATCGTCCTCCACTAATGCTAGGAACATCAACTTCAACCGACAGATTGACTTTAAACATGACCCTGACTCAATGCATGATTCAGAACATATACATTATATCTTTAGAATATGACGTGATTCATCCCGACCATCCAAGTGAGCGAAATTACGGATCAAGAAAGAATTCAAAGACTTGATCTGCAACTGCATCAAATGGAGAGTATGATGAACTCCTCTGCTGCCTTACAATTTTGATAATCCTACCAGCTATTGGCTTGCATGTTTTCAACAACATCTCGTACTGACTCGTATGAGATCACGGGACTATAAAACAATCTGAAGTGATCATGGCTTTCGGATGCACTATTATTACGATTAGATGCAATCATGGATTCCTAGATTAATACCCTGATATCGAGATAGTCCAAATCCAAGCAAAAATGACAAATTCATATGCCGACTCTGATGCGCTCTATCCGAACGGTCCAGATGCTAGCTCAAGATATGAAGATTCTGACACCATACTATGACTTGGACGGCTATTGTATACATTGACTTATACATTAAAGAAATCTTAGCTTAGTAATGCACTTGACTTGTTTAGGAAGATGGCGTCGTTTGGCATCAACTTTTACATGTACGATCTCACACGGGAGCCAAACATACCACATGACCTATGATGAAGGAATTCTAGCTCTTGATTCGACGAAGTCTAAACGATTACTTGATCATCTTAACCACTCTAGCCATGAAATTTGGCCCGATAAGCATCAACGGAAGCAATGCGGCACATGGCAAGCCATTTATACGGAAAAAGATCCAAAAAGATTCATCTCGACTTATTCAAAGCACATCTTATTTGCAGCAAGATGTACTTTGGGGGGCAAAATGTTAGCCTGCTTTGTGACCAGACTATCCAAAGCCGAAGAACTCTATCAGGAAGGCCACTCAGGGCTTGAGTATGAACTGCCAGAGATCGACATCTGCTTGAACGAAGTAACGAAGGATGGGAAAACTCGTATTTTTGTGCACATAAGCTTCGGGTTGGATTCCACCATTTCGGATCAAGCTAAAGCGAATATTTCTGACCAACCAAACCAGATCGGGTCATCCGGATCGGGTAAACCGGATCGGGTCATCCGGATCGGGTTTTCCGGATCGGGCCAACCGGATCGGGTCTCTGCCCCTAACCGAATTCTGGGCAGTTAAAGACCATTTCCCCATGTTCTCCACTACTTCCGAGATTTACTCTGAAGCTGCCACGTGGCCACTGAACCCTAACCGAATTTCTACCTATAAATACACATACAACACATTTAAGGGGACTTTTGGCCTAAGGAAACTCTACATATTTCGGCCATGACTGCCAATGAAGAATCAAGACTCTTCTTCGACAAAATCAATGAATTTGGAGAGCACTTTTCATTGTTATTGAGTGATTGTGTGTCTATACTCATTGTAATTATAATTTCTGGATGAATTGAGAAACTATGAAGTGGATGTAGGCTTGTTAAGGCCGAACCACTATAAATCTCGTGTGTTGATTGCTTTTCTATGCTTTTAGATTATGATTCTTCATTATTCTCTGCAAAACTTGATCAATTGGGTGTTAGGACCATTTTTTGGTCTAATAGATAGGAATTAAAAGAAGGGTTATTTTGAAGTATTAAGGGAAGTAGGGGTAGCGTAAGCATAGTAGGGTTAGATTGGCAAATATGAAAGATGGTGAATCGTTTAGATTGGTTGATGCAAAAACCAACCCTTCACAGAAGTTAAAAAAAATAGGGGTAATTATTGTAAGTAAGGGCTATTTAGAGAATTAGAGGTAGGATTAAAAACAAGGACTGTTTTGAAGTATTAAGAGAAGTAGGGGTTGTTTAAGCATAGTAGGGGTAGATCGACAAATATGAAAGATGTTGAATCATTTGGATTGGGTGCGGCAAAAACCAACTATTCACTAAAGTTAAGAAATAGGGGTAATTGTTGGAAGTAAGGCATATTTAGAGAATTATGGGTAGGATTTAAAAGAAGGACTGTTTTGAAGTATTAAGATAGGTATGGGTAATTTAAGCATAGTAGGGGTTGATCGACAAATATGAAAGATGATGAATCATTAAGTTTGGGTGCTACAAAAACCAACCCTTCACAAAAGTTAAAAAATAGGGGTAATGTTGGAAGTAAGGGATATTAAGAGAATTAGGGATAGGATTAAAAAGAAGCATTGTTTTGAAGTATTAAGAGAAGTAGGTGTAGTTTACGCATAGTAGGGGTACATCGACAAATATGAAAGATGATGAATCGTTTGGATTGGATGTTGCCAAAACCAATCCTTCACAATAGTTAAAAAGTTCGGGTAATTGTTGGAAAGAAGGGCTATTTAGACAATTAGGGGTAGGATTAAAAATAAGGGTCGTTTTGAAGTATTAGGAGAAGTACAGGTAGTTTAAGCATAGTAAGGGTAGATCTACAAATATGAAAGATTATGATTCATTTGGATTGGGTGATGCAAAAACCAACCCTTCACAGAAGATAAAAAATAGGTCTAATTGTTGGAAGTAAGTGCTACATATAGAATTAGAGGTTGGATTAAAAAAATGACTATTCTGAAGTATTAAGAAAAGTAGAGGTAGTTTAAGCATAGTAGGGGTAGTTTAAGCACAGTAGGGGTAGATCGACAAATATGAAAGATGATGAATCATTTGGATTGGGTGCTCCAAAAACCAAACCTTCACTGAAGTTCAAAAATAGGGGTACTTTCTGGAAGTAAGTCCTATTTAGAGAATTAGGAGTAGGGTTTAAAAGAAGGATTGTTTTGAAGTATTAAGAAAAGTATGGGTAGGTTAAGCATAGTAGGGGTAGATCGACAAATATGAAAGATGATGAATCACTTAGATTGGGTGCTACAAAAACCAACCCTTCACAAAAGTTAAAAAATAGGGGTAATTGTTGGAAGTAAGGGCTATTTACAGAATTAGGTATAGGATTAAAAAGAAGGGTTGTTTTGAAGTATTAAGAGAATTAGGGGTAGTTCAAGCGTAGTTGGGGTAGATCGACAAACATGAAAGATGAAGAATCGTTTGGATTGGGTGCTGCAAAAACCAACCCTTTACAGAAATTAAAAAATAGGGGTAATTGTTGGAAGTAAGGGCTATTTATAGAATTAGTGGTGGGATCAAAAAGAAGGGTTGTTTTGAAATATAAAGAGAAGTAAGGGTAGTTTAAGCATAGCAGGGGTAGGTCGACGAATATGAAAGATGATGAATTTGTTGGATTGGGTGCTGCAAAAACCAATCCTTCGCAATAATAAAAAAATAGAGGTGATTGTTGGAAGGAAGGTCTATTTAGAGAATTAGGGTTGGATTAAAAAGAAGGGTTGTTTTGAAGTATTAAGAAAAGTAGATGTAGTTTAAGCATAGTAGGAGTAGATTGGCAAATATGAAAGGTGATGAATCATTTAGATTGGGTGCTGCAAAAAACAACCCACACTACAACAAAAACACCATATTACAACTTTAATTTTACAATTGCCACAAAATGACAGCTGTAATAAACGTTTTTTACAACTGTACTTCATCATTAGTTGTAATAAACATATTTTTAACAACTCTTTTGTTTTGTCTATTGTAATAGATATCTATTACAACCTTTATTTTTTGTCAGTTGTAATAGATGACTATTTTCAATATTAATAATTAGTATAATTAATAATTAATTTTTAATAATTAATAATTATTAAAAAAATATCATTAATGTTAATAATTAAGAAGTTATAATATACAAGTAATATTTAATATTTAGTCATTTATTTTTGGTAATTAATAATAAATAATTAAAATGTTTGTATCTGAAAATTGTACAAACTTATTTTTAGTAGTTTTTTTCTACTTGTTATATTAGTGGCCTATTAGATATTAACAATAGCTAATATTTAATAACTAATAATATTAAAATATAAGAATAATTAATAAATAGTAATTATGCTTTGCCAACAAAAGTAGTAAATGTTTTTTAATAATTAATATTAAGTGTTTAATAATAACAATTAGTATAAACATAATAAGATTTAGGTGGGAACTCACCTCCCAATTTATTAGTAATATAGTACATAATAAGAGCTTTAGGCGGAATAATGAAAATCTGATTGGGAACTCACGTTCTTTCTAAATCAAAATTTATGTGGGTAACGTGAAAATTTAGGCGGGCCTCCTCTCCTTTACTGTACCCTAAACTGAAATCATCCGGACAAATAACAAAATCGATATCCCCTTTTCAATTTGACGACCGCCTTTCCTGAAATGTTTCCTCCCCAAATTAGATACAATAAAATCTCGACTTCTCGCCCAAGCTGATGGATCCGGTTAGGTTACGGTGAAGACGGTATAACGATAATGGATCCATGAAGATAATAACAAAATAAATCAATTTTGGCCCTGAATAATAATTGATTTGAGTTCGAAGAAGAAGACAGTATAACGCAATGATGGATCCAGAACTGATGAAACTCGCTCAAGAGCAGATGAGATGAATCCCTCCTCATGAACTCGCCAAACTCCAGTAATAGGTTTATTTTAATTTATACTAAACATTTTTTTCCAGTTAATTCGACTCATTAAATCGTGTTCAAGATCTTAAATCGCCCGTCATTCGCCATCGCTTGCTCCGTACGATTCGCGATCTGGCACCATTCTCTTTCCTACGCCTTGTCGCATCATGCCATAGTATGCAGCACACAACCATAATCCGGCTGTAGGTGACATTTCATTCCCTAAATCCAAATTTCAAGTAAGTATTGTTAACTGTGTTCAAGTAAGTATTTTAATTTTAGTGTTAATTTCAGTTTAAGCTCAGTTTTGTTAGCTGTGTTTTGCGTTATTTATTAGTGTGTTTATAGTTATAATTAGTGAAAATATTATTGAAGCCATATGAATTTTGGATGTTTATTGGAATTTAACGGGAAAGAGAAAGGTCACAGCATCTTTATCTTATCAAAACAAAACCGGCTTCCTGATTGAAATGTTTTGTCTGTAAGTGGTTGGAAAAATACGCTGTCAGTAAGAAGCTCCCAATATTCTTTTAAGTTATGGTGTGTAAACCTTGGAGCGTTGATTTCATTTCTTTTTATGTTTTGACAGCTCACAGTAAACCGACGTACACCAAACGTTTAACATCCTAGTGTCTTAATTCCAGTACTATGTTAATTGTGTCTATATATTAATAACTAATAGAAAGTGGAAAAGGGTTATTACTTTTGTTTAACATTACGTTGTTCAACATTTTTTAAAAAATGAAAAGTTGTTTGGTTTATTGATTTTATTATACTGTTGGAGATTTATTTTGGTTCAAGTTTATCACGCCATTCGGGTATGGTTAATTTATGTTATCACTAGATTTTTTTTGTTGATAGTTTAGCAATTTAATGATTCTGCTCTCTATGGAGGTGCTCAGCTGACAACCTTGTTTCCACAAATGCAAAAGAGGCAGTCATTCTTTTATACCTGCACGTAATTAGATAGAGATAATGGGTTGTTATGGTTGTATGTAACGCATAATTAAAGTATTTTAACTTTTGTAGGAAGTACTATTGTGTTTGGTAATTTTTAAGGATCATTGATTTAAATGTATCAGGCTAGCAAAGATGGGGAACTAACCCATGATGAGACTACTATTACAAGTGGATCATTGATTCCATTGTTGAAGGGCCAGATAAAAAGAAGAGCTACACCTCTGGTACTTCTGCAAAAAAAGTGAAGGTGCCTCGGGCTACAAAATCAAATGCAAACCAAATAGGTGGGGGAGAATTACTTCTTAGGATGAAGGACACACATAATCAATTAAAAGGGTTGAATTCTATACTACAGGGTATGCACCAAAGCCTGCAACAAGTTATGCAACAAACATTGAAAACTGAAGCTTCTTGCAGCACGAAAAATTCGTTTATTGGCAACCAAAATGTTAACTCAGTTGTTTCTGGTAATGAAGTTGAATCGTCTTCAAATGAAAAACAATATGTAATGCTGCTTTCACAAAATTTGGAGGAGGTGGCGAAAGGTTTTCTTCGAACATGTACTAAATGCGATGGTTTAGAGGTGGCACACAATGAAGAGAAAATTGTTTGCCTTACAGAAGTTTTTGATCCTGAAGCACCAGTTTTTGATGGGCCTCAAAATGGAAAATACAAATTGCAGGAAATAAGCGATGGAGGTAATGTCATTCGGGCAAGGTATCGTTTGAGATTTTTCTAAGAAATTTAGATTAGTTATATTTCAGTGTTTACTTCGGTGTTTTGTAGTGTTTCGGACATATGACTTTGGTTTGTTTTTGGCATTCTAGACTGAAGAACTTGTCACTTTTGGTAAAAAAAATAAATAAATAACTATTACTGTATACTAGTATGAACCTGTGTTATGCTTACCGTCTTCACGTTTAGATATAGATCACTAAACTATATGTCTTATATAAATAATATTTGAAATCATATGTTTTCCATTGATCTTTATATAGAACATCTCATTTCTTCTTCTTTTCCAATTATTTCTTCCATACTTGATCTATCGTGAATTCATTTGTGAAACATGCAACTACAGTGATCAAGACAAAATATTACCAAAAATTTCATTAGCCAAAGAAATATTTCTTTTCTCCATTTAAATGGAATTTCCTCACAAATTTGTATTCACAGCTACATATAAAGTTGCCGAGCAATTTGAATGTTTGGTTCTTTCAACAGTCTCATATAGGTACTTTTCTATACTTAATTGTTGGCATTATTCAAAGGTCGTGAACTTGGAGTAAGCCTAATGTGCACAAGGAAAATATGTCATATCATATCATGTAGTACTAATGTAGCAAGATTGATAGTGCCTTATGTAAACGTTTGATATATTTTGTGAATTGAACAATGCAGAAATGGTATGTAAAGATGTATGTACGCCTTCATGGATGATTTTCATATAGCGTGAGCTGCCAATATCATTTGATAACTCATTGTCATGTTTGTTCTCTCAGGCGAATTTAGGATCAGGTGTATTTTCTTGTAATAACCCGGAAATTCTGAACCAGTTTAAAATTTTATTTTGGCAATTTTAGTGAATTTTGAATATTTAAAATAGATTATTTTAAATAATATCGATGAGAAATTTATTTTTAAAAGGATTAGAACGTATATATTATATACGCGTCATCATTAGAATATAAATATTTATATATAATTATAAATAGAATTGAAAATGGCGTGGTCGTTCGATAATTCGATTTCAAACTTCAATTGAATGTACCGGGTGCAAAACAATCCGGATTTTAGTGAAACCAAAAACAATAGGATCTAATTGTGAATATCTTTCCAACGAATCCGAAAAATCGAAATTTCAAAGCAGGAATCAAAAGATATGTCCAGTTGAAAATTCTGAATAGTCGCTATGGAATTCAGGCCCTTAAAAATGGGAATTTTGCAAACGACCTCGGATTTCGATGAAACCACTTTTGTTGGGTCCGTGATGTTAAGTTATTGCTTGATTCCAAATTTCATAATTTTTCGAATCAATATGCGAGCGTGGCAAAGGAAAACGCGTTTGACTAGTTTTAGTTGGTTTTAATCGACTGGAAATTGGCCATTTTTCAAACAGTCTCAGAATTCGACGAAACTAGTTTTGTTAGGACCGAATCATCAATGCGAAGCTAGAAAATATTTTTCTGCAATTTTTAGAGTTAGTATGTGACCCCGGTAATTTGAAATGTACGTTTAAAATTCAATATAGTGATTTAAATGTAAATTCAACGGAAACTAATCGAAACGATCAAATAAGCTTGCGATACATATCACATTGTTTTCGAAATGGGGGTAAAACGTTATAGACGACAGGCGGTGGGCCTCGTTTAGAGGTCGTATGTAAAAGTCAACTTTTTTTGCAAGATAAAATAATTAAATAAATAAAAAATTAATCCCCTCCCTCTTCCTATACGTTCTGCCCCCCCCCCCTTTTCAAAATCATTTCAGAAACAAAAAAAAAAGAGGGTGGAGCCCTAAATCGCTCGATGGAGCCACCATCGCGCCGCCGCGCGAGCCGCCCCCCTCCCTCCATCGTCTCCGTCGAAGCCTACCCTCCCACCCCTCTGCCTCGATCGTCGCGACAGCCCCCCCCCCCCCCCCCCCGATCGACGCACCTGCTCCCGCTTCCACCCACAGTCGCCCCCCCCCACCCCCGTTGGCGACTTCCCTCCGACCTCCGCTGTGCCGCCAGGGCCCACCAAGACCGGTGCCGTACCTCGACAGCAACCCCCCCTTCTCAACAAATACAGTAAGTTTTTCTTTTCTTTTCTTTTCTTTTCTTTTATGATTTTTAGATTATATAAAAACTGATTTACATAATGGAGAGTTTGAATTTTTAGCATAGGAAAAAAAAATCTAATTTTTATATATATTTATAGCATAGGAAAAAAACTGATTTTTATATATATCCTGTAGCGAAGGAAAATTTTGATTTTTTTTTTAACAAAGACGATATTTTTAAATATGAAAAGTCGATATTTTGATATGAGTAGTGAAGTAAAAATATGATTTTATACTTCGAGAAAATATAATTTTCAAACCAGTAGAAGAATTAAAAATATAATTTTTACATGATAATAATATTAAAAATATCATCTTTATTTTTGAAAAAGCGAAATCTTTATTTTTGAAAAGACGAAATCTTTATATGAAGAATGGCGTGATAAAAATATAATGTTTACTATATGAACATCGATGTGAAAATATAATTTTTATCTATATAGTAGTGGTGTAAAAATTTGATTTTTATATATTGAATAGCATAATAAAAATTCGATTTTTATATATTGAACAGCGAAGTAAAAATTCGATTTTTATAGATTGAATAGCGAAGTAAAAATATGATTTTTACATATGTAGTGGCTACGGGCGACGAAGATGACAAAGATGCGATAACGACGAAGGATTCTATAAAAGAAGTGTCGTGGAGTTAGGGTGGCTATTGGTGAGAATTTCTCACCTTTCAATTTCTTTTTCTAGTTACATATATATACTAGGATGCAGACGGTGTTTAGTAGCACCCGACACAATCGTCCACAGAGCATGGACTTGTTTGTTTGATTGCAAAAATTAGTTAGATTATTTGATTGAGATTGAATTGTTTGGTGAAATGAATGGATATGATTGATGTGTGAATGGCGTGGGCCTTCACTAGACCGGGGATAAGGCTAGGCCTTGTCCCGTTTCTAGTATCGTGCCGTTATGCCGCCTAAATTTTCTAAAATATGTGAGAAAAATAAAAATATCATTTATTGAATAAATGAACTGAATAGAAATTCATATGTTGAAATAAAATGTTTTGTCGTTAAAAATATAATTTTAATGTGAATATGAATACAGTGAATGTAAATAAATAAATAAATATTCATTTACAAACCGGACGGTTTGTTTATGTACACCTATTTGAAGGACATTGATTGGGACGATAAATTTTACACATCGCCCAACTGCACAACTAAAATCTGTGTTTGATTGTTTGAAAACCCCACACGGGTGTTGGGATGAAATTTGAAGTTCACCCATCCTGATTGATTAAATATGTCGATCGATTGACAGGCTGTTATAAGCGTTAGATATTTATATTTGATGCTTATACAGTGTACTGCACTTTGGTTGATGGTTGATTATTTTTCAATGCTATTATATACGTGTGATGTATGAAAATCCATATAATTAATATTATATGGTGATTGATTGGGCCTCATTCCAATTAAGAAAATAAAGAATATTATAATATAAAGGTTCATGTGTTGACTGTACTCATTCGTTGAGATTAGTCATGTATTGAACGAAATATTTTAATAATAAAATTTACATCTTTATCAATATGATATAAAGGTTCATGTGTTGACTGTACTCATCCGTTGAGATTAGTCATGTGTTGAACGAAATATTTTAATAATAAAATTGACATCTTTATCAATATGATATAAAGGTTCATGTGTTGACTGTACTCATTCGTTGAGATTAGTCATGTGTTGAACGAAATATTTTAATAATAAAATTTACACCTTTATCAATATGATATAAAGGTTCATGTGTTGACTGTACTCATCCATTGAGATTAGTCATGTGTTGAACGAAATATTTGAAATAGAATATTTGAAAATAGAAATATATGAAGCCGTGTTGATTAGATTGACGCCATTTAGACGTGAACGATATTTATATCGATTTTACTCATTTTAAATGAATATTGAAAAGTAATTTTGAAATCGAATATTTTGAAATGAAATGAATTGAATTGAAAACGATTTCGAAATGAATTGAATATATAATTTGATTCAAATAGAAAACGAATCGAATTTGATTTGAATAGAAAACGAATTTGGTTTCAATTGAATATATAACGAATTTGATTTGAATAGAAAACGAATTTGGTTTCAATTGAATATATAACGAATTTGATTTGAATAGAAAACGAATTTGGTTTCAATTGGATATATAACGAATTTGATTTGAATAGAAAACGAATTTGGTTTCAATTGAATATATAACGAATTTGATTTGAATAGAAAACGAATTTGGTTTCAATTGAATATATAACGAATTTGATTTGAATAGAAAACGAATTTGGTTTCAATTGAATATATAACGAATTTGATTTGAATGGAAACGAATTTGGTTTCAATTGAATACATAACGAATTTGATTTGAATGGAAAACGAGTTTGGTTTCAATTGAATATATAACGAATTTGATTTGAATGGAAAACGAATTTGGTTTCAATTGAATATATAACGAATTTGATTTGAATAGAAAACGAATTTGGTTTCAATTGAATATATAACGAATTTGAATCGATTAGAAAACCACTTTGAAATGAATCGAATTGAAAACGAATTCGAATTGAATTTAAAACGAAGTGAAATGAATTCAAATTGAATTGAAATTTGAATTGAATAGAAATGAATTTTAAAATGAATTTATAAGGAAAGATTCAATTTTGATTTGAATTGAGATGGAAGTTGAAATGTTTTTGAAACGAATTCAAAACTATTTATATAATTCGTTTTAAATAGAATCGACGAAATATATATTATATATATTATATATATAATATAATGGCCTGAATAGAACGCGTCGCGCCGCGGCAGTTTGTGAATTTCGACCATTTATTTCAAACGGACATTACGGGAGATCCGACCGTCGGATTCTCCTAAAACCGGAACCGTTGGGTTCGAATCGAAAAGAGCTTTCTAACGAATATTTGAAATTCAAAATCTAACGGTTGGATTTGGAGATACGTCCAAAACAAATTCGAAAAAGGTCGCTATAAGTGCAGTTCGATGGCCATTGATGGAAATCGACTGTACGGGCCTTGATAAAATTATTAAAAAATAGTAATAATTTGTGTAAAATCATAAGAAATGATTTGAGAAAAATTGGGGTGAAAAACTCCATATTTGAAAAGATAAAAATAGATTTTTATCAAAACGAACTAGTTTGAACTAAATTTAAAACCCGATTTGTTTTTAAATAAATAAATTAGATTTAAAAAGGGGTTTTAAATAATCAGAATTCCTAATATATTTGAATTAAATTAAACTAGAATTAATTTGTGGGTTTATCATGAACTGTGTTTTAAATAACACTAGTTCTTAAACCCGATAATAAATAGAATGTGATTTGGGTTTGTCGTGAACTATGTTTTAAATAACACTAGTTCTTTAACCCAGTAAATGGAGTTTTAACGAATCTGCAATTAGATTGAAATGTAAATCTATGATCTAAATTATCAATTTAGAAATGAGCGAGAATGGAGTATCGCCAGTTTTGCTCCAAAGCGATAGTTAAATCTTTAATTAGATTTGAACGTGAAATGTTAATTAATTTTACCGATAACACCGTGGTGTTAGATATGGAGTATTACCAGTTTTGCTTCATGGGATGAATAGGTTGGGATTGGGAAATAAAATAAATAATTACTTCGTTGTGGTTCGCTAATCTCGACTAGTTTAGAAAACCATAATCTGGTTTGAAATGACATCCAAAGGAAGATTAAAGAATAAATTTAAAGAATTTATCTTTGATAAAATTAATGGGAACCTTTCCCTAAGAAGTGATTTCGTGAATAAAAAGTATATTCTGCATTGGAATGAGGCGTATGTTGTGTTTGTGTAACATTTGTTTTAAATATACGCAGGTGGTTCGGAAAGGCCGGGTTTATACCCATTCTGAATAACCGATTCGACGATAAGTCGAAGATGAAGACGGTGGTTGAAGACCGGAAGTCTTCACATCATTTGGATTATTACTGACAATCCTGATTGGGCTGTACACCCGAGAGGACGGAAATAGTTGGTGGTCGTCCAGTCGTACTTGGGGATGGATGGATATGCAAGGAAAGTGCCTCCGGTTTCGTTCAGACCCAGAACTGACTTGTCAATGGATTGTGTGTCTGACATAGGATTTTATTCTATGTTGGTTGATTTCTATTAAATATACATCTGTTTGGCAGCTGAGAATTTATTCTTTTGCTTAACGCCCTTCTCTGAGACGTACGAGCTCAGAGGTTGTATATCGATGGACATCAGTCGCATGGCATGAATTGCCTGTGTGGCATGCTAAGATGCGATGATCAAGGCATCTGTTGAAAAGCAAAGTCTTGTGGTTGATGATCAAAGCACGCCTACGTGGCAGCTTTGTGTATAGCGTGAATTCGCGAGCCTCACACCTCGGTATGAGTTAAAAACGGGATACGGACTGCAGGGAGAGCATGACGTTTCTTTCTAGCTTTGGTGGTGTCAGTGACTTACCAGCCCTGACATTTATATACTTTTCACCTTTGTGGTTGTTGGATGAGGCGCCTCGATTATAGGTCTGTAAGGACCGGGAAACGTGTGTTCAGGCATAATTAATCCTCTAACGTAAGTGAGGACCGGCCCTGAAGATCCAAGGATTGCCCAGAGTGTGTAGTCCTGAGATATTTGCTAGAGTGTCTCGAGCGCGGAGAGGAGCTTGCCCCTTGCCTCGACTCATGACGGAAATCCAATTTCTAAAATGTGTATTGCGGTTTTAATTGTAGAACTAGTATGGCGACATGATATATGGTACCCATGCCGTCTATGATTTATATTTATGATTGAAATTGTTTTGACACTATAAACTTATGATAGTATCAAAGGATTTGTTTTAAACGTACCAAGCATGTTTGGCTATTATAAGGGAAAACCCTATCCTCCGGCTTGCGTTGCATTGTGTGATGGGACCTGGGTCTTATAATAGCTTCATTTTTCGAAAAAGCATTGCGTTGTTTATTCTATGCACTGGTATTCTTGGGAGGAAACCCATTCCGTGTTATACGGCGTGGTCCCATGAATTACTCTCTTTTAAAGTAAAGCTTTAAATAACTGTTTTAGTTCTCACACCAGTCACATGACTGACCTGGAGTTTATTGTTTTAACTTAAACTCTGGGTGCCCTCATTTTCCGCATGGGCAGCTAGTAGATTTGGTTTTGCAGATTTATATTCACAGGATCCTGGTTTACAGCTGGAATGATATCCGGAAAGCTCTATATCCGTATATCACCTTCAGTTGTGCTTTGTATTATTTTCCGCTGCTATGTAATTTATTGTAATCTCTAGTATTTATCGAATGTAATTTATTCATTTATACTCTGTATATTCTTGTATTCTGATGGAATTGTTGTAATAACAATGGAATGTTCTTCCGTCTGAGTTCATTTGTGTTTTGTTCTCAAAGTATCCGCTCTTTCCTTCACGGGGAAGTTCCGGGTTCTCACATTTGGTATCAGAGCTTTGGTTTACAGAGCTCGAGAACAAGACACATTAGAACCATACGAAAGAATTCATCAGATATTGGATTGGTAATATCCAATTAGAATGACTCGTTAGAGATAGGATCAGTAGTATCCTAGAACGAGTGTGAAGAGTATATTTTTCAAATGAGAACAATATTGTTTTGAAAATTTAAATCACTTTATACGTATTTGATTATTTATTTATTTTGAATATGGACAATCTAGTATATAAAGGTTTTGCATATACACGTCATGAACGTATATTCGAAGTTTTAATATATTAGATAGATATAGAATCACATTCTAGTTGCCCGGGGATGATTCTGATAATGCTGCAGCGTTACCAGTATTTATTTTCGAGTGACGAAGGTATGATATCTATATACTTCCATTAGACTGGTTTGAGAACCAAAACTTATATAGCTAGAACACATTGTTATGAATTGGCATCAAAAACATGATTTTTGTATATATATCAAAATTTATGAATTTTAAAACTCTAATCCACTAATTGATTGATGTTTGTGTTGTATGTTTATTTGTTTGATAATTTTTGGACCATTTAGCCTAATTGAACCAAATATTGAACTGTATTGAAAATTAGTCGCATTTGCTTGCATATACATATACTTACCTTGAACAGGTCATAGCAAGGATGCTAGAGCCGAAGATTAAAATTTGTTTGCCCGACAAATAGGTACATGTTTACTACATAATTTACTGTTTTGTTTGGGTGATGATGATTTTATGAGCCTATTGGCTAGCCGCTTGGCCTTTCTTTTTCTTTTTGAGATCAGAAGGACTATATGGCAATTTCGGGATTTTCCCGTGGCTCCCGGTGCAGGGGAGGTTATGGCGAAATTTTTCGAAAATTTAGGGTGTTAGCAAAATTTTTGAAAATTTGAAAATTCTCAGAAACTGAAAAGTTGGAGAATGGAAGCCAGATCGAACGTAGAGTTGATTAATCAAACCACTTTCGACTTTGTTCCTTTTCGGGGACGAAAAGTTTTAAGTGGGGGAGATTGTAATAACCCGGAAATTCTGAACCAGTTTAAAATTTTATTTTGGCAATTTTAGTGAATTTTGAATATTTAAAATAGATTATTTTAAATAATATCGACGAGAAATTTATTTTTAAAAGGATTAGAACGTATATATTATATACGCGTCGTCGTTAGAACATAAATATTTATATATAATTATAAA
This sequence comes from Allium sativum, assembly GCA_030737875.1. Lineage (NCBI taxonomy): Eukaryota > Viridiplantae > Streptophyta > Magnoliopsida > Asparagales > Amaryllidaceae > Allium > Allium sativum. The sequence continues at coordinate 256,598,191 of CM060926.1, read as the reverse complement.
TAGAATTGAAAATGGCGCGGTAGTTCGATAATTCAATTTCAAACTTCAATTGAATGTACCGGGTGCAAACAATCCGGATTTTAGTGAAACCAATAACAATAGGATCTAATTGAGAATATCTTTCCAACGAATCCGAAAAATCGAAATTTCATAGCGGGAATCAAAAGATATGTCCAGTTGAAAATTCTGAATAGTCGCTATGGAATTCAGGCCCTTAAAAATGGGAATTTTGCAAACGACCTCGGATTTCGACGAAACCACTTTTGTTGGGTCCGTGATGTTTAGTTATAGCTAGATTCCAAATTTCATAATTTTTCGAATCAATATGTGAGCGTGGCAAAGGAAAACGCGTTTGACTAGTTTCAGTTGATTTTAATCGACTGGAAATTGGCCATTTTTCAAACGGTCTCAGAATTCGACGAAACTAGTTTTGTTAATACCGTATCATCAATGCGAAGCTAGAAAATATTTTTCTGCAATTTTTAGAGTTAGTATGTGACCCCGGTAATTTGAAATGTACATTTAAAATTCAATATAGTGATTTAAATGTAAATTCAATGGAAACTAATCGAAACGATCAAATCAGCTTGCGATACATATCACATTGTGTTCGGAATGGGGGTAAAACGCTATAGACGACAGGCGGTGGGCCTCGTTTAGAGGTCGTATGTAAAAGTCAACTTTTTTGCAAGATAAAATAATTAAATAAAAAAAAATTAATCCACTCCCTCTTCCTATACGTTCTGCCCCCCCCCCCTTTTTGAAAATCATTTCAGAAAAAAAAAAGAGGGCAGAGCCCTAAATCGCTCGACGGAGCCACCATCGCGCCGCCGCGCGAGGCGCCCCCCTCCCTCCATCTTCTCCGTCGAAGCCCACCCTCCCACCCCTCTGCCTCGATCGTCGCGACAGCCCCCCCCCCCCGATCGACGCACCCGCTCCCGCTTCCACCCACAGTCGCCCCCACCCCCCCCCGTTGGCGACTTCCCTCCGACCTCCGCTGTGCCGCCAGGGCCCACCAAGACCGATGTCGTACCTCGACAGCAACCCCCCTTCTCAACAAATACAGTAAGTTTTTCTTTTCTTTTATGATTTTTAGATCATATAAAAACTGTTTTACATAATGGAGGGTTTGAATTTTTAGCATAGGAAAAAAAATCTAATTTTTATATATATTTATAGCATAGGAAAAAAACTTATTTATATATATATACTGTAGCGAAGGAAAATTTTGATTTTTTTTTAACAAAGACGATATTTTTAAATATGAAAAGACGATATTTTGATATGAGTAGTGAAGTAAAAATATGATATTTACTTCGAGAAAATATAATTTTCAAACTAGTAGAAGAATTAAAAATAAAATTTTTACATGATAGGAATATTAAAAATATCATCTTTATTTTTGAAAAGGCGAAATCTTTATTTTTGAAAAGGCGAAATCTTTATATGAAGAATGGCGTGATAAAAATATAATGTTTACTATATGAACATCGATGTGAAAATATAATTTTTATCTATATAGTAGCGGTGTAAAAATTCGATTTTTATATATTGAACAGCGAAGTAAAAATTCGATTTTTATATATTGAATAGCGAAGTAAAATTATGATTTTTACATACGTAGTGGCTACGGGCGACGAAGATGACAAAGATGCGATAACGACGAAGGATTCTATAAAAGAAGTGTCGTGGAGTTAGGGTGGGTATTAGTGAGAATTTCTCACCTTTCAATTTCTTTTTCTAGTTACACATATATACTAGGATGCAGACGGTGTTTAGTAGCACCCGACACAATCGTCCACAGACCATGGACTTGTTTGTTTGATTGCAAAAATTAGTTAGATTATTTGATTGAGATTGAATTGTTTGGTGAAATGAATGGATATGATTGATGTGTGAATGGCGTGGGCCTTCACTAGACCGGGGATAAGGCTAGGCCTTGTCCCGTTTCTAGTATCGTGCCGTTATGCCGCCGAAATTTTCTAAAATATGTTAGAAAAATAAAAATATCATCTTATTGAATAAATGAACTGAATAGAAATTCATATGTTGAAATAAAATGTTTTGTCGTTAAAAATATAATTTTTAACGTGAATATCAATACAGTGAATGTGAATAAATAAATAAATATTCATTTACAAACCGGATGGTTTGTTTATGTACACCTATTTGAAGGACATTGATTGGGACGATAAATTTTACACATCGCCCAACTGCACAACTAAAATCTGTGTTTGATTGTTTGAAAACCCATACGGGTGTTGGGATGAAATTTGAAGTTCACTCATCCTGGTTGATTAAATATGTCGATCGATTGATTGACAGGCTGTTATAAGCGTTAGATATTTATATTTGATGCTTATACAGTGTAGTGCACTTTGGTCGATGGTTGATTATTTTTCAATGCTATTATATACGTGTGATGTATGAAAATCCATATAATTAATATTTTATGGTGACTGATTGGGCCTCATTCCAATTTAGAAAATAAAGAATATTATAATATAAAGGTTCATGTGTTGACTGTACTCATTCGTTGAGATTAGTCATGTGCTGAACGAAATATTTTAATAATAAAATTTACATCTTTATCAATATGATATAATGGTTCATGTGTTGACTGTACTCATCCGTTGAGATTAGTCATGTGTTGAACGAAATATTTTAATAATAAAATTTACATCTTTATCAATATGATATAAAGGTTCATGTGTTGACTGTACTCATTCGTTTAGATTACTCATGTGTTGAACGAAATATTTTAATAACAAAATTTACATCTTTATCAATATGATATAAAGGTTCATGTGTTGACTGTACTCATCCGTTGAGATTAGTCATGTGTTGAACAAAATATTTGAAATAGAATATTTGAAAATAGAAATATATGAAGCCGTGTTGATTAGATTGACGCCATTTAGACGTGAACGATATTTATATCGATTTTACTCATTTTAAAATGAATATTGAAAAGAAATTTTGAAATCGAATATTTTGAAATTAAATGAATTGAATTGAAAACGATTTCGAAATGAATTGAGTATATAATTTGATTCAAATAGAAAACGAATCGAATTTGATTTGAATAGAAAACGAATTTGGTTTCAATTGAATATATAACGAATTTGATTTGAATAGAAAACGAATTTGGTTTCAATTGAATATATAACGAATTTGATTTGAATAGAAAACGAATTTGGTTTCAATTGAATATATAACGAATTTGATTTGAATAGCAAACGAATTTGGTTTCAATTGAATATATAACGAATTTGATTTGAATAGAAAACGAATTTGGTTTCAATTGGATATATAACGAATTTGATTTGAATAGAAAACGAATTTGGTTTCGATTGAATATATGACGAATTTGATTTGAATAGAAAACGAATTTGGTTTCAATTGAATATATAATGAATTTGATTTGAATAGGAAACGAATTTGGTTTCAATTGAATATATAACGAATTTGATTTGAATAGGAAACGAATTTGGTTTCAATTGAATATATCACGAATTTGATTTGAATGGAAAACGAATTTGGTTTCAATTGAATATACAACAAATTTGATTTGAATAGAAAACGGATTTGGTTTCAATTGAATATATAACGAATTTGATTTGAATAGAAAACAAATTTGGTTTCAATTGAATATATAACGAATTTGATTTGAATAGAAAACGAATATGGTTTCAATTGAATATATAACGAATTTGAATCGAATAGAAAACCACTTTGAAATGAATCGAATTGAAAACGAATTCGAATTGAATTTAAAACGAAGTGAAATGAATTCAAATTGAATTGAAATTTGAATTGAATAGAAATGAATTTTAAAACGAATTTATAAGGAAAGATTCAATTTTGATTTGAATTGAGATGGAAGTTGAAATTTTTTTGAAACGAATTCAAAACTATTTATATAATTCGTTTTAAATAGAATCGACGAAATATATATTATATATATAATATATATAATATAATGGCCTGAATAGAACGCGTCGCGCCGCGGCAGTTCGTGAATTTCGACCATGTATTTCAAACGGACATTACGAGAGATCCGACTGTCGGATTCTCCTAAAACCGGAACCGTCGGGTTCAAAACGAAAAGAGCTTTCTAAAGAATATTTGAAATTCAAAATCTAATGGTTGGATTTGGAGATACTTCAAAATCAAATTCGAAAAAGGTCGCTATACTTGCAGTTCGATGGCCGTTGATGGAAATCGACTGTACGGGCCTTGATAAAATTATTAAAAAATAGTAATAATTTGTGTAAGATCATAAGAAATGATTTTAGAAAAATTGGGGTGAAAAACTCCATATTTGAAAAGATAAAAATAGATTTTTATCAAAACGAACTAGTTTGAACTAAATTTAAAACCCGATTTATTTTTAAATAAATAAATTAGATTTAAAAAGGGGTTTTAAATAATCGGAATTCCTAATATATTTGAATTAAATTAAACTAGAATTGATTTGTGGGTTTATCGTGAACTGTGTTTTAAATAACACTAGTTCTTTAACCCGATAATAAATAGAATGTGATTTGGGTTTGTCGTGAACTGTGTTTTAAATAACACTAGTTTTTTAACCCAGTAAATGGAGTTTTAACGAATCTGCAATTAGATTGAAATGTAAATCTATGATCTAAATTATCAATTTAGAAATGAGCGAGAATGGAGTATCGCCAGTTTTGCTCCAAAGCGATAGTTAAATCTTTAATTAGATTTGAACGTGAAATGGTAATTAATTTTACCGATAACACCGTGGTGTTAGATATGGAGTATTACCAGTTTTGCTTCATGGGATGAATAGGTTGGGATTGGGAAATAAAATAAATAATTACTTCATTGTGGTTCGCTAATCTCGACTAGTTTAGAAAACCATAATCTGGTTTGAAATGACATCCAAAGGAAGATTAAAGAATAAATTTAAAGAATTTATCTTTGATAAATTAATGGGAACCTTTCCCTAAGAAGTGATTTCGTGAATAAAAAGGATATTCTGCGTTGGAATGAGGCGTATGTTGTGTTTGTGTAACATTTGTTTTAAATATACGCGGGTTGTTCGGAAAGGCCGGGTTTATACCCATTCTGAATAACTGATTCGACGATAAGTCGAAGATGAAGACGGTGGTTGAAGACCGGAAGTCTTCACATCGTTTGGATTATTACTGACGATCCTGATTGGGCTGTACACCCGAGAGGATGGAAATAGTTGGTGGTCGTCCAGACGTACTTGGGGATGTATGGATATGCGAGGAAAGTGCCTCCGGTTTCGTTCAGACCCAGAACGGACTTGTAAATGGATTGTGTGTCTGACATTGGATTTTATTCTGTGTTGATTGATTTCTATTAAATATACATCTGTTTGGCAGCAGAGAATTTATTCTTTTGCTTAACGCCCTTCCCTGAGACGTACGAGCTTATAGGTTGTATATCGATGGACATCAGTCGCATGGCATGAATTGCCTGTGTGGCACGCTAAGATGCGATGATCAAGGCTTCTGTTGAAAAGCAAAGTCTTGTGGTTGATGATCAAAGCACGCCTACGTGGAATCTTTGCGTATAGCGTGAATTCGCGAGCCTCACACCTCGGTATGAGTTAAAAACGGGATACGGACTGCAGGGAGAGCACGACGTTTCTTTCTAGCTTTGGTGGTGTCAGTGACTTACCAGACCTGACATTTATATAATTTTCACCTTTGTGGTTGTTGGATGAGGCGCCTCGATTATAGGTCTGTAAGGACCGGGAAACGTGTGTTCAGGCATAATTAATCCTCTAACGTAAGTGAGGACCGGCCCTGAAGATCCAAGGATTGCCCAGAGTGTGTAGTCCTGAGACATTTGCTAGAGTGTCTCGAGCACGGAGAGGAGCTTGCCCCTTGCCTCGACTCATGATGGATCCAATTTCCAATACGTGTATTGCGGTTTTAATTGTAGAACTAGTATGGCGACATGATATATGGTACCCATGCCGTCTATGATTTATATTTATGATTGAAATTGTTTTGACACTATACACTTATGATAGTATCAAAGGATTTGTTTTAAACGTACCAAGCATGTTTGGCTATTATAAGGGAAAACCCTATCCTCCGGCTTGCGTTGCATTGTGTGATGGGACCTGGGTCTTATAATAGCTTCATTTTTTGAAAAAGAATTGCGTTGTTTATTCTATGAATCATAGCAACGCCGTCTTTCTTTTCTAATCTAATCTCTATAATCAGTTATTTCTAGATTTGAACGTTTCTCTTTTCGTGACATGAAATAAAAGGAATAAAAGAGTATGCCAATTCTTTCTATTGAATCAATGCCTATTTCTATGGACCAAATTAAGAACTGTTATGATTCGAGGAAAAATAAGACTATGACTATGAAACTATGGACCTTAGAACCATATGCCTCTTTGACTATGAACATTGCCTATGACTATGAACATTGCCTATGACTAAGGACATTTTCCTATGACTATGACTGTGACTATGAGAATTATTTCCCTGACTAAGCCTATGCCTTTAATTAGGGAACATAAACTATTGCCTATGACATAACAAGGACAATTGTGACTAAACACCTGTGATTCATGACTAGGAAAGTGTTTAAGTTTTTTGACTGTGAAATTGGGTCTAAACCCGACTATCTATTCTGTCTGTTCTTTGTTTTCTTTGGTTTTAGACCTTGGGAAATTACCTATTAAGTTAGGTCTACCCATGTTCTTGAACCTATGCCTTTATTCTGTCTATACTTGGTTTTAGACCTTGGGAATTTACCTATTAAGGTAGGTCTACCCATGTTCTTGAACCGACGTCGTTATTCAACCCTTTTTATGCCAGTTAGTATGTATATCTTTTGCATAGCATATTTGGTTCATTCCCTATTTTCTACGAACCTAGATTTATTTATAATCTAGAATGAATCACGATTATACGAACGGTGGGAATGCGGTTTGGGCAAAATATGAAATTTACTAAAAACGTAGTTTAACTGGGAAATTGGCATAAATTGGGAACATGTATTATGGCATGTTCATAGAAATGCAAATTGGATAAATTTGACATGAATTATAAGATGTGTAATTTGAATCTAATATTGACATGTAAATCTAGCATTTACATGAATAGTGAACTAGAGTAATAAGTCTAGTTTGACGTGAATTCGAATGTTGAATCGGAATTGGATTAGCTAACTTGGCACGGTAAGTATATTGGCGTAAATGTGAAATTGGCCATAATTGGGAGTAATTGGCAGGTTTAGCAAAATCATGGTTAGTGACACTTAATTTGGTATAGTTTACATACCAAAAAGCATATATATGATTTAGAGGGGGAAATGGCCCATAGTAATAGATGTAGACAGTTTACACTAAAGGGGTAATTAGGAAATAAGTAAATTAGGAATAATTTACTTATAGAATTCGGCCTAAATGAGGAAATGTAAATTTAGACACATTACAGGTTTATTAACGACATCTCTTTTAATGGTACACCAGAAAGTTCTAGGGTGACAGAGAGGATAGTGTCTAGGCTTGGGTTTGGAAAATACAAGTTTCCTGCTCTCCCTGGCTATCCCTAGCTGATCCGACGGACGGGATGGTTACTTTCAAAACCTGATTCGAAAATTAACCAAAACCCTTTTGAACTTAGAAAACACGAATATGCCTAACCCGAGGTTAGACTGAGTTGCAATGTAAACCTGCCCGGAACCAGCCGGCACATCCAGTAATCGCAATAATATCTGTCTAATGTGAGTGGTAGCGGATTTAATGTATTTAGTTGAAGCTAGAACAAGAATGGTAGGGTTAAGTTAACTAAGACACTTAACCAATTCAACAAGATAACCAAACCGATGGATGGGGTTAGGTTCATACAGACACAGTTAAGCTAGAATGGGAGAGTTAAGTCTATAGGAACACTTAACCAACTTAACACAGTCGAGCTAGAATAGGAGGGCTAAGTCCATAGGGACACTTAACCGAACTTATGGTAACAAGACCAGATTTGTAGGGGTTAAGTAACTAAGAAAACACTTAGCCAAACTAACATGTTAACTAGACTAGAAGGTGGGGTTAAGTAAAGTTGATACACTTAGCCAAATTAACATGTTAACTAGACTAGAGGTTAGGGTTAAGTAAATACACTTAGCCAATTTGATATGTTATCTGGGCTAGACCGTAGGGTTAAGTAAACTTGAACACTTAACCATCAGATTGTGATAAAAGAATAGGGTTAAGTCTAAACATGAAGGGATAATACTTAACCATTAATAACATGTTAGTTAAAACAGACAGGCAAGGTTAAGTTAAAAAGGAACACTTAACCAATACAGGGTGAATGGGTAGGGTTAAGTAATAAGAAATACTTAACCAATATAACTTGGTTTGTGGTGGGGTTAAGTCAGCATGAATTACTGATAACACTTAACCAGTATAACAGGATGAATGATGAGGGTTAAGTTGGCTTGAATTGACTAATGACACTTAACCAATCCAAATTGACGGGAAAGGGAACTAAGTAGTAAACCTTAATTAAGAAAACAACGATTCTGGAAACTAAGTGGTAAATCTTAGTTAGTAAAACTAAGTAGTAATTCTTAGTATAACACGGGAAGGAGCGAATGTCCGTCTGAGTAGAAAGAAGGCTCTAACGAATTGGGTTACGAAGCCCGAGGCTTCGAGGGGACGTGAGGGTACTCTTGGTATCCCTCTGTGAAGCTGCAGATGATCCTCCTGGGCTCACAGAGGTTAAGGTCTGCGTAGAGGAACCAGGGGTATGACTTGGTTGCAATACATGGCAACCTAAAGACCAGGATGGACCGGCGTGATTCGGCGAGAATACGGTAGCCCTGTGATAGCAACTCGGCGTCTACCATCCATCCTCAGTCAATCGAGATACGTGAAGCGGAAAGGCGGAGAACTCCAAAAGACCATATACTTGCTATCTAGTTATGGGTGAGGATGGCCATAGGATAGTGGGGCACCGGGGGCCGGCGTATAGTTCTCATTTTTCAAGGTGTGCCTTTCATTAGTTGAGAGAGGGGTCAAGTGAGACCATAGCCACTGGAATAAAAACAGACCTTAGCATCTGCATCGGCAGATATCTGAAAGCTCCCGATCGAGTTCTGTATTCATTGATTTGCCCTGTCACAGGACTCGGACCGCACATTACAGGACATGTGCATCTAGAAAAGCGATAACGATTCGCGATACATGCGTGGGAAAGTATAGGAACATATACCACTCTAGGTAGTGTGTCCTAGACTTGGGGGCATCGTTCGACAGGTAGCATAATCCCTAGTTGGACTAGGTGGCATAAATGCTGAATCCGAGAAGCGTTCAGCAGATAGCGTAAACTCTAGTTAAATCCAGAAAGCACTTGATAGAAAATCCTAGATTTGATCTAGGTAATAAATAATGAATGTATGCCGGAAGGCAATGGAAAATACAGGGATTGGGATCACGTTATCGTTACTAGTTGGGACTCTAGATAGGTGGTGCAGAGATATAGAAACCAATATAACAAGGAAATAGCGAAGCGGCGAAAGTATTAGAGCATATCCAGTTTATCTTAGCTTAGCATATCCTGTGTTAATCTTGTCTAATCTTGCTGACCCTATCATCATGGTGTTATCTTGTATTCAGTTAATTCATGTCGTTTTGTTTTCCATGTTCACATGCTAGAAGTTACTGAACTTACTCAGGCTTTATGTCTGACTCTGTTTTTCTTTCGTCTTCTTTTCTTCCATTCCCCCCAGGTAATAAAGGAGGGAATAGTATAGCTCAGGTTAAGTTGGACTGTCACTCTTTCCCAGCTTGAAGATTTGTCGAAGTTTTGCTTGGATTCTCTTTTCAGATGCTATGGCTGGCTCTTGCTAAAATTGGGGAATATAATTTTGGTTTTATGCTTCTTTATTTTGTAAGATAGATGATACTCTGAAATTGTAAAGAAACCATTGTACAAACTATTTTATCAATAAAGCAAAGTTCTATTTTCCGCTGTTTAATTTCTGTCTGTCTTGTAATTTATCTGCATCTTTTACCCAAAATGCTCCACAGGACTTAGTGCATTCCCTTTGTGAGTGACACTAACGGACGTGGGGTGTTACAGGTTGTATCAGAGCTGAAGGTTACCAGATCAGATAAAGGATTTGAAAAATTAATTTCAAAACTGTTTTTAAAGAAGCATTTTCAAGAGAAAAGATTTGTTTTAAAGACATATTCCCTAAAGCCATACGCATTATCTTCTCTTCCTCTCTTTAAATTCTTGTCTCCTTCTTTCTTGAGTCTCTGGGGCTCCTGGCTTTCTGGGAGGTAACCTCCTCGAAGGGCAAAGTAGTGCCCGGCTTCCATCCATCGCCGTAGTTGTTTCATCTACGGGCAGTTTTCTTTCGAAGCTTATAGGGTTTTCCGGACGATGGAGGCAATTTTCGAGAGATGTGTCAACATGACTACACACGGAAGGTGATGCGGAGTTTGGCTAAGGAGCATAACCCTAGGATGAGGAATTCATGGATGTAGACTTAGCACACGAAGGAGGAAGAAATTATAAAACCTAAGACAAGAGGAAGTATCTTTACTAGGGTATGATAGGGCATATACTTAAGGACAAGGGCAAGAACGAGGACGAGATTTTCAGAAGGACAAGTACATGCTTTCGCCACCAAGCGTACCTAGGAGAAAGGTAGTCCGGTTGGAAGAGTCTAGTTTTCTGTTCGTACTATTTCCTTAGGTTCTAGCGCTTCTCATTTGTTCATATCCACTTCCATAGTTGGGTCTCTGCACCATAGTACTTGTATAGTAGAAAGATCCCACTAGAGTCTCAAATCCAATTGGTGGTCCGACCAGTTTATTTTTTTTGTCAGTAGTGATTTGAGAATAGATATTGAGTTTGCTTATATGATCTTACGTAGATCGTCTAAATTCGGGGGAGATATTCCTTGGGTGCTTGTCTGATATTGGTTTAGACCTTTGGGGCTTGTACTTGAGGAATGTTGGGTTCGGTTTGGATGGTTTGTGTGAGAGATGAATAGTTGTGGTAGGCACTCCAAAGAGCATGTAGTGACCTTTCGACTCTTATAGTTATGGCATGGCGGATAAGAGGGAAACCTCTAATCATCTTAGTACGTATACCTGGTACCGTGATTGACATCTGTTTATTTTGGAAAGGGAGATCCGGAACTTCACAATCGTGAAGTTAAATTAGTTAAGATACAGTGGAGTAAATCTCAAGAAGGCTGGATACTAGCATCATACCCTTTTCCTTAAGGATGCATCCTTGATTTCTTTGTTTTAGGAGCTTTATGCATAATTGTTTCGCTCTTTCCAAAGTATATCACCTAGGTCGTATCTTCGATCATTAGGTAGAAACCAATGGATGTAAACATGTATTTGAAACATGTTATGGTTGACGGTTGCAAGTGGTTGCAAATGGTTGCTCGTGGATGCATATGCATACATATTAGGCCCTAGATCAGTTCGGGCGGTTTCATATTGCATTTACAGATATGTACTTGTTTGTAAGTTGAGATTGATATGGTATCATATGGATGTTGCATATGGATGAATGGCTGTGCACGCATGTAGTATTTACATAACTAGGGATGCTTGCATACATGATTGGACACATGGCACTGACATAATTTGCATTAAGGAGGTCAACTGAATCAGTAGACCACCTGATTTTGCATTTGATAAAGACATATACACACACTATGCATATGAACATGAAAGCAATAGAAATCTTTTAAGGACAATGAATGCCTGTGATTGAATGGTTGAGTAGATAGGTGATTGGATGGTAGGACACATTCTTCCTAACTTGAAGATTTCGGGGACGAAATCCTTTTAAGTGGGGGAGAATGTAACACCCCGTAATTCTGTAACACTAGGATTCACAAATCAAGGCAGAATTAAAAGTTAAAATCAAAATCAAGGGAAACGGGCTACGCCATTGCGTTCGTCTTGGAATTCTGCATGAAAACGAGTCTGAGTTTGCGTAAATCGGAGTTCGTATGACGAAGATATGGCCTCCGGAATATTCAGAAAAGTTCAAATTTCAAAACAGGTCAAGTTCAAAATTCAAAACAGACCCAGATTGGGGTGGGCGGGAATTTTCCCGCCGAAGGCACCCAGGTCGACTGGGTAGTCGACCTGGGCCACCCTGGTCGACTCGGTAGTCGACCTGGGTCACCCAGGTCGACTGGGTAGTCGACCTGGGCGTCGATCCCCCTTGCTTTTTCCAGCTTTCTGAACCTGGTTCATTCCTCTGTATCTAGACGTCATTCTGACCAGATTCGTTGACTTCTACACTATATAAACAGCCCTAGTCTCTTTCTCTATTCACAATTCTTCTCTACCCTTATGTTGCAAAGATTCTTAGTGAACATGGCTTCTTCTCCTCCTCTTAATTAAATAATAAATAGAATAATATATAAAGTAAATCAAGACGACGAAGTGCTGCTAAAGATTTTCAAGAAGAGGTTCAAGTCAAGCTAGGATTCAAGAGGAGGTTCAAACGACTTCAACGACTGTTTTTCTACGAATCATAGCAACGCCATCTTTCTTTTCTAATCTAATCTCTGTAAGTCAGTTATTTCTAGATTTGAACGTTTCTCTTTTCGTGACATCAAATTAAATGAATAAAAGAGTATGCCAATTCTTTCTATTGAATCAATGCCTATTTCCTTGGACCAAATTAAGAACTGTTATGATTCGAGGACAAATAAGACTGTGACTATGAAACTATGGACCTTAGAACCATATGCCTCTTTGACTAAGATCATTACCTATGACTATGAACATTGCCTATGACTATGGACATTTGCCTATGACTATGACTGTGACTATGAGAATTATTTCGCTGACTAAGCCTATGCCTTTGATTAGGGAACATAAACTATTGCCTATGACATAACAAGGACAATTGTGACTAAACACCTGTGATTCATGACTAGGAAAGTGTTTAAGTTTTTTGACTGTGAAATTGGGTCTAAACCCGATTATCTATTCTATCTATTCTTTGTTTTCGTTGGTTTTAGACCTTGGGAATTTACCTATTAAGTTAGGTCTACCCATGTTCTTGAACCTACGCCTTTATTCTGTGTATTCTTGATTTTAGACCTTGAGAATTTACCTATTAAGTTAGGTCTACCCATGTTCTTGAACCGACGTCGTTATTCAACACTTTTTATGCCAGTTAGTATGTCTATCTTTTGCATAGCATCTTTGGTTCATTCCCTATTTTCTACGAACCTAGCTTTATTTATAATCTAAAATGAATCACGATTATACGAACGGTGGGAATGCGGTTTGGGCAAAATATGAAATTTACTAAAAACGTAGTTTAACTTGGAAATTGGCATAATTTGGGAACATGTATTATGGCAAGTTCATAGAAATGCAAATTGGATAAATTTGACATGAATTATAAGATGTGTAATTTGAATCTAGTATTGACATGTAAATCTAGCATTTACATGAATAGTGAACTAGAGTAATAAGTCTAGTTTGACGTGAATTAGAATGTTGAATCGGAATTGGATTAGCTAAATTTGGCACGGTAAGTATATTGGTGTAAATGTGAAATTGGCCATAACTGGGAGTAATTGGCAGGTTTAGCAAAATCATGGTTAGTGACACTTAATTTGCTATAGTTTACATACCAAAAATCATAAATATGATTTAGAGGGGGAAATGGCCCATAGTAATAGATGTAGACAGTTTACATTAAAAGGGTAATTAGGAAATAAGTAAATTAGGAATAATTTACTTATAGAATTTGGCCTAAATGAGGAAATGTAAATTTAGACAAATTAAAGGTTTATTAACGACATCTCTTTTAATGGTACACCAGAAAGTTCTAGGGTGACAGAGAGGATAGTGTCTAGGCTTAGGTTTGGAAAATACAAGTTTCCTGCTCTCCCTGGCTATCCCTAACTGATCCGACGGACGGGATGGTTACTTTCAAAACCTGATTCGAAAATTAACCAAAACCCTTTTGAACTTTGAAAACACGAATATGCCTAACCCGAGGTTAGACTGAGTTGCAATGTAAACCTGCCCGGAACCAGCCGGCACATCCAGTAATCGCAATAATATCTGTCTAATGTGAGTGGTAGCGGATTTAATTTATTTAGTTAAAGCTAGAACAAGAATGGTAGGGTTAAGTTAACTAAGACACTTAACCAATTCAACAAGATAACCAAACCGATGGATGGGGTTAGGTTCATACAGACACTGTTAAGCTAGAATGGGAGGGTTAAGTCTATAGGAACACTTAACCAACTTAACACAGTCGAGCTAGAATAGGAGGGCTATGTCCATAGGGACACTTAACCAAACTTATAGTAACAAGACCAGATTTGTAGGGGTTAAGTAACTAAGAAAACACTTAGCCAAACTAACATGTTAACTAGACTAGAAGGTGGGGTTAAGTAAAGTTGATACACTTAGCCAAATTAACATGTTAACTAGACTAGAGGTTGGGGTTAAGTAAATACACTTAGCCAATTTGATATGTTATTTGGGCTAGACCGTAGGGTTAAGTAAACTTGAACACTTAACCATCAGATTGTGATAAAAGAATAGGTTTAAGTCTAAACATGAAGGGATAATACTTAACCATTAATAACATGTTAGTTAAAACAGAAGGGCAAGGTTAAGTTAAAAAGGAACACTTAACCAATACAGGGTGAATGGGTAGGGTTAAGTAATAAGGAATACTTAACCAATATAACTTGGTTTGTGGTGGGGTTAAGTCAACATGAATTACTGATAACACTTAACCAGTACAACAGGATGAATTAAGAGGGTTAAGCTGGCTTGAATTGACTAATGACACTTAACCAATCCAAATTGACGGGAAAGGGAACTAAGTAGTAAACCTTAATTAAGAAAACAACGATTCTGGAAACTAATTGGTAAATCTTAGTTAGTAAAACTAAGTAGTAATTCTTAGTATAACACGGGAAGGAGCGAATGTCCGACTGAGTAGAAAGAAGGCTCCAACGAATTGGGTTACGAGACCCGAGGCTTCTAGGGGACGTGAGGGTACACTTGGTATCCCTCTGTGAGGCTGCAGATGATCCTCCTTGGCTCACAGAGGTTAAGGTCTGCGTAGAAGAACCAGGGGTATGCCTTGGTTGCAATACATGGCAACCTAAAGACCAGGATGGACTGGCATGATTCGGTGAGAAAACGGTAGCCCTATTATAGCAACTCGTCGTCTACCATCCATCCTCAGTCAATCGAGATACGTGAAGCGGAAAGGCGGAGAACTCCAAAAGACCATATACTTGCTATCTAGTTATGGGTGAGGATGGCCATAGGATAGTGGGGCACCAGGGGCCGGCGTATAGTTCTCATTTTTCAAGGTGTGCCTTTCATTAGTTGAGGGAGGGGTCAAGTGCGACCATAGCCACTGGAATAAAAACAGACCTTAGCATCTGCATCGGCAGATATCTGAAAGCTTCCAACCGAGTTCTGTATTCCTTGATTTGCCCTATCACAGGACTCGTATCGCACATTACAGGACATTTGCATCTAGACAAGCGATAACAATTCGCGATACATGCGTGGGGAAGTATAGGAACATATACCGCTCTAGGTAGTGTGTCCTAGACTTGGGGGCATCGTTCGACAGGTAGCATAATCCCTAGTTGGACTAGGTGGCATAAATCCTGAATCCGAGAAGCGTTCAGCAGATAGCATAAACTCTAGTTAAATCTAGAAAGCACTTGATATAAAACCCTAGATTTGATCTAGGTAATAAATAATGAATGTATGCCGGAAGGCAATGGAAAATACAGGGATTGGGATCACGTTATCATTACTAGTTAGGACTCTAGATAGGTGGTGCAGAGATATAGAAACCAGTATAACAAGGAAATAGTGAAGTGGCGAAAATATTAGAGCATATCCAGTTTATCTTAGCTTAGCATATCCTGTGTTAATCTTGTCTAATCTTACTGACCCTATCATCATGGTGTTATCTTGTATTCGGTTAATTCATGTCGTTTTGTTTTCCATGTTCACATGCTAGAAGTTACTGAACTTACTCAGGCTTTATGTCCGACTCTGTTTTTCTTTCGTCTTCTTTTCTTCCGTTTCCCCCCCAGGTAATAAATGAGGGAATAGTATAGCTTAGGTTAAGTTGGACTGTCACTCTTTCCCAGCTTGAAGATTTGTCGAAGTTTTGCTTGGATTCTCTTTTCAGATGTTATGGCTGGCTCTTGCTAAAATTGGGGTATATAATTGTTGTTTTATGCTTCTTTATTTTGTAAGATAGATGATACTCTGATATTGTAAAGAAACCATTGTACAAACTATTTTATCAATAAAGCAAAGTTCTATTTTCCGCTGTTTAATTTCTATCTGTCTTTTAATTTATCTGCATCTTTTACCCAAAATGCTCCACAGAACTTAGTACATTCCCTTTGTGAGTGACACTAACGGACGTGGGGTGTTACAATTTGGATTGGGTGCAGCAAAAAAGAACCCTTCACATTAGTTAACAAAATAGGGCTAATTGTTGGAACTTAGGGCTATTTAGAGAATTAGGAATAGGATTAAAAAGAAGGGCTATTTTGAAGTATTAAGAGAAGTAGTGGTATTTTAAGTATAGTAGGTGTAGATCAATAAATATGAAAGATGATGAATCATTTAGATTAGGTGATGCAAAAACAACCCTTCACAGAAGTTAAAAAATAGTGGTAATTGTTTGAAGTAAGGGCTATTTGGATAATTAGAGGTAGGATTAAAAAGAAGGACTGTTTTGAAGTATTAAGAGAAGCAGGGTTTGTTTAAGCATAGTAGGGGTAGATCGACAAATATGAAAAATGATGAATCATATGGATTGGGTGTTGCAAAAACTAACCCTTCATAGAAGTAAAAAAATAGGTACAATTGTTGGAAGTAATGGCTATTTAGAGAATTAGGGGTAGGATTTAAAAGAAGAATTGTTTTGAAGTATTAAGATAAGTATGGGTAGTTTAAGCATAGTAGGGGTTGATCGACAAATATGGAAGATGATGAATAATTTGGATTGGGAGCTACAAAAACCAACCCTTCATAGATGTGAAAAAATAGGGGTAATTGTTGGAAGTAAGGGCTATTTAGAGAATTAGTGGTTGGACTAAAAAGATGGGTTGTTTTAAAGTATAAAGAGAAGTAGGGTGTTGTTTGAGCATAATAAGGGTATATCGATGAATAAAAAAGATGATGAATTGTTTGGATTGGGTGCTGCAATAGCCAAACCTTCACAATTGTAAAAAATAGGGGTAATTGTTGGAAGGAAGGGCTATTTAGAGAATTAGGGATAAGGTTAAAAAGAAGGGTTGTTTTGAAGTACTAAGAGAAGTTGGGGTAGTTTAAGCATAGTGGGGGTAGATCGACAAATATGGAGGATGATGAATCATTTGGATTGGTTGCTGCAAAAACCAGCCCTTCAAAGATGTTCAAAAATAAGGGTAATTGTTGGAAGTAAGGGCTATTTAGAGAATTAGGGGTAGGATTTAAAAGTAGGACTGTTTTAAAGTATTAAGACAAGTAGGGGTAGTTTAAGCATTATAGGGGTAGATCGACAAATATGAAAGATGATGAATTGTTTAGATTGGGTTCTGCAAAAACCAACCCTTCATAGAAGTTGAAAAATAAGGGTATTTGTTGGAAGTAAGGGCTATTTAGAAAACCAGGGTAGAATTTAAAAGAAGGACTGCTTTGAAGTATTAAGAGAAGTATGGGTAGTTTAAGCATTATAGGGATATATCGACAAATATGAAAGATGATGAATCGTTTGGATTGAGTTCTGCAAAAACCTACCCTTCATAGAAGTTAAAAAATAATAGTATTTGTTGGAAGTAAGGGCTATTTAGAGAATTAGAGGTCGGATTAAAAAGAAGGACTGTTTTGAAGTATTAAGAGTAGAAGTGGTAGTTTAAGCATTGTCGGGGTAGATCGACAAATATGAAAGATGATGAGTCATTTGGATTAGGTGCTGCAAGAACAAACCCTTCACAGAAATTAAAAAATAGGGGTAATTGTTAGAAGTAAGGGTTATTTATAGAATTATAGGTAAGATTTAAAATAAGTATTGTTTTGAAATATTAAGATAAGTATGGGTAGTTAAAGCATAGTAGGGGGAAATCGACAAATGTGGAAAATGATATGATGTTTGTATTCGGGGTAGGATTTAAAAGAAGGACTGTTTTGAAGTTTTAATATATCTATGGGTAGTTTAAGCATAGTAGGGTTAGATCGAAAATATGAAAGATGATGAATAATTTGGATTGGGTGCTACAAAAACCAACCCTTCACAGAAGGTAAAAATACGGGTAATTGTTATAACTAAGGGCTATTTAGAGAATCGGGGGTAGGATTAAAAAGAAGCGTTGTTTTGAACTGTTAGGAGAAGTAAGGGTATTTTAGGCATAATAGTGGTAGATCGACAAATATGAAAGATGATGAATCGTTTGGATTAGGTGTTGCAAAAACCAATCCTTCGTAGCAGTTAA
This sequence comes from Allium sativum, assembly GCA_030737875.1. Lineage (NCBI taxonomy): Eukaryota > Viridiplantae > Streptophyta > Magnoliopsida > Asparagales > Amaryllidaceae > Allium > Allium sativum. The sequence continues at coordinate 256,579,684 of CM060926.1, read as the reverse complement.
AAAATAGGGGTAATCATTGGAAAGAAGGGCTATTTATAAAATTAAGGGTAGGATTAAAAATTAGGGTTGTTTTGAATTATTAAGGGAAGTAGGTTTAGTTTAAGCATAGTAGGGGTAGATCGACAAATATGAAAAATTAGGAGTAATTGTTGGAAGTAAGGGCTATTTAGATGATTAGGGATAGGAATAAAAAGTACGTTGTTTTGAAGTATTGAGAGAAGTAGGGGTAGTTTAAGCATAGTAGGGCTATATCGACAAATATTAAAGATGATGAATTGTTTGGATTAAGTGCAGCAAAAACCAATCCTTCACAATAGTAAAAAAATAGGGGTAATTATTGGAAGGAAGGGCGATTTATAGAATTAGGGGTAGGATTAAAATGAAGGACAATTTTGAAGTATTATTGTTTAGAAGTACTAAGATAAGTATGGGCAGTTTAAGCATAGTAGGGGTAGATTGACAAATTTGAAAAATGATGAATCATTTGGACTGGGTGCTACAAAAACCAATCCTTCACAAAAGTCAAAAAAATAGGGCTAATTGTTCGAAGTAAGGGACATTTAGAGAGCTAGGGATAGGATTAAAAAGAAGCGTTGTTTTGAAGTATTAAGAGAAGTGGGGTAGTTTAAGCATAGTAGGGGTAGATCGAAAAATATGAAAGATGATGAATGGTTGGGATTGGGTGCTACCAAAACAAATCCTCCACAGTAGTTAAAAAGTAGGGGTAATTATTGGAAAAAATGACTATTTGGAGAATCAGGGGTAGGATTAAAAATAAGGGTTGTTTTGAAGTATTAAGAGAAGTAGTGGTAGTTTAAGCATAGTAGGGGTAGATTGACAAATATGAAAGATGATGAATCATTTGGATTGGGTGCTCCAAAAACCAATCCTTCACAGAAATTAAAAAATAGGGGTAATTGTTAGAAGTAAGGTCTATTTCGAGAAATAGTGATAGGATCAAAAAGAAGCGTTGTTTTGAAGTATAAAGACAAGTAGGGGTAGTTTAAGCATAATAGGGGTAGATCGACGAGTATGAAAGACGATGAATTGTTTGGATTGGGTGCTGCAAAAACCAATCCTTCACAACACCAAAAAAATATAGGTAATTGTAGGAAGGAAGGGCTATTTAGAGAATTAGTGTTGGATTAAAAAGAAGGGTTGTTTTGAAGTAATAAGAGAAGTAGGGGTAGTTTAAGCATATTAGGGGTAGATCGACAAATATGAAAGATGACGAATCGTTTGGATTGGGTTCTGCAAAAACCAATCCTTCGCAGTAGTTAAAAAGTCGGGGTAATTTTTGGAAAGGAGGTCTATTTAGAGAATTAGGGGAAGGATTAAAAATAAGGGTTGTTTTGAAGTATTAATAGAAGTAAGGGTAGTTTAAGCATAGTAGGGGTAGATCGACAAATATGAAAGACGATGAATCATTTTGATTGGGTGCTCCAAAAACCACCCTTCCACATAAATTAAAAAAAGGTAATTATTGGAAGTGAAAGCTATTTAGGGAATTAGTGGTAGGTTCAAAACGAAGGGTTGTTTTGAAGTATGAAGAGTAGCAGGGGTAGTTTAAGCATAGTAGGGGTAGATCGACGAATACGAAAGATGATAAATTGTTTGGATTAGGTGCTGCAAAAACAATTCCTTCACAATAGTAAAATAATAGGCATAATTGTTGGAAGGAAGGTCTATTTAGAGAATTAGGGGTAGTATTAAAAAGAATGGCTGTTTTTAAGTATTAAGAGAAATTGGGGTGGTTTAAGCATAGTAGGGTAGATCGACATATATAAAAAGATGATGAATCATTTGGATTGGGTGCTGCAAAAACCAACCCTTCACTAAGGGTAATTGTTGGAAGTAAGGGCTATTTTGAGAATTACGGGTAGGCTTTAAAATAAGGATTGTTTTGAAATATTAAGATAAGTAGGAGTAGTTTGAGCATAGTACGGTAGATCGACAAATATGAAATACGATGAATCATTTGGATTGGGTGCGGCAAAAACCAACCCTTCACAAAAATAAAAAATAGGGGTAATTGTGGGAAGTAAGGGCTATTTAGAGAATTAGGGTAGGTTTTAAAAGAAGGATTGTTTTGGAGTATTAAGATAAGTAGGGGTAGTTTATGCATAGTGGGGGTAGATCGAAAAATATGAAAGATGATGAATCATTTGGATTGGGTGCTGCAAAAACCAACCCTTCACAGTTGTTAAAAAATAAAGGTAATTGTGGGAACGAAGGGCTATTTAGAGAATTAGGGATAGGAGTTAATAGAAGGGCTATTTTGAAGTATTAAGAGAAGTAGGGGTAGTTTAAGCATAGTAGAGGTAGATCGACAAATATGAAAGATGATGAATCGTTTAGATTGGGTGATTCAAAAACCAATCCTTCACAGAAGTTAAAAAATAGGGGTAATTGTAGGAAGTAAGGGCTATTTAGAGAATTACAGGTAGGATTAAAAAGAAGGACTGTTTTAAAGTATTAAGAGAAGTACGGGTAGTTTAAGCATAGTAGGGGTAGACCGACAAATATGAAAGACGATGAATCATTTGGATTGGGTGCTACGAATACCAACCCTTCACAGAAGTTAAAAAATTGGGGTAATTGTTGGAAGTAAGACCTATTTAGAGAATTAAGGGTAGGATTTAAAAGAAGGACTGTTTTGAAGTATTAAGATAAGATGGGTAGTTTTAGCACAGTAGGGGTAGATCGACAAACCTGAAAGATGACGAGTCATTTGGATTGGGTGCTACAAAAATGAACACTTCACAGAATTTAAAAAATAGGGGCAATTGTCGGAAGTAAGGGCTATCTAGGGAATTAGGGATAGGATTAAAAAGAAGCGTTGTTTTGAAGTATTAAGATAAGTAGGGGTAGTTTAAGCATAGTAGGGGTATAACTACAAATATGAAAGGGGATGAATCTTTTGGATTGGGTGCTGCAAAAACCAATCCTTCATAGTAGTTAAAAAATTGGGGTAATTGTTGGAAATAAGGGCAATTTATAAAATTAGTGGTAGGATTAAAAATAAGGGTTGTTTTGAAGTACTAAGAGAAGTAAGGGTAGTTTAAGCATAGTAGGGGTAGATCGACAAATATGAAAGATGATGAATCATTTGGATTGGGTGCTCCAAAAACCAACCCTTCACAGAAGTTAAAAAATAGGGGTAATTGTTGGATGTAAGGGCAATTTAGAGAATTAGTGGTAGGATTAAAAATAAGGACTATTTTGAAGTATAAAGAGAAGTAGGGGTAGTTTAAGCATAATACGGGCAGATCCACAAATATGAAAGTTGATGAATTGTTTGGATTAAGTGCTGCAAATACCAATCCTTCACAATAGAAAAAAATAGGGGTAATTGTTGGAAGGAAAGGTTATTTAGATATTTAGGGGAAGGATTAAAATGAAGACTGGTTTGAAGAATTAAGAGAAGTAGGGGTAGTTTAATCATAGTAGGGGTAGATCGACAAATATGAAAGATGATGAATCATTTGGGTTGGGTGCTGCAAAAACCAACCCTTCCCAAAAGTTAAAAAATAGGGGTAATTTTTGAATGTAAGGCATATTTAGAGAATTAGGGGTAGGATTTAAAAGAAGGACTGTTTTAAAGTATTAATATAGGTATGGGTAGTTTAAACATAGTGGGGGTAGATCGGCAAATATGATAAATGATGAATCATTTGGATTAGATGCTAGGAAAACCAACGCTTCACAGAAGTAAAAAAATAGGGGTAATTGTTGGAAGTAAGGGCTATTTAGGGAATTAGGGATAGGATTAAAAAGAAGCGTTGATCTGAAGTATTAAGAGAAGTAGGGGTTGTTTAAGCATAGTAGGAGTAGTTCGACAAATATAAAAGATGATGAATCATTTGGATTGGGTGCTGCAAAAACAGATCCTTCACAGTAGTTAAAAAGTATAGGTAATTGTTGGAAAGAAGGGGTATTTAGAGAATTTGGAGTAGGATTAAAAATAAGGGTTGTTTTGAAGTATTAAGAGAATTAGTGGTGATTTAAGCATAGTAGAGGTAGATCGATAAATATGAAAGATGATGAATCATTTGGATTGTATGTTCCAAAAACCAACCCTTCACCGAAATTAAAAAATAGGGGTAATTTTTCGAAGTAAGGGCTATTTATAGAATTAGTGGTAGTGTAACAACCCGTATTTCGATAACATGATTAAGACGAGAATCAAGGCAGAATTTAATTTTAAATTCTGAATCAGGTGAAACGGGCTATGCCATTGCGTTCGTCTCGGAAAAATACGCGAAATAGAGTCCAAGTTTTCGAAAATCGGAGTCCGTATGACCAAGATATGGCCTCGCGAAGTTTCACGAAAAATTCCCAAATTAAAGGATACTTAATTAAGTGAAATGGGTTGCGCAGAGAAATATATATATATTGATATATATATATATATATATAATTGAAAATTAAATAAATAAATATGCAAAAATGTTCAAAACAGCGAATTGGGAGAGGGGAATAACCGAACCGGCCGATTTTTGAGGTCGACCCGAGCTCGCTGGGTCGACTAGGGGTTAATCCAGGGTGTTTGGCTGTCAACCTGTGGGCCGATTCGCTCAAATGCAGATTTTGCATTTGGATGGTTCTCATGGTTCATCTTTAATCTAAAGGCCCTAGATGGTTCCTACACTTGACTTCTTCCCCAAGACATACTTTGGTGGCTTGGATTGAATCTAGGTTTAATCCTATGGCCTAAAACACTTGCCTAATCTATAAATAAGCCCCTAACCTACCCCTAAACCCTCATTATTCATTCATGCAACTAAACTATGGCAAAATTGCTACTCTCATGGCCTCCACTCAACTATCCTAGCCTCCACTTCATTTCTATGAGAGGTTTCATGATCATGAGAGTATTAGAGAGTCCCTATGTTAGTATGAGAGCTTCTCAAGTTGATTTCAAGGCAAAAGCTTTGATCTTTGTTCATAAAGATGGTATTTTTGTTGATTTGGAGTGTTCATCTTTGGGTTTTTGGGTGATGGCATGCATAGGCTTCATCACAATCTTTGTTTTGCATTTCGATTTGTGCCTTCATAGCTATGTAAGCCCTTCCCTACTCTTAGATATTAACTATGAAGTTAAATGTTAATGTTGAAAGTTTGGGTTTGATTAATTAGAATGATGCATGCTATCATGTTATGCTAGTTTATGAAGTCATTATCTTGATCTTATGAGCTAAAAGCCACAACCTTTATGTTGAAATGTTGCATTGTGCAACATGAGAATCTTCATAATCATTATGTCAACTTGCATATGAAGTCATAATCCTTATATGATGATATATGCGAGTTTCTAGCCATCATTCCATGTCTTTTGTCACCATGATTCGCTTATGTACCAAGTTTGGGTTGATGCATGTTTTTGAGGCTTAAGAATGTAACATGCAAGCTAATGAACACATTTGTGCCTCATTTGCCACCATGATTAACTTGTGGCTTAATACCCATTTTTGTCATTCCTTTGCCAAGTCTCTTCTTTTAATCCATCACGTTGTTGCGAACGTATATGCTAGTTTAAAAAGCGTTGGGGTCACATTATGGGGAAACATAATGACATGAATATGACTTGGGTAAATGGGTATAAACATGACAACATGTAACGTTAAATATGACATGTGTTTATACTTGAAAACATGACTTGAAGTATAACATGGAAGTTGACATGTAAGTATGCATAAAAACATAAGCTTGGGAATTTACCTATTAAGTTAGGTCTACCCATTGGAAATTTACCTATTAAGTTAGGTCTACCCAATTCCTTGAAAACATGACTATGAACATGACACTAGACTAAACATGAAAGTGGCCAACTCGAGGTTGGGTTGAGTTTGCAACGTAAAACTACCCGGAACCGACCGGCCTAACTAGTAGTTGCAAACAATAGGACCCAATGTGAGAAGTTGGTCATGTTGTGCTTGAACCCGAGGTTAGACCAAGTTGTGGTGTAAAGCTACCCGGAACCGACCGACTTAACTAGTAACCACAACAAAGTCTAATGTGAGAGGTTGGGGTGCATTAAGTAATTAATGCCACATGATAGGGTTAAGTTAATTTGATTAATGACTCTTAACCAAATATGACATGGGTAAATGGGTTAAGTAAATAGGTTAGGCTAATGATACTTAACAAAACATGACAAGGTTGGGTAGGTTAAGTCATTTGATTTGCCTAATGACGCTTAACCATTTTTATACGACTAGTGGACGGGGATTAAGTTAACCAACACTTAATCAATCCAACATGATAATTTGGCAAGGTTAAGTAAGTTTTCTTAATGACACTTAACCATACAAGATGATTAGGGGATGGGGTTAAGTAATTTGCACCTAACTAATCCGACACGGTAATTAGATGGGGTTAAGTAATCCACACTTAACTAATCTAAACACGGTAATTCGATGGGGTTAAGTTAAACACTTAACCAATTTAAACTCGGTAATTCAATGAGGTTAAGTAACCAATACTTAACCAACTTAACGTGATAATTTAATGGGGTTAAGCAACTTATACTTAACCAATTATACATGATGATTTGATGGGGTTAAGTAACTCACACTTAACCAATCTAATACGCGGACCTGATAAGGTTAAGTCACAAGACCTTTTTAGAATATACTTAACCATTGTAGTACGATTAGAGGATGGGGTTAAGTCAACCTATACTTAACCAATCCGACTCGATAATTTGATGGGATTAAGATAATCTATGCTTAATCGATCTAGCAAGATAATCCGATAGGATTAAGGTAAGCTAGTACTTGACCAATTTGACTTGATAGGGTTAAGTCATGAGCCTCTGGGTACACTTAACCAATTTGTGGGACTAAGTCTTGAACTTAAATACTTAGCCAATCTTTGACGTGACTCGTGGGCGGGTTAAGTCATGGACTTGAATGATAACACTTAACCCAATAGACAAACCCTAGCTAGAAGAACTAGGTAGAAAACCGTGGTTAATCAAGGATAACGGGAAAGGAAGCTAAGTGGTAAACCTTAGTTAAGGGTAACTAAGTAATAATTCTTAGCTAAGGGCATATGACTAATTCTCAAAACGATGAGTAACCTGATACGGTAGGTCATCACTTAGTATACGAGGGGGAGCAAGCTATCTGACTTGGATAAAAGCTCCAGCGCACTGGGTGCCGAAGTGGAAGCTTCGGGGGACGTGAGGATATTCTTGGGATCCCTCTGTGGGCTGCCAGGTAATTATACTAGGCCCATGAGAGGTTAAGGTCTGCGTTAGAAGGACCAAGAGTATGCCTCGGTTGCTATGCGAGCAACCTAAAGACTGGGATGGATTAGCGTGGAGTCGACGATTCTTGTTTTTGCCCTGGATAGCACATCGCTGACTACCTACCATCTTTAGTCAATCGTGTACGTGCGGAAAGGCAGGGAACCCCCAACAGACCATGTGCTTGCTATCAAGTCATGGGTGAGGTTGGCCCGTAGGAAAGTGGGCTATAGTGGGGCCGTGGAGTGGTTCTTATACATGATTTTTTTTGAATTGCCTTTCAGTAGTTGAGGGAGGGGTCACGTGGGACCATAGCCACGGGTACAAAAACAGACCTTGATATCTGCATCGGCAGACGATTTAAAGCTCCCGACCGAGTTCCGTATTTCTTGATTTGCCCTGGCACGGAACTCGGATGGCACATTGGGGAACATGTGCATCTAGACATGGAAAACGATTCACGATACATACGTGGGATCAAGGGCGCGGTTGAAGGGTGGCGTAATCCCTAGTGGTCCTAGGTGGCCAAAACCCAAACCGAGACACGGAAACATTCATTAGGTAGCATAATCCCTAGCGGTCCTAGGTGGCATAAATCCTAAATGGACGCGCGATAGTTCATGGTAAGGAAACACAACTAGATCAAGGGTTGCAGTCCAAAACAACTTCAAGGATAAACCGTTTACATGGGAAAGCCCGTACAGCCTACGGCAAAGGACTGAACTTATACATGGAAAGAAACATATGAGTTGAGTAACCTATATATGCGGCATATTAGGTTGACATGGACCATTACACGACTTTTGAGTAAGGTTCATTCACGAATAACACGTAATACAGTTGGGGTACTAGTACGGTAGGTGCAGAGCAGATATATCGGATAGATGCCATGGGACGTTATACGCGATAGATATCTTGGGATATTATACTTGATAGAAACCTGACAATGTGATACCTTGTTTTATCTTGACATCGTAGTTTATCACGACACCCTAGTTTATCTGAGTTCAGTAGTTCATCCTGTTATTCTGATTTAGCTTATCTATCTTGTTATCATGCTTATGTTCATCTCAGTTTCTCATGTCAGTTAACTTTACTAGTTTTTATACTAATAGTAGATAGGGCTTACTCAGTCTTTTTGACTGACCCATTTTGTTTCGCCTCTTTTCTTCCGTTTCCCCCCCCCCCCAAGGTTACAGGGAGGAAACACTGCTGTTTAGTTCGGACTTCTACTGCTTGAAGGTCATCATGGATGGCTTGGACTTTTCCTGGCTATGGCTACTTTACTGTTTTTATTTGGTGAATAATTTATGAAAAAGTCTTTATGCTTCTTTACTATTGCAAGACAGGTTTTGATGTACTCTGATGTAAAAGGCTTTAGACCTTATGTATTCATGTTTATGAAAGTTCGATTTTACTTCCGCTATTTTATATGTTCTGTCTTGTGATATTTCTGTGCATGTTTACCAATAATGCCCCTCTAAAGCTAGTGCATTCCTTTGCGAGTGACCCTAGCGGAGGCGGGGTGTTACAGGTAGGATCAAAAAGAAGCGCTGTTTGAAGTATGAAGAGAAGTAGGGGTAGTTTAACCATAGTAGGGGTAGATCGACAAATATGAAAGATGATGAATCGTTTGGATTGGGTGCTGCAAAAACCAGTCCTTCGCAGTAGTTAAAAAGTAGGGGTAATTGTTGGAAAGAAGGGTTATTTATAGAACTAGGGGTAGGATTAAAAATAAGGGTTGTTTTGAAGTAATAGGAGAAGTAGTGGTAGTTTAAGCATAGTAGGGGTAGATCGACAAATATGAAAGACGATGAATCATTTGGATTGGGTGCTCCAAAAAAAACCATTCACAAAAATTAAAAAGTAGGGGTAACTGTTGGAAGTAAGGGCTATTTGGGGAATTAGTGGTATGTTCAAAACGAACGGTTTTTTTTGATGTATAAAGAGAAGTAGGGGTAGTTTAAGAATAGTAAAGGTAGATCGACGAATACGAACGATGATTGTAGTGACCCGCATTTTTAGCTGTTGAATAATTAATTGATTTAATTATTAAATATCGTTATAGCGATATCGAGAACCATAATTAAATAATATTGAATATTTAATTAATATTTTTAATGAATAATAAATTATAAATATCGAAATAGTCAGAAATAGTAGAATTCACTATAGAGTGTGAATTGAATAGTATACGAGATGTGGTTGAGTTTCGATTCGAAATATAATAACGAATATATTCAATCGACATCAGTTTGAAACATAGAATTATAATATAATTAAAATAGAGCGCGTAACGACGCGGCAGTTCGCTATTTGGCGATTTGAACTTCAACTGAATATACAGGGTTCGTTTTAAATCGGATTTCTGAGAAACAAGAAACGGGTGGAGCTGGTGGAGTATATCTTTCTAATGGAAGAGAAAAATCGGGATTTCGTCGTGTAGATTTTGAGTTACGTCCAAATCAAATTTCAGAAAAGTCGCTATGGAATTCCTTTATAATTCGTAACGCTTTATATACGTTATAAAAGGATTTTTTTTCAATGTAAATTGAATATCGATTCAATCTGGACTCAGAATAGAGGGTATATAATTTTCCTGGAGCTGTATGGTAGTCCACTGTGAATATATACAATAATATAAATTTATTTATATTTAATTTAAATTTTTTTAAATATATTTATATATTTAAATGGGCTATTCAAAGCGTTAAAAATAGCTACTTTTGCAAACGAAGCCGGAATTCGACGAAACCAGTTTTGTTGGATCCGCAATGTCAAATAGTTGTTAGATTTCCAGTTTTGTGATTTTTAGAGTCACTGTGTGGCCGTACGGATTTTTAGAGTGAGAAACAGTCAGTATTTTGACAGTTAAAAATACGTTGTGTGAGCATACGGAGTCGGAATTCGACGAAACCAGTTTCGTTAGGACCGAAATGTCGAACTCTAGCTACATGTCAATTTTCGTGATTTTTGGGTATCGTGTGTGATCACATGGATTTTTAGAAGTTAGAAATGAATATAAAGGATTAAATAAAAATATTAAAATATTAATATAAAAATATCTAGATATTTTTATCCTCTATAAATACCCTCTCTAAGTTCCTAAACCTAATTCTAAAGTCAACCAACCCAAATTTTATGCGCCGCTCATTTTTCTCTTCACAGAAAAGCTCGATCCTCTTCAAAAATTCAAAAGAAATGGAAATAAATCGCTATAAATTAGAAGATGAATCTTTGTAAACTCCTGATGTAGTGAGCTTCGAGTTGGGCAGTGTTTTGAGAGGTGCGATGTGGGTTGAGTTCGCTGTCAGGTTTCCAGCGTTGGTTCGATGGTTTTAGGGTTCAACAATTCGAGAAATTCAAGCTGTAACTCCTGTTTTTGAGTTTGCTTTTGAGATCGTGAAGAAGTTTAACACCTTGTAGCCGATTTTGGGTGAATTCGGTTAAGGGAAGTGACGCACTGTCACTGTGCAGTCAACGGAGGATTGGGTATCGCACGTCGAGGAAGGAGACCGAGCTTCTTGACATTGGTATGGTTTCGAAGCTTGTGAGAAGAGAAGCAAGATGGTGTTATCAGATTTAGTTTTAACAAGAAGGAATGCGGATCGAAATCTCATGGAAAGTGGCCGGTTTGGGTTCCTGTAGTCGCGGTCTCCATTTGTGGAAGAAGAAGTAACGTGGGCCGGTGAAGGTTTGGTAATGGGCCAAGTATAAGAGGGGGTGAGGCCCAAAGTCCTTTATTTAATTTAAGTTAGATTTTTAATTTAAATGTTTGTTCAAACTTTAAAATCGAATATCTTGATCATACAAGATCAGATGGACGAACCGTAAGTTGCGCTGGGATCGTATGGACGAGCACTCCACAATGGGACTGACCGCGAGTCAATCCGAGCTCGTTACAATTTATGGAGAAATAAATTGTTCGACTGAATCAATGAATGCAAACCGATATTTTTCGGTTAACGCGCAAATGTGAGTAAAACTCACCAACTCTGAACAGTTTATATTTTCATGTTGTATTTTTAGAACTGTTAAAATTGTCTAATTGCTGTGTGTTCGTTGATTTGATTGAACTGCTAGTCAGTTAGTAGAAATATTATATATAGATGTATATTTATATAAACTGTTAAATATTTATATGTCGATTCTGTTTATCAGAATATTTAACAGTGAAGTGAAATCGATGTTATTCTATGGTCTAACATCTGTGATGCAGGGAAACAGGTTGGAGGAATCCGACTGGATTCCTCAACAGTTATTTTATTATTTTTCATATATTTTAATATATGATGTGAAGTATAACCTGTTGTTGATTGTGTGTGTATGGACGATATTGAACATCGTGATTTGATATGATTGAATACCATAACATACCAAAATGTTGAAAAAGGGAATATTTTCAAAGTGATATTTGAAAATGAAATATTTATAAATGGGATATTTATAAATAAGAGATATTTATAAAGTGGAATATTTATAAATAAGGAATATTTATAAATTGGAGTATTCATAAATAGGAGATACATAGAAAAAGAAAATAATCTCAAAACATTTTCTTTGAGTGGAAAGGCCTGTGTGGCGGGTTTGGGGATTTTCCCGATGCTTCCGATACAAAGGAGGTTATGGCGAATTTTCCCGGAAATTTTAAGGAGTTAGAATATTTCAAGTATAAATTTGAAAAGGAAATATTTGTAAACCATTTACAAATAGAATTGGAAAGGAAACATTATAAAAAGGGAAATCATTTTTAAAGGGTAGAACCGTTATTTAAAAGTAAATCTTTTCCAATGAATAAAACGTTGTTAAAAAGGAAATCTTTATAAAGTAAAGTTAGTTAATCGAATATAGATATTCGAAAGGAGAAATCGAATATGGTATTCGAAGTAGTTAATCGAGTATAGACATTTGAAAGGAGAAATCGAATATGGTATTCGAAGTAGTTAATCGAATATAGACATTCGAAAGGAGAAATCGAATATGGTATTCGAAGTAGTTAATCGAATATAGACATTCGAAAGGAGAAATCGAATATGGTATTCGAAGTAGTTAATCGAGTATAGACATTCGAAAGGAGAAATCGAATATGGTATTCGAAGTTAGTTAATCGAATATGTTATTCGAAAGGGGTTAGTTTGTCGAGTTAGTCAAATAGAGTTAACCAGTTAGAGTTAATCAGTTAGAGTTAACCAGTTAGAGTTAATCAGTTAGAGTTAATCAGTTAGAATTTACCAGTTGGAGTTAATTAGTTAGAGTTAATCGATTAGAGTTAACACGAACTAGAATTAATCAAATATAGTTATTTGAGACAGAGTTAGTCAAACATAGTATTCAGGGTAAGTTGCCATCTTGTATGACTGCTAGCGTAATTCGCAGGGCTGCAGATAGCCTAAGGCGGTCGAATGTTTCCTGAGGGAATCAGGCGTAACCATTGTGATCGCTGCGATCTAGAGTCAAGCGAATAGAGTTAAATAGAGTTGTCGAATAATAGTTGTTCGAATGGAGTTAAATAGAGTTGTCGAATAATAGTTGTTCGAATGGAGTTAAATAGAGTTAGTCGAATATAGTTTATTCGAATAGAGTTGAATAGAGTTAATCGAATAGTAGTTATTCGAATAGAGTTAAATGGAGTTAAATCGAATATTAGTTATTCGATATGAGTAATCAAGTTAAGATAATCGAGTTAAGATAATCGAGTTAAGTTAGCAAGTTAAGTTATCAAGTCAAGATGATCGAGTAAAGTAAATAAGTTCAGTTCGTCGAGTTAAATTAATCGATGTTAGTTTCATCGAAAGGAATTAATCGATGTTAGTTTCATCGAAAGGAGTTATCGATGTTAGTTTCATCGAAAGGAGTTATCGATGTTAGTTTCATCGAAGGGAGTTATCGATTATAGTTTAATCGAAGTGAGATTTTCAAATATGAGATATTTAAAAGGAAAAGTTATCGAATATTAGTTGATCGAAGTGAGATTTATCGAACAAGAGTTATTCGAAAAGAGATTTTCGAATATAGTTTATTCGAAAGTAAGATTTTCAAATATGAGATATTTGGAAAGGAAGAAGTTAATCGAATATAGGTTATTCGAAGAAGAGTTAATCAAATAGAGATTTCTCGAAGAGAGTTAATCGGCAAATTCGATTATATCGAATTCGGGAAAGTACTTATACTTTCCAGTGTTTAAATAGAGATTTATTTATTTATAAATAAAAAGTGTTAGGTTAATTATTCACTAATAGGAATAGAAGTTATAATTAAAGTTAGATAATTCGAAAGGAGGGATTATAACGTTATCGTTATAACCAATGTTTTAAATATAGAAGTGGATTAGTAAAATTGGATCCGAGAAAGGCGTAAAGAAGTTGTTAAAGGTTAAAAGATAAACTTTGACCATTTCGAAGTTATAACGTTGTTCAGTTAAGGTCTGAGAGGTAATTGTACCCCAACTTGAGTGACTTCCTTCTTAACTAAGAAATGGTAAGGTTTGATCGTAAAGAAGTTTTGGAAATGTTTTCCAAACGAGAATCAGAAAAGTTTTCTGATAAAAGAAAATAAGAATTTAGAATATAGGGAAACAGGAGATGTAAAATGAACTAAAGAGATCAATGTTAAAAGATGTTTGTTCGATATAATTTCCATCTGGGAATAATATCATTGTTTGCACACTTGTTTTTCTTTGATAGTTAACTCACCGACTATCGAAGTTTTTGACCATTTTAACGTTGTTAATATGGAGAGACCGGTTGGATTTTTATCCAAAGAACCACTCTGTGTTGGCATAAGCGTCGCGAATCATATATGCCAAAGATAATTGAAGACGGAGTAAAATGCAAGGGCTATCCTGTTTACAGAATAGTGCCTTCGGTTTGTCCAGTCCCAGGACAACTTGTATGGACGAAGGTCTGACAGAGTATATCCAGTGGATCGCGTAAGTTGATCTGTTCAAACGTATTCACGTTTGGTGGCGGAGGAATTCGTTTCTCTTAGCTGTATACCCGTGTTATTTTTGGATAAGTCAATTTGTGATTTGGCGGGTATGACGATGTGACATTTCTAAGTAAATGAAGATGGATGTCTGACATAGTATTTCCAGACGATCACGTACATTGATTTCTTCAACTATACCAAGAGTGGAAGCGGAGAAGGAAACTTCTTTTAGCTAACACGTAATGTATGGTTGTAGACATTAATTAGTGATTCTGATGGATCTGACAATGTGGCATTCGAAGTGAATCTGATGTGATGATAAAGCGTAGCTTCTAGCCTCATCAACCGGTAAATGACAGAAATCGGGCAGGCAGCATGGCTAAGTCGGTCGCACCGAAGTAGGGTGTACAATCACCTATCTAGAGAATATTCATTTGTTTCTTAAATCTATCAATGCTGTCCCATATATATACGGGAACGGTTGCTGATCCCAACCGTTGGTGATTTACATTCGATACACTCAAGCGAAATGAGTGGTCGGTCATGTGTGGCTGAGTTGCAAGATGTTCTTGTTGAACTCCAGTGTATCGTTCCTAGAGTACACTGATCGGAAGGTGATTCCATACCTTGTCATAGTTGGAAATCCATTATCCAATACGTGCTTGCGATTTTGATTGTATACTATATATGTAGTAACGTGAGATGCAAGCGTTTCTGCTAGATTGATATTTATTTGTACTTAGACATTATTATAATATCAGAATGATATTGCTTTGAAAAGTTATTTGGATTCTCATAAGGGAAAAACCCGTTCCGTATTCACGGCGTGGTCTTATGAGATATCATATACCTGTTTAAATGATTTGAGTTTATTCACACCAGTCCCATGACTGACCCGGAGTTTTATTTTGTTTTCCCTAAACTCTTGGGTGCCTAAATTTGTACGGGCAGTCAAGTAGTCAGGATTTACAGGTATACTTGAAGAGCTGGAGCAGGAGGCTTCTGGATCATATAGCTATAGTTATTTCCGCTGTGTTGTAAGTGTTGTACTCTGATAAGTACTATTGTATACATAACTGTTATATTTCAAAGTTATGTTATCTATTATATGTTATTCGTTCCGCTGTGAGGTTCGTGTTACTCTGATGTTGTGTTCTTCTTCTTCTTCTATTCTAAGTTTCTATCTTATCTTTCCTCACCCTCTGTCTTCTTTCTATTAGTTTCTTGAATTTCCAGTGCGATTTGGGTTGGACTTGTGTTATTTAGTCAGCTCAAATTCCCCCGGATTTTCGGGTCACTACAATGATGATTTGTTTGGATTAGGTGCTGCAAAAACCAATCCTTCACAACAGTTAAAATATAGGCATAATTGTTGGAAGGAAAGGCTATTTAGAGAATTAGGGGTAGGATTTAAAAGAAGGGCTATTTTGAAGTATTAATAGAAGTTGGGATGGTTTAAGCATGGTAGGGGTAGATCGACAAATATAAAAGATGATGAATCATTTGGATTGGTTGTTGCAAAAACCAACCCTTCACACTAGGTAAAAAATAAAGGTAATTGTTGGAAGTGAGGGCTATTTAGAGAATTAGGGGTAGAATTCAAAAGAAGGACTGTTTTGAAGTATTAATATAAGTAGGGGTAGTTTGAGCACAGTAGGGGTAGATCGACAAATATGAAATACGATGAATCATTTGGATTGGGTGCAGCAAAAACCAACCCTTAACAGAAATCAAAAAATAGGGGTAATTGTTGGAAGTAAGGGCGATTTAGAGAATTAGGGGTAGGATTTAAAAGAAGGATTGTTTTGAAGTATTAAATTAAGTTGGGGTAGTTCAAGCATAGTAGCTGTAGATCGACAAATATGAAAGATGATGAATCATTTGGATTGGGTGCTGCAAAAACCAACCCTTCACAGTTGTTTACAAATAAGGGTATTTTTTGGAACTAAGGGCTATTTAGAGAATTAGGGATAGGATTTAAAAGAAGGGCTATTTTGAAGTATGAAGAGAAGTAGGGGTAGTTAAAGCATAATAGGGGTAGATCGACAAATATTAAAGATCATGAATCGTTTTGATTGGGTGATGCAAAAACCAACCCTTCACAGAAATTAAAAAAAAAAGGGTAATTGTTGGAAGTAAGGGCTATTTAGAGAATTACATGTAGGATTAAAAATAAGGACTATTTTGAGGTATTAAGAGAAGTAGGGGTCGTTTAAGCATAGTAGGGGTAGATCGACAAATATGAAAGATGATGAGTCATTTGGATTGGGTGCTACAAAAACCAACCCTTCACAGTAGTTAAAAAATAGGGGTAATTGTGGGAAGTAAGGCCTATTTAGAGAATTTAGGGTAGGACTTAAATAAAGGACTGTTTTGAAGTATTAAGACAAGTATGGGTGGTTTTAGCAAAGTAGGGGTAGATCGACAAACATGAAAGATGATGAATCATTTGGATTGGGTGCTACAAAAATGAACCCTTCAATAAAGTAAAAAAATTAGGGGTAATAGTTGGAAGTAAGGGCTATCTAGAGACATAGGGATAGGATTAAAAAGAACCATTGTTTTGAAGTATTAAGAGAAGTATGGGTAGTTTAAGCATAGTAGGGGTATATCGACAAATATGAAAGATGACGAATCGTTTGGATTGGGTGCTGCAAAAACCAATCCTTCACAGTAGTTAAAATATAGGGGTAATTGTTGTAAAGTAGGGTTATTTAGAGAATAAGGGGTAGGATTAAAAATAAGGGTTGTTCTGAAGTATTAAGAGAAGCAGCGGTAGTTAAGCACAGTAGGGTTAGATCAACAAATATGAAAGATGATGAAACATTTAGATTGGGTGCTCCAAAAACTAACTCTTCACAGAAATTAAAAAATTGGGGAAATTGTACGAAGTAAGGGCTATTTAGAGAATTAGTGGTAGATCAAAAAGAAAGGTTGTTTTGAAGTACAAAGAGAAGTAGGTGTAGTTTAAGCATAGTAGGGGTAGAACGACGAATATGAAAGATGATGAATTGTTTGGATTAGGTGCTGCAAAAACCAATCCTTCACAAAAGTAAATAAATAGAGCTAATTGTAGGAAGGAAGGGATGATTTGAACTATTAAGAGAAGTAGGGGTTGTTTAAGCATAGTAGGGTTAGATCGACAAATATAAAAGATGATGAATCATTTGGATTGGGTGCTGCAAAAACCAACCCTTCACAGCTGTTAAAAAATAAGGGTAATTGTTGGAATTAAGGGCTTTTTAGAGAATTAGGGATATAAATAAAAAGAAGGGTTGTTTTGAAATATTAAGGGAAGTAGTGGTAGTTTAAGCATAGTAGTGGTAGATCGACAAATATGAAAGACGATGAATCATTTGGATTGGGTGATGCAAAATCCAACCTTTCAAAGAAGTTAAAAAAAGGGGTAATTGTCAGAAGAAAGGGCTATTCAGAGAATTAGAATTAGGATTAAAAAGAAGGACTATTTTGAAGTATTAAGAGAAGTCGGGGTAGTTTAGGCATAGTAGGGGTAGATCGACAAATATGAAAAATGATGAATCATTTGGATTGTTTGCTACAAAAACCAACCCTTCACAACAGTTAAAAAATAGGGATAATTATTGGAAATGAGGCCTATTTAGAGAATTAGGGGAAGGATTTAATAGAAGGACTGTTTGGAAGTATTAAGATAAGTATGGTTAGTTTAAGCATAGTAGGGGTAGATCGACAAATATTAAAGATGATGAATCATTTGGATTGGGTGGGACAAAAACAAACCCTTCACAGAAGTTAAAAAATAGGGGTAATTGTTCGAAGTAAGGGCTATTTATAGAATTCGAAATAGGACTAAAAAGAAGCATTGTTTTGAAGTATTAAGAGAAGTAGAGGTAGATTAAGCATAATATGGGGTAGATCGACAAATATGAAAGATGATGAATCGTTTGGATTGGTTGCTGCAAAAACAAATCGTTCACAGTATTTAAAAAGTATAGTTAATTGTTGGAAAGAATGGCTATTTAGAAAATTACGGTAGGATTAAAAACAAGGGTTGTTTTGAAGTATAAGGATAAGTAGGGTAGTTGTTGGAAGTAAGGTCTATTTAGAGAATTAGTGGTAGGACCAAAATGAAGAGTTGTTTTGACGTATGAAGAGAAGTAAGGGTAGTTTAGCATAGTAGGTGTAGATCGACGAATACGAAAGATGATGAATTGTTTGGATTAGGTGCTGCAAAAACCAGTCCTTCGCAATAGTAAAAAAATAGGGGTAATTGTTGGAAGGAAGGGCTATTTAGAGAATTAGGGTTAGGATTAAAAAGAAGGTTTGTTTTGAAGTATTAAGGGAAATTGGGATAGTTTAAGCATAGTAGGGGTAGATCGACAAATACGAAAGACGATGAATCATTTGGATTGGGTGCTGTTAAAACCAACCTTTACAGTTGTTAAAAAATAAGGGTAATTGTTGGAAGTTAGGGATATTTATAGAATTAGGGTTAGGGCTTAAAAGAAGGACTGTTTTGAAGTATTAAGATAAGTAGGGGTAGTTTAAGCATAGTATGGGTTGATCGACAAATATGAAAGATGTTGAATCATTTGTATTGTGTGATGCAAAAATCAACCCTTCATAGTTGTTAAAAAATAAGGGTAATTTTTGGAACTAAGGGCAATTTAGAGAATTAGGGATAGGATTTAAAAGAAGGGTTGTTTTGAAGTATTAAGGGAAGTTTGGGTGTTTAAGCACAGTAGGGGTAGATCGACAAATACGAAAGATGATGAATCGTTTAGATTGGGTGATGCAAAAACCAACCCCTTACAGAAGTTGAAAAATAGGGGTAATTGTTGTTAGTAAGGGCTATTTAGAGAATTACAGGTAGGATGAAAAAGAAGGACTACTTTGAAGTATTAAGAGAAGTAGAGGTAGTTTAAGCATAGTAGGGGTAGATCGACAAAAATGAAAGATGATGAATCTTTTAGATTGGGTGATGCAAAATCCAACCCTTCACAGAAGTTAAAAAAATAGGGGTAATTGTTGGAAGAAAGGGCTATTTAGAGAATTAGAATAAGGATTAAAAAGAAGGATTGTTTTGATGTATTAAGAGAAGTCGGGATAGTTTAAGCATAGTAGGGGTAGATCGACAAATATGAAAGATGATTAATCATTTGGATTGGGTGCTGCAAAAATCATCCCTTCACACAAGTTAAAAAATAGGGGTAATTGTTGAAAGTAAGGCCTATTTAAAGAATTAGGTTTAGGATTAAAAAGAAGGGTTGTTTTGAAGTATTAAGGGAAGTTGGGGTAGTTTAAGCATAGTAGGGGTAGATCGGCAAATATGAAAAATGATAAATCATTTGGATTGGGTGCTACAAAAACCAACTGTTCACAGAAGTAAAAAAATAGGGGCAATTGTTGGAAGTAAAGGCTATTTAGGTAATTATGGATAGGATTAAAAAGAAGCGTTGTTTTGAAGTATTAAGAGAAGTAGGGGTAGTTTAAGCATAGTAGGGGTAGATCGACAAATATGAAAGATGATGAATCGTTTGGATTGGGTGCTGCAAAAACCGATCCTTCACAGTAGTTAAAAAGTAGAGGTAATTGTTGGAATGAAGGGGTATTTAGAGAATTAGGGGTACGATTAAAAATAAGGGTTGTTTGGAAGTATTAAGAGAAGTAGTGGTAGTTTAAGCATAGTAGTAGTAGATCGAAAAATATGAAAGATGAGGAAACATTTGGATTCTTTGCTCCGAAAACCAACCCTTCACAGAAATTATAAAATAGGGGTAGTTGTTCGAAGTAAGGGAAATTTAGATAATTAGTGGTAGGATTAAAAATAAGCGTTGTTTTGAAGTATAAAGAAAAGTAGTGGTAGTTTAAGCATAGTAGGGATAGAACGACGAATACGAAAGATGATGAATTGTTTGGATTGGGTGTTGCAAAAACCAGTCCTTCACAATTGCAAATAAAATAGAGGTAATTGTAGGAAGGAAGGGCTATTTAGAGAATTAGGTTAGGAGTAAAAAGATGGGCTATTTTGAAGTATTAAGAGAAGTAGGGTTAGTTTAAGCAAAGTAGGGGTAGATCGACAAATATGAAAGATGATGAATTGTTTGGATTGGTTGCTGCAAAAACCAATCCTTCACAGTAGTTAAAAGGTAAGGATAATTGTCGGAAAGAAGGGCTATTTAAAGAATTAGGGGTAGGATTAAAAATAAGGGTTGTTTTGAAGTATTAGGAGAAGTAGTGTTAGTTTAAGCATGGTAGGGTAGATCGACAAATATAAAAGATGACGAATCATTTGGATTGGTGCTCCAAAAACCAACCCTGCACAGAAATTAAAAAATAGGGGTAGTTGTTGGAAGTAAGGGCTATTTAGAGAATTAGTGGTAGGATCAAAATGAAGGGTTGTTTTGAAGTATGAACAGGAGTAAGGGTAGTTTAAGCATAGTAGGGGTAGATCGACAAATACGAAAGACGATGAATTGTTTGGATTAGGTGCTGCAAAAACCAATCCTTCGCAATAATAAAAAAATAGGGGTAATTGTTGGAAGGAAAGGCTATTTAGAGAATTAGGGTTAGGATTAAAAAGAAGGGTTGTTTTGAAGTATTAAGGGAAATTGAGGTAGTTTAAGCATAGTAGGGGTAGATCGACAAATACGAAAGATGATGAATCATTTGGATTGAGTGCTGTAAAAACCAACCCTTATAGTGGTTAAATAATAAGGGTAATTGTTTGAAGTAAGGGCTATTTATGGAATTAGGGTTAGGATTTAAAAGAAGGAATGTTTTGAAGTTTAAGATAAGTAGGGGTAGTTTGAGCATTGTATGGTTAGATCGACAAATATGAAATACGATGAATCATTTGGATTGGGTGCTGCAAAAACCAACCCTTCACAGATATTAAAAAATTGGGGTAGTTGTTAGAAATAAGGGCTGTTTAGAGAATTAGGGGGAGGATTTAAAAGAAGGATTGTTTTGAAGTATTAAGAAAAGTAGGGTTAGTTTAAGCATAGTAGGGGTAGATCAACAAATATGAAAGATGTTGAATCATTTGGATTGGGTGATGCAAAAACCAACCCTTCACAGTTGTTAAAAAATAAGGGTAATTTTTGGAACTAAGGGCAATTTAGAGAATTAGTGATAGGATTTAAATGAAGGGCTGTTTTAAAGTATTAAGGGAAGTTTGGGTTTTTAAGCATAGTAGGGTTAGATCGACAAATACGAAAGATAATGAATCGTTTATATTGGGTGATGCAAAAACCAACCCCTTACAAAAGTTAAAAAATAGGGGTAATTGTTGGAAGTAAGGGCTATTTAGAGAATTGCAGGTAGGATTAAAAAGAAGTACTGCTTCGAAGTATTAAGAGAAGTAGAGGTAGTTTAAGCATAGTAGGGTTAGATCGACAAATATGAAAGATGATGAATCATTTAGATTGGGTGATGCAAAATCCAACCCTTCACAGAATTTAAAAAATAGGGGTAATTGTCGGAAGATGGGTCTATTTAGAGAATTAGAATTAGGATTAAAAAGAAGGATTGTTTTGATGTATTAAGAGAAGTCGGGATAGTTTAAGCATAGTAGGGGTAGATTGACAAATATGAAAGATGATGAATCATTTGGATTGGGTGCTGCAAAAATCAACCCTTCACAGAAGTTAAAAAATAGGGGTAGTCATTGAAAGTAAGGCCTATTTAGAGAATTAGGTTTAGGGTTAAAAAGAAGGGTTGTTTTGAAGTATTAAGCCAAGTTGGGGTAGTTTAAGAATAGTAGGGGTAGATCGGCAAATATGAAAAATGATGAACCATTTAGATTGGTTGCTACAAAAACCAACCCTTCACAGAAGTAAAAAAATAGGGGAAATTGTTGGATGTAAGGGCTATTTAGGGAATTAGGGATAGGATTAAAAAGAAGCGTTGTTTTGAAGTATTAAGAGAAGTAGGGGTAGTTTAAGCATAGTAGGGGTAGATCGACAAATATGAAAGATGATGAATCGTTTAAATTGGTTGCTGCAAAAACTGATCCTTCACAGTAGTTAAAAAGTAGAGGTTATTGTTGGAATGAAGGGGTATTTAGAGAATTAGGTGTAGGATTAAAAATAAGGGTTGTTTTGAAGTATTAAGAGAAGTAGTGGTAGTTTAAGCATAGTAGGAGTAGATCGACAAATTTGAAAGATGAGGAATCATTTGGATTCTTTGCTCCAAAAACCAACCCTTCATAGAAATTAAAAAATAGGGGTAGTTATTCGAAGTAAGGGATATTTAGATAATTAGTGGTAGGACCAAAAATAAGCGTTGTTTTGAAGTATAAAGAGAAGTAGTGGTAGTTTAAGCATAGTAGGGGTAGAACGACGAATACGAAAGATGATGAATTGTTTGGATTGGGTGCTGCAAAAACCAATCCTTCACAATAGCAAAAAAATAGAGGTAATTGTAGGAAGGAAGGGCTATTTAGAGAATTAGGTTTGGATTAAAAAGATGGGCTATTTTGAAGTATTAAGAGAAGTAGGGGGAGTTTAAGCAAAATAGGGGTAGATCGACAAATATGAAAGATGATGAATCGTTTGGGTTGGTTGCTGCAAAAACCAATCCTTCACAGTAGTTAAAATGTAGGGGTAATTGTCGGAAAGAAGGGATATTTAAAGAATTAGGGGTAGGATAAAAATAAAGGTTGTTTTGAAGTATTAGGAGAAGTAGTGTTAGTTTAAGCATGGTAGGGGTAGATCGACAAATATGAAAGACGATGAATCATTTGGATTGGGTGCTCCAAAAACCACTCCTTCACAGAAATTAAAAAATAGGGGTAATTGTTGGATGTAACGGCTATTTAGGGGATTAGTGGTAGGTTCAAAATGAAGGGTTTTTTTGAAGTATAGAGGGTAGTAGGGGTAGTTTTAGCATAGTAGGTGTAGATCGATGAATACGAAAGATGATGAATTGTTTAGATTAAATGCTGGAAAAACAAATCCTTCACAATAGTAAAGAAATAGGCATAACTGTTGGAAGGAAGGGCTATTTAGAGAATTAGGAGTAGGATTAAAAAGAAGGGTCGTTTTGAAGTATTAAGAGAAGTTGGTGTGGTTTAAGCCTAGCAGGGGTAGATCGACAAATATAAAAGATGATGAATCATTTGGATTGGGTGCTGCAAAAACCAACCCTCCACACTAGTTAAAAAATAAAGGTATTTGTTGGAAGTAAGGGCTATTTAGAGAATTATGGGTAGTATTTAAAAGAAGGATTGTTTTGAAGTATTAAGATAAGCAAGGGTAGTTTGAGCATAGTAGGGTTAGATCGACAAATATGAAATACGATGAATCATTTGGATTGGGTGCTACAAAAACAAACCCTTCACAGAAATTAAAAAATAGGGGTAGTTGTTAGAAGTAAGGGCTATTTAGAATATTAGGGGAGGATTTAAAAGAATGATTGTTTTGAAGTATTAAGAATAGTAGGGGTAGTTTAAGCATAGTAGGGGTAGAACAACAAATATGAAAGATGTTAAATCATTTGGACTGGATGATGCAAAAACCAACCCTTCACAGTTGTTAAATAATAAGGGTAATTTTTAGAACTAAGGGAAATTTAGAGAATTAGGGATAGGATTTAAAAGAAGGGATGTTTTGAAGTATTAAGGGATGTTTGGGTGTTTAAGCATAGTAGGGGTAGATCGACAAATACGAAAGATGATGAATCGTTTAGATTGGGTGATGCAAAAACCAACCCCTTACAGAAGTTGAAAAATAGGGGTAGTTGTTGGAAGTAACGGCTATTTAGAGAATTACAGGTAGGATTAAAAAAGAGGACTACTTTGAAGTATTAAGAGAAGTAGAGGTAGTTTAAGCATAGTATGGGTAGATCGACAAATATGAAAGATGAGGAATCATTTCGATTCTTTGCTCCAAAAACCAACCCTTCATAGAAATTAAAAAATAGGGGTAGTTGTTCGAAGTAAGGGCTATTTAGAGAATTATTGGTAGGATCAAAAATAAGCGTTGTTTTGAAGTATAAATAGGAGTAGTGGTAGTTTAAGTATAGTAGGGGTAGAACGACGAATACGAAAATGATGAATTGTTTGCATTAGGTGCTGCAAAAACAAATCCTTCACAATAGCAAAAAAAATAGAGGTAATTGTAGGAAGGAAGGGCTATTTAGAGAATTAGGTTTGGATTAAAAAGATGGGCTATTTTGAAGTACTAAGAGAAGTAGGGGTAGTTTAACCAAAATAGGGTAGATCGACAAATATGAAAGAGGACGAATCGTTTGGATTGGTTGCCGCAAAAACCAATCCTTCACAGTAGTTAAAAAGTCGGGGTAATTGTCGGAAAGAAGGGCTATTTAAAGAGTTAGGGGTAGGATTAAAAATAAGGGTTGTTTTGAAGTATTAGGAGAAGTAATGTTAGTTTAAGCATGGTAGGGGTAGATCAACAAATATGAAAGACGATGATTCATTTGGATTGGGTGCTCCAAAAACCAACCCTTCACAGAAATTAAAAAATATTGGTAATTATTGGAAGTAACGGCTAATTAGGGGATTAGTGGTAGGTTCAAAATGAACGGTTTTTTTGAAGTATAAAGGGAAGTAAGGGTAGTTTAAGCATAGTAGGGGTAGATCGATGAATACGAAAGATGATGAATTGTTTAGATTAAATGCTGCAAAAACCAATCCTTCACAATAGTAAAGAAATAGGCATAATTTTTGGAATTAAGGGATATTTAAAGAATTAGGAGTAGGATTAAAAAGAAGGGTCGTTTTGAAGTATTAATAGAAGTTGGTGTGGTTTAAGCCTAACAGGGGTAGATCGACAAATATAAAAGATGATGAGTCATTTGGATTGGGTGCTGCAAAAACCAACCCTTCACACTAGTTAAAAAATAAAGGTAATTGTTGGAAGTAAGGGCTATTTAGAGAATTAGGGGTAGGATTTAAAAGAAGGATTGTTTTGAAGTATTAAGATAAGCAAGGGTAGTTTGAGCATAGTAGGGTTAGATCGACAAATATGAAATACGATGAATCGTTTGGATTGGGTGCTGCAAAAACCAACCCTTCACAGAAATTAAAAAATAGGGGTAGTTGTTAGAGTAAGGGCTATTTAGAGAATTAGGGGGGTGATTTAAAAGAAGGATTGTTTTGAAGTATTAAGAAAAGTAGGGGTAGTTTAAGCATAGTAGGGTAGATCGACAAATATGAAAGATGTTGAATCATTTGGATTGGGTGATGCAAAAACCAACCCTTCACAATTGTTAAAAAATAAGGGTAATTTTTGGAACTAAGGGAAATTTAGAGAATTAGTGATAGGATTTAAAAGAAGGGTTGTTTTGAAGTATTAAGCGAAGTTTGGGTGTTTAAGCAAAGTAGGGGTAGATCGACAAATACGAAAGATGATGAATCACTTAGATTGGGTGATGCAAAAACCAACCCCTTACAGAAGTTGAAAAATAGGGGTAATTGTTGGAAGTAAGGGCTATTTAGAGATTTACA
Source organism: Allium sativum (assembly GCA_030737875.1). Taxonomy (NCBI): domain Eukaryota; kingdom Viridiplantae; phylum Streptophyta; class Magnoliopsida; order Asparagales; family Amaryllidaceae; genus Allium; species Allium sativum. The sequence goes on along the minus strand of CM060926.1, from coordinate 256,554,056 downwards.
GGTAGGATTAAAAAGAAGGACTGATTTGAAGTATTAAGAGAAGTAGAGGTAGCTTAAGCATAGTAGGGGTAGATCGACAAATATGAAAGATGTTGAATCGTTTAGATTTGGTGATGCAAAATCCAACGCTTCACAAAAGTAAAAAAAGGGGTAATTGTTGGAAGAAAGGGCTACTTAGAGAATTGGAATTAGGATTAAAAAGAAGGATTGTTTTGATGTATTAAGAGAAGTCGGGATAATTTAAACATAGTAGGGGTAGATCGACAAATATGAAAGATGATGAGTCATTTGGATCGGGTGCTGCAAAAATCAACCCTTCACAGAAGTTAAAAAATTGGGGTAATTGTTGATAGTAAGGCCTATTTAGAGAATTAGGTTTAGGATTAAAAAGAAGGGTTGTTTTGAAGTATTAAGGGAAGTTGGGGTAGTTTAAGCATAGTAGGGGTAGATCGGCAAATATAAAAAATGATGAATCATTTGGATTGGGTGCTACAAAAACCAACCCATCACAAAAGTAAAAAAATAGGGGCAAATGTTCGAAGTAAGGGCTATTTAGGGAATTAGGTGTAGGATTAAAAAGAAGCGTTGTTTTGAAGTATTAAGAGAAGTAAGGGTAGTTTAAGCATAGTAGGGGTAGATCGACAAATATGAAAGATGATGAATCGTTTCGATTGGTTGCTGCAAAAACCGATCCTTCACAGTAGTTAAAAAGTAGAGGTAATTGTTGGAATGAAGGGTAATTTAGAGAATTGGGGGTAGGATTAAAAATAAGGGTTGTTTTGAAGTATTAAGAGAAGTAGTGGTAGTTTAAGCATAGTAGGAGTAGATCGACAAATATGAAAGATGAGGAATCATTTGGATTCTTTGCTCCAAAAACCAACCCTTCACAGAAATTAAAAAATAGGGGTAGTTTTTCGAAGTAAAGGCTATTTAGAGAATTAGTGGTAGGATCAAAAATAAGAGTTGTTTTGAAGTATAAAGAGAAGTAGTGGTAGTTTAAGCATAGTAGGGGTAGAACGACGAATACGAAAATGATGAATTGTTCGGATTAGGTGCTGCAAAAACCAATCCTTCACAATAGCAAAAAAATAGAAGCAGTTGTAGGAAGGAAGGGCTATTTAGAGAATTAGGTTTGAATTAAAAAGATGGGTTCTTTTGAAGTATTAAGAGAAGTAGGGGTAGTTTAAGCAAAATAGGGGTAGATCGACAAATATGAAAGAAGATGAATCGTTTGAATTGGTTGCTGCAAAAACCAATCCTTCGCGGTAGTTAAAAAGTAGGGGTAATTGTCGGAAAGAAGGGCTATTTAAAGAGTTAGGGGTAGGATTAAAAATAAGGGTTGTTTTGAAGTATTAGGAGAAGTAGTGTTAGTTTAAGCATGGTAGGGGTAGATCGACAAATATGAAAGATGATGAATCATTTGGATTGGGTGCTCCAAAAACCAACCCTTCACAGAAATTAAAAAATAGGGGTAATTATTGGAAGTAACAGCTAATTAGGGGATTAGTGGTAGGTTCAAAATGAACGGTTTTTTTGAAGTATAAAGGGAAGTAGGGGTAATTTAAGCATAGTAGGGGTAGATCGATGAATACGAAAGATGATGAATTGTTTAGATTAAATGCTGCAAAAACCAATCCTTCACAATAGTAAAGAAATAGGCATAATTTTTGGAAGGAAGGGATATTTAGAGAATTAGGAGTAGGATTAAAAAGAAGGGTCGTTTTGAAGTATTAAGAGAAGTTGGTGTGGTTTAAGCCTAGCAGGGGTAGATCGACAAATATAAAAGATGATGAATCATTTGGATTGGGTGCTGCAAAAACCAACACTTCACACTAGTTGAAAAAAAAGGTAATTATTGGAAGTAAGGGCTATTTAGAGAATTAGGGGTAGGATTTAAAAGAAGGATTGTTTTGAAGTATTAAGATAAGCAAGGGTAGTTTGAGCATAGTAGGGTTAGATCGACAAATATGAAATACGATGAATCATTTGGATTGGGTGCTGCAAAAACCAACCCTTCACAGAAATTAAAAAATAGGGGTAGTTTTTAGAAGTAAGGGTTATTTAGAGAATTAGGGGGAGGATTTAAAAGAAGGATTGTTTTGAAGTATTAAGAAAAGTAGGGATATTTTAAGCATAGTAGGGGTAGATCGACAAATATGAAAGTTGTTGAATCATTTGGATTGGGTGATGAAAAAACCAACCCTTCACAATTGTTATAAAATAAGAGTAATTTTTGGAACTAAGGGAAATTTAGGGAATTAGGGATAGGATTTAAAAGAAGGGCTGTTTTGAAGTTTGGGTGTTTAAGCATAGTAGGGGTAGATCGACAAATACGAAAGATGATGAATCATTTAGATTGGGTGATGCAAAAACCAACTCATTACAGAAGTTGAAAAATAGGGGTAATTGTTGGAAGTAAGGGCTATTTAGAGAATTACAGGTAGGATTAAAAAGAAGGACTGATTTGAAGTATTAAGAGAATTAGAGGTAGTTTAAGCATAGTAGGGGTAGATCGACAAATATGAAAGATGATGAATCGTTTAGATTGGGTGATGCAAAATCCAACTCTTCACAGAAGTAAAAAAAAAGGGTAATTGTTGGAAGAAAGGGCTACTTAGAGAATTAGAATTAGGATTAAGAAGAAGGATTGTTTTGATGTATTAAGAGAAGTCGGGATAATTTAAGCATAGTAGGGGTAGATCGACAAATATGAAAGATGATGAGTCATTTGGATTGGGTGCTGCAAAAATCAACCCTTCACAGAAGTTAAAAAATAGGGGTAATTGTTGAAAGTAAGGCCTATTTAGAGAATTAGGTTTAGGATTAAAAAGAAGGGTTGTTTTGAAGTATTAAGGGAAGTTGGGGTAGTTTAAGCACAGTACGGGTAGATCAGCAAATATAAAAAATGATGAATCATTTGGATTGAGTGCTACAAAAACCAACCCTTCACAGAAGTAAAAAAATAAGGGCAAATGTTGGAAGCAAGTGCTATTTAGGGAATTAGGTATAGGATTAAAAAGAAGCATTGTTTTGATGTATTAAGAGAAGTAGGGGTAGTTAAAGCATAGTAGGGGCAGATCGACAAATATGAAAGATGATGAATCATTTGGATTGGGTGCTGCAAAAATCGATCCTTCACAGTAGTTAAGAAGTAGAGGTAATTGTTGGAATGATGGGGTATTTAGAGAATTAGTGGTAGGATTAAAAATTAGGGTTGTTTTGAAGTATTAAGATAAGTAGTGGTAGTTTAAGCATTGTTGGAGTAGATCGACAAATATGAAAGATGAGGAATCATTTGGATTTTTTGCTCCAAAAACCAACCCTTCACAAAAATTAAAAAATAGGAGTAGTTGTTCGAAGTAAGGGCTATTTAGAGAATTAGTGGTAGGATCAAAAATAAGCGTTGTTTTGAAGTATAAAGAGAAGTAGTGGTAGTTTAAGAATAGTAGGGGTAGAATGACGAATATGAAAGATGATGATTTGTTTGGATTGGGTGCTGCAAAAACCAATCCTTCACAATAGCAAAAAAAAGAGGTAATTGTAGGAAGGAAGGGCTATTTAGAGAATTAGGGTTGTATTAAAAAGAAGGGCTATTTTGAAGTATTAAGAGAAGTAGGGATAGTTTAAGCATAGTACGGTTAGATCGACAAATATGAAAGATGATGAATCGTTTGGATTGGTTGCTGCAAAAACCAATCCTTCACAGTAGTTAAAAAGTAGGGGAAATTGTCGGAAAGAAGGGCTATTTGAAGAATTAGGGGTAGGATTAAAAATAAGGGTTGTTTTGAAGTATTAGGAGATGTAGTGTTAGTTTAAGCATGGTAGGGGTAGATCGACAAATATGAAAGACGATGAATCATTTGGATTGGGTGCTCCAAAAACAAACCGTTCACAGAAATTAAAAATAAGGGTAATTGTTGGAAGTAAGGGCTATTTAGGGGATTAGTGGTAGGTTCAAAATGAAGGGTTTTTTTTGAAGTATTAAGGGAAGCAGGGGTAGTTTAAGCATAGTAGGGGTAGATAGATGAATACGAAAGATGATGAATTGTTTGGATTAGGTGCTGCAAAAACCAATCCTTCATAGTAGTAAAGAAATAGGCATAATTGTTGGAAGGAAGGGCTATTTAGAGAATTAGGAGTAGGATTAAAAAGAAGGGTCATTTTGAAGTATTAAGAGAAGTTGGTGTGGTTTAAGCATAGAACGGGTAGATCGACAAATATAAAAGATGATGAATCATTTGGATTGGGTGCTTCAAAAACCAACCTTTCACACAAGTTAAAAAATAAAGGTAATTGTTGGAAGTAAGGGCTATTTAGAGAATTAGGGGTAGGATTTAAAAGAAGGACTGTTTTGAAGTATTAAGATAAGCTAGGGTAGTTTGAGCATTGTAGGGTTAGATCGACAAATATGAAATACGATTAATCATTTGGATTGGGTGCTACAAAAACCAACCCTTTACAGAAATTAAAAAATAGGGGTAGTTATTAGAAGTAAGGGCTATTTAGAGAATTAGGGGGAGGATTTAAAAGAAGGATTGTTTTGAATTATTAAGAAAAGTAGGGGTAGTTTAAGCATAGTAGGGGTAGATCGACAAATATGAAAGATGTTGAATCATTTGGATTGGGTGATGCAAAAACCAACCCTTCACAATTGTTAAAAAATAAGGGTAATTTTTGGAACAAAGGGCAATTTAGAGAATTAGGGATAGGATTTAAAAGAAGGGCTGTTTTGAAGTATTAAGGGAAGTTTGGGTGTTTAAGCATAGTAGTGGTAGATCGACAAATACGAAAGATAATGAATCTTTTAGATTGGGTCATGCAAAAACCAACCCTCACAGAAGTTGAAAAATAGGGGTAATTGTTGGAAGTAAGGGCTATTTAGAGAATTACAGGTAGGATTAAAAAGAAGGACTGCTTTGAAGTATTAAGAGAAGTAGAGGTAGTTTAATCATAGTTGTGGTAGATCGATAAATATGAAGGATGATGAATCATTTGGATTGGGTGCTGCGAAAACCAACCCTTCACAGAAGTTAAAAAATAGGGGTAATTGTTGGAAGTAAGGCCTATTTACAGAATTAGGGTTAGGATTAAAAAGAATGGCTGTTTTGAAGTATTAAAGGAAGTTGGGGTAGTTTAAGCATAGTAGGGGTAGATCGGCAAATATGAAAAATGATGAATCATTTGGTTTCGGTGCTACAAAAACCAACCCTTTACAGAAGTGAAAAAATAGGGGCAATTGTTAGAAGTAAGGGCTATTTAGGGAATTAGGGATAGGATTAAAAAGAAGAGTTGATTTGAAGTATTAAGAGAAGTAGGGGTAGTTTAAGCATAGTAAGGGTAGATCGACAAATATGAAAGATGATGAATCGTTTGGATTGGATGCTGCAAAAACTGATCCTTCACAGTAGTGAAAAAGTAGAGGTAATTGTCGGAAAGAAGGGGTATTTAGAAATTTAGGGGTAGGATTAAAAATAAGGGTTGTTTTGAAGTTTTAAGAGAAGTAGTGGTAGTTTAAGCATAGTAGGGGTAGATCGACAAATATGAAAGATGATGAATCATTTGGATTGTTTGCTCCAAAAACCAACCCTTCACAGAAATTAAAAAAATAGGGGTAATTGTTCGAAGTAAGGGTTATTTAGAGAATTAGTGGTAGGATAAAAAAGAAGCATAGTTTTGAAGTACAAAGAGAAGTTGTGGTAGTTTAAGCATAGTAGGGGTAGATCGACGAATATAAAAGATGATGAATTGTTTGGATTGGGTGCTGCAAAAACCAATCCTTTACAATAGCAAAAAAACAGAGGTAATTGTAGGAAGGAAGGGATATTTAGAGAATTAGGGTTCGATTAAAAAGAAGGGATATTTTGAAGTATTAAGAGAAGTAGGGGTAGTTTATGCATAGTAGGGGTAGATCGACAAATATGAAAGATGATGAATCGTTTGGATTGGTTGCTGCAAAAACCAATCCTTCACAGTAGTTAAAAAGTAGGTGTAATTATTGGAAAGAAGGGCTATTTAAAGAATTAGGGGTAGGATTAAAAATAAGGTTTTTTTTGAAGTATTAGGAGAAGTAGTGGTAGTTTAAGCATAGTAGGGGTAGATCAACAAATATGAAAGACGATGAATCATTTTGATTGGGTGCCCCAAAAACCAACCCTTCAAAGAAATTAAAAAATAGGGGTAATTTTTGGAAGTAAGGGCTATTTAGGGGATTAGTGGTAGGTTCAAAATGAAGGGTTGTTTTGAAGTATAAAGAGAAGTAGGGGTAGTTTAAGCATAGTAGGGGTAGATCGATGAATACAAAAGATGATAAATTTTTTGGATTAGGTGCTGCAAAAACCAATCCTTCACAATAGTAAAGAAATAGACATAATTGTTGGAAGGAGGGCTATCTAGAGAATTAGGGGTAGGATTAAAAAGATGGGGTGGTTTAAGCATAGTAGTGGTAGATCGACAAATATAAATGTTGATGAATCATTTGGATTGGGTGCTGCAAAAACCAACCCTTCACACTAGTTAAAAAATAAAGATAATTATTGGAAGTAAGGGATATTTTCAGAATTAGGGGTAGGATTTAAAAGATGGATTGCTTTGAAGTATTGAGATAAGTAAGGGTAGTTTAAGCATAGTAGGGGTAGATTGACAAACATGAAAGATGGTGAATCATTTGGGTTGGGTGCTGCAAAAACCAACCCTTCATAGTTGTTAAAAAATTAGGGTAATTTTTGGAACTAAGGGCTATTTAGAGAATTAGGGATAGGATTTAAAAGAAGCGCTGCTTTGAAGCATTAAGTGAAGTTGGGGTAGTTTAAGCATAGTAGAGGTAGATTGACAAATACGAAAGATGATGAATCGTTTAGATTGGGTGATGCAAAAACCAACCCCTCACAGAAGTTAAAAAATAGGGATAATTATTGGAAGTAAGGTCTATTTAGAGAATTACAGGTAGGATTAAGAAGAAGGACTGTTTTGAAGCATTAAGTGAAGTAGGGGTAGTTTAAGCATAGTAGGGGTAGATAGATAAATATTAAAGATGATGAATCATTTGGATTGGGTGCTGCAGAAACCAACCCTTCACAGAAGTTAAAAGATAAGTGTAATTGTTGGAACTAAGGGCTATTTAGAGAATTAGGGATAGGATTAAAAAGAAGGGCTATTTTGAAGTATTAAGGGAATTAGGGGTAGTTTAAGCATAGTATGGGTAGACCGACAAATATAAAAGATGATGAATCATTTAGATTGGGTGATGCAAAAACCAACCCTTCACAAAAATTAAAAAATAGGGTTAATTTTTGGAATTAAGGGCTATTTAGAGAGTTATAGGTAGGATTAAAAAGAAGGACTATTTTGAAGTATTAAGGGAAGTAGTGGTAGTTTAAGCATAGTAGGGGTAGATCGACAAATATGAAAGATGATGAATCGTTTAGATTGGGTGATGCAAAATCCAACCCTTCACAGAATTTAAAAAATAGGGGTAATTGTTGGAAGAAAGGGCTATTTAGAGAATTAGAAATAAGATTAAAAAGAAGGATTGTTTTGATGTATTAAGAAAAGTCGGGATAGTTTAAGCATAGTAGGGGTAGATCGACAAATATGAAAGATGATGAATCATTTGGATTGGGTGCTGCAAAAATCAACCCTTCACAGAAGTTAAAAAATAGGGGTAATTGTTGAAAGTAAGGCTTATTTAGAGAATTAGGGTTAGAATTAAAAAAGAAGGGTTGCTTTGAAGTATTAATGGAAGTTGGGGTAGTTTAAGCATAGTAGGGGTAGATCGGCAAATATGAAAAATGTTGAATCATTTGGATTGGGTGCTACAAAAACCAACCCCTCACAGAAGTAAAAAAATAGGGGCAATTGTTGGAAGTAAGGGCTATTTAAGGAATTAGGGATAAGATTAAAAAGAAGTGTTGTTTTGAAGTATTAAGAGAAGTAGGGGTACTTTAAGCATAGTAGCGGTAGATCGACAAATATGAAAGATGATGAAACGTTTGGATTGGGTGCTGCAAAAACCGATCCTTCACAGTAGTTAAAATGTAGAGGTAATTGTTGGAATGAAGGGGTATTTAGAGAATTAGTGGTAGGATTAAAAATAAGGGTTGTTTTGAAGTATTAAGAGAATTAGTGGTAGTTTAAGCATAGTAGCAGTACATCGACAAATATGAAAGATGAGGAATCATTTGGATTTTTCCTCCAAAAACCAACCCTTCCCAGAAATTAAAAAATAGGGTTAATTGTTCGAAGTAAGGGCTATTTAGGGAATTAGTGATAGGATCAAAAGGAAGCATTTTTTTTGAAGTATAAAGAGAAGTAGTGGTAGTTTAAGCATAGTAGGGGTAGAACGACGAATACGAAAGATGATGAATTGTTTGGATTGGGTGTTGCAAAAACCAATCCTTCACAATAGCAAAAAATAGAGGTAATTGTAGGAAGTGCTATTTAGACAATTAGGTTTGGATTAAAAAGATTTGCTATTTTGAAGTATTAAGAGAAGTTGGGGTAGTTTAAGCAAAGTAGGGGTAGATCGACAAATATGAAAGATGTTGAATCGTTTGGATTGGTTGCTGCAAAAACCAATCCTTCACAGTAGTTAAAAAGTAGGGGTAATTGTCGGAAAGAAGGGCTATTTAAAGAATTAGGGGTAGGATTAAAAATAAGGGTTGTTTTGAAGTATTAGGAGAAGTAGCGTTAGTTTAAGCATGGTAGGGGTAGATCGACAAATATGAAAGACGACGAATCATTTGGATTGGGTGCTCCAAAAACCAACCCTTCACAGAAAATAAAAAATAAGGGTTATTGTTGAAAGCAAGGGCTATTTAGGGGATTAGTGTTAGGTTCAAAATGAAGGGGTTTTTTGAAGTATAAAGGGAAGTAGGGGTAGTTTAAGCATAGTAGGGGTAGATCGATGAATACAAAAGATGATAAATTGTTTAGATTAAATGCTGCAAAAACCAATCCTTCACAATAGTGAAGAAATAGGCATAATTGTTGGAAGGAAGGGCCATTTGGAGAATTAGGAGTAGGACAAAAAGGAAGGGTCGTTTTGAAGTATTAAGAGAAGCTGGTGTGGTTTAAGCCTAGAAGGGGTAGATCGACAAATATAAAAGATCATGAATCATTTGGATTGGGTGCTGAAAAAACCAACCCTTCACACTAGTTAAAAAATAAAGGTAATTGTTGGATGTGAGGGTTATTTAGAGAATTATGGGTAGGATTTAAAAGAAGGATCGTTTTGAAGTATTAAGATAAGCAAGGGTAGTTTTAGCACAGTAGGGTTAGATCGACAAATATGAAATACGCTGAATCATTTGGATTGGGTGCTGCAAAAACCAACCCTTCACAGAAATTAAGAATAGGGGTAGTTGTTAGAAGTAAGGGCTATTTACAGAATTATGGGGAGGATTTAAAAGAAGGATTTTTTTGAAGTATTAAGAAAAGTAGGGGTAGTTTAAGCATAGTAGGGGTAAATCGACAAATATGAAAGATGTTGAATCATTTGGATTGGGTGGTGCAAAAACCAAACCTTCACAGTTGTTAAAAAATAAGGGTAATTTTTGGTACTAAGGGCAATTTAGAGAATTAGGGATAGGATTTAAAAGAAGGGCTGTTTTGAAGTATTAAGGGAAGTTTGGGTGTTTAAGCATAGTAGGGGTAGATCGACAAATACGAAAGATGTTGAATCGTTTAGTTTGGGTGATGCAAAAACCAACCCCTTACAAAAGTTGAAAAATAGGGGTAATTGTTGGAAGTAAGGGCTATTTAGAGAATTACAGGTAGGATTAAAAAGAAGGACTGCTTTGAAGTATTAAGAGAAGTAGAGGTAGTTTAAGCATAGTAGGGGTAGATCGAAAAAAATAAAGGATGATGATTCGTTTAGATTGGGTGATGCAAAATCCAACCCTTCACAGAAGTTAAAAAATAGGGGTAATTGTTGGAAGAAAGGGATATTTAGAGAATTAGAATTAGGATTAAAAAGAAGGATTGTTTTGATGTATTAAGATAAGTCGGGATAGTTTAAGCATAGTAGTGGTAGATCGATAAATATGAAAGATGATGAATCATTTGGATTGGGTGCTGCAAAAATCAACCCTTCACAGAAGTTAAAAAATAGGGGTAATTGTTGAAAGTGTGGCCTATTTAGAGAATTAGATTTTGGATTAAAAAGAAGGGTTGTTTTGAAGTATTAAGGGAAGTTGAGGTAGTTTAAGCATAGTAAGGGTAGATCGGCAAATATGAAAAATGATGAATCATTTGGATTCGGTGCTACAAAAGCCAACCCTTCACAGAAGTAAAAAAATAGGGGAAATTGTTGGAAGTACAGGCTATTTAGGGAATTAGGGATAGGATTTAAAAGAAGCGTTGTTTTGAAGTATTAAGAGAAGTAGGGGTAGTTTAAGCATAGTAGGGGTAGATCGACAAATAGGAAAGATGATGAATCGTTTGGATTGGGTGCTGCAAAAACCGATCCTTCACAGTAGTTAAAAAGTAGAGGTAATTGTTGGAATGAAGGGGTATTTAGAGAATTAGGGGTAGGACTAAAAATAAGGGTTGTTTTGAAGTATTAAGAGAAGTAGTGGTAGTTTAAGCATAGTAGGAGTAGATCGACAAATGTGAAAGATGAGGAATCATTTGGATTTTTTGCTCCAAAAACCAACCCTTCACAGAAATTAAAAAATAGGGGTAGTTGTTCGTAGTAAGGGCAATATAGAGAATTAGTGGTAGGATCAAAAATAAGCTTTGTTTTGAAGTATAAAGAGAAGTAGTGGTATTTTAAGCATAGTAGGGATAGATTGGCGAATATGAAAGATGATGATTTGTTTGGATTGGGTGCTGCAAAAACCAATCCTTCACAATAGCAAAAAATGAGGTAATTGTAGGAAGGAAGGGCTATTTAGAGAATTAGGGTTGGATTAAAAAGAAGGGATATTTTGAAGTATTAAGACAAGTAGGGATAGTTTAAGCAAAGTACGGGTAGATCGACAAATACGAAAGATGATGAATCGTTTGGATTCATTGTTGCAAAAACCAATCCCCAGCTGTAGTTAAAAAGTAGGGGTAATTGTCGGAAAGAAGGGCTATTTAAAGAATTAGGGGTAGGATTAAAAATAAGGGTTGTTTTGAAGTATTAGGAGAAGTAGTGTTAGTTTAAGCATGGTAGGGGTAGATCGAAAAATATGAAAGACGATGAATCATTTGGATTGGGTGCTCCAAAAACCAATCCTTTACAGAAATTAAAAATAGGGTTAACTGTTGGAAGTAAGGGATATTTAGGGGATTAGTGGTAGGTTCCAAAATGAATGGTTTTTTGAAGTATAAAGGGAAGTAGGGGTAGTTTAAGCATAGTAGGTGTAGATCGATGAATACGAAAGATGATGAATTATTTGGATTGAGTGCTGCAAAAACAAATCCTTCACAATAGTAAAGAAATAGGCATAATTGTTGGAAGGAAGTGCTATTTAGAGAATTAGGAGTAGGATTAAAAAGAAGGGTCGTTTTGAAGTATAAAGAGAAGTTGGTGTGGTTTAAGCATAACAGGGGTAGATCGACAAATATAAAAGATGATGAATCATTTGGATTGGGTGCTGCAAAAACCAACCCTTCACCCTATTTAAAAAATAAAGGTAATTGTTGGAAGTAAGGGCTATTTAGAGAATTAGGGGTAGGATTTAAAATAAGGAGTGTTTTGAAGTATTAAGATAAGCTAGGATAGTTTGAGCATAGTAGGGTTAGATCGACAAATATGAAATACGATGAATCATTTTCATTGGGTGCTGCAAAAACCAACCCTTCACAGAAATTAAAAAATAGGGTTAGTTGTTAGATGTAAGGGCTATTTAGAGAATTAGGGGGAGGATTTAAAAGAAGGATTGTTTTGTAGTATTAAGAAAAGTAGGGGTAGTTTAAGCATAGTAAGGGTAGATCGACAAATATGAAAGATGTTGAATCATTGGGATTGGGTGATGCAAAAACCAACCCTTCACAGTTCTTAAAAAATAAGGGTAATTTTTGGAACTAAGGGAAATTTAGAGAATTAGGGATAGGATTTAAAAGAAGGGTTGTTCTGAAGTATTAAGGGAAGTTTGGGTGTTTAAGCATAGTAGGGGTAGATCGACAAATATTAAAGATAATGAATCATTTAGATTGGGTGATGCAAAAACCAACCCCTCACAGAAGTTGAAAAATAGTGGTAATTGTTTGAAGTAAGGGCTATTTAGAGAATTACAGGTAGGATTAAAAAGAAGGACTGCTTTGAATTATTAAGAGAAGTAGAGGTAGTTTAAGCATTGTAGGGGTAGATCGACAAATATGAAAGATGATGAATCATTTGGATTGGGTGCTGCAAAAACCACCCCTTCAGAGAAGTTAAAAAATAGGGGTAATTGTTGGATGTAAGGCCTATTTACAGGATTAGGGTTAGGATTAAAAAGAAAGGCTGGTTTGAAGTATTAAAGAAAGTTGGGTTAGTTTAAGCATAGTAGGGGTAGATCGGCAAATATGAAAAATGATGAATCATTTGGATTCGGTGCTACAAAAACCAACCCTTCACAGAAGTAAAAAATTATGGGCAATTGTTGGAAGTAAGGGCTATTTAGGGAATTAGGGATAGGATTAAAAAGAAGAGTTGATTTGAAGTATTAAGAGTAGGGGTAGTTTAAGCATAGTAGGGGTAGATCGACAAATATGAAAGATGATGAATCGTTTGGATTGGGTGTTGCAAAATCCGATCCGTCACAGTAGTTAAAAAGTAAAGGTATTTGTCGGAAAGAAGGGGTATTTAGAAAATTAGGGGTAGGATTAAAAATAAGGGTTGTTTTGAAGTATTAAAAGAAGTAGTGGTAGTTTAAGCATAGTAGGAGTAGATTGACAAATATGAAAGATGATGAATCATTTGGATTGTTTGCTCCAAAAACCAACCCTTCACAGAAATTAAAAAAATAGGGGTAATTGTTCGAAGTAAGGGCTATTTAGAGAATTAGTGGTAGGTTAACAAAGAAGTGTTGTTTTGAAGTATAAAGAAATGTATTGGTCGTTTAAGCATAGTAGGGGTAGATCGACGAATATGGAAGATGATGAACTGTTTGGATTGGGTGCTGCAAAAACCAATCCTTTACAATAGGAAAAAAATAGAGGTAATTGTAGGAAGGAAGGGCTATTTAGAGAATTAGGGTTCATTTAAAAAGAAGGGCTATTTCGAAGTATTAAGAGAAGTAGGGGTAGTTTATGCATAGTAGGGGTAGATCGACAAATATGAAAGATGATGAACCGTTTGGATTGGTTGCTGCAAAAACCAATCCTTCACAGTAGTTAAAAAAGCAGGTGTATTTATTGGAAAAAAGGGCTATTTAAAGAATTAGGGGTAGGATTAAAAATAAGGTTTTTTTGAAGTATTAGGAGAAGTAGTGGTAGTTTAAGCATAGTAGGGGTAGATTGACAAATATGAAAGACGATGAATCATTTTTATTGGGTGTTCCAAAACCAACCCTTCAAAGAAATTAAAAAATAGGGTAATTGCTGGAAGTAAGGGCTATTTAGGGGATTAGTGGTAGGTTTAAAATGAAGGGCTGTTTTGAAGTATAAAGAGAAGTTGGGGTAGTTTAAGCATAGTAGGGGTAGATCGATGTATACGAAAGATGATAAATTGTTTGGATTAGTTGCTGCAAAAACCATTCCTTCACAATAGTAAAGAAATAGACATAATTGTTGGAAGGAAGGGCTATCTAGAAAATTAGGGGTAGGATTAAAAAGATGGGTTGGTTTAAGCATAGTAGGGGTAGATCAACAAATATAAATATTGATGAATCATTTGGATTGGGTGCTGCAAAAACCAACCCTTCACACTAGTTAAAAAATAAAGATAATTGTTGGAAGTAAGGGCTATTTTCAGAATTAGGGGTCGGATTTAAAAGAAGGATTTCTTTGAAGTATTGAGATTAGGGTTAGTTCAAGCATAGTCGGGGTAGATCGACAAATATGAAAGATGGTGAATCATTTGGTTAGGGTGCTGCAAAAACCAACCCTTCACAGTTGTTAAAAAATTAGGGTAATTTTTGGAACTAAGGACTATTTAGAGAATTTGGGATAGGATTTAAAAGAAGCGTTTTTTTGAAGTATTGAGGGAAGTTGGGGTAGTTTAAGCATAGTAGGGGTAGATTGACAAATACGAAAAATGATGAATCATTTAGATTGGATGATGCAAAAACCAACCCCGCACAAAAGTTAAAAAATTGGGGTAATTATTGGAAGTAAGGTCTATTTAGAGAATTATAGGTAGGGTTAAAAAGAAGGACTGTTTTGAAGTATTAAGTGAAGTAGGGGTAGTTTAAGAATAGTAGGGGTAGATCGACAAATATGAAAGATGGTGAATCATTTGGATTGGGAGCTGCAAACACCAACCCTTCACAGAATTTAAAAAATAGGGGTAATTGTTGGAAGTAAGGCCTATTCAAAGAATTAGGGGTAGGACTTAATAGAAGGACTTTTTAGAAGTATTAAGATAAGTATGGGTAGTTTTAGCAGAGTAGGGGTAGATCGACAAACATGAAAGATGATGAATCATTTGGATTGGTTGCTGCAAAAACCAATCCTTCACAGAAGTTAACAAATAGGGATAATTGTTGGATGTATCGCCTATTTAGAGAATTAGGGGTAGGATTTAAAATAAGGACTATTTTGAAGTATTAAGATAAGTTTGGGTAGTTTAAGCATCATAGTGGCAGATCGACAAATATGAAAGATGATGAATCATTTGGATTGGGTGCTACAAAAACAAAACCTTCACAGAAGTTAAAAAATAGGGGTAATTGTTGGAAGTAAGGGCTATTTAGAGATTTAGGGATAGTATTAAAAAGAAGGGCTATTTTGAAGTATTAAGAGAAGTAGGGGTAGTTTAAGCATAGTAGGGGTAGACCGACAAATATGAATGATGATGAATCTTTTAGATTGGGTGCTGCAAAAACCAACCCTTCACAAAAGTTAAAAAATAGGGGTAATTGTTGGAAATAAAGGCTATTTAGAGAATTAGAGGTAGGATTAAAAAGAAGGACTGTTTTGAAATATTAAGAGAAGTTGGGGTAGTTTAAGCATAGTAGGGGTAGATCGACAAGTATGAAAGATGATGATTCGTTTGGATTGGGTGCTGCAAAAACCAACCCATAACAGATGTTAAAAAATAGGGATAATTGTTGGAAGTATGGCCTATTTAGAGAATTAGGGGTTGGATTTAAAAGAAGAGCTATTTTGAAGTATTAAGATAAGTGTGGGTGATTTAAGCATCGTAGGGGTAGATCGACAAATATGAAAGATGATGAATCATTTGGATTGGGTACTGTAAAAACCAACCCTTCACAGAAGTTAAAAAATAGGGGTAATTGTTGGAAGTAACTGCTATTTAGAGAATTCTGGATAAGACTAAAAAGAAGCGTTCTTCTGAAGTATTTAGAGAAGCAGGAGTCGTTTAAGCATAGTAAGGGTAGATCGACAAGTATGAAAGATGACGAATCGTTTGGATTGGGTGCTGCAAAAACCAATCCTTCACAGTTGTTAACAAGTAGGGGTAATTGTGGCTATTTAGAGAAATACGGGTAGGATTAAAATAAGGGTTGTTTTGAAGTTTTAGGATAAGTAGGGTTAGATCGACAAATATGAAAGATGATGATTCATTTGGATTGGGTGCTCCAAAAACCAACCCTGCACATAAATTAAAAAATAGGGGTAGATGTTGGAGGTAAGGGCTATTTAGAGAATTAGTGGTAGGATCCAAAAGTAGGGTTGTTTTGAAGTATGAAGAGAAGTAGGGGTAGTTTAAGCATGCGAGGGGTAGATTGACGAATACGAAAGATGATGATTTGTTTGGATTTGGTGCTGCAAAATCCAATCCTTCACAATATTAAAAAAATAGGGGTGATTGTTGGAAGGAAGGGCTATTTAGAGAACTAGGGTTAGGATTAAAAAAGAAGTGATGTTTTGAAGTATTAAGGGAAGTTGGGGTATGTTAAGCGTAGTAGAGTAGATCGACAAATACGAAAGATGATGAATCATTTGGATTGAGTGATGTAAAAATCAACCCTTCACAGTAGTTAAAAACTAAGGGTAATTGTTGGAAGTAACGGCTTTTTAGGGAATTAAGGGTAGGATTTA
Source organism: Allium sativum (assembly GCA_030737875.1). Taxonomy (NCBI): domain Eukaryota; kingdom Viridiplantae; phylum Streptophyta; class Magnoliopsida; order Asparagales; family Amaryllidaceae; genus Allium; species Allium sativum. The sequence goes on along the minus strand of CM060926.1, from coordinate 256,537,922 downwards.
AAAGAAGGACTGTTTTGAAGTATTAAGATAAGTAGGGGCAGTTTTAGCATAGTAGGGGTAGATCGACAAATATGAAAGATGATGAATCATTTGGATTGGGTGCTGCAAAAACCAACCCTTTACATAATTTAAAAAATAAGTGTAATTGTTGGAACTAAGGGCTATTTAGAGAATTTTGGATAGGATTAAAAATAAGGGCTATTTTGAAGTACTAAGAGAAGTAGGGGTAGTTTAAGCATAGTAGGGGTAGAGCGACAAATATGAAAGGTGATGAATCGTTTAGATTGGGTGATGCAAAAACCAACCCTTCACAAAAATTAAAAACTAGGGGTAATTGTTGGAAATAAGGGCTATTTAGAGAGTTAGAGGTAGGATTAAAAACAAGGACTGTTTTGAAGTATTAAAGGATGTAGTGGTAGTATCAGCATAGTATGGGTAGATCGAAAAATATGAAAGATGATGAATCGTTTAGATTGGGTGATTCAAAACCAACCCTTCACAGAGGTTAAAAAATAGGGGTAATTGTTGGAAGAAAAGGATATTTAGAATATTAGAATTAGGATTAAAAAGAAGGACTGTTTTGAATTATTAAGTGAAGTCGGGGTAGTTTAAGCATTATAGGGGTAAATCGACAAATATGAAAGACGATGAATCATTTGGATTGGGTGCTCCAAAAACCAACACTTCACATAAATTAAAAAATAGGGGTTATTGTTGGAAGTAAGGGCTATTTAGGGGATTAGTGGTAGGTTCAAAATGAAGGGTTTTTTTGAAGTATAAAGGGAAGTAGGGCTAGTTTAAGCATGGTAGGGGTAGATCGATGAATACAAAAGATGATGAACTGTTTAGATTATATGCTGCAAAAACCAATCCTTCACAATAGTAAAGAAATAGGCATAATTGTTGAAAGGAAGGGCTATTTAGAGAATTATGAGTAGGATTAAAAAGAAGGGTCGTTTTGAAGTATTAAGAGAAGTTGGTGTGGTTTAAGCCTAGCAGGGGTAGATCGACAAATATAAAAGATGATGAATCATTTGGATCGGATGCTGCAAAAACCAAGCCTTCACACTAGTTAAAAAATAAAGGTAATTATTGGAAGTAAGGGCTATTTAGAGAATAGTGGTAGGATTTAAAAGAATAATTGTTTTGAAGTATTAAGATAAGCAAGGGTAGTTTGGGCATAGTAGGGTTAGATCAACAAATATGAAATACGATGAATCATTTGGATTGGGTGCTGCAAAAACCAACCCTTCACAGAAATTAAAAATAGGGGTAGTTATTAGAAGTAAGGGCTATTTAGAGAATTAGGGGGTGGATTTAAAAGAAGGATTGTTCTGAAGTAATAAGAAATGTAGGGGTACTTTAAGCATAGTAGGGGTAGATCGACAAATATGAGAGATGTTGAATCATTTGGATTGGGTGATGCAAAAACCAACCCTTCATAGTTGTTAAAAAATAAGGGTAATTTTTGGAACCAAGGGCAATTTAGAGAATTAGGGATAGGATTTAAAAGAAGGGCTGGTTTGAAGTTTAAGGGAAGTTTGGGTGTTTAAGCATAGTAATGGTAGATCGACAAATACGAAAGGCGATGAATCGTTTAGATTGGGTGATGCAAAAACCAACCCCTTACAGAAGTTGAAAAATAGGGGTAATTGTTAGAAGTAAGGGCTATATAGAGAATTACAGGTAGGATTAAAAAGAAGGATTGCTTTGAAGTATTAAGAGAAGTAGAGGTAGTTTAAGCATAGTATGGGTAGGTCGACAAATATGAAAGATGATGAATCGTTTAGATTGAGTGATGCAAAATCCAACCCTTCACAGAAGTTAAAAAAATAGGGGTAATTGTTGGAAGAAAGGGCTATTTAGAGAATTAGAATTAGGATTAAAAAGAAGGAAGATGATGAATCATTTGGATTGGGTGCTGCAAAAATCAACCCTTCACAGAAGTTAAAAAATAGGGTAAATTGCTGAAAGTAAGGCATATTTTGAGAATTAGGTTTAGGATTAAAAAGAAGGGTTGTTTTGAAGTATTAAGGGAAGTTGTGGTAGTTTAAGCATAGTAGGGGTAGATCGGCAAATATGAAAAATGATGAATCATTTGGATTGAGTGCTACATAAAACAACCCTTCACAGAAGTAAAAAACTAGGGGCAATTGTTGGAAGTAAGGGCTATTTAGGGAATTAGGGATAGGATTCAAAAGAAGCGTTGTTTTGAATTATTAAGAGAAGTAGGGGTAGTTTAAGCATAGTATGGGTAGATCGACAAATATGAAAGATGATGAATCTTTTGGATTGGGTACTGCAAAAACCGATCCTTCACAGTATTTAAAAAGTAAAGGTAATTGTTGGAATGAAGGGGTATTTAGATAATTAGGGGTAGGATTAAAAATAAGGGTTGTTTTGAAGTATTAAGAGAAGTAGTGGTAGTTTAAGCATAGTAGGAGTAGATTGACAAATATGAAAGATGAGGAATCATTTTGATTTTTTGCTCCAAAAACCAACCCTTCAAAGAAATTAAAAAATAGGGATAGTTGTTCGTAGTAAGGGCTATTTAGAGAATTAGTGGTAGGTTCAAAAATAAGCTTTGTTTTGAAGTATAAAGAGAGGTAGTGGTAGTTTAAGCATAGTAGGGGTAGATTGACGAATATGAAAGATGATGATTTGTTTGGATTGGGTGCTGCAAAAACCAATCCTTCACAATAGTAAAGAAATAGACATAATTGTTGGAAGGAAGGGCTATCTAGAGAATTAGGGGTAGGATTTAAAAGATGGGGTGGTTTAAGCATAGTAGGGGTAGATCGACAAATATAAAAGCTGTTGAATCATTTGGATTGGGTGCTGCAAAAACCAACCCTTCACACTAGTTAAAAAATAAAGATAATTGTTGGAAGTAAGGGCTATTTTCAGAATTAGGGGTAGGATTTAAAAGAAGGATTGCTTTGAAGTATTGAGATAACTAGGGGTAGTTTAAGCATAGTAGGGGTAGATCGATAAATATGAAAGATGGTGAATCATTTGGATTGGGTGCTGCAAAAACCAACCCTTCACAGTTGTTAAAAAATTAGGGTAATTTTTGGAACTAATGGCTATTTAGAGAATTAGGGATAGGATTTAAAAGAAGCGCTGTTTTTAAGTATTAAGGGAAGTTGGGGTAGTTTAACCATAGTAGGGGTAGATTGACAAATACGAAAGATGATGAATCGTTTAGATTGGGTGATGCAAAAACCAACCCCTCACAGAAGTTAAAAAATAGGGGTAATAATTGAAAGTAAGGTCTATTTAGAGAATTACAGATAGGATTAAAAAGAATGACTTTTTTGAAGTATTAAGTGAAGTAGGGGTAGTTTAAGCATAGTAGGGGTAGATCGACAATTATGAAAGATGATGAATCATTTGGATTGGGAGCTGCAAATACCAACCCTTCACAGAAGTTAAAAAATAGGGTTAATTGTTGGAAGTAAGGCCTATTAAGAGAATTATGGGTAGGACTTAAAAGAAGGACTTTTCAGAAGTATTAAGATAAGTATGAGTAGGTTTAGCAGAGTAGGGGTAGATCGACAAACATGAAAGATGATGAATCATTTGGATTGGGTGCTGCAAAAACCAACCCTTCAAAGAAGTTAAAAAACAGGGATAATTGTTAGTTGTATGGCCTATTTATAGAATTAAGGGTAGGATTTAAAAGGGGGACTATTTTGAAGTATTAAGATAAGTGTGGGTAGTTAAAGCATCATAGGGGCAGATCGACAAATATGAAAGATGATGAATCATTTGGATTGGGTGCTGCAAAAAAAAAAACCCTTCACAGAAGTTAAAAAATAGGGGTAATTGTTGGAAGTAAGGGATATTTAGAGAATTTGGGATAGGATTAAAAAGAAGGGTTATTTTTAAGTATTAAGAGAAGTAGGGGTAGTTTAAGCATAGTAGGGGTAGACCGACAAATATGAATGACGATGAATCTTTTAGATTGGGTGCTGCAAAAACCAACCCTTCAAAAAAGTTAAAAAATAGTGGTAATTGTTGGAAATAAAGGCTATTTAGAGAATTAGAGGTAGGATTAAAAAGAAGCACTATTTTGAAATACTAAGAGAAGTAGGGGTAGTTTAAGCATAGTAGGGTAGATCGACAAGTATGAAAGACGATGATTCGTTTGGATTGGGTGCTGCAAAAACCAACCCTTAATAGAAGTTAAAAAATAGGGATAATTGTTGGAAGTATGGCCTACTTAGAGAATTATGGGTAGGGTTAGAAGAAGGACTATTTTAAAGTATTAAGACAAGTGTGGGTGATTTAAGCATCGTAGGGGTAGATCGACAAATATGAAAGATAACGAATCATTTGGATTGGGTGCTGTAAAAACCAACACTTCGTAGAAGTTAAAAAATAGGGGCAATTGTTGGAAGTAAGGGCTATTTAGAGAATTCTGGATAGGACTAAAAAGAAGCGTTGTTTTGAAGTATTTAGAGAAGCAGGAGTAGTTTAAGCATAGTAAGGGTAGATCGACAAGTATGAAAGATGACGAATCATTTGGATTGGGTGCTGCAAAAACCAATCCTTCACAGTTGTTAAAAAGTAGGGGTAATTGTTTGAAAGAATGGCTATTTAGAGAATTACGGGTAGGATTAAAATAAGGGTTGTTTTGAAGTATTAGGATAAGTAGGGGTAGATCGACAAATATAAAAGATGACGATTCATTTGGATTGGGTGCTCGAAAAACCAACCCTGCACAGAAATTAAAAAATAGGGGTAGATGTTGGAGGTAAGGGCTATTTAGTGAATTAGTGGTAGGATCAAAAAGTAGGGCTCATTTAGGGTTCATTTAAAAAGAAGGGCTATTTCGAAGTATTAAGAGAAGTAGCGGTAGTTTATGCATAGTAGGGGTAGATCGACAAATATGGAAGATGATGAATCGTTTGGATTGGTTGCTGCAAAAACCAATCCTTCACAGTAGTTAAAAAAGCAGGTGTATTTATTGGAAAAAAGGGCTATTTAAAGAATTAGGGGTAGGATTAAAAATAAGGTTTTTTTTTGAAGTATTAGGAGAAGTAGTGGTAGTCTAAGCATAGTAGGGGTAGATCGACAAATATGAAAGACGATGAATCATTTTTATTGGGTGTTCCAAAACCAACCCTTCAAAGAAATTAAAAAATAGGGGTAATTGTTGTAAGTAAGGGCTATTTAGGGGATTAGTGGTAGGTTTAAAATGAAGGGTTGTTTTGAAGTATAAAGAGAAGTAGGGGTAGTTTAAGCATAATAGGGGTAGATCGATGTATACGAAAGATGATAAATTGTTTGGATTAGTTGCTGCAAAAACCATTCCTTCACAATAGTAAAGAAATAGACATAATTGTTGGAAGGAAGGGCTATCTAGAAAATTAGGGGTAGGATTAAAAAGATGGGATGGTTTAAGCATAGTAGGGGTAGATCGACAAATATAAATATTGATGAATCATTTGGATTGGGTGCTGCAAAAACCAACCCTTCACACTAGTTAAAAAATAAAGATAATTGTTGTAAGTAAGGGCTATTTTCAGAATTAGGGGTCGGATTTAAAAGAAGGATTTCTTTGAAGTATTGAGATAAGTAGGGGTAGTTCAAGCATAGTCGGGGTAGATCGACAAATATGAAAGATGGTGAATCATTTGGTTTGGGTGCTGCAAAAACCAACCCTTCACAGTTGTTAAAAAATTAGCGTAATTTTTGGAACTAAGGACTATTTAGAGAATTTGGGATAGGATTTAAAAGAAGAGTTGTTTTGAAGTATTGAGGGAAGTTGGGGTAGTTTAAGCATAGTAGGGGTAGATTGACAAATACGAAAAATGATGAATCGTTTAGATTGGATGATGCAAAAACCAACCCCGCACAGAAGTTAAAAAATAGGGGTAATTATTGGAAGTAAGGTCTATTTAGAGATCTCTAGTTAGGGTTAAAAAGAAGGACTGTCTTGAAGTATTAAGTGAAGTAGGGGTAGTTTAAGCATAGTAGGGGTAGATCGACAAATATGAAAAGTGGTGAATCATTTGGATTGGGAGCTGCAAACACCAACCCTTCACAGAATTTAAAAAATAGGGGTAATTTTTGGAAGTAAGGCCTATTCAGAGAATTAGGGGTAGGACTTAATAGAAGGACTTTTTAGAAGTATTAAGATAAGTATGGGTAGTTTTAGCAGAGTAGGGGTAGATCGACAAACATGAAAGATGATGAATCATTTGGATTGGGTGCTGCAAAAACCAATCCTTCACAGAAGTTAACAAATAGGGATAATTGTTGGATGTATCGCCTATTTAGAGAATTAGGGGTAGGATTTAAAAGAAGGACTATTTTGAAGTATTAAGATAAGCGTGGGTAGTTTAAGCATCAAAGGGGCAGATCGACAAATATGAAAGATGATGAATCATTTGGATTGGGTGCTACAAAAACAAAACCTTCACAGAAGTTAAAAAATAGGGGTAATTGTTGGAAGTAAGGGATATTTAGAGATTTAGGGATAGGATTAAAAAGAAGGGCTATTTTGAAGTATTAAGAGAAGTAGGGGTAGTTTAAGCATAGTAGGGGTAGACCGACAAATATGAATGATGATGAATCTTTTAGATTGGGTGCTGCAAAAACCAACCCTTCACAAAAGTTAAAAAATAGGGGTAATTGTTGGAAATAAAGGCTATTTAGAGAATTAGAGGTAGGATTAAAAAGAAGGACTGTTTTGAAATATTAAGAGAAGTAGGGGTAGTTTAAGCATAGTAGGGGTAGATCGACAAGTATGAAAGATGATGATTCGTTTGGATTGGGTGCTGCAAAAACCAACCCTTAACAGAAGTTAAAAAATAGGGATAATTGTTGGAAGTATGGCCTATTTAGAGAATTAGGGGTTGGATTTAAAAGAAGAGCTATTTTGAAGTATTAAGATAAGTGTGGGTGATTTAAGCATCGTAGGGGTAGATCGAAAAATATGAAAGATGATGAATCATTTGGATTGGGTACTGTAAAAACCAACCCTTCACAGAAGTTAAAAAATAGGGGTAATTGTTGGAAGTAAGGGCTATTTAGAGAATTCTGGTTAGGACTAAAAAGAAGCGTTGTTTTGAAGTATTTAGAGAAGCAGGAGTCGTTTAAGCATAGTAAAGGTAGATCGACAAGTATGAAAGATGACGAATCGTTTGGATTGGGTGCTGCAAAAACCAATCCTTCACAGTTGTTAAAAAGTAGGGGTAATTATGGCTATTTAGAGAAATACGGGTAGGATTAAAATAAGGGTTGTTTTGAAGTTTTAGGATAAGTAGGGTTAGATCGACAAATATGAAAGATGATGACTCATTTGGATTGGGTGCTCCAAAAACCAACCCTGCACATAAATTAAAAAATAGGGGTAGATGTTGGAGGTAAGGGCTATTTAGAGAATTAGTGGTAGGATCCAATAGTAGGGTTGTTTTGAAGTATGAAGAGAAGTAGGGGTAGTTTAAGCATGCGAGGGGTAGATTGACGAATACGAAAGATGATGATTTGTTTGGATTTGGTGCTGCAAAATCCAATCCTTCACAATATTAAAAAAATAGGGGTGATTGTTGGAAGGAAGGGCTATTTAGAGAACTAGGGATAGGATTAAAAAAGAAGTGATGTTTTGAAGTATTAAGGGAAGTTGGGGTAGTTTAAGCGTAGTAGAGTAGATCGACAAATACGAAAGATGATGAATCATTTGGATTGAGTGATGTAAAAACCAACCCTTCACAGTAGTTAAAAACTAAGGGTAATTGTTGGAAGTAACGGCTTTTTAGGGAATTAAGGGTAGGATTTAAAAGAAGGACTGTTTTGAAGTATTAAGATAAGTAGGGGCAGTTTAAGCATAGTAGGGGTAGATCGACAAATATGAAAGATGATGAATCATTTGGATTGGGTGCTGCAAAAACCAACCCTTTACATAATTTAAAAAATAAGTGTAATTGTTGGAACTAAGGGCTATTTAGAGAATTTTGGATAGGATTAAAAATAAGGGCTATTTTGAAGTACTAAGAGAAGTAGGGGTAGTTTAAGCATAGTAGGGGTAGACCGACAAATATGAAAGATGATGAATCGTTTAGATTGGGTGATGCAAAAACCAACCCTTCACAAAAATTAAAAAATAGGGGTAATTGTTGGAAATAAGGGCTATTTAGAGAGTTAGAGGTAGGATTAAAAACAAGGACTGTTTTGAAGTATTAAAGGATGTAGTGGTAGTATCAGCATAGTAGGGGTAGATCGAAAAATATGAAAGATGATGAATCGTTTAGATTGGGTGATTCAAAACCAACCCATCACAGAGGTTAAAAAATAGGGGTAATTGTTGGAAGAAAAGGCTATTTAGAGAATTAGAATTAGGATTAAAAAGAAGGACTGTTTTGAATTATTAAGTGAAGTCGGGGTAGTTTAAGCATTGTAGGGGTAAATCGACAAATATGAAAGACGATGAATCATTTGGATTGGGTGCTCCAAAAACCAACACTTCACATAAATTAAAAAATAGGGGTTATTGTTGGAAGTAAGGGCTATTTAGGGGATTAGTGGTAGGTTCAAAATGAAGGGTTTTTTTGAAGTATAAAGGGAAGTAGGGCTAGTTTAAGCATGGTAGGGGTAGATCGATGAATACAAAAGATGATGAATTGTTTAGATTATATGCTGCAAAAACCAATCCTTCACAATAGTAAAGAAATAGGCATAATTGTTGAAAGGAAGGGCTATTTAGAGAATTTGGAGTAGGATTAAAAAGAAGGGTCGTTTTGAAGTATTAAGAGAAGTTGGTGTGGTTTAAGCCTAGCAGGGGTAGATCGACAAATATAAAAGGTGATGAATCATTTGGATCGGATGCTGCAAAAACCAAGCCTTCACACTAGTTAAAAAATAAAGGTAATTATTGGAAGTAAGGGCTATTTAGAGAATAGGGGTAGGATTTAAAAGAATAATTGTTTTGAAGTATTAAGATAAGCAAGGGTAGTTTGGGCATAGTAGGGTTAGATCAACAAATATGAAATACGATGAATCATTTGCATTGGGTGCTGCAAAAACCAACCCTTCACAGAAATTAAAAATAGGGGTAGTTATTAGAAGTAATGGCTATTTAGAGAATTAGGGGGTGGATTTAAAAGAAGGATTGTTCTGAAGTAATAAGAAATGTAGGGGTACTTTAAGCATAGTAGGGGTAGATCGACAAATATGAAAGATGTTGAATCATTTGGATTGGGTGATGCAAAAACCAACCCTTCATAGTTGTTAAAAAATAAAGGTAATTTTTGGAACCAAGGGCAATTTAGAGAATTAGGGATAGGATTTAAAAGAAGGGCTGGTTTGAAGTTTAAGGGAAGTTTGGGTGTTTAAGCATAGTAACGGTAGATCGACAAATACGAAAGGTGATGAATCGTTTAGATTGGGTGATGCAAAAACCAACCCCTTACAGAAGTTGAAAAATAGGGGTAATTGTTGGAAGTAAGGGCTATATAGAGAATGACAGGTAGGATTAAAAAGAAGGATTGCTTTGAAGTATTAAGAGAAGTAGAGGTGGTTTAAGCATAGTAGGGGTAGGTCGACAAATATGAAAGATGATGAATCGTTTAGATTCAGTGATGCAAAATCCAACCCTTCACAGAAGTTAAAAAATAGGGGTAATTGTTGGAAGAAAGGGCTATTTAGAGAATTAGAATTAGGATTAAAAAGAAGGAAGATGATGAATCATTTGGATTAGGTGCTGCAAAAATCAACCCTTCACAGAAGTTAAAAAATAGGGTTAATTGTTGAAATTAAGGCATATTTTGAGAATTAGGTTTAGGATTAAAAACAAGGGTTGTTTTGAAGTATTAAGGGAAGTTGTGTTAGTTTAAGCATAGTAGGGGTAGATCGGCAAATATTAAAAATGATGAATCATTTGGATTGAGTGCTATAAGTAACAACCCGTCACAGAAGTAAAAAACTAGGGGCAATTGTTGGAAGTAAGGGCTATTTAGGGAATTAGGGATAGGATTCAAAAGAAGCGTTGTTTTGAAGTATTAAGAGAAGTAGGGGTAGTTTAAGCATAGTATGGGTTGATCGACAAATATGAAAGATGATGAATCGTTTGGATTGGGTACTGCAAAAACCGATCCTTCACAGTAGTTAAAAAGTAAAGGTAATTGTTGGAATGAAGGGGTATTTAGATAATTAGGGGTAGGATTAAAAATAAGGGTTGTTTTGAAGTATTAAGAGAAGTAGTGGTAGTTTAAGCATAGTAGGAGTAGATTGACAAATATGAAAGATGAGGAATCATTTTGATTTTTTTCTCCAAAAACCAACCCTTCAAAGAAATTAAAAAATAGGGGTAGTTGTTCGTAGTAAGGGCTATTTAGAGAATTAGTGGTAGGTTCAAAAATAAGCTTTGTTTTGAAGTATAAAGAGAGGTAGTGGTAGTTTAAGCATAGTAGGGGTAGATTGACGAATATGAAAGATGATGATTTGTTTGGATTGGGTGCAGCAAAAACCAATCCTTCACAATAGTAAAGAAATAGTCATAATTGTTGGAAGGAAGGGCTATCAAGAGAATTAGGGGTAGGATTTAAAAGATGGGGTGGTTTAAGCATAGTAGGGGTAGATCGACAAATATAAAAGCTGTTGAATCATTTGGATTGGGTGCTGCAAAAACCAACCCTTCACACTAGTTAAAAAATAAAGATAATTGTTGGAAGTAAGGGCTATTTTCAGAATTAGGGGTAGGATTTAAAAGAAGGATTGCTTTGAAGTATTGAGATAAGTAGGGGTAGTTTAAGCATAGTAGGGGTAGATCGATAAATATGAAAGATGGTGAATCATTTGGATTGGGTGCTGCAAAAACCAACCCTTCAAAATCGTTAAAAAATTAGGGTAATTTTTGGAACTAATGGCTATTTAGAGAATTAGGGATAGGATTTAAAAGAAGCGCTGTTTTGAAGTGTTAAGGGAAGTTGGGGTAGTTTAACCATAGTAGGGGTATATTGACAAATACGAAAGATGATGAATCGTTTAGATTGGGTGATGCAAAAACCAACCCCTCACAGAAGTTAAAAAATAGGGGTAATAATTGAAAGTAAGGTCTATTTAGAGAATTACAGATAGGACTAAAAAGAATGACTTTTTTGAAGTATTAAGTGAAGTAGGGGTAGTTTAAGCATAGTAGGGGTAGATCGACAATTATGAAAGATGATGAATCATTTGGATTGGGTGCTGCAAACACCAACCCTTCACAGAAGTTAAAAAATAGGGGTAATTGTTGGAAGTAAGGCCTATTAAGAGAATTAGGGGTAGGACTTAAAAGAAGGAATTTTCAGAAGTATTAAGATAAGTATGGGTAGTTTTAACAGAGTAGGGGTAGATTGACAAACATGAAAGATGATGAATCATTTGGATTGGGTGCTGCAAAAACCAACCCTTCAAAGAAGTTAAAAATCAGGGATAATTGTTAGTTGTATGGCCTATTTAGAGAATTAAGGGTAGGATTTAAAAGGGGGACTATTTTGAAGTATTAAGATAAGTGTGGGTAGTTAAAGCATCATAGGGGCAGATCGACAAATATGAAAGATGATGAATCATTTGGATTGGGTGCTGCAAAAAAAAAAAAAACCCTTCACAGAAGTTAAAAAATAGGGGTAATTGTTGGAAGTAAGGGATATTTAGAGAATTTGGGATAGGATTAAAAAGAAGGGCTATTTTTAAGTATTAAGAGAAGTAGGGGCAGTTTAAGCATAGTAGGGGTAGACCGACAAATATGAATGATGATGAATCTTTTAGATTGGGTGCTGCAAAAACCAACCCTTCACAAAAGTTAAAAAATAGTGGTAATTGTTGGAAATAAAGGCTATTTAGAGAATTAGAGGTAGGATTAAAAAGAAGCACTATTTTGAAATACTAAGAGAAGTAGGGGAAGTTTAAGCATAGTAGGGGTAGATCGACAAGTATGAAAGACGATGATTCGTTTGGATTGGGTGCTGCAAAAACCAACCCTTAATAGAAGTTAAAAAATAGGGATAATTGTTGGAAGTATGGCCTATTTAGAGAATTATGGGTAGGGTTAAAAGAAGGACTATTTTAAAGTATTAAGACAAGTGTGGGGGATTTAAGCATCGTAGGGGTAGATCGACAAATATGAAAGATAACGAATCATTTGGATTGGGTGCTGTAAAAACCAACACTTCGTAGAAGTTAAAAAATAGGGGCAATTGTTGGAAGTAAGGGCTATTTAGAGAATTCTGGATAGGACTAAAAAGAAGCGTTGTTTTGAAGTATTTAGAGAAGCAGGAGTAGTTTAAGCATAGTAAGGGTAGATCGACAAGTATGAAAGATGACGAATCATTTGGATTGGGTGCTGCAAAAACCAATCCTTCACAGTTGTTAAAAAGTAGGGGTAATTGTTTGAAAGAATGGCTATTTAGAGAATTACGGGTAGGATTAAAATAAGGGTTGTTTTGAAGTATTAGGATAAGTAGTGGTAGATCGACAAATATAAAAGATGACGATTCATTTGGATTGGGTGCTCGAAAAACCAACCCTGCACAGAAATTAAAAAATAGGGGTAGATGTTGGAGGTAAGGGCTATTTAGTGAATTAGTGGTAGGATCAAAAAGTAGGGTTCATTTAGGGTTCATTTAAAAAGAAGGGCTATTTCGAAGTATTAAGAGAAGTAGGGGTAGTTTATGCATAGTAGGGGTAGATCGACAAATATGAAAGATGATGAATCGTTTGGATTGGTTGCTGCAAAAACCAATCCTTCACAGTAGTTAAAAAAGCAGGTGTATTTATTGGAAAAAGGGCTATTTAAAGAATTAGGGGTAGGATTAAAAATAAGGTTTTTTTTGAAGTATTATGAGAAGTAGTGGTAGTTTAAGCATTGTAGGGGTAGATCGACAAATATGAAAGACGATGAATCATTTTTATTGGGTGTTCCACAACCAACCCTTCAAAGAAATTAAAAAATAGGGGTAATTGTTGTAAGTAAGGGCTATTTAGGGGATTAGTGGTAGGTTTAAAATGAAGGGTTGTTTTGAAGTATAAAGAGAAGTAGGGGTAGTTTAAGCATAGTAGGGGTAGATCGATGTATACGAAAGATGATAAATTGTTTGGATTAGTTGCTGCAAAAACCATTCCTTCACAATAGTAAAGAAATAGACATAATTGTTGGAAGGAAGGGCTATCTAGAAAATTAGGGGTAGGATTAAAAAGATGGGATGGTTTAAGCATAGTAGGGGTAGATCGACAAATAAAAATATTGATGAATCATTTGGATTGGGTGCTGCAAAAACCAACCCTTCACACGAGTTAAAAAATAAAGATAATTGTTGGAAGTAAGGGCTATTTTCAGAATTAGGGGTCGGATTTAAAAGAAGGATTTCTTTGAAGTATTGAGATAAGTAGGGGTAGTTCAAGCATAGTCGGGGTAGATCGATAAATATGAAAGATGGTGAATCATTTGGTTTGGGTGCTGCAAAAACCAACCCTTCACAGTTGTTAAAAAATTAGCGTAATTTTTGGAACTAAGGACTATTTAGAGAATTTGGGATAGGATTTAAAAGAAGCGCTGTTTTGAAGTATTGAGGGAAGTTGGGGTAGTTTAAGCATAGTAGGGGTAGATTGACAAATACGAAAAATGATGAATCGTTTAGATTGGATGATGCAAAAACCAACCCCGCACAGAAGTTAAAAAATAGGGGTAATTATTGGAAGTAAGGTCTATTTAGAGAACTATAGGTAGGGTTAAAAAGAAGGACTGTCTTGAAGTATTAAGTGAAGTAGGGGTAGTTTTAGAATAGTAGGGGTAGATCGACAAATATGAAAGATGGTGAATCATTTGGATTGGGAGCTGCAAACACCAACCCTTCACAGAATTTTAAAAATAGGGGTAATTTTTGGAAGTAAGGCCTATTCAGAGAATTAGGGGTAGGACTTAATAGAAGGACTTTTTAGAAGTATTAAGATAAGTATGGGTAGTTTTAGTAGAGTAGGGGTAGATCGACAAACATGAAAGATGATGAATCATTTGGATTGGGTGCTGCAAAAACCAATCCTTCACAGAAGTTAACAAATAGGGATAATTGTTGGATGTATCGCCTATTTAGAGAATTAGGGGTAGGATTTAAAAGAAGGACTATTTTGAAGTATTAAGATAAGTGTGGGTAGTTTAAGCATCATAGGGGCAGATCGACAAATATGAAAGATGATGAATCATTTGGATTGGGTGCTACAAAAACAAAACCTTCACAGAAGTTAAAAAATAGGGGTAATTGTTGGAAGTAAGGTCTATTTAGAGATTTAGGGATAGGATTAAAAAGAAGGGCTATTTTGAAGTATTAAGAGAAGTAGGGGTAGTTTAAGCATAGTAGGGGTAGACCGACAAATATGAATGATGATGAATCTTTTAGATTGGGTGCTGCAAAAACCAACCCTTCACAAAAGTTAAAAAATAGGGGTAATTGTTGGAAATAAAGGCTATTTAGAGAATTAGAGGTAGGATTAAAAAGAAGGACTGTTTTGAAATATTAAGAGAAGTAGGGGTAGTTTAAGCATAGTAGGGGTAGATCGACAAGTATGAAAGATGATGATTCGTTTGGATTGGGTGCTGCAAAAACCAACCCTTAACAGAAGTTAAAAAATAGGGATAATTGTTGGAAGTATGGCCTATTTAGAGAATTAGGGGTTGGATTTAAAATAAGAACTATTTTGAAGTATTAAGACAAGTGTGGGTGATTTAAGCATCGTAGGGGTAGATCGACAAATATGAAAGATGATGAATCATTTGGATTGGGTACTGTAAAAACCAACCCTTCACAGAAGTTAAAAAATAGGGGAAACTATTAGAAGTAAGGGCTATTTAGAGAATTCTGGATAGGACTAAAAAGAAGCGTTGTTTTGAAGTATTTAGAGAAGCAGGAGTAGTTTAAGCATAGTAAGGGTAGATCGACAAGTATGAAAGATGACGAATCATTTGGATTGGGTGCTGCAAAAACCAATCCTTCACAGTTGTTAAAAAGTAGGGATAATTGTGGCTATTTAGAGAAATACGGGTAGGATTAAAATAAGGGTTGTTTTGAAGTATTAGGATAAGTAGGGTTAGATCGACAAATATGAGAGATGATGATTCATTTGGATTGGGTGCTCCAAAAACCAACCCTGCATAGAAATTAAAAAATAGGGGTAGATGTTGGAGGTAAGGGCTATTTAGAGAATTAGTGGTAGGATCCCAAAGTAGGGTTGTTTTGAAGTATGAAGAGAAGTAGGGGTAGTTTAAGCATGCGAGGGGTAGATTGACGAATACGAAAGATGATGATTTGTTTGGATTTGGTGCGGCAAAATCCAATCCTTCACAATAGTAAAAAAATAGGGGTGATTGTTGGAAGGTAGGGCTATTTAGAGAACTAGGGTTAGGATTAAAAAAGAAGTGCTGTTTTGAAGTATTAAGGGAAGTTGGGGTAGTTTAAGCATAGTAGAGTAGATCGACAAATACGAAAGATGATGAATCATTTGGATTGAGTGCTGTAAAAACCAACCCTTCACAGTAGTTAAAAACTAAGGGTAATTGTTGGAAGTAATGGCTTTTTAGGGAATTAAGGGTAGGATTTAAAAGAAGGACTGTTTTGAAGTATTAAGATAAGTAGGGGCAGTTTAAGCATAGTAGGGGTAGATCGACAAATATGAAAGATGATGAATCATTTGGATTGCGTGCTGCAAAAACCAACCCTTTACATAAGTTAAAAAATAAGTGTAATTGTTGGAACTAAGGGCTATTTAGAGAATTTTGGATAGGATTAAAAATAAGGGCTATTTTGAAGTACTAAGAGAAGTAGGGGTAGCTTAAGCATAGTAGGGGTAGACCGACAAATATGAAAGATGATGAATCGTTTAGATTGGGTGATGCAAAAACCAACCCTTCACAAAAATTAAAAAATAGGGGTAATTGTTGGAAATAAGGGCTATTTAGAGAGTTAGAGGTAGGATTAAAAACAAGGACTGTTTTGAAGTATTAAAGGATGTAGTGGTAGTATCAGCATAGTAGGGGTAGATCGAAAAATATGAAAGATGATGAATCGTTTAGATTGGGTGATTCAAAACCAACCCTTCACAGAGGTTAAAAAATAGGGGTAATTGTTGGAAGAAAAGGCTATTTAGAGAATTAGAATTAGGATTAAAAAGAAGGACTGTTTTGAATTATTAAGAGAAGTCGGGGTAGTTTAAGCATTGTAGGGGTAAATCGATAAATATGAAAGACGATGAATCATTTGGATTGGGTGCTCCAAAAACCAACACTTCACATAAATTAAAAAATAGGGGTTATTGTTGGAAGTAAGGGAAATTTAGGGGATTAGTGGTAGGTTCAAAATGAAGGGTTTTTGTGAAGTATAAAGGGAAGTAGGGGTAGTTTAAGCATGGTAGGGGTAGATCGATGAATACAAAAGATGATGAATTGTTTAGATTATATGATGCAAAAACCAATCCTTCACAATAGTAAAGAAATAGGCATAATTGTTGAAAGGAAGGGCTATTTAGAGAATTAGGAGTAGGATTAAAAATAAGGGTCGTTTTGAAGTATTAAGAGAAGTTGGTGTGGTTTAAGCCTAGCAGGGGTAGATCGACAAATATAAAAGATGATGAATCATTTGGATCGGATGCAGCAAAAACCAACCCTTCACACTAGTTAAAAATAAAGGTAATTATTGGAAGCAAGGGCTATTTAGAGAATAGGGGTAGGATTTAAAAGAATAATTGTTTTGAAGTATTAAGATAAGCAAGGGTAGTTTGGGCATAGTAGGGTTAGATCAACAAATATGAAATACGATGAATCATTTGGATTGGGTGCTGCAAAAACCAACCCTTCACAGAAATTAAAAATAGGGGTAGTTATTAGAAGTAAGGGCTATTTAGAGAATTAGGGTGTGGATTTAAAAGAAGGATTGTTCTGAAGTAATAAGAAATGTAGGGGTAGTTTAAGCATAGTAGGGGTAGATCGACAAATATGAAAGAAGTTGAATCATTTGGATTGGGTGATGCAAAAACCAACCCTTCATAGTTGTTAAAAAATAAGGGTAATTTTTGGAACCAAGGGCAATTTAGAGAATTAGGGATAGGATTTAAAAGAAGGGCTGGTTTGAAGTTTAAGGGAAGTTTGGGTGTTTAAGCATAGTAAGGGTAGATCGACAAATACGAAAGGTGACGAATCGTTTAGATTGGTTGATGCAAAAACCAACCCCTTACAGAAGTTGAAAAATAGGGGTAATTGTTGGAAGTAAGGGCTATATAGAGAATTACAGCTAGGATTAAAAAGATGGATTGATTTGAAGTATTAAGAGAAGTAGAGGTAGTTTAAGCATAGTAGGGGTAGGTCGACAAATATGAAAGATGATGAATCGTTTAGATTGGGTGATGCAAAATCCAACCCTTCACAGAAGTTAAAAAATAGGGGTAATTGTTGGAAGAAAGGGCTATTTAGAGAATTAGAATTAGGATTAAAAAGAAGGAAGATGATGAATCATTTGGATTGGGTGCTGCAAAAATCAACCCTTCACAGAAGTTAAAAAATAGGGTTAATTGTTGAAAGTAAGGCATATTTTGAGAATTAGGTTTAGGATTAAAAAGAAGGGTTGTTTTGAAGTATTAAGGGAAGTTGTGGTAGTTTAAGCATAGTAGGGGTAGATCGGCAAATATGAAAAATGATGAATCATTTGGATTGAGTGCTATAAAAAACAACCCTTCACAGAAGTAAAAAACTAGGGGCAATTGTTGGAAGTAAGGGCTATTTAGGGAATTAGGGATAGGATTTAAAAGAAGCGTTATTTTGAAGTATTAAGAGAAGTAGGGGTAGTTTAAGCATAGTATGGGTAGATCGACAAATATGAAAGATGATGAATCGTTTGGATTGGGTACTGCAAAAACCGATCCTTCACAGTAGTTAAAAAGTAAAGGTAATTGTTGGAATGAAGGGGTATTTAGATAATTAGGGGTAGGATTAAAAATAAGGGTTGTTTTGAAGTATTAAGAGAAGTAGTGGTAGTTTAAGCATAGTAGGAGTAGATTGACAAATATGAAAGATGAGGAATCATTTTGATTTTTTGCTCCAAAAACCAACCCTTCAAAGAAATTAAAAAATTGGGGTAGTTGTTCGTAGTAAGGGCTATTTAGAGAATTAGTGGTAGGATCAAAAATAAGCTTTGTTTTGAAGTATAAAGAGAGGTAGTGGTAGTTTAAGCATAGTAGGGGTAGATTGACGAATATGAAAGATGATGATTTGTTTGGATTGGGTGCTGCAAAAACCAATCCTTCACAATAGTAAAGAAATAGACATAATTGTTGGAAGGACGGGCTATCTAGAGAATTAGGGGTAGGATTTAAAAGATTGGGTGGTTTAAGTATAGTAGGGGTAGATCGACAAATATAAAAGCTGATGAATCATTTGGATTGGGTGCTGCAAAAACCAACCCTTCACACTAGTTAAAAAATAAAGATAATTGTTGGAAGTAAGGGCTATTTTCAGAATTAGGGGTAGGATTTAAAAGAAGGATTGCTTTGAAGTATTGAGATAAGTAGGGGTAGTTTAAGCATAGTAGGGGTAGATCGATAAATATGAAAGATGGTGAATCATTTGGATTGGGTGCTGCAAAAACCAACCCTTCACAGTAGTTTAAAAATTAGGGTAATTTTTGGAACTAATGGCTATTTAGAGAATTAGGGATAGGATTTAAAAGAAGCGCTGTTTTGAAGTATTAAGGGAAGTTGGGGTAGTTTAACCATATTAGGGGTAGATTGACAAATACGAAAGATGATGAATCGTTTAGATTGGGTGATGCAAAAACCAACCCCTCACAGAAGTTAAAAAATTGGGGTAATAATTGAAAGTAAGGTCTATTTAGAGAATTACAGATAGGATTAAAAAGAAGGACTTTTTTGAAGTATTAAGTGAAGTAGGGGTAGTTATTTGAAGTATTAAGTGAAGTAGGTAATTATTGGAAGTAAGGCCTATTAAGAGAATTAGGGGTAAGACTTAAAAGAAGGACTTTTCAGAAGTATTAAGATAAGTATGGGTAGTTTTAGCAGAGTAGGGGTAGATTGACAAACATGAAAGATGATGAATCATTTGGATTGGGTGCTGCAAAAACCAACCATTCACAGAAGTTAATAAATAGGGATAATTGTTGGATGTATGGCCTATTTAGAGAATTAGGGGTAGGATTTAAAAGGAGGACTATTTTGATGTATTAAGATAAGTATGGGTAGTTAAAGCATCATAGGGGCAGATCGACAAATATGAAAGATGATGAATCATTTGGATTGGGTGCTGCAAAAAAAAAACCTTCACAGAAGTTAAAAAATAGGGGTAATTGTTGGAAGTAAGGGATATTTAGAGAATTTCGGATAGGATTAAAAAGAAGGGCTATTTTTAAGTATTAAGAGAAGTAGGGGTAGTCTAAGCATAGTAGGGGTAGACCGACAAATATGAATGATGATGAATCTTTTAGATTGGGTGCTGCAAAAACCAACCCTTCACAAAAGTTAAAAAATAGTGGTAATTGTTGGAAATAAAGGCTATTTAGAGAATTAGAGGTAGGATGAAAAAGAAGCACTATTTTGAAATACTAAGAGAAGTAGGGGTAGTTTAAGCATAGTAGGGGTAGATCGACAAGTATGAAAGACGATGATTCGTTTGGATTGGTTGCTGCAAAAACCAACCCTTAATCGAAGTTAAAAAATAGGGATAATTGTTGGAAGTATGGCCTATTTAGAGAATTATGGGTAGGGTTAAAAGAAGGACTATTTTAAAGTATAAAGACAAGTGTGGGTGATTTAAGTATCGTAGGGGTAGATCGACAAATATGAAAGATAATGAATCATTTGGATTGGGTGCTGTAAAAACCAACCCTTCGTAGAAGTTAAAAAATAGGGGCAATTGTTGGAAGTAAGGGCTATTTAGAGAATTCTGGATAGGACTAAAAAGAAGCGTTGTTTTGAAGTATTTAGAGAAGCAGGAGTAGTTTAAGCATAGTAAGGGTAGATCGACAAGTATGAAAGATGACAAATCATTTGGATTGGGTGCTGCAAAAACCAATCCTTCATAGTTGTTAAAAAGTAGGGGTAATTGTTTGAAAGAATGGCTATTTAGAGAATTACGCGTAGGATTAAAATAAGGGTTGTTTTGAAGTATTAGGATAAGTAGGGGTAGATCGACAAATATAAAAGATGATGATTCATTTGGATTGGGTGCTCCAAAAACCAACCCTGCACAGAAATTAAAAAATATGGGTAGATGTTGGAGGTAAGGGCTATTTAGTGAATTAGTGGTAGGATCAAAAAGTAGGGTTGTTTGAAGTATGAAGAGAAGTAGGGGTAGTTTAAGCATGGGAGGGGTAGATCGACGAATGCGAAAGAGGATGATTTGTTTGGATTTGGTGCTACGAAAACCAATCCTACACAATAGTAAAAAAATAGGGGTGATTGTTAGAAGGAAGGGCTATTAGAGAATTAGGGTTAGGATTAAAAAGAAGTGTTGTTTTGAAGTATTAAGGGAAGTTGGGGTAGTTTAAGCATAGTAGAGTAGATCAACATATACAAAAGATGATGAATCATTTGGATTGAGTGCTGTAAAAACCAACCCTTCACAGTAGTTAAAAACTAAGGGTAATTGTCGGAAGTAAGGGCTATTTAGAGAATTAGGGGTAGGATTTAAAAGAAGGATTGTTTTGAAGTATTAAGATAAGCAAGAGTAGTTTGAGCATGGTAGGGTTAGATCGACAAATATGAAATACGATGAGTCATTTGGATTGGGTGCTGCAAAAACCAACCCTTCACAAAAATTAAAAAATAGGGGTAATTTTTGGAAGTAATGGCTATTTAGGGGATTAGTGGTAGGTTCAAAATGAAGGGTTGTTTTGAAGTATAAAGAGAAGTAGGGGTAGTTTAAGCATAGTAGGGCTAGATCGATGAATACAAATGATGATAAATTGTTTGGATTAGGTGCTGCAAAAACCAATCCTTCACAATAGTAAAGAAATAGACATAATTGTAGGAAGGAAGGGCTATCTAGAGAACTAGGGGTAGGATTAAAAAGATGGGGTGGTTTAAGCATAGTAGGGGTAGATCGACAAATATAAAAGTTGATGAATCATTTGGATTGGGTGCTGCAAAAACCAACCCTTCACACTAGTTAAAAAATAAAGATAATTATTGGAAGTAAGGGCTATTTTCAGAATAGGGGTAGGATTTAAAAGAAGGATTGCTTTGAAGTATTGAGATAAGTAAGGTTGTTTAAGCATAGTAGGGGTAGATCGACAAATATGAAAGATGGTGAATCATTTGGATTGGCTGCTGCAAAAACCAACCCTTCGCAGTTGTTAAACAATTAGGGTAATTTTTGGAACTAAGGGATATTTAGAGAATTAGGGATAAGATTTAAAAGAAGCGCTGCTTTGAAGTATTAAGGGAAGTTGGGGTAGTTTAAGCATAGTAGGGGTAGATTGACAAATACGAAAGATGATGAATCGTTTAGATTGGGTGATGCAAAAACCAACCCCTCATAGAAGTTAAAAAATAGGGATAATTATTGGAAGTAAGGTCTATTTAGAGAATTACGGGTAGGATTAAAAAGGAGGAATATTTTGAAGTATTAAGTGAAGTAGGGGTAGTTTAAGCATAGTAGGGGTAGATCGATAAATATTAAAGATGATGAATCATTTGGATTGGGTGCTGCAGAAACCAACCCTTCGCAGAAGTTAAAAAATAAGTGTAATTTTTGGAACTAAGGGCTATTTAGAGAATTAGGGATAGGATTTAAAAGAAGGGCTATTTTGAAGTATTAAGAGAAGTAGGGGTAGTTTAAGCATAGTAGGGATAGATCGACAGAAACGAAAGATGATGAATCGTTTAGATTGGGTGATGCAAAAACCAACCCCTTACATAAGTCGAAAAATAGGGGTAATTGTTGGAAGTAAGGGCTATTTAGAGAATTACAGGTAGGATTAAAAAGAACGACTAATTTGAAGTTTTAAGAGAGGTAGAGGTAGTTTAAGCATAGTAGGGGTAGATCGACAAATATGAAAGATGATGAATCGTTTAGATTGGGTGTTGCAAAATCCAACGCTTCACAGAAGCAAAAAAATAGGGGGAATTGTTAGAAGAAAGGGCTATTAAGAGAATTAGAATTAGGATTGTTTTGATGTATTAAGAGAAGTCGGGATAGTTTAAGCATAGTAGGGGTAGATCGAAAAATATGAAAGATGATGAATCATTTGGATTGGGTGCTGCAAAAATCAACCCTTCATAGAAGTTAAAAAATAGGGGTAATTGTTGAAAGTAAGGCCTATTTAGAGAATTAGGTTTAGGATTAAAAAGAAGGGTTGTTTTGAAGTATTAAGGGAAGTTGGGGTAGTTTAAGCATAGTAGGGATATATCGACAAATATGAAAAATGATGAATCATTTGGATTGGGTGCTACAAAAACCAACCCTTCACAGAAGTAAAAAAATAGGGGCAAATGTTGGAAGTAAGGGCTATTTAGGGAATTAGGTATAGGATTAAAAAGAAGCGCTGTTTTGAAGTATTAAGAGAAGTAGGGGTAGTTTAAGCATAGTAGGGGTAGATCGACAAATATGAAAGAAGATGAATCGTTTGGATTGGGTGTTGCAAAAATCGATCCTTCACAGTTGTTAAAAAGTAGAGGTAATTGTTGGAATGAAGGGGTATATAAAGAATTAGTGGTAGGATTAAAAATAAGGGTTGTTTTGAAGTATTAAGAGAAGTAGTGGTAGTTTAAGCATAGTAGGAGTAGATCGACAAATATGAAAGATGAGGATTCATTTGGATTTTTTGCTCCAAAAACCAACCCTTCAGAGAAATTAAAAAATAGGAGTAGTTGTTCGAAGTAAGGGCTATTCAGAGAATTAGTGGTAGGATCAATAATAAGCGTTGTTTTGAAGTATAAAGAGAAATTGTGGTAGTTTAAGGATAGTAGGGGTAGATTGACGAATATGAAAGATGATGATTTGTTTGGATTGGGTGCTGCAAAAACCAATCCATCACAATAGCAAAAAAAAGAGGTAATTGTAGGAAGGAAGGGCTATTTAGAGAATTAGAGTTGGATTAAAAAGAAGGGCTATTTTGAAGTATTAAGAGAAGTAGGGATAGTTTAAGCATAGTACGGTTAGTGTTGGCTCGCTTTTTGACCAAGCCATCCAGGATCATTCGTAAGAGGAAAGCAGGAAACCACAGTATCTAAGAACATGAAGGAATGGATCGCGCATCATCGTTTCGCTCGATATCGAATCGCGCACCATCGTCTCGCCCAAATATCGGATCGCGTCTCTACGGATCGCCCCATCTCATCAGCGAACGGCGTAGCTGGGCGATCCGATCCAAGCTTACATTGATACCCCGAGCGAACCGATCCGATCCCCTGGTGCATGGCGAACCCTCTGACTTGTTCAAGCGCGAGCTAGTCTTCAGCGATCCGAATCGCACGGATATGGCGACACGTGTCCCCAACCGTTATCCGGGCCAATTCTCCCCATCTGCACGATCCGATTTTCAAGCAAATCACGACACCTGTCCACAACGGCTAGTTTGACTGTTTCTTCAACGGTGGCGATGCGATCCGATGATCTCGGGATTCGTGCCACGTGTCCGCGATCCGCCTGACAAAATCAGCTATAAATAGCCCAGAGCTTGGCATTTTTCGGGATCCTTTTGGCAATATTGAGTACTGAATCCGCCATTGTTGTCAAGCCACTGAAATATTGAGAGAAATCATTGTTGTATTAGCTTTTAAAGCACAATCAATAAGATATAAAGTGGACGTAGGCTTGTTAACGCCGAACCACTATAAATTCTGAGTGTTATTTTCTTTTTCCTTGTTCTTCATTTAAAATTTTCTACAGTTCATAACAATTTGGGTGTTAGGTCCAAATTTCGATCTAACATTTTTGGTGCTTTCATTGAGAGACTCAGTCCTAAAGTTTCGATATTCGCTTCTTTGAGGATTCCAGCGAGTCGGATATCATGGCTGGAAAAAGATCTAAAGTTTCGCAGACCAATGAAACGATTGAGGAGAGTGTGCACGAACTGGGCAACGAAGGAACTCTGGATCGTGGAGCGCAGGGGGCGCTCCGATCCGACGAAGATACCTCGTTCCGAGTCGATGAGAACGAGACGATCCGTGCCACTGAAGGGGTTGTTACTCGATCCCGGGGCAACACCTCGCAGCCTCCGCGTACCACGACCACGAGTCGATCTCAGGGGGGCGCAACGAATCGCCCTCCACGAACCGCAGCTATCCGAACTGATGGTCAGAATACAACTCGACCTGAAAAAGAACCTATGTCCCACTCCTATCGTCCTGGAACCTCTGCTCGACCCTGTTCGAACACTTTGCGCATAAGAGAGAGTGATGATGACCACTATGATCCTGCCGCTCCTGTCACTGAGGGGGATCTCTCTCGCTTCGTCGAAATGTGGGATAGGTTGTTTGATGAGTTGGCTGCCCAAAGGCAGGAAAGTTCCATCCGACGGCAAAATTTGACGGCTATGGATAGAAGACTTGATGAGCTAGCAAGACAAAGAGCATTGCCGGTTCGTCCACTCACCCCAGTATATTCTTCTTCATCCGAAGAATCGCCAAGACCTCCGTGGCGACCGTATGAGAGAGCCGAGAACATAGAACAGCTTCGGTTCGGGACTCTGCCCTCACAGGAAGAAGAAGAACTAGCGGCAGGGCCCACGAACCGTAATATGAATGGTCAAGCAACGGCTCTCAGGACTCGAGATGTGAACAGTCCTGTGCATGACAGACCACCTCAGCCCCATCGCCGCACGCATACCCATGATAATAGGGGGCAGCGAAGCCCTGTCCAAGCCCCGGATTTTGTGACTGCTCCCCGAAGAGAGATCAGAGAACCTCGTCGGGCCAGAGGCACTGACCCTGAACCTCCTTTGACTAGTGAAAACGTTGCAGCCATGGTTCACCAGATTCTGGCCGACAGCCGTGGACAGCGGAACGAAGATTGGGGGATCAACCGCAGTCATACCCCTTTTACTGACGATATTTTGGATGCGACTTTTCCAAGGCGTTTCAACATGCCACAAATGAACCGATATGCAGGAAGATCTGATCCTGTTCAGCACCTAATGAGATACTCTTGGTCGATGACCGCTGCCGCCGCTTCTGACGTGGTTAAGTGTAAAGCGTTTCCCATATTCCTGGAAGACGTGGCTTTGCTATGGTTTACTCGCCTGCCGGCGAGATCGATTTCTAGCTTCAGGGAACTGAGCGAGAAGTTCGTAGAACAATTCCGTATCTACGCACAGAAGACGAAAAGCGTGATCGATTTATTCCTTGTCAAACAGCGACCAGGCGAGAGTCTAAAGATGTACCTGGATCGTTTCAATTTGGCCGCCACTGAGGTTAAAGATCCTCATGAGCCGACCATTGTCGCAGCACTAATTAATGGAGTGGATAAGGACACTGAATTCGGGAGGTACTTGGCCGGCAAACCACCCCACACCAGAGAGTTATTCTATGAGAAAGCCAATGCACATCTACGCCGGGAAGAGGTATACGCAAACCGAAAGGTTAAAACAACTGATAAGGAGGAAATTCAGAGCAATGTCGCCGTCAAACAGACTTGAGACAGCTCAGGGAAAGTTGAAGTTAACGTCGGAAATCAGAATCAGGGTGGTCGCCAGCCAGGTAACAACAACAATGGTAACGGCAACAACCGGAAGAGGGGCCGAGGGAACGACTCCCAGAGAAGGACTCGTCCCAGGGCCTTTGAAAGTTATACACCCATAAGTGATACCCTGGAAAATATCTTTATGGATGCGTACGAAGTCCTCCAAAATAAGAGGCCACCTCCTAGAGAATCGACAGAGAAAGAGCGTGAGACAGGAAAGTTTTGTCTCTTTCATCAAATTCACGGCCATTCGACGAATGAATGCCGTCACCTGAGGGACGTAGTCGAAAGGCTGCTTCGAGAAGGGAAGCTAGATGAATACAGAGTAACGCCTAGGGACAGGGGGCAAGCAGTGCAGGCCCCGAATCAGAATCAAAATCAACTTGCTACTAGGCCAACCGCTCAGCAAAAGGGAAAGAATATTGTTATTAATACCGTGATCGGTGGACTTTATCTTTCTGGACACAGTTCCAAAGCTTTAGATCAATACGTCAATGCAGCAAAACAACACCTCGAAGTGGGGGAATGTAGCAACCCCGAGGACAGTATCCCGGTGAAGCAGCAGAAGATGATGACTGATGACGTTGTTTTCCGAGAACGAGAAAGCATCGGAGTCCATGCTCCAACTGAAGATCCACTTGTAATTACGATACCCATTGGGCCAGCCACTGTTCATAAGGTTCTGGTGGACAACGGGAGTTCCGTTAATATTCTTTTCAAAAAGGCCTTTGACCAGATGAATCTTGAGATAAAAGACTTGAAGCCCTGCCAAGGATGGATCCGTGGATTCAACGGAGCATCCACCGCACCTATGGGTTATGTAGAATTGCCAGTTACACTTGGGGAAGGAGAACGCCAGAGAGTGAGAATCCTTCCCTTTGTGGTTTTGGATGTCGAATCGCCATACAATGCCTTCTTGGGCCGACCGGCCCTCGCAAAGTTCAGAGCCTGTATAGCCCCCTGGTGCTTGCTATTGAAATTCCCCATAGAAGCTGGCATTGGTATCGTCAGAGGGGATCAAGTTGCTGCGCGAGCGTGTTATGTTGCCGAACTAAAGTTGCTTCGCAACGGCGGGGATATCGAAACTAAAGGCACTCGTCCTCCTTTGGGGGCGGAAACCTTATAGCAACCAAAGAGGATAATTGTTGGAGAGTTGCCTAGAGTGATGCCCGAGGATATAGATCCCAGAGAGGATTAAGAACCCGGGGGCAGAACGGCGACTCCCAACGAGGTAACTGTGGATGTACCAATCGATGACAGTGACCCGGAGAAGGTCCTTAAGATTGGATCCCAGTTAAGTCCTAATCTTGCTGAAGAATTGACGAATTTCTCAAAGAACAACTTGGATGTATTTGCTTGGACCCATGCGGACATGTGCGGGATATCCCCATCAATCATGAGCCATTCTTAGAGCATTAGCCCCAAACATCCTCCAGTAAAGAAAAAAAGGCGAATGTTGGGCCCGGAGAGGTCCGCTGCCTTGAAAGAAGAGGTTGGAAAGCTAAAAAGTAACGGGTTTATCAGAGATTCAACCTACCCAGACTGGATTTCAAATCCAGTCCTGGTAAAGAAGGCCAACGGGAAGTTGCGAACGTGTATCGACTTCTCGGATTTGAACAAAGCTTGTCCAAAAGATAGTTTCCCATTACCTCGAATTGACCAGTTGGTAGACTCGACGGCAGGTCACGAGCTTCTCTCATTTATGGATGCTTATTCAGGATACAACCAAATTCCAATGCATATTCCAGATCAAGAGCATACTAGTTTTATCACTGATCTGGGATTATATTGTTACGTAGTAATGCCCTTTGGTTTGAAGAACGCAGGCGCTACGTACCAACGTTTGGTCAACAGAATGTTTTATAACCAAATCGGGAAAACAATGGAAGTATACGTCGACGATATGTTGGTTAAATCCAAGCAATCCTCTCAACACACTACTGACTTGGCAGAGATGTTCGGCATTCTTCGAAAGTATGCAATGAAACTCAATCCAACCAAATGTTCATTCGGTGTGGCTTCTGGAAAATTCTTGGGATTCATTGTCAGTTCACGCGGTATCGAGATTAATCCAGACCGGATCGTGGCAATCATAAACATTCAGGAACCTAAGCAAATTAGGGATGTGCAAAGCCTTGCCGGAAAAGTGGCCGCACTAAGCAGATTTATCTCCAGGGCTACGGATAAGTGCATCCCATTCTTCGAATTAATAAAGCGAGCAAAACGCCACTTTAAATGGACACCTGACTGTGTAGAAGCATTTCAGAATTTGCTCAGGTACTTGGAGAAACCTCCAATTCTATCTAAACCAATAGACCACGAGGACTTATTCGTGTATTTGGCAGTATCATCTCATGCGATCAGCTCAGCATTGGTAAGGGAAGAGGATAAGGTCCAAAGACCTGTGTATTATGTGAGCAAAAAATTGACAGCAGCAGAGCGTAACTATCCACGGATAGAAAAACTGGCGTATAGTTTACTGATTGCCTCCAGAAAACTTCGGCACTACTTTCAGGCACACCCTATTACCATATACACTGATCATCCACTCAAGCAAGTTTTACAGAGACCGGAGGCATCTGGAAGGTTACTCAAATGGAATATTGAGTTAAGTCAATTTGACTTGAACTTTCAGCCCAGACGGTCAATTCGGGGGCAAGTGATAGCCGACTTCATAGCAGAGTTCACTCTTCCTGAAGAAGATATAGCAAACGAAGAAGTGGAACCCTCAAAGTTACTTTTCGATCCTGATGCCTGGAAATTATATAATGATGGTGCTAGGAACGACAAAAGATCCGGCGCCAGAATAGTACTTGAAACCCCCGAGAAACGATTGATAACCTATGCCATCCGAATGGAGTTTCAAGCCACTAACAACGATTCCGAATTTGAAGCTCTGATAGCCGGATTAAAGATTGCAAAGGAACTAGAAGTCACAAAGCTGAACATCTTTTGCGACTCCAAGTTAGTTGTGAATCAAGTCACTGGAAGATTCCAAGCTAAAAGTGCAAGATTGATTCTATACTTAAAGAAAGTGAAAGAACTGCTGAATGAGTTTGATCACTACAACATATCTCATATTCCGCGGTCAGAAAATCAGCAGGCAGACAAGTTGGCAAAGATGGCTAGTTCCAACGATCCTGAAGTGATAGGGCTAGCCCCCGTTGAAGTACTTCGGTCCCCCAACATTGATCAGATGGAAATCGACCTAGTACTAGAGACGGAACTAGAAAGGGAGTCGTGGATGACCCCTATAAAGAATTTCCTAATGGATGGAGCGCTTCCGACCAAGAAAAGCGAGAGGCGTAAAGTGATTCGTAAAGCCGCCCGATACGTACTGCAAGGCGGAGTTCTTTATAGACAAGGGTTTTCAATGCCCCTCCTTCGGTGTATAGCCCACGATGACATCAAACGTGTGCTGCAAGAAGTCCACGAAGGCGAATGTGGCGACCACACTGGAGGGCAAACTTTGGCAAAAAAGGTATTGCGGCATGGTTATTTCTGACCTACCATAAACAAGGATGCAGTAAGATACGCGCGACGATGTGATGCGTGCCAGAGATTTTCAAAGATACCTAGAGCGCCTCCGATTCAGTTAAAAACAATGATGAGTCCATGGCCTTTTGCTATGTGGGGAATTGATATCATAGGAAGTCTCCCCATAGCGAGGGGCGGAGCAAAGTTCGCTATTGTGGCCGTAGATTATTTCACTAAGTGGGTCGAGGCAGAACCACTAACTACAATCACAACTAAACGGGTGATCAACTTCATCGTGAGAAACATCATCTGTCGATTTGGGATTCCAAAGATTGTGATAACAGACAACGGAACTTAATTTGATAGTGCTGAATTCAGAAACTTCTGCCAAAAATACCACATTGAGAATCGGTACACCTCCGTGGCACATCCACAATCAAACGGGCAAGTCGAAGCTGCAAATAAAGTAATTAAGTCTATTCTGAAAAGAAGAATGAAGCGGGCTAGAGCCATGTGGGCTGATGAATTGCCCTTGGCGCTATGGGCTCACGGGACGACATATAAATCAGCGACAGGACATACCCCGTTCTCCCTCGCTTTTGGAACGGAAGCAGTCATCCCGGTGGAGATAAAGGTACCTTCTCATCGGGTAACCTATTATGATCCAATGACCAATAATGAATTGCTCCTTGAGTCCCTGGACATGATCGAAGAAAAGAGGGATGAAGCAGACCTGCGTGCCCTAAGATGCAAACAACAGGTCGCCCGATATTACAACAAAAAGGTCCGAGCCCGAACCTGGGAACCCAGAGACTTGGTTCTGAAACGTGTCTTTCCACCCCCAACTCATATGGGAGCAAAGTGGGAAGGACCGTACTCTATTCTCAGCAAGCTTGATAATGGAACCTTCAAGCTGGCAACCGTAGATGGAAAGGAAATCCCCAGAGTGTGGAATGCCCAACATCTACGGCCATATTTAACATGAGAAGTTTCAAATTTATTCTTTTGCTTTGTTAAAAAAAAAAACTATGTACAGGGCATGACTTGCCTAGAACAGTCTAATTCCTTAAAGCGAGAGATTATAAAGTGGACGTAGGTCATGATTCGACCGAACCACTATAAAAATACTGTGTGTCATTTACCTTTATTGCATCTTTATTTATTTGCCTATGAAAATCAGTGTGAATAATGCAGGTACCCGAAGTCTGGTGCCAACAGTTCCTCTCGTAAACTAATCAGAAGAACCCAAAGCCTTGGCAAATGCTCCAACTGCTTGTCCGACTGGTTTTAATCCTTGGAGCTTGGATTAAAATGTAAACCTAAGATGAGTTTGATGAGCGTGCATGATTGCAGAATGCTGAGTCCCAACTCTAACTCTCCAGAGTCGAGAGAGAGTATAAAAGCGTCCATGATTTGGCGCTGAGAAAGAGCTCCTTTCCCGCTGAAGGATCGGGGAGCGAATGAATCGCTGAGCTCGAATTCTAACTCTCCAGAGAGAGAGAGTATAAACGCGTCCATGATTTGGCGCTGAGAAAGAGCTCCTTTCCCGCTGAAGGATCGGGAAGCGAATGAATCGCTGAGCTCGAACTCTAACTCTCCAGAGAGAGAGAGAGTATAAAGGCGTCTCCGATTGAGCGCTGAGAAATAGCTTCTTCCCCGCTGAAGGATCGGGGAGCGAATGAATTGCCAAGCGTAAAACTCTCCAGAAAGAGAGATAGTACAAAAGCGTCTCCGATTGAGAACTGAGAAAGAACTTATTCCCTGCTAAAGGAACGAGGGTTGACTGAACTACTGATATCCCATGGGATCTCTTATACCCCCGTACCCAGAAATAAGGGGCAACTTGCTGTTAGTACTAACTAATCCCTAGTAAACCCCTGTCAGGTGCTACGGTAACAACTGATTGGGGGGCACCAGGCACTCATATGCAAACACTAAACTTTGATATAACAGTGTAACAGAGCATGAACATTCTTCTTCCTGTTGATTGACTGACTTATAATTACTAATAGTTGGCTAACGACTAAACGTAGAAAGTTTCTATGAATACAGGTGCATAATGATGTAAGGAGAAACAAATCCTTGTTTATGTACTGCGAATCAACAAAGTGAAAACAATCTAGAAACAAAAGTGAGGACCAGTCTCACAATTACACTTCCTGGCCAGTGGAAAACCTAAAGACAAAATACCAATAAACTACGAACATCCTATTTATGCTTTGATTTCTTTTCTTGCTTCTGCTTCTCCAGCCTCTCCTTGTCGGCTTCAGATGGATCCCCCTTCTTCCTCTTCCGCTTGTCTACAAGGGGAGCGTCCGACCCCTCTGAGACCTCCTCTTCAACCTCTTTTCTCTTGCTTCTACAGGAGAGGGAAGCCGGGAAGTCATCGGGGTTTGCAAAGTGAAGCTGCGGCTGATGGATTTAGTCTGGATTTTCACAATCATCCCAGTTTTGGGATCGAATTCTGCAAGAGGGACTATGTCCAAAGCCTCATCCCCCACCTTCTTTGAAGCCAACTCTTTCTCTTGTCTGGCTTTCCGGCTGGCCAGGGGCTCTTCATCATCATCATCATCGCCGACCTTTTTGGTGTCGGTAATGTCCTCTTCGTCATCCACATGACGACCATCCAAGTCTTTTAAAACTTCGATAGTCTCAGTATCTTTGGGTACATCGGCGCTAGGCACCGGGATGCTTCCTTCTACTGTTGTGACCTTGACCCGCTCTAAAACATCAATACCAACACCCGGCAGGGCAGTCTCCTTCTCCACTTCTCTCTCTTTTCCAGCGCCCTTGTCGACGGGCTCGCCACCTGCATTACGAGAGACACACATTACTAATTCAATTGGTTGTTCTGCCAAACGACGGCAATTCGCAATTGCTTTAGCAAATTGCGGGGAAAAGAGAGAGATACCTTCAGCAGATGCTCCCTCTTGAGTAGTTCCGGATGCTCCAACAACCATGGGAGTTAGGCCTAAAGGGATTAGCGGATCGTCAGGATGGTACTCCTCAACTTCGGAGGTTTTAGGCTTCGCGGCGGAACTGGAACCTTTGTCAATTTTGCCTTTACCTTTAGCCATGGTTCTCTCCTTCTCCATTTCCGCCAGGATTAGGCGACGACCCTCTGCCAGGTCCTCGGGCTCGTTGTCTCTTAGGATGCTCTTTATCAATTCATCCTCGTTGATCTCTTCGACACCCAGTCTGTATTTTTCGCCCTCCACGATGGCATCCCATAAGTTGGCCAAAGTAACATGGTAATCCGGGATCCATGAGATGTTGCGAGTTTTAAGAACTTGGCCGAGGAAATCAAAAATCATCTCTTCAAACCCCTCAATCTCTTTCTCTCTTGCAAGGAGTTTGTTGTTAGAAGCAGTGGCCACTTCAATGGCGCTCTAAACGTTCTTTTCGGCAAGAGCTGCCCGTCTCTCCGCGTCCGCAATCTGGTCATTCAAAATCACCTTTTCTGCTTCTGCCAGAGCCAAACTTTCTTTTAGACTCGCTTTTTCCGCCTCCCAGGCAGCTCTCTCAGCTTCAAAATGGCCTTGCGCTGTTTTCAACTCGGCGTTGGCCATTGTTAGATCTTCAACCTCCTTCTTTAAAGCCATTTTTTCTTGGCTATTGGAGTCCAGTTCGGAATGAAAGCGCTGTTTGGCATTCTCTAATTCAGTCTTATAACTTTCAGCGTCCCTCCGTGCTAAAGCAAGCTGGGCCTGAGCATCTTCCAGGTCCTTCTCCAATTTTGTCCTAGCCCTCTCGTTGTTTTCAAGTTTTGCTTTAGACCTATGTGCTTCTACTTTGAGTTTTCGGACGACTTCCGAAAGATTGACTGCGTGTTTTTTCATCATCTCGTATTGTCTGGCTACGTGCTGGATGTGCCCGATAACTTCATCATCCCAATTTTTAGGGATCGGTTCCAAGGTAGGAACAAAGACCATCCTGTCAAAGAACATTCCTGGAAATTGTTCCCGTAGCTTTTCCCGCCTACCTTGGATCTCGAGACCGTGGACGTAATCCCATGAACCGGGGGCAGCTAACTCTGGTTGGCTGGTGGGGACGATGTCACTTCTCTCTTGCTCAGTTTCTTTGGATGAATCTCTGTCCCTATCTTTGGATTCGTGACGCCATTTGGACGACCGACTGTGGGAAGGCGCACTCTTTGGAGGAGTCAACTCTTTTGGAAGTGTCTTTCCCCCGGTCGGAATTGTCGGATGACTCGACGGCCTGGTAGAGGTTGATTTGGGTGGAGATCGAGGTTGCGAGGAGCTCGGCCTATGAGGAGGACCGCGAGGGCGCTCAGTACCTGGACGAAGGCTGGGGGTGCCTTCGCGGAGAGAACGGTACGAATAAGATTTCCTGCGAGACATCGTTCCTGCGAAAAAAGAAAAGAATATATTAAAACTTTGCATACCCGCAAAGTTAGAGTGCAAGGTCAGACAGTGTGTGTGAGGTGTGCATCCCATATAATTCCCCCTAACAGACCCGGGCCTGGAGACAGGCTCATCTGACCCGTTTCTCGTCCCCTTGTTGAAGCAGTCGCCTCTTCGGGAGTAGAAAAGAAAGGCTCCTCGCCGAAGTCTTTTTCTGTATATTCAATATTGGGTAGAGGGATTTTATTCAGCTCGTCAAATAACTGTTCTTCTGTCAAGTCGTCATCGCCAACAGTTTCCATTGGAGCAGAGGTAGGGTT
This sequence comes from Allium sativum, assembly GCA_030737875.1. Taxonomy (NCBI): domain Eukaryota; kingdom Viridiplantae; phylum Streptophyta; class Magnoliopsida; order Asparagales; family Amaryllidaceae; genus Allium; species Allium sativum. The sequence goes on along the minus strand of CM060926.1, from coordinate 256,504,098 downwards.
TTCCTTCGACACATCACCACGGGACTCATCCCCTCTGTATATATTCAAGTCTTCGTCGTCTTGGATGACTATCGGAGAAGGACTTTTGCGAAATTTAGTTGTTTCTACCGCTTGTGAAGTTCCCTCTCCCTCTGCTGGGGGCAAGTACTTATAGGGTTTGCCGCCGGTGCCAAGTCCAAATCTTCTGTCTAGGAGGCGATGCTTATGGAGATTGTCGTCAGTAATGCATTTTTTGATCCTTAGAAAGTCGGATCTGCTTTGTGAAAGAATGGCTAACCGATTGCTGTATAGAGGACCCTCCGTTTTCGGGAAGACATGATCTGTTCGAAACGAAGGAAAAAGCGGAAGAATATTAGTACTTAGACTCCTCGAGCAAGATATTCGATTATATGATCGAAGCTTACTTGATTTAAGCCATCTTCGTGAGCATCCGGCCTGTCTCTTGATATAAAACCAGTCTGATTTGGGATCCCCTATATTGCTATACCCATCATATAAGACCTTCCTGTTCGCCACCGACTCAAAGAAGGAGAAGTTTGGAGTTGCCGAAGAACGGTGCTTGAAAAGAAAGAAGAACGTCAAATCTCTAAATTTAAGTTCGGCATGTAAGATCTCCGCATATGCAATGTACAAGGTATATAACGATACGTAGGCGTTTGGATGGAGCTGCATCGGAGCGATGCCCAGTCGTCTTAATGTTTCGATGGCAATCGGAGGGAACGGAGGGATAGCTACTACTAGACACATTGTTCGACTAATCGCCATATACCCTTCCGGTGCTAGATGGGGTCTATCTTCGCTTCCGGGTGTCAGGACATCGTCCCAAGGAATGTCGTGTCTTAAGCAGATTCTCTTGAGTTTTATCTCTTCAAGCTTGGACGCTAAAGAATCAGAGAATTTATCTATCCCGACTGCGCCTGGGATTTCGTCCGGAGCTCGCTCGTCAGACTCGGAGTTGTTGCTGGATGAAGTACTTTCTGTCGGATCTGATTCTGTTGCTTCATACTCAGATCCAGAATCTTCACCTCCCGGATTGATTGGAGGAATTTGAGGATTATACTGTTCAAGAGTCTCGGATTCCGCTTCTGCTACAGATCTTGAGGAAGAGTGATCGTTCGACATTGCTGCTAGGACGAGAAAATATGAACAATAAGATTAACACTACCCGTCCCCCGTGTGTGCAAGTGCCGGTGTGTATGCTTGTGTGTGCGCATTATTAAAAACAATAATAAAGCATGAAAGCAGTCAAGATTATCAGAAGTCGTTAGTCGTCATATGCAGTCAAATCATGAGGTCATTTAGTCCAGAAAGTCCAACGTCGCGGTTCTAGCCTAACTGTTCAAAGTTTTATGGTGATAGGACGTTGATTAAAGTCTGAAATTTCTTCGTATCGTTAGCTGTAGGACGGATCGCAAAGTATAGGGATCGCCCCCCTTTTCGACTCGCGGAGCATAGGAATCGCCCCCCATCGAATCGCCGGATGAAGGGATCGCCCCTTCACGAACCGTTGCGACTCCCACGATCCGTCCCTTCGTGGCCACCTCGATCTGTCGTCTCGCCACTCGCGTTCGTCTTCCATCTTTGACCACGAACCGAAACGGCCTTCTGTCTTCTTCTTCTTCCTCCTCCGTTTTCCTCCTCTCCTTTCCTTCTTCGAACTCCGAGCTCTACGTCACTTGGCCGTGGCATTTTGATGATCTCGTCAGAAAAGCACGAATTCTCACCATTTCCAGTCGAGAAAGTTCGTGGAAGAGCGGCGTTCGCAAATAAGAATACTTTTAGTGGAGTTACCTTTCTAAGGATTGAAAGAATGCTTGGATTTTCGAAGGGTCAAAAGATTTGGGTTCGCTCCTGGAGAATGTAGGCGAAACGATTCGGTAGAAAAGAAAGAAGAAGGAGAATGAAGGGGAGGGGGTCGGCTTATATAGGCAAAGAAGGTGACCGTTTGTCTCCCCTTCTTTGTCTTATTCGGTCCACGAAGCACCATGCAGGCCACGATCCAAAGATGGGATCGCATAGAAGCCCACGGACCGCTTTGAAACAATGGCCCACAAAACTCAAAGCCCGACACGGCTCGAAGGAAAATACGCCCTATTTCGCACAAAGGCCTAGGTACTCGGCACGAGACGAGCAAATGACCAAATCGGACCGTGTCGCCCTATGGCGATCCGATTCATACATGTGTCGATTTGAACCAATGCGACTGTTGATTTACGTCCCTTCAGGAGAAGGTAAATGAGAATCTTCGAAGCATGTTCCATCATCGATAAAACATACTTCGAGGGGGCAAAATGTTGGCTCGCTTTTTGACCAAGCCATCCAGGATCATTCGTAAGAGTAAAGCAGGAAACCACAGTATCTAAGACCATGAAGGAATGGATCGCGCATCATCGTTTCGCTCGATATCGAATCGCGCACCGTCGTCTCGCCCAAATATCGGATCGCGTCTCTACGGATCGCCCCATCTCATCAGCGAACGGCGTAGCTGGGCGATCCGATCCAAGCTTACATTGATACCCCGAGCGAACCGATCCGATCCCCTGGTGCATGGCGAACCCTCTGACTTGTTCAAGCGCGAGCTAGTCTTCAGCGATCCGAATCGCACGGATCTGGCGACACGTGTCCCCAACCGTTATCCGGGCCAATTCTCCCCATCTGCACGATCCTATTTTCAAGCAAATCACGACACCTGTCCACAACGGCTAGTTTGACTGTTTCTTCAATGGTGGCGATGTGATCCGATGATCTCGGGATTCGTGCCACGTGTCCGCGATCCGCCTGACAAAATCAGCTATAAATAGCCCAGAGCTTGGCATTTTTCGGGATCCTTTTGGCAATATTGAGTACTGAATCCGCCATTGTTGTCAAACCACTGAAATATTGAGAGAAATCATTGTTGTATTAGCTTTTAAAGCACAATCAATAAGATGTAAAGTGGACGTAGGCTTGTTAACGCCGAACCACTATAAATTCTGAGTGTTATTTTCTTTTTCCTTGTTCTTCATTTAAAATTTTCTACAGTTCATAACAATTTGGGTGTTAGGTCCAAATTTCGATCTAACAGTTAGATCGACAAATATGAAAGATGATGAATCGTTTGGATTGGTTGCTGCCAAAACCAATCCTTCACAGTAGTTAAAAAGTAGGGGTAATTGTCGGAAAGAAGGGTTGTTTAAAGAATTCGGGGTAGGATTAAAAATAAGGGTTGTTTTGAAGTATTAGGAGAAGTAGTGTTAGTTTAAGCATGTTAGGGGTAGATCGACAAATATGAAAGACGATGAATCATTTGGATTGGGTGCTCCAAAAACCAACCCTTCACAGAAATTAAAACATAGGGGTAATTTTTGGAAGTAAGGGCTATTTAGGGGATTAGTGGTAGGTTCAAAATGAAGGGTTTTTTTGAAGTATAAAGGGAAGAAGGGGTAGTTTAAGCATAGTAGGGGTAGATCGATGAATCCGAAAGATGATGAATTGTTTGAATTAGGTGCTGCAAAAACCAATCCTTCACCATAGTAAAGAAATAGGCATGATTGTTGGAAGTAATGGCTATTTAGAGAATTAGGAGTATTATTAAAAAGAAGGGTCGCTTTGAAGTATTAAGAGAAGTTGGTGTAGTTTAAGCATAGTAGTGGTAGATCGACAAATATAAAAGATGATGAATCATTTGGATTGGGTGCTGCAAAAACCAACCCTTCACACTAGTTAAAAAATAAAGGTAATTGTTGGAAGTAAGTGCTATTTAGAGAATTAGGGGTAGGATTTAAAAGAAGGACTGTTTTGAAGTATTAAGATAAGCTAGGGTAGTTTGAGCATAGTAGGGTTAGATAGACAAATATGAAATACGATTAATCATTTGGATTGGGTGCTACAAAAACCAACCCTTTACAGAAATTAAAAAATAGGGGTAGTTGTTAGAAGTAAGGGCTATTTAGAGAATTAGGGGGAGGATTTAAAAGAAGGATTGTTTGGAAGTATTAAGAAAAGTAGGGGTAGTTTAAGCATAGTAGGGGTAGATCGACAAATATGAAAGATGTTGAATCATTTGGATTGGGTGATGCAAAAACCAACGCTTCACAATTGTTAAAAAATAAGGGTAATTTTTGGAACAAAGGGCAATTTAGAGAATTAGGGATAGGATTTAAAAGAAGGGCTGTTTTGAAGTATTAAGGGAAGTTTGGGTGTTTAAGCATAGTGGTGGTAGATCGACAAATACGAATGATGATGAATCGTTTAGATTGGGTGATGCAAAAACCAACCCTCACAGAAGTTGAAACTTGGGGGTAATTGTTGGAAGTAAGGGCTATTTAGAGAATTACAGGTAGGATTAAAAAGAAGGACTTCTTTGAAGTATTAAGAGAAATAGAGGTAGTTTAAGCATAGTAGGGGTAGATCGACAAATATGAAGGATGATGAATCATTTGGATTGTGTGCTGCAAAAACCAACCCTTCACAGAAGTTAAAAAATAAGGGTAATTGTTGGAAGTAAGGCCTATTTACAGAATTAAGGTTAGGATTAAAAAGAAGGGCTGTTTTGTAGTATTAAAGGAAGTTGGGGTAGTTTAAGCATAGTAGGGGTAGATCGGCAAATATGAAAAATGATGAATCATTTGGATTCGGTGCTACAAGAACCAACCCTTTACAGAAGTAAAAAAATTGGGGCAAATATTGGAAGTAAGGGCTATTTAGGGAATTAGGGATAGGATTAAAAAGAAGAGTTGATTTGAAGTATTAAGAGAAGTAGGGGTAGTTTAAGCATAGTAAGGGTAGATCGACAAATATGAAAGATGATGAATCGTTTCGATTGGATGCTGCAAAAACCGATCCTTCACAGTAGTTAAAAAGTAGAGATAATTGTCGGAAAGAAGGGGTATTTAGAAAATTAGGGTAGGATTAAAAATAAGGGTTGTTTGGAAGTATTAAGAGAAGTAGTGGTAGTTTAAGCATAGTAGGAGAAGATCGACAAATATGAAAGATGATGAATCATTTGGATTGTTTGCTCCAAAAACCAACCCTTCACAGAAATTAAAAAAATAGGGGTAATTGTTCGAAGTAAGGGCTATTTAGAGAATTAGTGGTAGGATAAAAATGAAGCGTTGTTTTGAAGTATAAAGAGAAGTAGTGGTAGTTTAGGCATAGTAGGGGTAGATCGACGAATATGAAAGATGATGAATTGTTTGGAGTGGGTGCTGCAAAAACCAATCCTTTAAAATAGGAAAAAAATAGAGGTAATTGTAGGAAGGAAGGGCTATTTAAAGAATTAGGGTTCGATTAAAAAGAAGGGCTATTTTGAAATATTAAGAGAAGTAGGGGTAGTTTATGCATTGTAGGGGTAGATCGAAAATATGAAAGACGATGAATCGTTTGAATTGGTTGCTGCAAAAACCAATCCTTCACAATAGTTAAAAAGTAGGTGTAATTATTGGAAAGAAGGGCTACTTATAGAATTAGGGGTAGGATTAAAAATAAGGGTTTTTTTGAAGTATTAGGAGAAGTAGTGGTAGTTTAAGCATAGTAGGGTTAGATCGACAAATATGAAAGACGATGAATCATTTTGATTGGGTGCTCCGAAAACCAACCCTTCAAAGAAATTAAAAATAGGGGTAATTTTTGGAAGTAAGGGCTATTTAAGGGATTAGTGGTAGGTTCAAAATGAAGGGTTGTTTTGAAGTATAAAGTGAAGTAGGGGTAGTTTAAGCATAGTAGGGGTAGATCGATGAATACGAAAGATGATAAATTGTTTGGATTAGGTGCTGCAGAAACCAATGTTCCACAATAGTAAAGAAATAGACATAATTGTTGGAAGGAAGGGTTATCTAGAGAATTAGGGGTAGGATTAAATAAATGGGGTGGTTTAAGCATAGTAGGGGTAGATCGACAAATATAAAAGTTGATGAATCATTTGGATTGGGTGCTGCAAAAACCAACCCTTCACACTAGTTAAAAAATAATGATAATTTTTGGAAGTAAGGGCTATTTTCAGATTTAGGGGTAGTATTTAAAAGAAGGATTGCTTTGAAGTATTGAGATAAGTAAGGGTAGTTTAGGCATAGTAGGGGTAGATCGACAAATATGAAAGATGGTGAATCATTTAGATTGGGTGCTGCAAAAACCAACCCTTCATAGTTGTTAAAAATTAGGGTAATTTTTGGAACTAAGGGCTATTTAGAGAATTAGGGATAGGATTTAAAAGAAGCGTTGCTTTGAAGTATTAAGGGAAGTTGGGGTAGTTTAAGCATAGTAGGGGTAGATTGACAAATACGAAAGATGATGAATCGTTTAGATTGGGTGATGCAAAAACCAACCCCTCACAGAAGTTAAAAAATAGGGATAATTATTGGAAGTAAGGTCTATTTAGAGAATTATAGGTAGGATTAAAAAGAAGGACTGTTTTGAAGTATTAAGTGAAGTAGGGGTAGTTTAAGCATAGTAGGGGTAGATCGATAAATATTAAAGATGATGAATCATTTGGATTGGGTGCTGCAGAAGCCAACCCTTCACAGAAGTTAAAAAATAAGTGTAATTGTTGGAAATAAGGGCTATTTAAAGAATTAGGGATAGGATTAAAAAAAAAGGGCTATTTTTAAGTATTAAGAGAAGTAGGGGTAGTTTAAGCATAGTAGGGGTAGATCGACAGATACGAAAGATGATGAATCGTTTAGATTGGGTGATGCAAAAACCAACCCCTTACAGAAGTTGAAAAATAGGGTTAATAGTTGGAAGTAAGGGCTATTTAGAGAATTACAGGTAGGATTAAAAAGAACGACTAATTTGAAGTATTAAGAGAGGTAGAGGTAGTTTAAGCATAGTAGGGGTAGATCGACAAATATGAAAGATGGTGAATCGTTTAGATTGGGTGATGCAAAATCCAACGCTTCACAGAAGTAAAAAAAATAGGGGTAATTGTTGGAAGAAAGGGCTATTTAGAGAATTAGAATTAGGATTAAAAAGATGGATTGTTTTGATGTATTAAGAGAAGTCGGGATAGTTTAAGCATAGTAGGGGTAGATCGACAAATATGAAAGATGATGAATCATTTGGATTGGGTGCTGCAAAAATCAACCCTTCACAGAAGTTAAAAAATAGGGGTAATTGTTGAAAGTAAGGCCTACTTAGAGAATTTGGGTTAGGATTAAAAAGAAGGGTTGTTTTGTAGTATTAAGGGAAGTTGGGGTAGTTTAAGCATAGTTGGGATAGATCGGCAAATATGATAAATGATGAATCATTTGGATTGGGGGCTACAAAAACCAACCCTTCACAGAAGTAAAAAAATAGGGGGAAATGTCGGAAGTAAGGGCTATTTAGGGAATTAGGTATAGGATTAAAAAGAAGCGCTGTTTTGAAGTATTAAGAGAAGTAGGGGTAGTTTAAGCATAGTAGGGGTAGATCGACAAATATGAAAGATGATGAATCGTTTGGATTGGGTGTTGCAAAAACCGATCCTTCACAGTAGTTAAAAAGTAGAGGTAATTGTTGGAATGAAGGGGTATATAGAGAATTAGTGGTAGGATTAAAAATAAGGGTTGTTTTGAAGTATTAAGAGAAGTAGTGGTAGTTTTAGCATAGTAGGAGTTGAACGAAAAATATGAAAGATGAGGAATCATTTGGATTTTTTGCTCCAAAAACCAACCCTTTACAGAAATTAAAAAATAGGAGTAGTTGTTCGAAGTAAGGGCTATTCAGAGAATTAGTGGTTGGATCAAAAATAAGCGTTGTTTTGAAGTATATAGAGAAGTAGTGGTAGTTTAAGCATAGTAGGGGTAGATTGACGAATATGAAAGATGATGATTTGTTTGGATTGGGTGCTGCAAAAACCAATCCTTCACAATAGCAAAAAAAAAAAAAGAGGTAATTGTAGGAAGGAAGGGCTATTTAGAGAATTAGGTTTGGATTAAAAAGAAGGGCTATTTTGAAGTATTAAGAGAAGTAGGGATAGTTTAAGCATAGTACGGTTAGATCGACAAATATGAAAGATGATGAATTGTTTGAATTGGTTGGTGCAAAAACAATTCCTTCAAAGTAGTTAAAAAGTAGGGGTAATTGTCGGAAAGAAGGGCTATTTAAAGAATTAGGGGTAGGATTAAAAATAAGGGTTGTGTTGAAGCATTAGGAGAAGTAGTGTTAGTTTAAGCATGGTAGGGGTAGATCGACAAATATGAAAGACGATGAATCATTTGGATTGGGTGCTCCAAAAACCAATCCTTCACAGAAATTAAAAAATAGGGGTAATTGTTGGAAGTAAGGGCTATTTAGGGGATTAGTGGTAGGTTCAAAATGAAGGGTTTTTTGAAGTATAAAGGGAAGTAGGGGTAGTTTAAGCATAGTAGGGGTAGATCAATGAATACGAAAGATGATGAATTGTTTGAATTAGGTGCTGCAAAAACCAATCCTTCACAGTAGTAAAGAAATAGGCATAATTGTTGGAAGGGATGGCTATTTATAGAATTAGGAGTAGGATTTAAAAGAAGGGTCGCTTTGAAGTATTAAGAGAAGTTGGTGTAGTTTAAGCATAGCAGGGGTAGATCGACAAATATAAAAGATGATGAATCATTTGGATTGGGTGCTGCAAAAACCAACCCTTCACACTAGTTAAAAAATAAAGGTAATTGTTGGAAGTAAGGGCTATTTAGAGAATTAGGGGTAGGATTTAAAAGAAGGACTGTTTTGAAGTATTAAGATAAGCTAGGGTAGTTTGAGCATAGTAGGGTTAGATCAACAAATATGAAATACGATTAATCATTTGGATTGGGTGCTACAAAAACCAACCCTTCACAGAAATTAAAAAATAGGGGTAGTTGTTAGAAGTAAGGGCTATTTAGAGAATTACGGGGAGGATTTAAAAGAAGGATTGTTTTTGAAGTATTAAGAAAAGTAGGGGTAGTTTAAGCATAGTAGGGGTATATCGACAAATATGAAAGATGTTGAATCATTTGGATTGGGTGATGCAAAAACCAACCCTTCACAATTGTTAAAAAATAAGGCTAATTTTTGGAACTAAGGGCAATTTAGAGAATTAGGGATAGGATTTAAAAGAAGGGCTGTTTTGAAGTACTAAGGGAAGTTTGGGTGTTTAAACATAGTAGGGGTAGATCGATAAATACGAAAGATGATGAATCGTTTAGATTGGGTGATGCAAAAACCAACCCTCAAAGAAGTTGAAAAATAGGGGTAATTGTTGGAAGTAAGGGCTATTTACAGAATTAAAGGTAGGATTAAAAAGAAGGACTTCTTTGAAGTATTAAGAGAAGTAGAGGTAGTTTAAGCATAGTAGGGGTAGATCGACAAATATGAAGGATGATGAATCATTTGGATTGGGTGCTGCAAAAACCAACCCTTCACAGAAGTTAAAAAATAGGGGTAATAGTTGGAAGTAAGGCCTATTTACAGAATTAGGGTTAGGATTAAAAAGAAGGGATGTTTTGAAGTATTAAAGGAAGTTGTGGTAGTTTAAGCATAGTAGGGGTAGATCGACGAATATGAAAGATGATGAATTGTTTGGATTGGGTGCTGCAAAAACCAATCCTTTACAATAGCAAAAAAATAGAGGTAATTGTAGGAAGGAAGGGCTATTTAGAGGATTAGGGTTCGATTAAAAAGAAGGGCTATTTTGAAGTATTAAGAGAAGTGGGGGTAGTTAATGCATAGTAGGGGTAGATCGACAAATATGAAAGATGATGAATCATTTGAATTGGTTGCTGCAAAAACCAATCCTTCACATTAGTTAAAAAGTAGGTGTAATTATTGGAAATAAGGGTTATTTATAGAATTAGGGGTTGGATTAAAAATATGGGTTTTTTTAAAGTATTAGGAGAAGTAGTGGTAGTTTAACCATAGTAGGGGTAGATCGACAAATATGAAAGACGATGAATCATTTTCATTGGGTGCTCCAAAAACCAACCATTCAAAGAAATTAAAAAATAGGGGTAATTTTTGGAAGTAAGGGCTATTTAAGAAATTAGTGGTAGGTTCAAAATGAATGGTTGTTTTGAAGTATAAAGAGAAGTAGGGGTAGTTTAAGCATAGTAGGGATAGATCGATGAATACGAAAGATGATAAATTGTTTGGATTAGGTGCTGCAAAAACCAATGTTTCACAATAGTAAAGAAATAGACATAATTGTTGGAAGGAAGGGTTATCAAGAGAATTAGGGGTAGGATTAAAAAGATAGGGTGGTTTAAGCATAGTAGGGGTAGATCGACAAATATAAAAGTTGATGAATCATTTGGATTGGGTGCTGCAAGAACCAACCTTCCACACTAGTTAAAAAATAATGATAATTATTGGAAGTAAGGGCTATTTTCAGAATTAGGGGTAGGATTTAAAAGAAGGATTGTTTTGAAGTATTGAGATAAGTAAGGGTAGTTTAAGCATAGTAGGGGTAGATCGACAAATATGAAAGATGGTGAATCATTTGGATTGGGTGCTGCAAAAACCAACCCTTCACAGTTGTTAAAAAATTAGGGTAATTTTTGGAACTAAGGGCTATTTAGAGAATTAGGGATAGGATTTAAAAGAAGGGCTGTTTTGAAGTATTAAGGGAGGTTATGGTAGTTTATGCATAGTAGGGGTAGATTGACAAATACGAAAGATGATGAATCGTTTAGATTGAGCGATGCAAAAACCAACCCTTCACAGAAGTTAAAAAATAGGGATAATTATTGGAAGTAAGGTCTATTTAGAGAATTACAGGTAGGATTAAAAAGAAGGATTGTTTTGAAGTACAAAGTGAAGTAGGGGTAGTTTAAGCATAGTAGGGGTAGATCGATAAATATTAAAGATGATGAATCATTTGGATTGGGTGCTGCAGAAACCAACCCTTCACAGAAGTTAAAAAATAAGTGTAATTGTTGGAACTAAGGGCTATTTAGAGAATTAGGGATAGGAATAAAAAGAAGGGCTATTTTGAAGTATTAAGAGAAGTAGGGGTAGTTTAAGCATAGTTGGGGTAGACCGACAAATATGAAAGATGATGAATCATTTGGATTGGGTGATGCAAAAGGCAACCCTTCACAAAAATTAAAAAATAGGGTTAATTTTTGGAATTAAGGGATATTTTGAGAGGTAGAGGTAGGATTAAAAAGAAGGACTATTTTGAAGTATTAAGGGAAGTAGTGGTAGTTTAAGCATAGTAGGGGTAGATCGACAAATATGAAAGACGATGAATCGTTTAGATTGGGTGATGCAAAATCCAACCCTTCACAGAAGTTAAAAAATAGGGGTAATTGTTGGAATAAAGGGCTATTTAGAGAATAAGAATTAGGATTAAAAAGAAGGATTGTTTTGATGTATTAAGAGAAATCGGGATAGTTTAAGCATAGTAGGCGTAGATCGACAAATATGAAAGATGATGAATCTTTTGGATTGGGAACTGCAAAAATCAACACTTCACAGAAGTTAAAAAATAGAGGTAATTGTTGAAAGTTAGGCCTATTTAGAGAATCAGGGTTAGAATTAAAAAGAAGGGTTGTTTTGAAGTATTAATGGAATTTAGTGTTGTTTAAGCATAGTCGGGGTAGATCGGCAAATATGAAAAATGGTGAATCATTTGGATTGGGTGCTACATAAACCAACCCTTCACAGAAGTAAAAAAATAGGGGCAATTGTTGGAAGTAAGGGCTATTTAAGGAATTAGGGATAGGATTAAAAAGAAGCGTTGTTTTGAAGTATTAAGAGAAGTAGGGGTAGTTTAAGCATTGTAGCGGTAGATCGACAAATATGAAAGATGATGAATTGTTTGGATTGGGTGCTGCAAAAACCGATCCTTCACAGTAGCTAAAAAGTAGAGGTAATTGTTGGAATGAAGGGGTATTTAGAGAATTAGGGGTAGGATTAAAAATAAGGGTTGTTTTGAAGTATTAAGAGAATTTGTGGTAGTTTAAGCATAGTAGGAGTACATCGACAAATATGAAAGATGAGGAATCTTTTGGATTTTTTCCTCCAAAAACCAACCCTTTACAAAAATTAAAAAATAGGGGTAATTATTCGAAGTAAGGGCTATTTAGGGAATTAGTGATAGGATCAAAAGGAAGCGTTGTTTTGAAGTATAAAGAGAAGTAGTGGTAGTTTAAGCACAGTAGGGGTAGAACGACGAATACGAAAGATGATGAATTGTTTGGATTGGGTGCTGCAAAAACCAATCCTTCACAATAGCAAAAAAATAGAGGTAATTGTAGGAAGGGCTATTTAGAGAATTAGGTTTGGATTAAAAAGATGGGCTATTTTGAAGTATTAAGAGAAGTAGGGGTAGTTTAAGCAAAGTAGGGGTAGATCGACAAATATGAAAGATGATGAATCGTTTGGATTGGTTGCTGCAAAAACCAATCCTTCACAGTAGTTAAAAAGTAGGGGTAATTGTCGGAAAGTAGGGCTATATAAAGAATTATGGGTAGGATTAAAAATAAGGGTTGTTTTGAAGTGTTAGGAGAAGTAGCGTTAGTTTAAGCAAGGTAGGGGTAGATCGACAAATATGAAAGACGATGAATCATTTGGATTGGGTGCTCCAAAAACCAACTCTTCACAGAAATTAAAAAATAGGGGTTATTGTTGGAAGCAAGGGCTATTTAGGGTATTAGTGGTAGGTTCAAAATGAAGGGTTTTTTTGAAGTATAAAGGGAAATAGGGGTAGTTTAAGCATAGCAGGGGTAGATCGATGAATACGAAAGATGATGAATTGTTTAGATTAAATGCTGCAAAAACCAATCCTTCACAGTAGTAAAGAAATAGGAATAATTGTGGAAGGGCTATTTAGAGAATTAGGAGTAGGATTAAAAAGAAGGGTCGTTTTGAAGTATTAAGAGAAGTTGGTGTGGTTTAAGCCTAACAGGGGTAGATCGACAAATATAAAAGATGATGAATCATTTGGATTGGGTGCTGCAAAAACCAACTCTTCACACGAGTTAAAAATAAAGGTAATCGTTGGAAATGAGGGCTATTTAGAGAATTAGGGGTAGTATTTAAAGAAGGATTGTTTTGAAGTATTAAGATAAGCAAGGGTAGTTTGAGCATAGTAGGGTTAGATCGACAAATATGAAATACGATGAATCATTTGGATTTGGTGCTGCAAAAACCAACCCTTCACAGAAATTAAAAATAGGGGTAGTTGTTAGAAGTAAGGGTTATTTAGAGAATTAGGGGGAGGATTTAAAAGAAGGATTGTTTTGAGGTATTAAGAAAAGTAGGGGTAGTTTAAGCATAGTAGGGGTAGATCGACAAATATGAAAGATGTTGAATCATTTGGATTGGGTGATGCAAAAACCAACACTTCACAGTTGTTAAAAAATAAGGGTAATTTTTGGAACTAAGGGCTATTTAGAGAATTAGGGATAGGATTTAAAAGAAGGGCTGTTTTGAAGTATTAAGGGAGGTTATGGTAGTTTATGCATAGTAGGGGTAGATTGACAAATACGAAAGATGATGAATCGTTTAGATTGAGCGATGCAAAAACCAACCCTTCACAGAAGTTAAAAAATAGGGATAATTATTGGAAGTAAGGTCTATTTAGAGAATTACAGGTAGGATTAAAAAGAAGGATTGTTTTGAAGTACAAAGTGAAGTAGGGGTAGTTTAAGCATAGTAGGGGTAGATCGATAAATATTAAAGATGATGAATCATTTGGATTGGGTGCTGCAGAAACCAACCCTTCACAGAAGTTAAAAAATAAGTGTAATTGTTGGAACTAAGGGCTATTTAGAGAATTAGGGATAGGAATAAAAAGAAGGGCTATTTTGAAGTATTAAGAGAAGTAGGGGTAGTTTAAGCATAGTTGGGGTAGACCGACAAATATGAAAGATGATGAATCATTTAGATTGGGTGATGCAAAAGGCAACCCTTCACAAAAATTAAAAAATAGGGTTAATTTTTGGAATTAAGGGATATTTTGAGAGGTAGAGGTAGGATTAAAAAGAAGGACTATTTTGAAGTATTAAGGGAAGTAGTGGTAGTTTAAGCATAGTAGGGGTAGATCGACAAATATGAAAGACGATGAATCGTTTAGATTGGGTGATGCAAAATCCAACCCTTCACAGAAGTTAAAAAATAGGGGTAATTGTTGGAATAAAGGGCTATTTAGAGAATAAGAATTAGGATTAAAAAGAAGGATTGTTTTGATGTATTAAGAGAAATCGGGATAGTTTAAGCATAGTAGGCGTAGATCGACAAATATGAAAGATGATGAATCTTTTGGATTGGGAACTGCAAAAATCAACACTTCACAGAAGTTAAAAAATAGAGGTAATTGTTGAAAGTTAGGCCTATTTAGAGAATCAGGGTTAGAATTAAAAAGAAGGGTTGTTTTGAAGTATTAATGGAATTTGGTGTTGTTTAAGCATAGTCGGGGTAGATCGGCAAATATGAAAAATGGTGAATCATTTGGATTGGGTGCTACATAAACCAACCCTTCACAGAAGTAAAAAAATAGGGGCAATTGTTGGAAGTAAGGGCTATTTAAGGAATTAGGGATAGGATTAAAAAGAAGCGTTGTTTTGAAGTATTAAGAGAAGTAGGGGTAGTTTAAGCATTGTAGCGGTAGATCGACAAATATGAAAGATGATGAATTGTTTGGATTGGGTGCTGCAAAAACCGATCCTTCACAGTAGCTAAAAAGTAGAGGTAATTGTTGGAATGAAGGGGTATTTAGAGAATTAGGGGTAGGATTAAAAATAAGGGTTGTTTTGAAGTATTAAGAGAATTTGTGGTAGTTTAAGCATAGTAGGAGTACATCGACAAATATGAAAGATGAGGAATCTTTTGGATTTTTTCCTCCAAAAACCAACCCTTTACAAAAATTAAAAAATAGGGGTAATTATTCGAAGTAAGGGCTATTTAGGGAATTAGTGATAGGATCAAAAGGAAGCGTTGTTTTGAAGTATAAAGAGAAGTAGTGGTAGTTTAAGCACAGTAGGGGTAGAACGACGAATACGAAAGATGATGAATTGTTTGGATTGGGTGCTGCAAAAACCAATCCTTCACAATAGCAAAAAAATAGAGGTAATTGTAGGAAGGGCTATTTAGAGAATTAGGTTTGGATTAAAAAGATGGGCTATTTTGAAGTATTAAGAGAAGTAGGGGTAGTTTAAGCAAAGTAGGGGTAGATCGACAAATATGAAAGATGATGAATCGTTTGGATTGGTTGCTGCAAAAACCAATCCTTCACAGTAGTTAAAAAGTAGGGGTAATTGTCGGAAAGTAGGGCTATATAAAGAATTCTGGGTAGGATTAAAAATAAGGGTTGTTTTGAAGTGTTAGGAGAAGTAGCGTTAGTTTAAGCAAGGTAGGGGTAGATCGACAAATATGAAAGACGATGAATCATTTGGATTGGGTGCTCCAAAAACCAACTCTTCACAGAAATTAAAAAATAGGGGTTATTGTTGGAAGCAAGGGCTATTTAGGGTATTAGTGGTAGGTTCAAAATGAAGGGTTTTTTTGAAGTATAAAGGGAAATAGGGGTAGTTTAAGCATAGCAGGGGTAGATCGATGAATACGAAAGATGATGAATTGTTTAGATTAAATGCTGCAAAAACCAATCCTTCACAGTAGTAAAGAAATAGGAATAATTGTGGAAGGGCTATTTAGAGAATTAGGAGTAGGATTAAAAAGAAGGGTCGTTTTGAAGTATTAAGAGAAGTTGGTGTGGTTTAAGCCTAACAGGGGTAGATCGACAAATATAAAAGATGATGAATCATTTGGATTGGGTGCTGCAAAAACCAACTCTTCACACGAGTTAAAAATAAAGGTAATCGTTGGAAATGAGGGCTATTTAGAGAATTAGGGGTAGTATTTAAAGAAGGATTGTTTTGAAGTATTAAGATAAGCAAGGGTAGTTTGAGCATAGTAGGGTTAGATCGACAAATATGAAATACGATGAATCATTTGGATTTGGTGCTGCAAAAACCAACCCTTCACAGAAATTAAAAATAGGGGTAGTTGTTAGAAGTAAGGGTTATTTAGAGAATTAGGGGGAGGATTTAAAAGAAGGATTGTTTTGAGGTATTAAGAAAAGTAGGGGTAGTTTAAGCATAGTAGGGGTAGATCGACAAATATGAAAGATGTTGAATCATTTGGATTGGGTGATGCAAAAACCAACACTTCACAGTTGTTAAAAAATAAGGGTAATTTTTGGAACTAAGGGCAATTTAGAGAATTAGGGATATGATTTAAAAGAAGGGCTGTTTTGAAGTATTAAGGGAAGTTTGGGTGTTTAAGCATAGTAGGGGTAGATCGACAAATACGAAAGATGATGAATCGTTTAGATTGGGTGATGCAAAAACCAACCCCTTACAGAAGTTGAAAAATAGGGGTAATTGTTGGAAGTAAGGGCTATTTAGAGAATTACAGGTAGGATTAAAAAGAAGGACTGCTTTGAAGTATTAAGAGAAGTAGAGGTAGTTTAAGCATAGCAGTGGTAGATCGACAAATATAAAAGATGATGAATCATTTGGATTGGGTGCTGCAAAAACCAACCCTTCACACTAGTTAAAAAATAAAGGTAATTGTTGGAAGTAAGGGCTATTTAGAGAATTAGGGGTAGGATTTAAAAGAAGGACTGTTTTGAAGTATTAAGATAAGCTAGGGTAGTTTGAGCATAGTAGGGTTAGATCAACAAATATGAAATACGATTAATCATTTGGATTGGGTGCTACAAAAACCAAACCTTCACAGAAATTAAAAAATAGGGGTAGTTGTTAGAAGTAAGGGCTATTTAGAGAATTAGGGGGAGGATTTAAAAGAAGGATTGTTTTTGAAGTATTAAGAAAAGTAGGGGTAGTTTAAGCATAGTAGGGGTATATCGACAAATATGAAAGATGTTGAATCATCTGGATTGGGTGATGCAAAAACCAACCCTTCACAATTGTTAAAAAATAAGGCTAATTTTTGGAACTAAGGGCAATTTAGAGAATTAGGGATAGGATTTAAAAGAAGGGCTGTTTTGAAGTACTAAGGGAAGTTTGGGTGTTTAAGCATAGTAGGGGTAGATCGATAAATACGAAAGATGATGAATCGTTTAGATTGGGTGATGCAAAAACCAACCCTCACAGAAGTTGAAAAATAGGGGTAATTGTTGGAAGTAAGGGCTATTTACAGAATTAAAGGTAGGATTAAAAAGAAGGACTGCTTTGAAGTATTAAGAGAAGTAGAGGTAGTTTAAGCATAGTAGGGGTAGATCGACAAATATGAAGGATGATGAATCATTTTGATTGGGTGCTGCAAAAACCAACCCTTCACAGAAGTTAAAAAATAGGGGTAATAGTTGGAAGTAAGGCCTATTTACAGAATTAGGGTTAGGATTAAAAAGAAGGGCTGTTTTGAAGTATTAAAGGAAGTTGGGGTAGTTTAAGCATAGTAGGGGTAGATCGACGAATATGAAAGATGATGAATTGTTTGGATTGGGTGCTGCAAAAACCAATCCTTTACAATAGCAAAAAAATAGAGGTAATTGTAGGAAGGAAGGGCTATTTAGAGGATTAGGGTTCGATTAAAAAGAAGGGCTATTTTGAAGTATTAAGAGAAGTGGGGGTAGTTAACGCATAGTAGGGGTAGATCGACAAATATGAAAGATGATGAATCTTTTGAATTGGTTGCTGCAAAAACCAATCCTTCACATTAGTTAAAAAGTAGGCGTAATTTGGAAAGAAGGGTTATTTATAGAATTAGGGGTTGGATTAAAAATATGGGTTTTTTTGAAGTATTAGGAGAAGTAGTGGTAGTTTAACCATAGTAGGGGTAGAACGACAAATATGAAAGACGATGAATCATTTTGATTGGGTAGTCCAAAAACCAACCATTCAAAGAAATTAAAAAATAGGGGTAATTTTTGGAAGTAAGGGCTATTTAAGAAATTAGTGGTAGGTTCAAAATGAAAGGTTGTTTTGAAGTATAAAGAGAAGTAGGGGTAGTTTAAGCATAGTAGGGATAGATCGATGAATACGAAAGATGATAAATTGTTTGGATTAGGTGCTGCAAAAACCAATGTTTCACAATAGTAAAGAAATAGACATAATTGTTGGAAGGAAGGGTTATCAAGAGAATTAGGGGTAGGATTAAAAAGATAGGGTGGTTTAAGCATAGTAGGGGTAGATCGACAAATATAAAAGTTGATGAATCATTTGGATTGGGTGCTGGAAGAACCAACCTTTCACACTAGTTAAAAAATAAAGATAATTATTGGAAGTAAGGGCTATTTTCAGAATTAGGGGTAGGATTTAAAAGAAGAATTGCTTTGAAGTATTGAGATAAGTAAGGGTAGTTTAAGCATAGTAGGGGTAGATCGATAAATATGAAAGATGATGAATCATTTGGATTGGGTGCTGCAAAAACCAACCCTTCACAGTTGTTAAAAAATTAGGGTAATTTTTGGAACTAAGGGCTATTTAGAGAATTAGGGATAGGATTTAAAATAAGCGCTGCTTTGAAGTATTAAGGGAGGTTATGGTAGTTTATGCATAGTAGGGGTAGATTGACAAATACGAAAGATGATGAATCGTTTAGATTGAGCGATGCAAAAACCAACCCTTCACAGAAGTTAAAAAATAGGGATAATTATTGGAAGTAAGGTCTATTTAGAGAATTACAGGTAGGATTAAAAAGAAGGATTGTTTTGAAGTACTAAGTGAAGTAGGCGTAGTTTAAGCATAGTAGGGGTAGATCGATAAATATTAAAGATGATGAATCATTTGGATTGGGTGCTGCAGAAACCAACCCTTCACAGAAGTTAAAAAATAAGTGTAATTGTTGGAACTAAGGGCTATTTAGAGAATTAGGGATAGGATTAAAAAGAAGTGCTATTTTGAAGTATTAAGAGAAGTAGGGGTAGACCGACAAATATGAAAGATGATGAATCATTTAGATTGGGTGATGCAAAAGGCAACCCTTCACAAAAATTAAAAAATAGGGTTAATTGTTGGAATTAAGGGATATTTTGAGAGGTAGAGGTAGGATTAAAAAGAAGGACTATTTTGAAGTATTAAGGGAAGTAGTGGTAGTTTAAGCATAGTAGGGGTAGATCAACAAATATGAAAGATGATGAATCGTTTAGATTGGGTGATGCAAAATCCAACCCTTCACAGAAGTTAAAAAATAAGGGTAATTGTTGGAATAAAGGGCTATTTAGAGAATAAGAATTAGGATTAAAAAGAAGGATTGTTTTGATGTATTAAGAGAAATCGGGATAGTTTAAGCATAGTAGGCGTAGATCGACAAATATGAAAGATGATGAATCTTTTGGATTGGGAACTGTAAAAATCAACACTTCACAGAAGTTAAAAAATAGAGGTAATTGTTGAAAGTAAGGCCTATTTAGAGAATTAGGGTTAGAATTAAAAAGAAGGGTTGTTTTGAAGTATTAATGGAATTTGGTGTAGTTTAAGCATAGTCGGGGTAGATCGGCAAATATGAAAAATGGTGAATCATTTGGATTGGGTGCTACATAAACCAACCCTTCACAGAATTAAAAAAATAGGGGCAATTGTTGGAAGTAAGGGCTATTTATGGAATTAGGGATAGGATTAAAAAGAAGCGTTGTTTTGAAGTATTAAGAGAAGTAGGGGTAGTTTAAGCATAGTAGCGGTAGATCGACAAATATGAAAGATGATGAATTGTTTGGATTGGGTGCTGCAAAAACCGATCCTTCACAGTTGCTAAAAAGTAGAGGTAATTGTTGGAATGAAGGGGTATTTAGAGAATTAGGGGTAGGATTAAAAATAAGGGTTGTTTTGAAGTATTAAGAGAATTAGTGGTAGTTTAAGCATAGTAGGAGTACATCGACAAATATGAAAGATGAGGAATCTTTTGGATTTTTTAATCCAAAAACCAACCCTTTACAAAAATTAAAAAATAGGGGTAATTATTCGAAGTAAGGGCTATTTAGGGAATTAATGATAGGATCAAAAGGAAGCGTTGTTTTGAAGTATAAGGAGATGTAGTGGTAGTTTAAGCACAGTAGGGGTAGAACGACGAATACGAAAGATGATGAATTGTTTGGATTGGGTGCTGCAAAAACCAATCCTTCACAATAGCAAAAAAATAGAGGTAATTGTAGGAAGGGCTATTTAGAGAATTAGGTTTGGATTAAAAAGATGGGCTATTTTGAAGTATTAAGAGAAGTAGGGGTAGTTTAAGCAAAGTAGGGGTAGATCGACAAATATGAAAGATGATGAATCGTTTGGATTGGTTGCTGCAAAAACAAATCCTTCACAGTAGTTAAAAAGTAGGGGTAATTGTCGGAAAGTAGGACTATTTAAAGAATTAGGGGTAGGATTAAAAATAAGGGTTGTTTTGAAGTGTTAGGAGAAGTAGCGTTAGTTTAAGCAAGGTAGGGGTAGATCGACAAATATGAAAGACGATGAATCATTTGGATTGGGTGCTCCAAAAACCAACTCTTCACAGAAATTAAAAAATAGGGGTTATTGTTGGAAGCAAGGGCTATTTAGGGTATTAGTGGTAGGTTCAAAATGAAGGGTTTTTTGAAGTATAAAGGGAAATAGGGGTAGTTTAAGCATAGCAGGGGTAGATCGATGAATATGAAAGATGATGAATTGTTTAGATTAAATGCTGCAAAAACCATTCCTTCACAGTAGTAAAGAAATAGGCATAATTGTTGGAAGGGCTATTTAGAGAATTAGGAGTAGGATTAAAAAGAAGGGTCGTTTTGAAGTGTTAAGAGAAGTTGGTGTGGTTTAAGCCTAACAGGGGTAGATCGACAAATATAAAAGATGATGAATCATTTGGATTGGGTGCTGCAAAAACCAACCCTTCACACGAGTTAAAAAATAAAGGTAATTGTTGGAATGAGGGCTATTTAGAGAATTAGGGGTAGTATTTAAAAGAAGGATTGTTTTGAAGTATTAAAATAAGCAAGGGTAGTTTGAGCATAGTAGGGTTAGATCGACAAATATGAAATACGATGAATCATTTGGATTTGGTGCTGCAAAAACCAACCCTTCACAGAAATTAAAAATAGGGGTTGTTGTTAGAAGTAAGGTCTATTTAGAGAATTAGGGGGAGGATTTAAAAGAAGGATTGTTTTGAGGTATTAAGAAAAGTAGGGGTAGTTTAAGCATAGTAGGGGTAGATCGACAAATATGAAAGATGTTGAATCATTTGGATTGGGTGATGCAAAAACCAACACTACACAGTTGTTAAAAAATAAGGGTAATTTTTGGAACTAAGGGCAATTTAGAGAATTAGGGATATGATTTAAAAGAAGGGCTGTTTTGAAGTATTAAGGGAAGTTTGGGTGTTTAAGCATAGTAGGGGTAGATCGACAAATACGAAAGATGATGAATCGTTTAGATTGGGTGATGCAAAAACCAACCCCTTACAGAAGTTGAAAAATAGGGGTAATTGTTGGAAGTAAGGGCTATTTAGAGAATTACAGGTAGGATTAAAAAGAAGGACTGCTTTGAAGTATTAAGAGAAGTAGAGGTAGTTTAAGCATAGCAGTGGTAGATCGACAAATATAAAAGATGATGAATCATTTGGATTGGGTGCTGCAAAAACCAACCCTTCACACTAGTTAAAAAATAAAGGTAATTGTTGGAAGTAAGGGCTATTTAGAGAATTAGGGGTAGGATTTAAAAGAAGGACTGTTTTGAAGTATTAAGATAAGCTAGGGTAGTTTGAGCATAGTAGGGTTAGATCAACAAATATGAAATACGATTAATCATTTGGATTGGGTGCTGTAAAAATCTACCCTTCACAGAAGTTAAAAAATAGGGGTAATTGTTGAAAGTAAGGCCTATTTAGAGAATTAGGTTTAGGATTAAAAAGAAGGGCTGTTTTGAAGTATTAAGGGAAGTTGGGGTAGTTTAAGCATAGTAGGGGTAGATCGACAAATATGAAAAATGATGAATCATTTGGATTGGGTGCTACAAAAACCAACCCTTCACAGAACTAAAAAAAAAGGGGCAATTTTTGGAAGAAAGGACTATTTAGGGAATTAGGGATAGGATTTAAAAGAAGCGTTGTTTTGAAGTATTAAGAGAAGTAGGGGTAGTTTAAGCATAGTAGAGGTAGATCGACAAATATGAAAGATGATGAATCGTTTGGATTGGGTGCTGCAAAAACCGATCCTTCACAGTAGTTAAAAAGTAGAGGTAATTGTTGGAATGAAGGGGTATTTAGAGAATTAGGGGTAGGACTAAAAATAAGGGTTGTTTTGAAGTATTAAGAGAAGTAGTGATAGTTTAAGCATAGTAGGAGTAGATTGACAAACATGAAAGATGAGGAATCATTTGGATTTTTTGCTCCAAAAATCAACCCTTCACAGAAATTAAAAAATAGGGGTAGTTGTTCGTAGTAAGATCTATTTAGAGAATTAGTGGTAGGATCAAAAATAAGCTTTGTTTTGAAGTATAAAGAGAAGTAGTGGTAGTTTAAGAATAGTAGGGGTAGATTGACGAATATGAAAGATGATGATTTGTTTGGATTGGGTGCTGCAAAAACCAATCCTTCACAATAGCAAAAAAAGAGGTAATTTTAGGAAGGAAGGGTTATTTAGAGAATTAGGGTTGGATTAAAAAGAAGGGCTATTTTGAAGTATTAAGAGAAGTAGGGATAGTTTAAGCATAGTACGGGTAGATCGACAAATATGAAAGATGATGGATCGTTTGGATTGGTTGCAGCAAAAACCAATCCCCCACAGTAGTTAAAAAGTAGGGGTAATTGTCGGAAAGAAGGGCTATTTAAAAAATTAGGGGTAGGATTAAAAATAAGGGTTGTTTTGAAGTATTAGGAGAAGTAGTGTTAGTTTAAGCATGGTAGGGGTAGATCGACATATATGAAAGATGATGAATCATTTGGATTGGGTGCTCCAAAAACCAATCCTTCACAGAAATTAAAAAATAGGGGTAATTGTTGGAAGTAAGGGCTATTTAGGGGATTAGTGGTAGGTTCAAAATGAAGGGTATTTTTGAAGTATAAAGGGAAGCAGGGGTAGAACGATGAACACGAAAGATGATGAATTGTTTGGATTAGGTGCTGCAAAAACCAATCCTTCATAATAGTAAAGAAATAGGCATAATTGTTGGAAGGAAGGGCTATTTATAGAATTAGGAGTAGGATTAAAAAGAAGGGTCGTTTTGAAGTATTAAGAGAAGTTGGTGTGGTTTAAGCATAACAGGGGTAGATCAACAAATACAAAAGATGATGAATCATTTGGATTGGGTGCTGCAAAAACTAACCCTTCACACTAGTTAAAAAATAAAGGTAATTGTTGGAAGTAAGGGCTATTTAGAGAATTAGTGGTAGGATTTAAAAGAAGGACTGTTTTGAAGTATTAAGATAAGCTAGGGTAGTTTGAGCTTAGTAGGGTTAGTTCGACGAATATGAAATACGATGAATCATTTGGATTGGGTGCTGCAAAAACCAACCCTTTACAGAAATTAAAAAATAGTGTTAGTTGTTAGAAGTAAGGGCTTTTTAGAAAATTAGGGGGCGGATTTAAAAGAAGGATTGTTTTGAAGTATTAAGAAAAGTAGGGGTAGTTTAAGCATAGTAGGGAAAAATCGACAAATATGAAAGACGTTGAATCAATGGGATTGGGTGATGCAAAAACCAACCCTTCACAGTTCTTAAAAAATAAGGGTAATTTTTGGAACTAAGGGCATTTTAGAAAATTAGGGAAAGGATTTTAAAGAAGGGCTGTTTTGAAATATTAAAGGAAGTTTGGGTGTTTTAGCATAGTAGGGGTAGATCGACAAATACTAAAGATGATGAATCATTTAGATTGGGTGATGCAAAAACCAACCCCTCACAGAAGTTGAAAAATAGGGGTAATTGTTGGAAGTAAGGGCTATTTAGAGAATTACAGGTAGGATTAAAAAGAAGGACTTCTTTGAATTATTAAGAGAAGTAGAGGTAGTTTAAGCATAGTAGGGGTAGATCGACAAATATGAAAGATGATGAATCATTTGGATTGGGTGTTGCAAAAACCAACCCTTCACGGAAGTTAAAAAAATAGGGGTAATTGTTGGAAGTAAGGCTTATTTACAGAATTAGGGTTAGGATTAAAAAGAAATGCTGTTTTTAAGTATTAAAGGAAGTTGGGGTAGTTTAAGCATAGTAGTGGTAGATCGACAAATATGAAAAATGATGAATCATTTGGATTCGGTGCTACAAAAACCAACCCTTCACAGAAGTAAAAAAATAGGGGCAATTGTTGGAAGTAAGGGCTACTTAGGGAATTAGGGATACGATTAAATAAAAGAGTTGATTTGAAGTATTAAGAGTAGGGGTAGTTTAAGCATAGTAGGGGTGGATCGACAAATAAGAAAGATGATGAATCGTTTGGATTGGGTGATGCAAAAACCGATCCGTCACAGTAGTTAAAAAGTAGAGGTAATTGTCGGAAAGAAGGGGTATTTAGAAAATTAGTGGTAGGATTAAAAATATGGGTTGTTTTGAAGTATTAAGATAAGTAGTGGTAGTTTAAGCATAGTAGGAGTAGATCGACAAATATGAAAGATGATGAATCATTTGGATTGTTTGCTCCAAAACCAACCCTTCACAGAAATTAAAAAAACAGGGGTAATGTTTGGAAGTAAGGGCTATTTAGAGAGTGAGTGGTAGGATAAAAAAGAAGCGTTGTTTTGAAGTATAAAGAGAAATAGTGGTATTTTAAGCATAGTAGGGGTAGATCGACGAATATAAAAGATGATGAATTGTTTGGATTGGGTGCGGCAAAAACCAATCCTTTACAATAGCAAAAAAATAGAGGTAATTGTAGGAAGGAAGGGCTATTTAGAGAATTAGGGTTTGATTAAAAAGAAGGGTTATTTTGAAGTATTAAGAGAATTAGGGGTAGTTTATGCATAGTAGGGGTAGATCGACAAATATGAAAGATGGTGAATCGTTTGGAAAGAAGGGCTATTTAAAGAATTAGGTGTATTTAAAAAGTAGGTGTATTTATTGGAAAGAAGGGTTATTTAAAGAATTAGGGGTAGGATTAAAAATAAGGTTTTTTTTGAAGTATTAGGAGAAGTAGTGGGAGTTTAAGCATTGTAGGGGTAGATTGATGAATATGAAAGATGATAAATTGTTTGGATTAGGTGCTGCAAAAACCAATCCTTCACAATAGTAAAGAAATAGACATAATTGTTGGAAGGAGGGCTATCTAGAGAATTAGGGGTAGGATTAAAAAGATGGGGTGGTTTAGGCATAGTAGGGGTAGATCGACAAATATAAAAGTTGATGAATCATTTGGATTAGGTGCTGCAAAAACCAAACATTCACACTAGTTAAAAAATAAAGATAATTGTTGGAAGTAAGGGCTATTTTCAGAATTAGGGGTAGGATTTAAAAGAAGGATTGCTTTGAAGTATTGAGATAAGTAGGGGTAGTTTAAGGATAGTAGGGGTAGATCGACAAATATGAAAGATGGTGAATCATTTGGTTTGGGTGCTGGAAAAACCAACCCTTCATAGTTGTTAAAAAATTAGGGTAATTTTTGGAACTAAGATCGATTTAGAGAATTAGGGATAGGATTTAAAAGAAGCGTTGTTTTGAAGTATTAAGGGGAGTTGGGGTAGTTTAAGCATAGTATGGGTAGATTGACAAATACGAAAGATGATGAATCGTTTAGATTGGATGATGCAAAAACCAACCCCTCACAGAAGTTAAAAAATAGGGGTAATTATTGGAAGTAAGGTCTATTTAGAGAATTACAGGTAGGATTAAAAAGAAGGACTGTTTTGAGGTATTAAGTGAAGTAGGGGTAGTTTAAGCATAGTAGGGGTAGATCGACAAATATGAAAGATGATGAATCATTTGGATTGGGAGCTACAAACACCAACCCTTCACAGAAGCTAAAAAATAGGGGTAATTGTTGGAAGTAAGGCCTATTCAAAGAATTAGGGGTAGGACTTAAAAGAAGGACTTTTTAGAAGTATTAAGATAAGTATGGGTAGTTTTAGCAGAGTAGGGGTAGATCGACAAACATGAAAAATGATGAATCATTTGGATTGGGTGCTGCAAAAACCAACCCTTCACAGAAGTTAAAAAATAGGGATAATTGTTGGATGTATGGCCTATTTAGATAATTAGGGGTAGGATTTAAAAGAAGCATCATAGGGGCAGATCGACAAATACGAAAGATGATGAATCATTTGGATTGGGTGCTGCAAAAAGAAACCCTTCACGGAAGTGAAAAAATAGGGGTAATTGTTGGAAGTAAGGGCTATTTAGAGAATTAGGGATAGGATTAAAAATAAGGGCTATTTTGAGGTATTAAGAGAAGTAGGGGTAGTTTAAGCATAGTTGGGGTAGATCGACAAATACGAAAGATGATTAATCATTTAGATTGGGTGCTGCAAAAACCAACCCTTCACAAAAGTTAAAAAGTAGCGGTAATTGTTGGAAATAAAGGCTATTTAGAGAATTAGACGTAGGATTAAAAAGAAGGACTGTTTTGAAATATTAAGAGAAGTCGGGGTAGTTTAAGCATAGTAGGGGTAGATCGACAAGTATGAAAGATGATGATTCGTTTGGATTGGGTGCTGCAAAAACCAACCCTTAACAGAAGTTAAAAATAGGGGTAATTGTTGGAAGTATGGCCTACTTAGAGAATTAGGGGTAGGATTTAAAAGAAGGACTATTTTGAAGTATTAAGATAAGTGTGGGTGATTTAAGCATTGTAGGGGTAGATCGACAAATATGAAAGATGATGAATCATTTCGATTGGGTGCTGTAAAAACCGACCCTTCACAGAAGTTAAAAAATAGGGGTAATTGTTAGAAGTCAGGGATATTTAGAGAATTCTGGATGGGACTAAAAAGAAGCGTTGTTTTGAAGTATTTAGAGAAGCAGGAGTAGTTTAAGCATAGTAAGGGTAGATCGAAAAGTATGAAAGATGACGAATTTTTTGGATTGGGTGCTACAAAAGCCATTCCTTCACAGTTGTTGAAAAGTAGGGGTAATTGTTTGAAACAATGGCTATTTAGAGAAATACGGGTAGGATTAAAATAAGGGTTGTTTTGAAGTATTAGGATAAGTAGGGGTAGATCGACAAATATGAAAGATGATGATTCATTTGGATTGGGTGCTCCAAAAACCAACCCTGCACAGAAATTAAAAAATAGGGGTAGATGTTGGAGGTAAGGGCTATTTAGAGAATTAGTGGTAGGATCCAAAAGTAGGGTTGTTTTGAAGTATGAAGAGAAGTAGGGGTAGATTAAGCATGGGAGGGGTAGATCGATGAATACGAAAGATGATGATTTGTTTGGATTTGGTGCTGCAAAAACCAATCCTTCACAATAGTAAAAAAAATATGGGTGATTGTTGGAAGGAAGGGCTATTTAGAGAACTAGGGTTAAGATTAAAAAGAAGTGCTGTTTTGAAGTATTAAGGGAAGTTGGGGTAGTTTAAGCATAGTAGACTAGATCGACAAATACGAAAGATGATGAATCATTTGGATTGAGTGCTGTAAAAACCAACCCTTCACAGTAGTTAAAAACTAAGGGTAATTGTCGGAAGTAACGGCTATTTAGAGAATTAAGGGTAGGATTTAAAAGGATTGTTTTGAAGTATTAAGATAAGTAGGGGTAGTTTAAGCATAGTAGGTGTAGATCGACAAATATGAAAGATGATGAATCATATGGATTGGGTGTTGCAAAAACCAACCCTTCACATAAGTTAAAAAATAAGTGTAATTGTTGGAACTAAGGGATATTTAGAGAATTAGGGATAGGATTAAAAATAAGGGCTATTTTGAAGTACTAAGAGAAGTAGGGGTATTTTAAGCATAGTAGGGGTAGACTGATAAATATGAAAGATGATGAATCGTTTAGATTGGGTGATGCAAAAACCAACCCTTCACAAAAATTAAAAAATAGGGGTAATTGTTGGTAATAAGGGCTATTTAGGGAGTTAGAGGTAGGATTAAAAAGAAGGACTGTTTTGAAGTATTAAAGGAAGTAGTGGTAGTTTGAGCATAGTAGGGGTAGATCGAAAAATATGAAAGATGATGAATCATTTAGATTGGGTGATTCAAAATCCAACCCTTCACAGAGGTTAAAAAATAGGGGTAATTGTTGGAAGAAAAGACTATTTAGAGAATTAGAATTAGGATTAAAAAGAAGGACTGTTTTGAACTATTAAGAGAAGTCGGGGTATTTTAAGCATAGTAGGGGTAGATCGACAAATATGAA
This sequence comes from Allium sativum, assembly GCA_030737875.1. Lineage (NCBI taxonomy): Eukaryota > Viridiplantae > Streptophyta > Magnoliopsida > Asparagales > Amaryllidaceae > Allium > Allium sativum. The sequence goes on along the minus strand of CM060926.1, from coordinate 256,475,965 downwards.
AGATGATGAATCATTTGGATTGGGTGCTCCAAAAACCAACCCTTCACAGAAATTAAAAAATAGGGGTTATTGATGGAAGTAAGGGCTATTTAGGGGATTAGTGGTAGGTTCAAAATGAAGGGTTTTTTTGAAGTATAAAAGGAAGTAGGGGTAGTTTAAGCATAGTAGGGGTAGATCGATGAATACGAAAGATGATGAATTGTTTAGATTAAATGCTGCAAAAACCAATCCTTCACAATAGTAAAGAAATAGGCATAATTGTTGGAAGGAAGGGCTATTTAGAGAATTTGGAGTAGGATTAAAAAAAGGGTCGTTTTGAAGTATTTAGAGAAGTTGGTGTGGTTTAAGCCTAGCAGGGGTAGATCGACAAATATAAAAGATGATGAATCATTTGGATTGGGTGCTGCAGAAACCAACCCTTCGCACTAGTTAAAAAATAAAGGTAATTGTTGGAAGTAAGGGCTATTTATAGAATTAGGGGTAGGATTTAAAAGAAGGATTGTTTTGATGTATTAATATAAGCAAGGGTAGTTTGAGCATAGTAAGGTTAGATCGACAAATATGAAATACGATGAATCGTTTGGATTGGGTGCTGCAAAAACCAAACCTTCACAGTTGTTAAAAAATATGGGTAATTTTTGGAACTAAGGGAAATTTAGAGAATTAGGGATAGGATTTAAAAGAAGGGCTGGTTTGAAGTATTAAGGGAAGTTTGGGTGTTTAAGCATAGTAGCGGTAGATCGACAAATACGAAAGGTGATGAATCGTTTAGATTGGGTGATGCAAAAACCAACCCCTTACAGAAGTTGAAAAATAGGCGTAATTGTTGGAAGTAAGGGATATTTAGATAATTATAGGTAGGATTAAAAAGAAGGACTGCTTTGAAGTATTAAGAGAAGTAGATGTAGTTTAAGCATAGTAGGGGTAGATCGACAAATATGAAAGATGATGAATCGTTTAGATTGGGTAATGCAAAATCCAACCATTCACAGAAATTAAAAAATAGGGGTAATTGTTGGAAGAAAGGGCCATTTAGAGAATTAGAATTAGGATTAAAAAGAAGGATTGTTTTGATGTATTAAGAGAAGTCGGGATAGTTTAAGCATAGTAGGGGTAGGTCGACAAATATGAAAGATGATGAATCATTTGGATTGGGTGCTGCAAAATTCAACGCTTCACAGAAGTTAAAAAATAGGGTTAATTGTTGAAAGTAAGGCCTATTTAGAGAATTAGGTTTAGGATTAAAAAGAAGGGTTGTTTTGAAGTATTAAGGGAAGTTGGGGTAGTATAAGCATAGTATGGGTAGATCGGCAAATATGAAAAATGATGAATCATTTGGATTGGGTGCTACAAAAAACAACCCTTCACAGAAGTAATAAAATAGGGGCAATTGTTTGAAGTAAGGGCTATTTAGGGAATTAGGGATAGGATTTAAAAGAAGCGTTGTTTTGAAGTATTAAGAGAAGTAGGGGTAGTTTAAGCATAGTAGGTGTAGATCGACAAATATGAAAGATGATGAATCGTTTGGATTGGGTACTGCAAAAACCGATCCTTCACAGTAGTTAAAAAGTAAAGGTAATTGTTGGAATGATGGGGTATTTAGAGAATTAGGGGTAGGATTAAAAATAAGGGTTGTTTTGAAGTATTAAGAGAAGTAGTGGTAGTTTAAGCATAGTAGGATTAGATCGGAAAATATGAAAGATGAGGAATCATTTGGATTTTTTGCTCCAAAAACCGACCCTTCACAAAAATTAAAAAATAGGGGTAGTTGTTCGTAGTAGGGGCTATTTAGAGAATTAGTGGTAGGACCAAAAATAAGCTTTGTTTTGAAGTATCAAGAGAAGTAGTGGTAGTATAAGCATAGTACGGGTAGATTGACGAATATGAAAGATGATGATTTGTTTGGATTGGGTACTGCAAAAACCAATCCTTCACAATAGTAAAGAAATAGACATAATTGTTGGAAGGAAGGGCTATCTAGAGAATTAGGGGTAGGATTAAAAAGATGGGGTGGTTGAAGCATAGTAGGGGTAGATCGACAAAAATAAAAGTTGACGAATCATTTGGATTGTGTGCTGCAAAAACCAACCCTTCACACTAGTTAAAAAATAAAGATAATTTTTGGAAGTACGGGCTATTTTCAGAATTAGGGATAGGATTAAAAAGAAGGATTGCTTTGATGTATTGAGATAAGTAGGGGTAGTTTAAGCATAGTAGGGGTAGATTAACAAAAACGAAAGATGATGAATCGTTTTGATTGGGCGATGCAAAAACCAACCCCTTACAGAAATTTAAAAAATAGGGGTAATTATTGGAAATAAAGTCTATTTAGAGAATTACAGGTAGGATTAAAAAGAAGGATTGTTTTGAAGTATTAAGTGAAGTAGGTGTAGTTTAAGCATAGTAGTGGTAGATCGACAAATATGAAAGATGATGAATCATTTGGATTGGGAGCTGCAAACACCAAACCTTCACAGAAGTTAAAAAATAAGGGTAATTGTTGGAAGTAAGGACTATTCAGAGAATTAGGGGTAGGACTTAAAAGAAGGACTTTTCATATATATTAAGATAAGTATGGGTAGTTTTAGCAGAGTAGGGGTAGATCGACAAACATGAAAGATGATGAATCATTTGGATTGGGTGCTGCAAAAACCAACCCTTCACAGAAGTTAAAAAATAGGGATAATTGTTGGATGTATGGCCTATTTATAGAATTAGGGGTACGATTTAAAAGGAGGACTATTTTGAAGTATTAAGAGAAGTGTGGGTAGTTTAAGCATCATAGGGGCAGATCGACAAATATGAAAGATGATGAATCATTTGGATTGGGTGCTGCAAAAACAAACCCTTCACAGAAGTTAAAAAATAGGGGTAATTGTTGGAAGTAAGGGCTATTTATAGAATTAGGGATAGGATTAAAAAGAAGGGCTATTTTGAAGTATTAAGAGAAGTAGGGGTAGTTTAAGCATAGTAGGGGTAGACCGACAAATATGAATGATGATGAATCTTTTAGATTGGGTGCTACAAAAACCAACCCTTCACAAAAGTTAAAAAATAGGGGTAGTTGTTGGAAATAAAGGCTATTTAGAGAATTAGTGGTAGGATTAAAAAGAAGCACTGTTTTGAAATATTAAGAGAAGTAGGGGTAGTTTAAGCATAGTAGGGGTAGATCGACAAGTATGAAAGATGATGATTCGTTTGAATTGGGTGCTGCAAAAACCATCCCTTAACAGAAGTTAAATAATAGGGATAATTGTTGGAAGTATGGCCAATTTAGAGAATTAGGGGTATGGTTAAAAGAAGGACTATTTTAAAGTATTAAGATAAGTGTGGGTGATTTAAGCATCGTAGGGGTAGATCGACAAATATGAAAGATAATGAATCATTTGGATTGGGTGCTGCAAAAACTAACCCTTCGCAGAAGTTAAAAAATAGGGGTAATTGTTGGAAGTAAGGGTTATTTAGAGAATTCTGGATAGGACTAAAAAGAAGCGTTGTTTTGAAGTATTTAGAGAAGCAGGAGTAGTTTAAGCATAGTAAGGGTAGATCAACAAGTATGAAAGATAACGAATCTTTTGGATTGGGTGCTGCAAAAACCAATCCTTCACAGTTGTTAAAAAGTAGGGGTAATTGTTTGAAAGAATGGCTATTTAAAGAATTACGGGTAGGATTAAAATAAGGGTTGTTTTGAAGTATTAGGATAAGTAGGGGTAGATCGACAAATATGAAAGATGATGAATCATTTGGATTAGGTGCTGCAAAAACCAACCCTTCACATAAGTTAAAAAATAAGTGTAATTGTTGGAACTAAGGGCTATTTAGAGAATTAGGGATAAGATTAAAAATAAGGGCTATTTTGAAGTACTAAGAGAAGAAGGGGTATTTTAAGCATAGTAGGGGTAGACCGATAAATATGAAAGATGATGAATCGTTTAGATTGGTTGATGCAAAAACCAACCCTTCACAAAAATTATAAAATAGGGGTAATTGTTGGAAATAAGGGCTATTTAGAGAGTAAGAGGTAGGATTAAAAAGGATTGTTTTGAAGTATTAAAGGAAGTAGTGGTAGTTTAAGCATAGTAGGGGTAGATCGAAAAATATGAAAGATGATGAATCATTTGGATTGGGTGATTCAAAATCCAACCCTTCACAGAGGTTAAAAAATAGGAGTAATTGTTGGAAGAAAAGACTATTTAGAGAATTAGAATTAGGAATATAAAGAAGGACTGTTTTGAACTATTAAGAGAAGTCGGGGTATTTTAAGCATAGTAGGGGTAGATCGACAAATATGAAAGATGATGAATCATTTGGATTGGGTGCTCCAAAAACCAACCCTTCACAGAAATTAAAAAATAGGGGTTATTGATGGGCTATTTAGGGGATTAGTGTAGGTTCATGTGACGAAAAGGAATTTCGCTCGATCCGAACCAGTCGCTAAACCGATCTAGACCGTTCGAAACGCCTGATCGTTTTGAGAACACGACAAATCAGAACGCAGACGGAAGAACATTTCATTGTATATTACAACAATGCATCATTTTACAAGAATATAAAGAGTATAAACAAATAAATATTACACAGAAATATCAGAGATTACAATAAATTACATAGCAGCAGAAAATAATACAATACACAACTAGAAGGAGATATACGGATACAAAGCTTTCCGGATATCGTTCCAGCTGTAAACCAGGATCCTGTGAATAAAAATCTGCAAAACCGAAACTACTAGCTGCCCGTGTCAAAATAGGGGCACCTAGAGTTTAGGTTAAAACAATAAACTCCAGGTCAGTCATGTGACTGGTGTGAGAACTAAAACAGTTATTAATTCTTGTTTTTTAAAGTTAGGTAAATAAAGGGACCACGCCGTATAACACGGAACGGGTTTCCTCCTAAGAATACCAGTGCATAAAACAACAGCGCAATGCTAAATAAAGAAAAATGAAGCTATTATAAGACCCAGGTCCTATCACACAATGCAACGCAAGCCGGGGGATAGGGTTTTTCCTTATAACAGCCAAAGAATGCTTGATACGTTTAAAACAAATCATTTGATACTACTATAAGTGCATAGTGTATAAAACACCTTCAATCATAAATATCAATCATAGGTGGCATGGGTACCATATATCATGTCGCCATACTAGTTCTACAATTAAAACCGCAAATGTCACTAATTTGGAAATTGGGTTTACATCTATGAACCGAGGCAAAAGATAGTCCTCAAACGATTCGAGACGCTCTAGCCCGTGTCTCAGGAACAGCCGCAACTGCCCGTTGGATCCTCAGGGCCGGTCCACCGATGTGGATTATTATGCCTGAACACTACGTCTCCCCACCCTATGGGGTGTAAGTCTGGTCCGTCTGCCGACCAAAATGCATCGGCCGAAACCGATATAACCGAGGCGCCACGCAACAGCAACAACCACATAAGTCAAACTCGTCAGGGCGTGTAAAACCACTGACGTCACTTCTAGCTGGAAAGAAACGCATGCCCTCCCTGACGTTCTCTCCCGTTTTTGGTTCATACCGGGTGTGAAACTCGCGAAGTAAACGTTACACAAAGCTACGCCACAAATTCCGTGCTTTGATCATCACCACAAGACTTTGCTTTTCAACAGAAGCCTCGATCAATTGCCACTTAGGCATGCCACACAGGCAATTCACTCCATGCATTTGATATCCATCAATATATAACCCCTGAGCTCGTACTCTCAGAGAAGGGCGTTAAGCAAGAGAATAAATTCTCCGCCGCCAAACAGATATATATTTAATAGAGATCAATCACACGGACTAAAATCCAATGTCAGACACACAGTCCATTTACAAGTCCGTTCTGGGTCTGAACGAAACCGGAGGCACCTAGTACCCCGCATATCCATCGATCTCCAAGCACGTCTGGATGATCACCAACTGTTTCTATCTTCTTGGGTGTACAGCCCAATCAAGATCATCAGTAATCACCCAAACGACGTGAAGACTTCCGGTCTTCAACCACCGTCTTCATCTTTGACTTATCGTCGTATCAGTTATTCAGAATGGGTTAAACCCGGCCGTTACGAATAACTCGCGTATATTTTAAATAAGTGTTACACAAACACAACATACGCCTCATTCCAATTCATCAGTCACTAACCGTAAATTAATCAAGAGAATAATTCCCCAAATATTAACCCCGAAGGCCGAAACCAACATAAGATCAATATCCAGAAAACCATTCTGCTTGGCTAACCGACAGTTAGTTTCTAAATTTTACATTCATAGGGGGAGGTTCCCATTAATTTTATCCAAGATATATTCCTTGAATTTATTCTTTAATCTTCTTTTGAATTTTGATTCAACTAGTCTGGATTAACGAACCTTACCGAAGTTATCATTTGTTTTAATTTCCCAATCCCAACCTATTCATCCCATGAAGTAAAACTGGTTATACTTCATATCTAACACCACGGTGCTATCGGTAAATTCAATTACCATTTCACGTTCAAACCTAATTAAAGATTTAACTAACGCCTGGAGAAAAACTGGTGATACTCCATTTCGATTATTTCAATCTAATTAAATATTCATTAAAACTCCACTTAGTTTTAATCTTTGACTGGGTTAAAGAATCAGTGTCATTTAAAACACGGTTCACGGTAAACCCAAAATTATCTTCCATTAATTATCGGGTTAAAGAACAAGTGTTATTTAAAACACTGTTCACGATAAACCCAAAAATCAATACTAATTCGATTCCAATTAAATATTATTTAATTGGTACACTTCATTAAATCTGAATAAAAGATTTAATCTTTTCTCAATTTGGTTAAAGAACAATGTTAATAAAGACACCATTCACGACAAACCCAAATCACATTTGATATTAAATACAAGACTCTGAATAGAAAATATATCGGCTTATATTCAATATCAGATTCTACGACCAACAGATATCGTATTGGAAGTAACAATATATATATCCATATCTTTCAAATTTCCATAACAACATCTGTATAATCACGAAATCCAATATCGAAATACTCTGAAAACAATTTCGATTCAAATCCACTCCCATGCAATCATTGGAAATTCTGGTTATTTTTAAAACCCTTTTCAAATTCAATTTATTTATTTAAAAATAAATAAAATTTTAACTCTAGTTCAAAACTAGTTCAATTCGATAAAAATCTATTTTTATCTTTTCAAATATGGAGTTTTTCATTCCAACTCTTTCCAAATCAATTCTTATGATTTTACACAAATTATTGATATTTTTAATGATTTTATCAAGGCCCGTACAGTCGATTTCCATCAACGGCTATCGAACTGCACTTACAGCGACCTTTTTCAAATTTAGTTTGGACATAATTCCAAATCCAACCGTTAGATTTCAAATTTCTAATATTCGTTAGAAAGCTCTTTTCAATACGAACCCAACGGTTCCGGTTTTAGGAGAATCCGACGGTCGGATCTCCCGCAATATCCGTTCGAAGTCAATGGTCGAAATTCGCGAACTACCGCGGCGCGGCGCGTTCTATTCTGGCCATTATATTATATATATAATATATACTTCTTCGATTTCAATTCAAAACGGGCTTTATAAATCGTTTTAAATTTATTTTCAAAACGGTTTCATGTTCATATTCAATTTCGAATCAAAATTGAACATTCCAATATAAATTCGTTTTAAATTCTTTTCAAATTGATTTCAAATTCATTTCAATTGCATTTCAATTCGAATTCATTTATATTCAATTTCAATTCGAATTCAATTCTATCTGTTTCAATTCGAATTCATTTATATTCAATTTCAATTCGAATTCAATTCTATTCAGTTTCAATTCGAATTTCTATTCTTTTCAAAATATTAGATTTTGAAATCACTTTCGATATTCATTATAAAATGAATAAAATCAATATAAATATCGTTCACGTCAAAATGGCGTCAATCTAATCAACACGGCTTCATATATTGATATTTTCAAATATTCATTTTCGAATATTTCTATTTCAAATATTTCCAATTATAAAAATATTTGTTATTATCAAAATATTTCGTTCAACACATGACTAATCTCAACAGATGAGTACAGTCAACACATGAACCTTTATTTTATATTAATAAAGATGTAAATTTTATTACTAAAATATTTCGTTCAACACATGACTAATCTCAACGGATGAGTACAGTCAACACATGAACCTTTATTTTATATTATTCTTTATTTTCTAAATTGTAATGAGGCCCAATCAATCACCATATAATGCTAATTATATGGATTTTCATACATCACACGTATATAATAGCATTGAAAAATAATCAACCATCAACCAAACTGCACTGCACTGTAAAAGCATCAAATATAGATATCTAACGCTCATAACAGCCTGTCAATCAATCGATTGACATATTTAATCAATCATGATGAGTGAACTTCAAATTTCATCCCAACGCCCGTGTGGGGTTTCAAACAATCAAACAAAGATTTTTATTCGTGCAGTTGGGCGATGTGTAAAATTTATCGACCCAATCAATATCAGTCAAATCAGTGCATATAAAAAAATCGGCCGATTTGTCTATAAATATCTATTTATTCACTTTCACGTTAAAAATTATATTTTTAACGATAAAATATTTTATTTTAACATATGAATTTCTATTCAGTTCATTTACACAATGAAAATGATATTTTTATTTTTCTAACATATTTTAGAAAATTTCGGTGGCATAACGGCACGATACTAGAAACAGGACAAGGCCTAGCCTTATCCTCGGTCTAGTGAAGGCCCACGCCATTCACACATTAATCAAATCAATTCATTTCACCAAACAATTCCATTCAATCAAATATTCTAACTAACTACTCAACCAAACAATTTAACAAACAAGCCATCCAAGGTCTGTGGATGACGGGTGTCGGGTGCTACTAAACACCGTATGCATCCTAGTATATAATTATAACTAGAATAATTAAATTGAAAGGTGAGAAGTTCTCACCGATAGCTATCCAAACATCTTGACTCTTCTTTCGTAGAAAATCTTCACAACAAGCCCTTTGTCACTTTCACCGTCCGTGTTCACTACATATTTAAAAATCGAATTTTTACTTCGCTATTCAATATATAAAAATCGAATTTTTACTTCACTATTCAATATATAAAAATCATATTTTTACTCGCCTAAAAATCATAGATTTTTACAACGCTTCTTGCTATATAAAAATCAAATTTTTCTCTATATAAAAATCTCATCTTTATGATATTAAAAACCGTATTTTCCTAACATGAAAAATATAATCTTCTCTTACATTATTTATATGGAAAATAAATAAGCTAAATTAAAATTAAAATAAATACTTACCTTAGTTCAGTGAAGGGAGGGGGGTCTTGGGAGCATCGAATTCAGGGAGGGGAGGGGGTTTACTGTCGAAATTGGTGGAGGGAGGGGGGCTATTAGGCCGGCGGCATCGCTCAGGGGTGGTGCTGGGCCTACTCCGGCGGTTCAGGGGCCAAAGGCAGCAGTTGGGGGGTTTCCGTTGGGTCTGGGGGTCTCGATCGCTCTAGGGCTGGAGCGAGAAGAGGAACGAGAGGCCGGAGGGGGTTCTGGGGTCAAGGCGGCGAAGTGCTGACCGTCGACGAGCGGGGACGGAGGCGGCGGCTGGGTCGGCTTCATCGATCTCAATTTTTTTTCTTTTTCCCTTTTTTTTGATTTGGAAAATGACGGGGGGGTCTGAAGAAAATAGGGGGAGGGTTTTTTTTTAATATTTATTTAATTTCTTTTAAATTTCAAAACTTCATGCTTATCGAAACGAACTTCAATTTAAACTCAACGACTACCGCCCCTAGCGTTTTACCCCCATTCCGAACAGAATGGGATATGCCACTTAAGCCAATTCTGCTGTTTCGATCAGTTTCTGTCAAAATCAAAATATAAATCCTTTATATTTTGAATTTGAACGCACATGTCAATTCAAATAAATTTTTAGTAGCTGCTAATTCACATAAACTATTTTTAAATATTTAAAATTCATTGAAATGGCCAAAATAAAAATTTTAAATTGGTTCAGATTTTCGGGTTGTTACAGTTCAAAATGAAGGATTTTTTTTGAAGTATAAAGGGAAGTAGGGGTAGTTTAAGCATAGCAGGGGTATATCGATGAATACGAAAGATGATGAATTGTTTAGATTAAACGCTGCAAAAACCAATCCTTCACAATAGTAAAGAAATAGGCATAATTGTTGGAAGGAAGGGCTATTTAGAGAATTTGGAGTAGGATTAATAAAAGGGTCGTTTTGAAGTATTTAGAGAAGTTGGTGTGGTTTAAGCTTAGCAGGGGTAGATCGACAAATATAAAAGATGATGAATCATTTGGATTGGGTGTTGCAGAAACCAACCCTTCGCACTAGTTAAAAAAAAAAGGTAATTGTTGGAAGTAAGGGCTATTTATAGAATTAGGGGTAGGATTTAAAAGAAGGATTGTTTTGATGTATTAATACAAGCAAGGGTAGTTTGAGCATAGTAAGGTTAGATCGACAAATATGAAATATGATGAATCATTTGGATTGGGTGCTGCAAAAACCAACCCTTCACAGTTGTTAAAAAATAAGGTTAACTTTTGGAACAAAGGGAAATTTAGAGAATTAGGGATAGGATTTAAAAGAAGGGCCAGTTTGAAGTATTAAGGGAAGTTTGGGTGTTTAAGCATAGTAGCGGTAGATCGACATATACGAAAGGTGGTGAATCGTTTAGATTGGGTGATGCAAAAACCAACCCCTTACAGAAGTTGAAAAATAGGGGTAATTGTTGGAAGTAAGGGCTATTTAGAGAATTATAGGTAGGATTAAAAAGAAGGACTGCTTTGAAGTATTAAGAGAAGTAGAGGTAGTTTAAGCATGGTAGGGGTAGATCGACAAATATGAAAGATGATGAATCGTTTAGATTGGGTGATGCAAAATCCAACCCTTCACAGAAATTAAAAAATAGGGGTAATTGTTGGAAGAAAGGGCTATTTAGAGAATTATAATTAGGATTAAAAAGAAAGATTGTTTTGATGTATTAAGAGAAGTCGGGATAGTTTAAGCATAGTAGGGGTAGATCGACAAATATGAAAGATGATGAATCATTTGGATTGGGTGCTGCAAAATTCAACGCTTCACAGAAGTTAAAAAATAGGGTTAATTGTTGAAAGTAAGGCCTATTTAGAAAATTAGGTTTAGGATTAAAAAGAAGGGTTGTTTTGAAGTATTAAGGGAAATTGGGGTAGTATAAGCATAGTATGGGTAGATCGGCAAATATGAAAAATGATGAATCATTTGGATTGGGTGCTACAAAAAACAACCCTTCACAGAAGTAATAAAATAGGGGAAATTGTTTGAAGTAAGGTCTATTTAGGGAATTAGGGATAGGATTTAAAAGAAGCGTTGTTTTGAAGTATTAAGAGAAGTAGGGGTAGTTTAAGCATAATAGGGGTAGATCGACAAATATGAAAGATGATGAATCGTTTGGATTGGGTACTGCAAAAACCGATCCTTCACAGTAGTTAAAAAATAAAGGTAATTGTTGGAATGATGGGGTATTTAGAGAATTAGGGGTAGGATTAAAAATAAGGGTTGTTTTGAAGTATTAAGAGAAGTAGTGGTAGTTTAAGCATAGTTGGAGTAGATCGGAAAATATGAAAGATGAGGAATCATTTGGATTTTTTGCTCCAAAAACCAACCCTTCACAAAAATTAAAAAATAGGGGTAGTTGTTCATATTAAGGGCTATTTAGAGAATTAGTGGTAGGACCAAAAATAAGCTTTGTTTTGAAGTATCAAGAGAAATAGTTGTAGTTTAAGCATAGTAGGGGTAGATTGACGAATATGAAAGATGATGATTTGTTTGGATTGGGTGCTGCAAAAACCAATCCTTCACAATAGTAAAGAAATAGACATAATTGTTGGAAGGAAGGGCTATCTAGAGAATTAGGGGTAGGATTAAAAAGATGGGGTGATTTAAGCATAGTAAGGGTAGGTCGACAAAAATAAAAGTTGACGAATCATTTGGATTGTGTGCTGCAAAAACCAACCCTTCACACTAGTTAATAAATAAAGATAATTGTTGGAAGTACGGGCTATTTTCAGAATTAGGGGTAGGATTTAAAAGAAGGATTGCTTTGATGTATTGAGATAAGTAGGGGTAGTTTAAGCATAGTAGGGGTAGATTGACAAATACGAAAGATGATGAATCGTTTTGATTGGGCGATGCAAAAACCAACCCCTCACAGAAATTAAAAAAATAGGGGTAATTATTGGAAATAAGGTCTATTTAGAGAATTACAGGTAGGATTAAAAAGAAGGATTGTTTTGAAGTATTAAGTGAAGTAGGGGTAGTTTAAGCATAGTAGTGGTAGATCGACAAATATGAAAGATGATGAATCATTTGGATTGGGAGCTGCAAACACCAACCCTTCATAGAAGTTAAAAAATAAGGGTAATTGTTGGAAGTAAGGCCTATTCAAAGAATTAGGGGTAGGACTTAAAAGAAGGACTTTTCAGATATATTAAAATAAGTATGGGTAGTTTTAGCAGAGTAGGGGTAGATCGACAAACATGAAAGATGATGAATCATTTGGATTGGATGCTGCAAAAACCAACCCTTCACAGAAGTTAAAAAATAGGGATAATTGTTGGATGTATGGCCTATTTATAGAATTAGGGGTCGGATTTAAAAGGAGGACTATTTTGAAGTATTAAGATAAGTGTGGGTAGTTCAAGCATCATAGGGGCAGATCGACAAATATGAAAGATGATGAATCATTTGGATTGGTTGCTGCAAAAACAAACCCTTCAGAGAAGTTAAAAAATAGGGGTAATTGTTGGAAGTAAGGGCTATTTAGAGAATTAGGGATATGATTAAAAAGAAGGGCTATTTTGAAGTATTAAGAGAAGTAGGGGTAGTTTAAGCATAGTAGGGGTAGACCGACAAATATGAATGATGATGAATCTTTTAGATTGGGTGGTGCAAAAACCAACCCTTCACAAAAGTTAAAAAATAGGGGTAATTGTTGGAAATAAAGGCTATTTAGAGAATTAGAGGTAGGATTACAAAGAAGCACTGTTTTGAAATATTAAGAGAAGTAGGGGTAGTTTAAGCATAGTAGGGGTAGATCGACAAGTATGAAAGATGATGATTCGTTTGAATTGGGTGCTGCAAAAACCAACCCTTAACAGAAGTTAAATAATAGGGATAATTGTTGGAAGTATGGACAATTTAGAGAATTAGGGGTAGGGTTAAAAGAAGGACTATTTTAAAGTATTAAGATAAGTGTGGGTGATTTAAGCATCGTAGGGGTAGATCGACAAATATGAAAGATAATGAATCATTTGGATTGGGTGCTGCAAAAACTAACCCTTCGCAGAAGTTAAAAAATAGGGGTAATTATTGGAAGTTAGGGCTATTTAGAGAATTCTGGATAGGACTAAAAAGCAGCGTTGTTTTGAAGTATTTAGAGAAGCAGGAGTAGTTTAAGCATAGTAAGGGTAGATCGACAAGTATGAAAGATGACGAATCTTTTGGATTGGGTGCTACAAAAACAAATCCTTCACATTTGTTAAAAAGTAGGGGTAATTATTTGAAAGAATGGCCATTTAGAGAATTACGGGTAGGACTAAAATAAGGGTTGTTTTGAAGTATTAGGATAAGTAGGGGTAGATCGACAAATATGAAAGATGATGATTCATTTGGAATGGATGCTCCAAAAACCAACCCTGCATAGAAATTAATAAATAGGGGTAGATGTTGGAGGTAAGGGCTATTTAGAGAATTAGTGTTAGGATCAAAAAGTAGAGTTGTTTTGAAGTATGAAGAGAAGTAGGGGTAGTTTAAGCATGGGAGGGGTAGATCGACGAATACGAAAGAGGATGATTTGTTTGGATTTGGTGCTGCAAAAACCATTTCTTCACAATAGTAAAAAAATAGGGGTGATTGTTGGAAGGAAGGTCTATTTAGAGAATTAGGGTTAGGATTAAAAAGAAGTGATGTTTTGAAGTATTAAGGGAAGTTGGTGTAGTTTAAGCATAGTAGAGTACATCGACAAATACGAAAGATGATGAACCATTTGGATTGAGTGCTGTAAAAACCAACCCTTCACAGTAGTTAAAAACAAAGGGTAATTGTCGGAAGTGAGGGCTATTTAGAGAATTAAGGGTAGGATTTAAAAGGACTGTTTTGAAGTATTAAGATAAGTAGGGGTAGTTTAAGCGTAGTAGGGGTAGATCGACAAATATGAAAGATGATGAATCATTTGGATTGGGTGCTGCAAAAACCAACCCTTCACATAAGTTAAAAAATAAGTGTAATTTTTGGAACTAAGGGCTATTTAGAGAATTAGGGATAGGATTAAAAATAAGGGCTATTTTGAAGTACTAAGAGAAGTAGGGGTAGTTTAAGCATAGTAGGGGTAGACCGACAAATATGAAAGATTATGAATCGTTTATATTGTGTGATGCAAAAACCAACCCTTCACAAAAATTATAAAATAGGGGTAATTGTTGGAAATAAGGGCTATTTAGAGTGTTAGAGGTAGGATTAAAAAGAAGGACTGTTTTGAAGTATTTAAGGAAGTAGTGGTAGTTTAAGCATAGTAGGGGTAGATCGAAAAATATGAAAGATGATGAATCGTTTAGATTGGGTAATGCAAAATCCAACCCTTCACAGAGGTTAAAAAATAAGGGTAATTGTTGGAAGAAAGGGCTATTTAGAGAATTAGAATTAGGATTAAAAAGAAGGACTATTTTGAATTATTAAGAGAAGTCGGGGTAGTTTAGGCATAGTAGGGGTAGATCGACAAATATGAAAGATGATGAATCATTTAGATTGGGTGCTGCAAAAACAAACCTTTCACCGAAGTTAAAAAATAGGGATAATTGTTGGAAGTAAGGCCTATTTAGAGAATAAGGGATAGGATTTAAAAGAAGGACCGTTTTGAAGTATTAAGATAAGTATGGGTATTTTAAGCATAGTAGGGGTAGATAAGCAAATATGAAAAATGATGAATCATTTGATTGGGTGCTACAAAAACCAACCCTTCACAGAAGTATAAAATAGGGGCAATTGTTGGAAGTAAGGGTTATTTAGGGAATAAGGGATAAGATTAAAAAGAAGCGTTGTTTTGAAGAATTAAGTGAAGTAGAGGTAGTTTAAGCATAGTAGGGGTAGATTGACAAATATGAAAGATGATGAATCGTTTGGATTGGGTGCTGCAAAAACTGATCCTTCACAGTGGTTAAAAAGTAGTGGTAATTGTTGGAAAGAAGGGGTATTTAGAGAATTAGGGGTAGGATTAAAAATAAGGGTTGTTTTGAAGTATTTAGAGAAGTAGTGGTAGTTTAAGCATAGTAGGAGTAGATCGACAAATATGAATAATGATGAATCATTTGGATTGTTTGCTCCAAAAACCAACCCTTCACAGAAATTAAAAAATAGGGGTAATTGTTCGAAGTAAGGGCTATTTAGGGAATTAGTGGTAGGATCAAAAGGAAGCGTTGTTTTGAAGTATAAAGAGAAGTAGTGGTAGTTTAAGCATAGTAGGGGTAGAACGATAAATACGAAAGATGATGAATTGTTCGGATTGGTTGCTGCAAAAACTAATCCTTCACAATAGCAAAAAAATAGAGGTAATTGTGGGAAGGAAGGGATATTTAGAGAATTAGGTTTGGATTAAAAAGAAGGGCTATTTTGAAGTATTAAGAGAAGTAGAGGTAGTTTAAGCAAAGTAGGGGTAGATCGACAAATATGAAAGATGATGAATCATTCGGATTGGTTGCTACTCACAGTAGTTAAAAAGCAGGGGAATTGTTGAAAAGAAGGGCTATTTAAAGAATTAGGTGTAGGATTAAAAATATGGGTTGTTTTGAAGTATTAGGAGAAGTATTGGTAGTTTAACCATAGTAGTGGTAGATCGACAAATATGAAAGACGATGAATGATTTGGATTAGATACTCCAAAAACCAACCCTACACAGAAATTAAAAAATAGGGGTAATTGTTGGAAGTAAGGGCTATTGAGGGGATTAGTGGTAGGTTCAAAATGAAGGGATGTTTTGAAGTATAAAGAGAAGTAGGGGTAGTACAAGCATAGTATGGGTAGATCGATGAATACAAAAGATGATGAATTATTTGGATTAGGTGTTGCAAAAACCAATGCTTTACAATAGTAAAAAAATAGGCATAATTGTTGGAAGGAAAGGATATTTAGAGAATTAGGGGTAGGATTAAAAAGAAGGGCTGTTTTGCAGTATTAAGAGAAGTTGGGGTGGTTTAAGCATAGTAGGGGTAGATCGACAAATATAAAAGATGATGAATCATTTGGATTGGGTGTTGCAAAAACCAACCCTTCACACTAGTTAAAAAACAAAGGTAATTCTTGGAAGTAAGACATATTTAGAGAATTAGGGGTAGGATTTAAAAGAAGGATTGTTTTGAATTATTAAGATAAGTTGGCGTAGTTTGAGCATAGTAGGGGTAGATCGACAAATATGAAATACGATGAATCATTAGGATTGAGTGCTGCAAAAACCAACCCTTCAAAGAAATTAAAAAATAGGGGTTATTGTTGGAAGGAAGGGCTATTTAGAGAATTAGGCGTAGGATTAAAAAGAAGGATTGTTTTGAAGTATTAAGATAATTAGGGGTAGTTTAAGCATAGTTGGGGCAGATCGACAAATATGAAAGATAATGAATCATTTGGATTGGGTGCTGCAAAAACCAACCCTTCATAGTTGTTAAAAAATAAGGGTAATTTTTGGAACTAAGGACTATTTAGAGAATTAGGGATAGGATTTAAAAGAAGGGCTGGTTTGAAGTATTAAGGGAAGTTTGGGTGTTTAAGCATAGTAGCGGTAGATCGACAAATACGAAAGGTGATGAATCGTTTAGATTGGGTGATGCAAAAACCAACCCCTTACAGAAGTTGAAAAATAGGCGTAATTGTTGGAAGTAAGGGATATTTAGACTATTTTGAAGTATTAAGATAAGTGTGGGTAGTTTAAGCATAGTAGGGGTAGATCGATAAATATGAAAGATAAATGAATCATTTGGATTGGGTGCTGCAAAAACCAACCCTTCACAAAAGTTAAAAAATTGGGGTAATTTTTGGAAGTATGGCCTATTTAGAGAATTAGGGGTAGGATCTAAAAGAAGGACTATTTTGAAGTATTAAGATAAGTACGGGTAGTTTAAGCATAGTAGGGGTAGATCGACAAATATGAAAAATGATGAATCATTTGGATTGGGTGCTACAAAACCAAACCTTCACAGAAGTAAAAAATAGGGGTAATTGTTGGAATTAAGGGATATTTAGGGAATTAGGGATAGGATTAAAAAGAAGCGTTGTTTTGAAGTATTAAGAGAAGTAGGGGTAGTTTAAGCATAATAGGGGTAGATCGACAAATATGAAAGATGATGAATCGTTTGGATTGGTTGCAGCAAAAACAGATCCTTCACAGTATTTAAAAATTAGAGGTAATTGTTAGAAGGACGAGGTATTTAGAGAATTAGGTGTAGGATTAAAAATAAGGGTCGTTTTGAAGTATTAAAAGAAGTAGTGGTAGTTTAAGCATAGTAGGAGTAGATCGACAAATATGAAAGAGGATGAATCATTTGGATTGTTTGCTCCAAAAACCTACACTTCAAAGAAATAAAAAAATAGGGGTAATTGTTCGAAGTAAGGGCTATTTAGAGAATTAGTGGTAGGATAAAAAATAAGCGTTGTTTTGAAGTATAAAGAGAAGTAGGGCTAGTTTAATCATAGTAGGGTTAGATCGATGAATATGAAAGATGATGACTTGTTTGTATTGGGTGCTGCAAAAACCAATCCTTCACAACAGCAAAAAAATAGAGGTAATTGTAGGGAGGAAGGGATATTTTTAGAATTAGGTTTGGATTAAAAAGAAGGGCTATTTTGAAGTATTAAGAGAAGTAGGGGTAGTTTAAGCAAAGTAGGGGTAGATCGACAAATATGAAAGATGATGAATCGTTTGGATTAGTTGTTGCAAAAACCAATCCTTCACAGTAGTCAAAAAGTAAGGTAATTGTTGGAAAGAAGGGCTATTTAAAGAATTAGGGGTAGGATTAAAAATAAGGGTTGTTTGGGAGTATTAGGAGAAGTAGTGGTAGTTTAACCATAGTAGTGGTAGATCGACAAATTTGAGAGACGATTAATCATTTGGATTGGCTGCTCCAAAAACCATACCTTCACAGAAATTGAAAAATAGGGGTAATTATTGGAAGTAAGGGATATTTATAGGTTAGTGGTAGGTTCAAAATGAAGGGTTGTTCTGAAGTATAAAGAGAAGTAGGGGTAGTTCAAGCATAGTAGGGGTAGATCAACGAATACGTAAGATGATGAATTGTTTGGATTAGGTGTTGCAAAAACCAATGCTACACAATAGTAAAAAAATAGGCATAATTGTTGGAAGGAAGGGATATTTAGAGAAATTGAGGTAGGATTAAAAAGAAGGGTTGTCTTGTAGTATTAAGAGAAGTTGGAGTGGTTTAAGCATAGTAGAGGTAGATCGACAAATATAAAAGACGTTGAATCATTTGGATTGGGTGCTGCAAAAACCAACCCCTCACACTAGTTAAAAAATATAGGTAATTGTTGGAAGTAAGGGATATTTAGATAATTAGGGGTAGGATTTAAAAGAAGGACTGTTTTGAAGTATTAAGATAAGTAGGGGTAGTTTGAGCATAGTTGGGGTAGATCGACAAATATGAAATACGATGATTCATTTGGATTGGGTGCTGCGAAAACCAACCCTTCACAGAAATTAAAAAATAGGGGTAATTGTTGGAAGTAAGGGCAATTTAGAGGTTTAGGGGTAGGATTTAAAAGAAGGATTGTTTTGAAGTATTAAGATAAGTAGGGGTAGTTTAAGCATAGTAGGGGTAGATCGACAAATATGAAAGATGATGAATCATTTGGATTGGGTGCTGCAAAAACCAACCCTTCACAGTTGTTAAAAAACAAGGGTATTTTTTGGAACTAAGGGCTATTTAGAGAATTAGGGATAGGATTAAAAAGAAGGGATGTTTTGAAGTATTAAGGGAAGTGGGGGTAGTTTAAGCATAGTAGGGGTAGATCGAAAAATACAAAAGATGATGAATCGTTTAGCTTGGGTGATGCAGAAACCAACCCCTCACAGAAGTTAAAAATTTGGGGTAATTATCAGAAGTAAGGTCTATTTAGAGAATTACACATAGGATTAAAATGAAGGACTGTTTTGGAGTATTAAGAGAAGTAGGGGTAGTTTAAGCATAGTTGGGGTAGATCGACAAATATGAAAGATGATGAATCATTTGTATTGGGTGCTGCAAAAACCAACCCTTCACAGAAGTTAAAAAATAGGGGTAACTGTTGGGTGTAAGGCCTATTTAGAGAATTAGCGGTAGGACTTAAAAGAAGGATTGTTTTGAAGTATTAACATTAGTATGGGTAGTTTTAGCATTGTAGGGGTAGATCGACAAACATGAAAGATGATGAATCATTTGTATTGGTTGCTACAAAAACCAACCCTCCACAGAAGTTAAAAAATAGGGGTAATTATTGGATGTAAGGGCTATTTAGAGAATTAGGGGTAGGATTAAAAAGAAGGGCTATTTTGAAGTATTAAGAGAAGTAGGGGTTGTTTAAGCATAGTAGGGGTAGACCGACAAATATGAATGATGATGAATCGTTTAGATTGGGTGCTGCAAAAACCAACCCTTCACAAAAGTTAAAAAATAGGGGTAATTGTCAGAAATAAGGGCTATTTAGAGAATTAGAGGCAGGATTAAAAAGAAGACTGTTTTGAATTATTAAGAGAAGAAGGGGTAGTTTAAGCATAGTAGGAGTAGATCGACAATTATGAAAGATGATGAATCGTTTGGACTGGGTGCTGCAAAAACCAACCCTTCACAGAACTTAGAAAATGGGGATTATTGTTGGAAGTATGGCCTATTTATAGAATTAGGGGTAGGATTTAAAAGAAGGACTATTTTGAAGTATTAAGATTAGTGTGGGTAGTTTAAGCATAGTCGGGGTAGATCGATAAATATGAAAGAAGATGAATCGTTTGGATTGGGTGCTTCAAAAACCAACCCTTCACAGAAGTTAAAAAATTGGAGTAATTGTTGGAAGTAAGGCCTATTTAGAGAATTAGATGTAGGATTTAAAAGAAGGACTATTTTGTAGTATTAAGACAACTATGGGTAGTTTAAGCATAGTAGGGGTAGAACGATAAATATGAAAAATGATGAATCATTTGGATTGGTTACTAAAAAACCAACCCATCACAGAAGTAAAAAATAGGGGTAATCGTTGGAAGTAAGGGTTATTTAGGGAATTAGGGATAGGATTAAAAAGAACATTGTTTTGAAGTATTAAGAAAAGTAAAGGTAGTTTAAGCATAGTAGGTTTAGATCAACAAATATGAAAGATGATGAATCGTTTGGTTTGGGTGCTGCAAAAACCGATCCTACACAGTAGTTTAAAAGTAGATTTAATTGTTGGAAAGAAGGGATATTAAGTGAATTTGGGGTAGGATTAAAAATAAAGGTTGTTTTGAAGTATTAAGAGAAGAAGTGGTAGTTTAAGCATAATAGGGGTAGATTGACAAATATGAAAGATGATGAATCATTTGGATTGTGTGCTCCAAAAACCAACCCTTCACAGAAATTAAAAAATATGGGTAATTGTTCGAAGTAAGGGCAATTTAGAGAATTAGTGGTAGGATCAAAAAGAAGCGTTGTTTGAAGTATAAAGAGAAGTAGTGGTAGTTTAAGCATAGCAGGGGTAGGTCGACGAATATGAGAGATGATGAATTGTTTGGATTGGGTGCTGCAAAAACCAATCCTTCACAGTAGTTAAAAAGTAGGAGTAATTGTTGGAAAGAAGGGATATTTAGAGAATTAGGGGTAGGATTAAAAATAAGGGTTGTTTTGAAGTATTGGGAGAAGTAGTGGTAGTTTAAGCAAAGTAGGGGTAGATCGACAAATATGAAAGACGATGAATCATTTGGATTGGGTGCTCCAAAAACCAACCGTTCACAGAAATTAAAAAATAGTGGTAATTATTGGAAGTAAGGGATATTTAGGGGATTAGTGGTAGGTTCAAAACGAAGGGTTGTTTTGAAGTATAAATAGAAGTAGGGGTGGTTTAAGCATAGTAGGGATAGATCGATGAATACGAAAGATGATGAATTGTTTGGATTAGGTGCTGCAAAAACCAATCCTTCACAATAGTAAAAAAATAGGCATAATTGTTGGAAGGAAGGGCTATTTAGAGCATTAGGGGTAGGATTAAAAAGAAGGGTTGTTTTGAAGTATTAAAGGTAGTTGGGGAGGTTTAAGCATAGTAGGGGTAGATCGACAAATATAAAAGATGATGAATCATTTGGAAAGGGTGCTACAAAAACCAACCCTTCACACTAGTTAAAAAATAAAGGTAACAGTTGGAAGTAAGGACTATTTAGAGAATTAGTGGTAGGATTTAATTAAAGGACTGTTTTGAAGTATTAAGATAAGTAGGGGTAGTTTGAGCATAGTAGGGGTAGATCGACAAATATGAAATACGATGAATCATTTGGATTGGTTGCTGCAAAAACCAAACCTTCACAAAAATTAAAAAATAGGGGTAATTGTTGGAAGTAAGGGCTATTTAGAGAATTAGGGGTAGGATTTAAAAGAAGGATTGTTTTGAAGTATTAAGATAAGTAGGGGTAGTTTAAGCATAGTAGGGGTAGATCGACAAATATGAAAGATGATGAATGATTTGGATTGGGTGCTGCAAAAACCAACCCTTCAAAGTTGTTAAAAAATAAGGGTAATTTTTGGAACTAAGGGCTATTTAGAGAATCAGGGATAAGATTTAAAACATGGGTTAATTTGAAGTGTGAAGAGAAGTTGGGGTAGTTAAAGCATAGTAGGGTTAGATCGACAAATATGAAAGATGATGAATCGTTTAGATTGGGTGATGCAAAAACCAACCCCTCACAGAAGTTAAAAAATAGGTGTAATTGTTGGAAGTAAGGGCTATTTAGATAATTACAGGTAGGATAAAAAAGATGGACTGTTCTGAAGTATTAAGGGAAGTAGAGGTAGTTTAAGCATAGTAGGGGTAGATCGACAAATATGAAAGATGATGAATCATCTGGATTGGGTGCTACAAAAACCAACCCTTCACCGAAGTTAAAAAATAGGGGTAATTCTTGCAAGTAAGGCCTATTTAGATAATTAGGGGTAGGACTTAAAAGAAGGGTTGTTTTGAAGTATTAAGATAATTATAGGTAGTTTTAGCATAGTAGGTGTAGATCGACAAACATGAAAGATGATGAATCATTTGGACACGTGCTACAAAAATGAACCCTTCATAGAAGTTAAAAGATAGGGGTAATTGTTGGAAGTAAGGGCTATTTAGAGAATAAGGGATAGGATTAAAAAGAACCGTTGTTTCCAGGTATTAATAGAAGTAGGGGTAGTTTAAGCATAGTAGGGGTATATCGGCAAATATGAAATATGATGAATAGTTTGGATTGGGTGCTGCAAAAACCAATCCTTCACGGTAGTTAAAAAATAGGATTAATTGTTGGAAAGTAGGGTTATTTAGAGAATTAGGGGTAGGATTAAAAATAAGGGTTGTTTTGAAGTATTAAGAGAAGTAGGGGTAGTTTAAGCATAGTAGGAGTAGATCGACAAATATGAAAGATGATGAATCATTTGGACAGGGTGCTACAAAAATGAACCCTTCATAGAAGTTAAAAAATAGGGGTAATTGTTGGAAGTAAGGTCTATTTATAGAATTAGTGGTATGATTAAAAACAAGGATTGTTTTTAAGTATAAAGAGAAGTAAGGGTAGTTTAAGTATAGTAGGGGTAGATCGACAAATATGAAAGATGATGAATTGTTTGGATTAAGTGCTGCGAAAACCAATCCTTCACAATAGTAAAAAAATAAGGGTAATTGTTGGAAGGAAAGGCTATTTAGATAATTAGGGGTAAGATTTAAATGAAGGACTATTTTGAAGTATTAAGAGAAGTAGGGGTAGTTTAAGCATAGTAGGGGTAGATCAACAAATATGACAGATGATGAATCATTTGGATTGGGTGCTACAAAAACCAACCCTTCACAGAAGTTAAAAAATAAGGGGAATTGTTGGAAGTAAGGCCTATTTAGAGAATTAGGGGTAGGATTTAAAAGAAGGACTGTTTTGAAGTATTAAGATAAATATGTGTAGTTTAAGCATATTACGGGTAGATCGGCAAGTTTGAAAAATGATGAATCATTTGGATTGGGTGCTACAAAAACCAACCCTTCACAGAAGTAAAATAATAGGGGTAATTGTTGGAAGTAAGGGCTATTTAGAGAATTAGGGATAGGATTAAGAAGAAGCATTTTTTTGAAGTATTAAGAGAAATAGGGGTAGTTTAAGCATAATAGGGGTAGATCGACAAATATGAAAGATGGTGATTCATTTGGATTGGATGCTGCAAAAACTGATCCTTCATAGTAGTTAAAAAGTAGAGGTAATTGTTTAAAAGAAGGGATATTTAGAAATTTAGGGGTAGGATTAAAAATAAGGTTTGTTTTGAAGTATTAAGAGAAGTAGTGGTCGCTAAGCATAGTAGGGGTAGATCGACAAATAGGAAAGATGGTGAATCATTTGGAGTGGGATCTCCAAAAACCAACCCTTCACAGAAATTAAAAAATAGGGGAAATTATTCGAAGTAAGTGTTATTTAGAGAATTAGTGGTAGATCAAAAAGTTGTGTTGTTTTGAAGTATAAAGAGAAGTAGGGGTAGTTTAAGCATAGTAGGGGTAGATCGAAAAATATGAAAGATGATGAATCATTTGGTTTGGGTGCTGCAAAAACCAACCCTTCACAGTTGTTAAAAAATAAGGGTAATTGTTGGAATTAAGGGCTATTTAGACAATTAGGGATAGAAATAAAAAGAGGCTGTATTAAAGTATTAAGGAAAAAAGTGGTAGTTTAAGCATAGTAGAGGTAGATCGACAAATATGAAAGATGATGAATCGTTTAGATTGAGTGATGCAAAATCCAACCCTTCACAGAAGTTAAAAAATAGGGGTAATTATTGGAAGAAACGGCTATTAAGAGAATTAGAATTAGGATTAAAAAGAAGGACTGTTTTGAAGTATTAAGAGGACTCGGGTTAGTTTAAGCATAGTAGGGGTATATCGACAAATATGAAAGATGAAGAATCATTTGGATTGGGTGCTGCAAAAACCAAACCTTCACAGCAGTTAAAAAATAAGGGTAATTTTTGGAAGTAAGGCCGATTTAGAAAATTAGGGGTAGGATTTAAGAGAAGAACTATTTTGGAGTATTAAGATAATTATGGTTAATTTAAGCATAGTAGGGGTAGATCGACAAATATGTATGATGATGAATCTTTTGGATTGGGTGCTACAAAAACCAACCCTTCACAGAAGTTAAAAAATAAGGGTAATTGTTGGAACTAAGGGCTATTTAGGGAATTCGGGATAGGATTAAATAGAAGCGTTGTTTTCAAGTATTAAGAGAAGTAGGGGTAGTTTAAGCATAGTAGGGGTAGATCGACAAATATGAAAGATGACAAATCGTTTGGATTGGGTGCTGCAAAAGCCAATCCTTCACCGTAGTTAAAAAGTAGGGGTAATTGTTGGAAAGAATGACTATTTAGAGAATTACGCTTAGGATTAAAAATAAGGGTGGTTTTGAAGTATTAGGTTAAGTAGGGGTAGACGGACAAATATGAAAGATGATGAATCATTTGAATTGGGTGCTCCAAAAACCAACCCTGCACAGAAATTAAAAAATAGGGGTAGTTGTTGGAAGTAAGGGCTATTTAGAGAATTAGTTGTAGGATCAAAAAGAAGGGTTGTTTTGAAGTACGAAGAGAAGTAGGGGTCGTTTAAGCATTGTAGGGGTAGATCGACGAATATGAAAGATGATGAATTTTTTAGATTAGGTGCTGCAAAAACCAATCCTTCACAAAAGTAAAAAAACAGGGGTAATTGTTGGAAGGAAGGGCTATTTTGGGAATTAGGGTTAGGATTAAAAAGAAGGGTTGTTTTGAAGTATTAAGGGAAGTTGGGGTAGTTTAAGCATAGTAGGGGTAGATCGACAAATACGAAAGATGATGAATCATTTGGATTGGGTGCTGCAAAAACCAACCCTTCATAGTAGTTAAAAAAGAAGGGTAATTGTTGGAAGGGATATTTAGAGAATTAGGGGTAGGATTTAAAAGAAGGACTTTTTGAAGTATTAAGATAAGCAGGGGTAGTTTAAGCATAGTAGGGGTAGATGGACAAATATGAAAGATGATGAATAATTTGGATTGGGTGCGGCAAAAACCAACCATTGACAGAAGTTAAAAAAATAGGGGTAATTGTTAAAAGTAAGGGCTATTTAGAGAATTAGGGGTAGGATTTAAAAGAAGGACTATTTTGAAGTATTAACATAAGTAGGGGAATTTTAAGTATTGTAGTGCTAGATCGATAAATATGAAAGATGATGAATCATTTGGATTGGTTGCTGCAAAAACCAACCCTTCATAGAAGTTAAAAAACAAGTGTAATTGTTGGAACTAAGGGCTATTTAGAGAATTAGGGATAGGATTAAAAAGATGGGCTCTTTTGAAGTATTAAGAGAAGTAGGGGTGGTTTAAGCATAGTAAGGGTAGACCGACAAATATGAAAAATGATGAATTAGAGGTAGGATTAAAAAGAAGGACTGTTTTGAAATATTAAGAGAAGTAGGGGTGGTGTAAGCGTAGTAGGAGTAGATCGATAAGTATGAAAGATGATGAATCATTTGGATTGGGTGCTGCAAAAACCAACCCTTCACAGAAGTTAAAAAATAGGGATAATTGTTGGAAGTATGGCCTATTTAGAGAATTAGGGGTAGGATTTAAAAGAAGGTCTATTTTTAAGAATTAAGGTAAGTGTGGGTAGTTTAAGCATAGTAGGGGTAGATCGACAAATATGAAAGATGATAAATTATTTCGATTGGGTGCTGTAAAAACCTACCCTTCACAATAGTTTAAAAATAAGGGTAATTGTTGGAAGTAAGGGCTATTTAGAAAATTAGTGGTAGGATTTAAAAGAAGGACTGTTTTGAAGTATTAAGATAAGTAGGGTTGAATTATAGTAGGGGTAGATCGACAAATATGAAAGATGATGAATCATTTAGATTGGGTGCTGCAAAAACCAACCCTTCACAGAAGTTAAAAAATATGGGTAATTGTTGGAAGTAAGGGCTATTTAGAGAATTAAAGGTAGGATTTAAAAGAATGACTGTTTTGAAGAATTAAGATAAGTAGGGATAGTTTAAGCATAGAAGGGGTAGATCGATAAATATGAAAGATGATGAATCATTTGGATTGGGTGCTGCAAAAACCAATGCTTTACAGAAGTTAAAAAATAAGTGTAATTGTTGGAACTAAGGGCTATTTAGAGAATTAGGGATAGGATTAAAAAGAAGGGCTATTTTGAAGTATTAGGAGAAGTAAGGGTAGTTTAAGCATAGTAGGGGTAGACCGACAAATATGAAAGATGATGAATCATTTAGATTGGGTGATACAAAAACCAACCCTTCAAAGAAGTTAAAAAATAGAGGTAATTGTTGGAAGTAAGTGATATTTAGAGAATTAGAGGTAGGATTAAAAAGAAGGACCGTTTTGAAGTATTAAGAGAAGTAGGGGTAGTTTAAACATAGTAGGGGTACATCGACAAGTATGAAAGATGATGAATATTTTGGATTGGGTGCTGCAAAAACCAACCCTTCAAAGAAGTTAAAAAATAGGGATAATTGTTAGAAGTATGGATTATTTAGAGAATTAGGAGTAGGATTTAAAAGAAAGACTGTTTTGAAGTATTAAGATAAGTATGGGTAGTTTAAGCATAGTAGGAGTAGATCGACAAATATGAAAGATGATGAATCATTTGGATTGGGTGCTACAAAAACAAACCCTTCACAGAGGTTAAAAAATAGGGGTAATTGTTGGAAGTAAGGCCTATTTATAGAATTAGGGATAGAATCAAAAAGAAGCATTGTTTTGAAGTAGTAAGAGGAGTAGGCGTAGTTTAAGCATAGTTGGGGTAGATCAACTAATATGAAAGATGATGAATCATTTGGATTGGGTGCTACAAAACCCAATCCTTCACAATAGTTAAAAAATAGGGGTAACTGTTGGAAAGAAGGGTTATTTAGAGAATTAGGGGTAGGCATAAAAATAAGTTTTGTTTTTAAGTACTAAGAGAAGTAGGGGCAGTTTAAGTATAACAGGGGTAGATCGACAAATATGAAAGATGATGAATCGTTTGGATTAGGTGCTCCAAAAACAAACCCTTAACAGAAGTTAAAAAATAGGTGTAATTGTTGGAAGTAAGGGCTATTTAGAGAATTAGTGGTAGGATTAAAAAGAAGGGTTGTTTTGAAGTATAAAGAAAAGTAGGGGTAGTTTAAGCATGGTAGGGGTAGATCGACGAATATGAAAGATGATGAATTGTTTGGATTAGGTGCTGCAAAAACCAGTCCTTCACAATAATTAAAAAAATAAGGTTAGTTGTTGGAGTGAAGGACTATTTAGAAAATTAGGGGTAGGATTAAAAAGAACGGTTGTTTTGAAGTATTAAGAGAAGTTGGGGTAGTTTAAGCGTAGCAGGGGTAGATCGAAAAATATGAAAAATGATGAATCATTTGGATTGGGTGCTGTAAAAACCAACCCTTCACAGTAGTTAAAAAATAAGGGTAATTTTGGGAAGTAAGGGCTGTCTAGAGAATTATGGGTGGGATTTAAAAAAGGACTGTTTTGAAGTATTAAAATAAGTAGGGGTAGTTTAAGCATAGTAGGGGTAGATCGAAAAATATGAAAGATGATGAATCATTTGGATTGGATGCTGCAAAAACCAACCGTTTACAAATTTTTAAAATAGGGATGATTGTTTACAGAAAGGGCTATTTAGAGAATTAGGGGTAGGATTTAAAAGAATGACTTTTTTGAAGTATTAAGATAAGTATGGGTAGTTTAAGCATAGTAGTGATAGATCAACAAATATGAAAGAGGATGAATCATTTGGATTGAATTCAGCAAAAACCAACCCTTCACAGTAGTAAAAAAAATAAGGATGATTGTTGGAACTAAGGGTTATTTAAATAATTAGGGATAGAATTAAAAAGAAGGGCTATTTTAAACTATTAAAAGAAGTAGGGGTAGTTTAAGCATAGTATTGATAGATCGACTAACATGAAAGTGTATGAATCGTTTAGATTGGGTGATGCAAAAACCAACCCTTTCACAGAAGTTAAAAAATAGGGGTAATTGTTGGAAGTAAGGGTTGTTTAGAGAATTATAGGCAGGATTAAAAATAAGGATTGTTTTGAAGTATTAAGAGAATTAGGGGGTAGTTTAAGCATTATAGGGGTAGATCGACAAATATGAAAGATGATCAATCATTTGGATTGGTTCCTGCAAAAACCAACCCTTCGCAGAATTTAAAAAATAGGGATAATTGTTGGAAGTAATGGCTATTTAGAGAACAAGGGGCAGGCTTTAAAAGAAGTACTATTTTGAAGTATTAAGATAAGTATGGGTAGTTTAACCATAGTAGGGGAAGATCGAAAATATGAAAGATGATGAATCATTTGGATTGGGTGCTGCAAAAACCAACCCTTCATAGAAGTTAAAAAAACAAGTGTAATTGTTGGAACTAAGGGCTATTTAGAGAATTAGAGATAGGATTAAAAAGATGGGCTATTTTTAAGTATTAAGAGAAGTAGGGGTAGTTTAAGCATAGCAGGGGTAGACCGACAAATATGAAAAATGATGAATCGATTGGATTGGGTGCTACAAAAACCAGTCCTTCACAGTAGTTAAAAAATAGTGGTAATTGTTGGAAAGAAGTGCTATTTAGAGAATTAGGGATAGGATTAAAAAGAAGGATTGTTTTGAAGTATTAAGAGAAGTAGCGGTAGTTTAAGCATAGTAGGGGTAGATCGACAAATATGAATGATGATGATGAATCATTTGGATTGGGTGCTCCAAAAACTAAACCTTCACAGAAGTGAAAAAATAGGTGTAAATTTTGGAAGTAAGGGCTATTTAGATAATTAATGGTAGGATTAAAAATAAGGGTTGTTTTGAAGTATAAAGAGAAGTAGGGGTAATTTAAGCATAGTAGGGGTAGATCGACAAAAACGAAAGATGATGAATCATTTGGATTGGGTGCTGTAAAAACCAATCCTTCACAGTAGTTAAATAATAAGGGTAATTGTTGGAAGTAAGGGTATTTAGGGAATTAGGGGTAGGATTTGAAAGAAGGACTGTTTTGAAGTATTAAGAAACTAGGGGTTGTTCAAGCATAGTAGGGGTAGATCGACAAATATGAAAGATGATGAATCATTTAGATTGGGTGCTGCAAAAACCAACCCTTCACAGAAGTTAAAAAATGTGGGTAATTGTTGAAACTAAGGGATATTTAGAGAATTAGGGGTAGGATTTAAAAGAAGGACTGTTTTGAAGTATTAAGATAAGTAGGGGTAGTTTAAGCATAGAAGGGGTAGATCGATAAATATGAAAGATGATGAATCATTTGGATTGGAAGCTGCAAAAACCAACCCTTCACAGAAGTTAAAAAATAAGTGTAATTATTGGAACTAAGGGCTATTTAGAGAATTAGGGATAGGATTAAAAAGAAGGGCTATTTTGAGGTATTAGGAGAAGTAGCGGTAGTTTAAGCATAGTATGGGTAGACCGACAAATATGAAAGATGATGAATCGTTTAGATTGGGTGTTGCAAAAACCAACCCTTCAAAGAAGTTAAAAAACAGGGGTAATTGTTGAAAGTAATGGATATTTAGAGAAATAGAGGTAGGAATGAAAAGAAGGACAGTTTTGAACTATTAAGAGAAGTAGGGGTAGTTTTAGCATAGTAGGGGTACATCGACAAGTATGAAAGATAATGAATCATTTCGATTGGGTGCTGCAAAAACCAACCCTTTACAGAAGTTAAAAAATAGGGATAATTGTTGGAAGTATGGCCTATTTCGAGTGTTAGGGGTAGGATTTAAAAGAAGGATTGTTTTGAAGTATTAAGATAAGTATGGGTAGTTTAAGCATAATAGGGGTAGATCGACAAATATGAGAGATGATGAATCATTTGGATTGGGTGCTACAAAAACTAACCCTTCACAGTGGTTAAAAAATAGGGGTAATTGTTGTAAGCAAGGGCTATTTATAGAATCAGGGATAGGATCAAAAAGAAGCATTGTTTTGAAGAATCAAGAGAAGTAGGCATAGTTTAAGAATAGTTGGTGTATATCAACAAATATGAAAGATGATGAATCATTTGGACTGGGTGCTGCAAAACCCAATCCTTCACAGTAATTAAAAAATAGGGGTAACTATTGGAAAGAAGGGTTATTTTGAGAATTAGGGGTTGGATTAAAAATAAGTTTTGTTTTGAAGTATTAAGAGAATTAGGGGTAGTTTAAGCATAACACGGGTATATCGACAAATATGAAAGATGAAGAATCATTTGGATTAGGTGCTCCAAAAACCAACCCTTCACAGAAGTTAAAAAATAGGTATAATCGTTGGAAGTAAGGGCTATATAGAGAATTAGTGGTAGGAGTAAAAAGAAAGGTTGTTTTGAAGTATAAAGAAAAGTAGGGGTAGTTTAAGCATAGTAGGGGTAGATCGACGAATATGAAAGATGATGAATTGTTTGGATTAGGTGTTGCAAAAACCAGTCCTTCACAATAGTAAAAAAAATAGGTGTAGTTGTTGGAAGGAAGGGATATTTAGGGAATTGGGTGTAGGATTAAAAAGAAGGGTTGTTTTGAAGTATTAAGAGAATTTGCGGTAGTTTAAGCACAATAGGGGTAGATCGACAAATATGAAAGATGATGAATCATTTGGATTGGGTGCTACAAAAACCAACCGTTCACAGTAGTTAAAAAATAAGGGTAATTGTTGGAAGTAAGGTCTGTTTAGAGAATTAGGGGTAGGATTTATAAAAAGGACTATTTCGAAGTATTAAGATAAGTATGGGTAGTTTAAGCATAGTAGGGGTAGATCGACAAATATGAAAGATGATGAATCATTTGGATTGGGTGTTGCAAAAACAAATGCTTCATAGTACTTAAAAAATTAGAGTATTTGTTGGAAGTAAGGGATATTTAGAAAATTAGGGATAGGAATAAAAAGAAGCGATATTTAGAGAATTAGGGATACGATTAAAAAGAAGGGCTATTTCGAAGAGTCAAGAGAAGTAGAGATAGTTTAAGCATGGTAGGGGTAGATCGACCAATATGAAAGATTATGAATCATTTGGATTGGATGCCGCAAAAACCAACCCTTCACAGAAGTTAAAAAATAGTGGTCATTGGTGGAAGTAAGGCCTATTTAGAGAATTAGGGGTAGGATTTAAAAGAAAGACTGTTTTGAATTATTAAGATAAGTATGGGTAGTTTAAGCATAGTAGGGGTAGATCGATAAATATGAAAGATGATGAATCATTTGGATTGGGTGCTACAAAAACCAACCCTTCAATGAAGTTGAAAAAATAAGGGTGATTGTTGGAAGTAAGGGCTATTTAGATAATTAGGGATAGGATAAAAAATAAGCTTTTTTTTTAAGTATTAAGAGAAGTAGGGGTAGTTTAAGCATAGTAGGGGTAGATTGACAAATATGAAAGATGATGAATCATTTGAATTGGGTGCTGCAAAAACCAATCCTTCACATTAGGGTTGGAAAGAAGGGCTATTTAGAGAATTAGGGGTAGGAATAAAAATAAGGGTTGTTTTGATGTATTAAGAGAAGTAGGGGTAGTTTAAGCGTAGTAGAGGTAGATCGACAAATATGAAAGATGATGGATCATTTGGATTGGGTGCTCCAAAAACCAACCCTTCACGGAAGTTAAAAAATAGGTGTAGTTGTTTGAATAAGTGCTATTTATAGAATTAGTGGTAGGATTAAAAAGAAGGGTTGTTTTGATGTATAAAGAGAAGTAGGGATAGTTTAAGCATAGCAGGGATAGATCGACGAATATGAAAGATAATGAATTATTTGGATTAGGAGCCGCAAAAACCAATCCTTCACAATAGTAAAAAAATAGGGTAATTGTTTGAAGGAAGGGTTATTTATAGAATTAGTGGTAGGATTAAAAACAATGGTTGTTTTAAATTATTAAGAGAAGTTGGGGTAGTTTAAGCACAGTAGGGGTAGATCGACAATAATGAAAGATGATGAATCATTTGGATTCGGTGCTGTAAGAACCAACCCTTCACAATAGAGAAAAATTAATTGTAATTGTTGGAAGTAAGGGCTATTTAGAGAAATGGGGGTAGGATTTAAAAGATAGACTGTTTTGAACTATTAAGATAAGTAGGAGTAGTTTAAGCATAGTAGGGGTAGATCGGCAAATGTGAAAGATGATGAATCATTTGAATTGGGTGCTACAAAAACCAACCCTTCACAGAAGTTAAAAACTAGGGGTAATTGTTGTAAGTAAGATCTATTTAGAGAATTAGGGGGAGGATTTAAAAGAAGGACTGTTTTGAAGTATTAAGATAAGTAGGGGTAGTTTAACTATAGTAGGGGTAGATCGACAAATATGAAGTTGATGTATCATATGGATAGGGTGCAGCAAATACCAACCCTACATAGTAGCTAAAAAATAAGGCTAATTGTTGGAACTAAGGGCTATTTAGAGAATTAGGGATAGGATTAAAAAGAAGGGCTATTTTAAAGTATTAAAAGAAGTAGGTGTAGTTTAAGTGTAGTAGGGGTAGACCGACAAATATAAATTTAAAGACCCGCAACTTCCCCGTAAAGGAAAGCGTCGGATAGTTCGAGAACAAGCCACAGCAGAACGCATACAGAAGAACATTTCATTGAATATTACAACAGTGCATCAGATTACAAGGATATACAGAGTATAAATGAATATTACACAGAAATATCAGAGATTTAAATTACATTTAAATACATAGCAGCGGAAAATAATACAATACACAACTAGAATGAGATATACGGATACAAAGCTTTCCGGATATCGTTCCAGCTGTAAACCAGGATCCTGTGAATATAAATCTGCAAAACCAAAACTACTAGCTGCCCGTGTCGAAAATAGGGGCACCCAGAGTTTAGGTTAAAACAATAAACTCCAGGTCAGTCATGTGACTGGTGTGAGAACTAAAACAGTTATTAATCTTTATTTCAAATCATTAGGTAAATCAAGGGACCACGCCGTATAACACGGAACGGGTTTCCTCCCAAGAATACCAGTGCATAAAACCAACAGCGCAATGCTAAATAAAGAAAAATGAAGCTGTTATAAGACCCAGGTCCCATCACACAATGCAACGCAGTCGAGGATAGGGTTTTCCCTTATAACAGCCAAAGAATGCTTGATACGTTTAAAACAAATCATTTGATACTATTATAAGTGCATAGTATATAAAACACTTCAAATCATAAGTATCAATCATAGGCGGCATGAGCGCCCCATCCCACTATGTCGCCATATATAGGATATACAATCAAAACCGCAAAGTCTCGTATTTGGAAATTGGGTTTCCATCTATGAACCGAGGCAAAAGATAGTCCTCAACCGATTCGAGACAATCTAGCCCATGTCTCAGGCAAGCGCGCAGGCAAGCCTTGGATCGTCAGGGCCGGTCCACACGGAGTGGATTATTATGCCTGAACAATACGTCTCCCCACCCTATGGGGTGTAAGTCTGGTCCGTCAGCCGACCAGAATGCATTCGGCCGAAACCGATATAACCGAGGCGCCTCGCAACAGCAACAACCACATAAGTCAAACTCGTCAGGGCGTGTAAAACCACTGACGCCACTTCTAGCTAGAAAGAAACGCATGCCCTCCCTGAGGTCCGTCTCCCGTTTTTGGTTCATACCGGGTGTGAAACACGCGAGGTAAACGTTACACAAAGCTACGCCACAAAGGCCGTGCTTTGATCATCACCACAAGACTTTGCTTTTCAACAGAAGCCTCGATCATTTGCATCTTAGCATGCCACACAGGCAAGCCATCCTATGCAACCGATATCAGTCACACAGAATGAAATCCGATGTCAGACACACAGTCCATTTACAAGTCCGTTCTGGGTCTGAACGAAACCGGAGGCACCTAGTACCCCGCATATCCATCGATCTCCAAGTACGTCTGGACGATCACTAACTGTTTCCATCTTCTTGGGTGTACAGCCCAATCAAGATCATCAGTTATCACCCAAACGACGTGAAGACTTCCGGTCTTCGACCATCGTCTTCATCTTCGACTTATCGTCGTATCAGTTATTCAGAATGGGATAAACCCGGTCTTTCCGAATAACTCGCGTATATATTATAAAAGTGTTACACAAACACAACATACGCCTCATTCCAATTCATTAGTCACTAACCGTAAATTAATCAAGAGAATAATTCCCCAAATATTAACCCCGAAGGCCGAAACCAACATCAGATCAATATCCAGAAAACCATTCTGCTTGGCTAACCGCCAGTTAGTTTCTAAATTTCACATTCAAATCTAATTAAAGATTTAACTATCGCCTGGAGCAAAACTGGTGATACTCCATTCTCGATCTTTTCAATCTAATTAAAGATTCATTAAAACTCCACTTAGTTTTAATCTGTGACTGGGTTAAAGAATCAGTGTCATTTAAAACACGGTTCACGATAAACCCAAAGTCACATCCCATTAATTATCGGGTTAAAGAACAAGTGTTATTTAAAACACTGTTCACGATAAACCCAAAAATCAATATCAATTCAATTCCAATTAAATATCATTTAATTGGTACACTTCATTAAATCTAAATAAAAAGATTTAATCTTTTCTCAACTGGGTTCAAGAACAGTGTTAGTGAAGACACCATTCACGACAAACCCAAATCACATTCGATATTCAATACAAGGCTCTGAATAGAAACTATATCGGCCTATATTCAATATCAAATTCTACGATTAACAAATGTCGTATTGGAAATAACGATATACATATATATCTTTCAAATTTCCATAACAACACCTGTAATATCACGAATTCCAACATCGAAATATTCCGAAGACAATTTCGATTCAAATCCACTCCAATGCAATCATTGGAAATTTTGGTTATTTTCAAAACCATTTCAAATTCAATTTATTTATTTAAAAATAAATAGAATTATAATTCTAGTTCAAAACTAGTTCATTTCGATAAAAATCTATTTTTATCTTTTCAAATATGGAGTTTTTCATCCCAAACTTTCACAAATCATTTCTTATGATTTTACACAAATTATTACTATTTTTAATAATTTTATCAAGGCCCGTACGGTCGATTTCCATTAACGGCCATCGAACTGCACTTACAGCGACCTTTTTCGAATTTGATTTGGACGTATCTCCAAATCCAACCGTTAGATTTCAAATTTCTAACATTCATTAGAAAGCTCTTTTCGATACGAACCCAACGGTTCCGGTTTTAGGAGAATCCGACGGTCGGATCTCCCGTAATGTCCGTTTGAAACAAATGATCGAAATTCGCGAACTGCCGCAGCGCGGCGCGTTCTATTCAGGCCATTATATTATATATATAATATATATAATATATATTTCGTCGATTACTATTTAAAACGAATTATATAAATGGTTTTAAATTCGTTTCAAAAGCAATTTCAACTTCCTTTTCAATTCAAATCAAAATTGAATTCTTCTTTATAAATTCGTTTCAAAATTCATTTCTATTCAATTCAAATTTCAATTCAATTTGAATTCATTTCAATTCGCTTTCAATTCCATTTGAATTCGTTTTCAATTCAATTCATTTCGAAATCGTTTTAAAATTCAATTCATTTCGAAATCGTTTTCAATTCAATTCATTTCGAAATCGTTTTCAATTCAATTCATTTCGAAATCGTTTTCAATTCAATTCATTTCGAAATCGTTTTCAATTCAATTTATTTCGAAATCGCTTTCAATTCAATTTGAATTCGTTTTCAATTCATTTCGAAATCGTTTTCAATTCAATTTATTTCGAAATCGTTTTCAATTCAATTCATTTCGAAATCGTTTTCAATTCAATTTATTTCGAAATCGTTTTCAATTCAATTCATTTCGAAATCGTTTTCAATTCAATTTATTTCGAAATCGTTTTCAATTCAATTCATTTCGAAATCGTTTTCAATTCAATTCATTTCGAAATCGTTTTCAATTCAATTCATTTCGAAATCGTTTTCAATTCAATTCATTTCGAAATCGTTTTCAATTCAATTCATTTCGAAATCGTTTTCAATTCAATTCATTTCGAAATCGTTTTCAATTCAATTCATTTCAAAATATTCGATTTCGAAATCACGTTTCAATATTCATTTTAAAATGAATAAAATCGATATAAATATCGTTCACGTCAAAATGGCGTCAATCTAATCCTCACGGCTTCACATATTTCTATTTTCAAATATTCTATTTCAAATATTTCTATTTCAAATATTTCTATTTCAAATATTTCTATTTCAAATATTTCTATTTCAAATATTTCTATTTCAAATATTTCTATTTCAAATATTTCTATTTTTCTCGAAACTGGAATGAGGCCCAATCAATTACCATATAATGTTAATTATATGGATTTTCTACAACACATGTATATATCAACAACGATGAATAATCAACCATCAACCAAAGTGCACTACACTGTATAAGCATCAAATATAGACATTTAACGCTTATAGCAGCTTGTCAATCAATCGATCGACATATTTAATAAATCAGGATGAGTGAACTTCAAATTTCATCCTAACACCCGTGTGGGGTTTCAAACAATCAAACACATATTTTATTTGTGCAGTTAGGCGATGTGTAAAATTTATCGACCCAATCAACGTCATTCAAATAGGTGTACATAAACAAACCGTCTGGTTTGTAAATGAATATTTATTTATTCACATTCACGTTAAAAATTATATTTTTAACGATAACACATTTTATTTTAACATATGAATTTATATTCAGTTCATTCGTTAAATAAAATGCTAATTTTATTTTTCTAACTTATTTTAGAAAATTTCGGCGGCATAACGGCACGATACTAGAAACGGGACAAGGCCTAGCCTTATCCCCGGTCTAGTGAAGGCCCACGCCATTCACACATCAATCAAATCAATTCGTTATGCAAACCACAAACTTTGGAGTAAGGGTCTAACCTAGCCTTACTCCTTCGCCTTATAACGGCGCACGTCTAATCCTAACCAATTTATCGATTCGATTTTTCACACCACAAACCACATTCAAACCAATATCACAATCAATCACCAAACAGTCAAACAAACAAGTCCATGGTCTGTGGACGGGTGTCGGGTGCTACTAAGCACCGTCTGCATCCTAGTATATATATAACTAGAAAAATAAATTGAAAGGTGAGAAATTCTCACTTATAGCTATCCTAGCTCCACGGCTCTTCATTTGCAGAAGTCTTCGTCGTTTCGCCATTTTTGTCACCTTCGTTGTCCGCTTTCACTACATATGTAAAAATCGAATTTTTACTATGTTATTCAATAAATATAAAAATCGAATTTCCATTTCAAAGTTCAATATATAAAAATCGAATTTTTATTTCAAAGTTCAATATATAAAAATCGAATTTTTATTTCAAAGTTCAATATATAAAAATCGAATTTTTATTTCAAAGTTCAATATATAAAAATCGAATTTTTATTTCAAAGTTCAATATATAAAAATCGAATTTTTATTTCAAAGTTCAATATATAAAAATCGAATTTTTATTTCAAAGTTCAATATATAAAAATCGAATTTTTATTTCAAAGTTCAATATATAAAAATCGAATTTTTATTTCAAAGTTCAATATATAAAAATCGAATTTTTATTTCAAAGTTCAATATATAAAAATCGAATTTTTATTTCAAAGTTCAATATATAAAAATCGAATTTTTATTTCAAAGTTTAATAGATAAAAATCGAATTTTTAGTTCGAAGTTCAATAGATAAAAATCGAATTTTTAGTTCGAAGTTCAATAGATAAAAATCGAATTTTTATTTCAAAGTTCAATAGATAAAAATCGAATTTTTAGTTCGAAGTTTAATAGATAAAAATCGAATTTTTAGTTCGAAGTTTAATAGATAAAAATCGAATTTTTAGTTCGAAGTTTAATAAATAAAAAACCTATTTTTAATTCTAAAAATCCCAACTTTATACATCTTAAA
This sequence comes from Allium sativum, assembly GCA_030737875.1. NCBI lineage: Eukaryota > Viridiplantae > Streptophyta > Magnoliopsida > Asparagales > Amaryllidaceae > Allium > Allium sativum. Next base: position 256,437,731 of record CM060926.1, on the reverse strand, counting down.
AATCCTTTCTTTATATTTTAAAAACATCGCTAACTTTATTTTCAAAAACAACTCATGTCTTGTATTTCAAAAATAATGATATACATATATAAAAGTTAACCAAAAATCAAATCTTTTCGCTTGTTAACAAAATCAATTTCTAAACTTTTCTAAAAAGATATATATATATAAGAAAACTGATTTTATAAATAATGTCATATTAAAAATGCTCACTGTTTTTTTTCTATTTAACTAAAATCAGTTTTTCAATTTTTAATAAAACAGTTTTTAAACATTAATAAAATTTACAGATAAAAGAAAATAAACAAATAAAACAAAACTAAACTTACAGTCTTTGGTCAACAGAGGATAGGGAGAGGGGAGCGAGCATCGGAGGTCGGCGGTGGGCAGCCGCGAGGCGACAGTGGCTTGGGGGCTAGGGTTTCGATTTGCGGTGGTTTGCTGGGCGTGGCGATTTGGGGTTGGGGTCCAGGGGTCGCGAGGCTCGAGCGGGGTTCATCAGAGGATGGGCGCGAGGGGGAGGTGGACTCGGCGGAGGCGGCGGTCGGCTCTGGCAAAGGGTGGCGCCGACAGGAGGAGGGAGGCGCGATTTTCTTTGGGGGTTTTTTTTTTATTTATTTTTATTCGATCTGCAGAAGGGGGGGGGCCAACGTATAAAAGGGAAAGAAGATATATATTTTTTTTTTTTTATTATTATTATTATTTTAATTATTTTATTCGAAAAAAGGTTGACCTTTAAATACGAACTCGAAACGAGGCCCACCGCCTGTCGTCCATAGCGTTTCACCCCCATTCCGAACACAATGGGACATGTATCGCAAGCTGATTTGACCGTTTCGATCAGTTTCCTTTGAATTTACATTTAAATCACTATATTGAATTTTAAACGTACATTTCAAATTACCGGGGTCACATACTAACTAGAAAAATTGCAGAAAAATATTTTCTAGCTTCGTATTGACGATACGGTCCTAACAAAACTAGTTTCGTCGAATTCTGAGACCGTTAGAAAAATGGCCAATTTCCAGTCGATTAAAATCAACTGAAACAGGTCAAACGCGTTTTCCTTTGCCACGCTCACATATTGATTCGAAAAATTATGAAATTTGGAATTTAGCAATAACTTGGCACTGCGGATCCAACAAAACTGGTTTCGTCGAAATCCGAGGTCGTTTGCAAAATGTCCATTTTTAAAGGCCTGAATTCCATAGCGACTATTCAGAATTTTCAACTGGACATATCTTTTGATTCCCGATATGAAATCTTGATTTTTCGGATTCGCTGGAAAGATATTCACTATTAGATTCCATTATTTTTGGTTTCACTAAAATCCGGATTGTTTTGCACCCGGTACATTCAATTGAAGTTTGAAATCGAATTATCGAACTACCGCGCCATTTTCAATTCTATTTATAATTATATATAATTATTTATATTCTAACGACGACGCGTATAATATATACGTTCGAATTATATTCAAAATAAATTTATTGTCGATATTATTTAAAATAATTCATTTTAAATAATCAAAATTCGCTAAAATTGCCAAAATAAAATTTTCAAACTGGCCCAGATTTTCCGGGTTGTTACAATCTCCCCCACTTAAAACTTTTCGTCCTCGAAAAGGAACAAAGTCGAAAGTGGTTTGATTATTCAGCTCTACGTTCGATTTGGCTTCCATTCTCCAACTTTTCAGTTTCTGAGAACTTCTAAAATTTCAAAAATTTGGCTAACACCCTAAATTTTCGAAAAATTTCGCCATAACCTCCCCTGCAATGGGAGCATCGGGGAATTTCAAATAGCTTCCCCGGTCCTTCAGATCTCAAAAAGAAAAAGAAAAAGCCAAGCGGCTAGCCAATAGGCTCACAAAATCATCATCACCCAAACAAAACAGGAAATTATGTAGTAAACATGTACCTATTTGTCGGGCAAACAAATTTTATTCTCTGGCTCTAGCCTCCTTGCTATGACCTGTTCCAAAAGATATACATGTATGCAAGCAAATGCGACCAATTTTCAATATAAGTCAATATATGATTCAATCAGGCTAATTGGTTAAAAATTATCAAACAATTCAACAAACAACACAAACATCAATCAATTAGTGAATTAGAGTTTCAAATTCATAATTTTGATACATATACAAAAATCATGTTTTTGATGCCAATTCACAACAATGTATTCTAGCTATATATAAGTTTTGGGTTCTCACACCAGCCTAATGGAAATATATAGAAAATCACACCTTCGAGACACGAACATAAATACCGATGATGCACGTGCTATCATCAGTACCTTCTCCGGGCGACTAGAGTGTGATTCTATATCTATCCAATATATTAAAACTTCGAATACACGCGGATCAGACGTATACGCAAAATCTATATATACTGGATTGTCCAACTCAATATAAATAGAAAATCAAATACGAATGATTGATTTAAATTTTCAAAACAAAATTTGTTTTCACTTGAAAAAAATATACTCTTCACACTCGTTCTAGGATACTACTGATCCCATCTCTAACGAGTCATTCTAATTGGATATTACTAATCCAATATCTGATGAATTCTTTCGTATGGTTCTAATGTGCCTTGTTCTCTGAGCTTTGTAAACCAAAGCTCTGATACCAACTTTAAAGACCCGCAACTTCCCCGTAAAGGAAAGCGTCGGATAGTTCGAGAACAAGCCACAGCAGAACGCATACAGAAGAACATTTCATTGAATATTACAACAGTGCATCAGATTACAAGGATATACAGAGTATAAATGAATATTACACAGAAATATCAGAGATTTAAATTACATTTAAATACATAGCAGCGGAAAATAATACAATACACAACTAGAATGAGATATACGGATACAAAGCTTTCCGGATATCGTTCCAGCTGTAAACCAGGATCCTGTGAATATAAATCTGCAAAACCAAAACTACTAGCTGCCCGTGTCGAAAATAGGGGCACCCAGAGTTTAGGTTAAAACAATAAACTCCAGGTCAGTCATGTGACTGGTGTGAGAACTAAAACAGTTATTAATCTTTATTTCAAATCATTAGGTAAATCAAGGGACCACGCCGTATAACACGGAACGGGTTTCCTCCCAAGAATACCAGTGCATAAAACCAACAGCGCAATGCTAAATAAAGAAAAATGAAGCTGTTATAAGACCCAGGTCCCATCACACAATGCAACGCAGTCGAGGATAGGGTTTTCCCTTATAACAGCCAAAGAATGCTTGATACGTTTAAAACAAATCATTTGATACTATTATAAGTGCATAGTATATAAAACACTTCAAATCATAAGTATCAATCATAGGCGGCATGAGCGCCCCATCCCACTATGTCGCCATATATAGGATATACAATCAAAACCGCAAAGTCTCGTATTTGGAAATTGGGTTTCCATCTATGAACCGAGGCAAAAGATAGTCCTCAACCGATTCGAGACAATCTAGCCCATGTCTCAGGCAAGCGCGCAGGCAAGCCTTGGATCGTCAGGGCCGGTCCACACGGAGTGGATTATTATGCCTGAACAATACGTCTCCCCACCCTATGGGGTGTAAGTCTGGTCCGTCAGCCGACCAGAATGCATTCGGCCGAAACCGATATAACCGAGGCGCCTCGCAACAGCAACAACCACATAAGTCAAACTCGTCAGGGCGTGTAAAACCACTGACGCCACTTCTAGCTAGAAAGAAACGCATGCCCTCCCTGAGGTCCGTCTCCCGTTTTTGGTTCATACCGGGTGTGAAACACGCGAGGTAAACGTTACACAAAGCTACGCCACAAAGGCCGTGCTTTGATCATCACCACAAGACTTTGCTTTTCAACAGAAGCCTCGATCATTTGCATCTTAGCATGCCACACAGGCAAGCCATCCTATGCAACCGATATCAGTCACACAGAATGAAATCCGATGTCAGACACACAGTCCATTTACAAGTCCGTTCTGGGTCTGAACGAAACCGGAGGCACCTAGTACCCCGCATATCCATCGATCTCCAAGTACGTCTGGACGATCACTAACTGTTTCCATCTTCTTGGGTGTACAGCCCAATCAAGATCATCAGTTATCACCCAAACGACGTGAAGACTTCCGGTCTTCGACCATCGTCTTCATCTTCGACTTATCGTCGTATCAGTTATTCAGAATGGGATAAACCCGGTCTTTCCGAATAACTCGCGTATATATTATAAAAGTGTTACACAAACACAACATACGCCTCATTCCAATTCATTAGTCACTAACCGTAAATTAATCAAGAGAATAATTCCCCAAATATTAACCCCGAAGGCCGAAACCAACATCAGATCAATATCCAGAAAACCATTCTGCTTGGCTAACCGCCAGTTAGTTTCTAAATTTCACATTCAAATCTAATTAAAGATTTAACTATCGCCTGGAGCAAAACTGGTGATACTCCATTCTCGATCTTTTCAATCTAATTAAAGATTCATTAAAACTCCACTTAGTTTTAATCTGTGACTGGGTTAAAGAATCAGTGTCATTTAAAACACGGTTCACGATAAACCCAAAGTCACATCCCATTAATTATCGGGTTAAAGAACAAGTGTTATTTAAAACACTGTTCACGATAAACCCAAAAATCAATATCAATTCAATTCCAATTAAATATCATTTAATTGGTACACTTCATTAAATCTAAATAAAAAGATTTAATCTTTTCTCAACTGGGTTCAAGAACAGTGTTAGTGAAGACACCATTCACGACAAACCCAAATCACATTCGATATTCAATACAAGGCTCTGAATAGAAACTATATCGGCCTATATTCAATATCAAATTCTACGATTAACAAATGTCGTATTGGAAATAACGATATACATATATATCTTTCAAATTTCCATAACAACACCTGTAATATCACGAATTCCAACATCGAAATATTCCGAAGACAATTTCGATTCAAATCCACTCCAATGCAATCATTGGAAATTTTGGTTATTTTCAAAACCATTTCAAATTCAATTTATTTATTTAAAAATAAATAGAATTATAATTCTAGTTCAAAACTAGTTCATTTCGATAAAAATCTATTTTTATCTTTTCAAATATGGAGTTTTTCATCCCAAACTTTCACAAATCATTTCTTATGATTTTACACAAATTATTACTATTTTTAATAATTTTATCAAGGCCCGTACGGTCGATTTCCATTAACGGCCATCGAACTGCACTTACAGCGACCTTTTTCGAATTTGATTTGGACGTATCTCCAAATCCAACCGTTAGATTTCAAATTTCTAACATTCATTAGAAAGCTCTTTTCGATACGAACCCAACGGTTCCGGTTTTAGGAGAATCCGACGGTCGGATCTCCCGTAATGTCCGTTTGAAACAAATGATCGAAATTCGCGAACTGCCGCAGCGCGGCGCGTTCTATTCAGGCCATTATATTATATATATAATATATATAATATATATTTCGTCGATTACTATTTAAAACGAATTATATAAATGGTTTTAAATTCGTTTCAAAAGCAATTTCAACTTCCTTTTCAATTCAAATCAAAATTGAATTCTTCTTTATAAATTCGTTTCAAAATTCATTTCTATTCAATTCAAATTTCAATTCAATTTGAATTCATTTCAATTCGCTTTCAATTCCATTTGAATTCGTTTTCAATTCAATTCATTTCAAAATATTCGATTTCGAAATCACGTTTCAATATTCATTTTAAAATGAATAAAATCGATATAAATATCGTTCACGTCAAAATGGCGTCAATCTAATCCTCACGGCTTCACATATTTCTATTTTCAAATATTCTATTTCAAATATTTCTATTTCAAATATTTCTATTTCAAATATTTCTATTTCAAATATTTCTATTTCAAATATTTCTATTTCAAATATTTCTATTTCAAATATTTCTATTTTTCTCGAAACTGGAATGAGGCCCAATCAATTACCATATAATGTTAATTATATGGATTTTCTACAACACATGTATATATCAACAACGATGAATAATCAACCATCAACCAAAGTGCACTACACTGTATAAGCATCAAATATAGACATTTAACGCTTATAGCAGCTTGTCAATCAATCGATCGACATATTTAATAAATCAGGATGAGTGAACTTCAAATTTCATCCTAACACCCGTGTGGGGTTTCAAACAATCAAACACATATTTTATTTGTGCAGTTAGGCGATGTGTAAAATTTATCGACCCAATCAACGTCATTCAAATAGGTGTACATAAACAAACCGTCTGGTTTGTAAATGAATATTTATTTATTCACATTCACGTTAAAAATTATATTTTTAACGATAACACATTTTATTTTAACATATGAATTTATATTCAGTTCATTCGTTAAATAAAATGCTAATTTTATTTTTCTAACTTATTTTAGAAAATTTCGGCGGCATAACGGCACGATACTAGAAACGGGACAAGGCCTAGCCTTATCCCCGGTCTAGTGAAGGCCCACGCCATTCACACATCAATCAAATCAATTCGTTATGCAAACCACAAACTTTGGAGTAAGGGTCTAACCTAGCCTTACTCCTTCGCCTTATAACGGCGCACGTCTAATCCTAACCAATTTATCGATTCGATTTTTCACACCACAAACCACATTCAAACCAATATCACAATCAATCACCAAACAGTCAAACAAACAAGTCCATGGTCTGTGGACGGGTGTCGGGTGCTACTAAGCACCGTCTGCATCCTAGTATATATATAACTAGAAAAATAAATTGAAAGGTGAGAAATTCTCACTTATAGCTATCCTAGCTCCACGGCTCTTCATTTGCAGAAGTCTTCGTCGTTTCGCCATTTTTGTCACCTTCGTTGTCCGCTTTCACTACATATGTAAAAATCGAATTTTTACTATGTTATTCAATAAATATAAAAATCGAATTTCCATTTCAAAGTTCAATATATAAAAATCGAATTTTTATTTCAAAGTTCAATATATAAAAATCGAATTTTTATTTCAAAGTTCAATATATAAAAATCGAATTTTTATTTCAAAGTTCAATATATAAAAATCGAATTTTTATTTCAAAGTTCAATATATAAAAATCGAATTTTTATTTCAAAGTTCAATATATAAAAATCGAATTTTTATTTCAAAGTTCAATATATAAAAATCGAATTTTTATTTCAAAGTTCAATATATAAAAATCGAATTTTTATTTCAAAGTTCAATATATAAAAATCGAATTTTTATTTCAAAGTTCAATATATAAAAATCGAATTTTTATTTCAAAGTTCAATATATAAAAATCGAATTTTTATTTCAAAGTTTAATAGATAAAAATCGAATTTTTAGTTCGAAGTTCAATAGATAAAAATCGAATTTTTAGTTCGAAGTTCAATAGATAAAAATCGAATTTTTATTTCAAAGTTCAATAGATAAAAATCGAATTTTTAGTTCGAAGTTTAATAGATAAAAATCGAATTTTTAGTTCGAAGTTTAATAGATAAAAATCGAATTTTTAGTTCGAAGTTTAATAAATAAAAAACCTATTTTTAATTCTAAAAATCCCAACTTTATACATCTTAAAAATCCTTTCTTTATATTTTAAAAACATCGCTAACTTTATTTTCAAAAACAACTCATGTCTTGTATTTCAAAAATAATGATATACATATATAAAAGTTAACCAAAAATCAAATCTTTTCGCTTGTTAACAAAATCAATTTCTAAACTTTTCTAAAAAGATATATATATATAAGAAAACTGATTTTATAAATAATGTCATATTAAAAATGCTCACTGTTTTTTTTCTATTTAACTAAAATCAGTTTTTCAATTTTTAATAAAACAGTTTTTAAACATTAATAAAATTTACAGATAAAAGAAAATAAACAAATAAAACAAAACTAAACTTACAGTCTTTGGTCAACAGAGGATAGGGAGAGGGGAGCGAGCATCGGAGGTCGGCGGTGGGCAGCCGCGAGGCGACAGTGGCTTGGGGGCTAGGGTTTCGATTTGCGGTGGTTTGCTGGGCGTGGCGATTTGGGGTTGGGGTCCAGGGGTCGCGAGGCTCGAGCGGGGTTCATCAGAGGATGGGCGCGAGGGGGAGGTGGACTCGGCGGAGGCGGCGGTCGGCTCTGGCAAAGGGTGGCGCCGACAGGAGGAGGGAGGCGCGATTTTCTTTGGGGGTTTTTTTTTTATTTATTTTTATTCGATCTGCAGAAGGGGGGGGGCCAACGTATAAAAGGGAAAGAAGATATATATTTTTTTTTTTTATTATTATTATTATTTTAATTATTTTATTCGAAAAAAGGTTGACCTTTAAATACGAACTCGAAACGAGGCCCACCGCCTGTCGTCCATAGCGTTTCACCCCCATTCCGAACACAATGGGACATGTATCGCAAGCTGATTTGACCGTTTCGATCAGTTTCCTTTGAATTTACATTTAAATCACTATATTGAATTTTAAACGTACATTTCAAATTACCGGGGTCACATACTAACTAGAAAAATTGCAGAAAAATATTTTCTAGCTTCGTATTGACGATACGGTCCTAACAAAACTAGTTTCGTCGAATTCTGAGACCGTTAGAAAAATGGCCAATTTCCAGTCGATTAAAATCAACTGAAACAGGTCAAACGCGTTTTCCTTTGCCACGCTCACATATTGATTCGAAAAATTATGAAATTTGGAATTTAGCAATAACTTGGCACTGCGGATCCAACAAAACTGGTTTCGTCGAAATCCGAGGTCGTTTGCAAAATGTCCATTTTTAAGGGCCTGAATTCCATAGCGACTATTCAGAATTTTCAACTGGACATATCTTTTGATTCCCGATATGAAATCTTGATTTTTCGGATTCGCTGGAAAGATATTCACTATTAGATTCCATTATTTTTGGTTTCACTAAAATCCGGATTGTTTTGCACCCGGTACATTCAATTGAAGTTTGAAATCGAATTATCGAACTACCGCGCCATTTTCAATTCTATTTATAATTATATATAATTATTTATATTCTAACGACGACGCGTATAATATATACGTTCGAATTATATTCAAAATAAATTTATTGTCGATATTATTTAAAATAATTCATTTTAAATAATCAAAATTCGCTAAAATTGCCAAAATAAAATTTTCAAACTGGCCCAGATTTTCCGGGTTGTTACAATAAAAGATGGTGAATCATTTAGATTGGGTGATGCAAAAACCAACCCTTCACAGAAGTTAAAAAATAGGGGTAAATGTTGGCAGTAAGGGCTATTTATAGAATTAGAGGTAGGATTAAAAATAAGGAATATTTTGAAGTATTAAGATAAGTATGGGTAGTTTAAGCAGAACAGGGGTAGATCAACAAATATGAAAGATGAGGAATAATTTGGATTGGGTGCTACAAAAACCAACCCTTCACAGATGTGAAAAAAAGGGGTAGTTGTTGGAAGAAAGGGCTATTTAGAGAATTAGTGGTGGGACTAAAAATAAGGGTTTTTTTTGAAGTATAAAGAGAAGTAGGGGTAGTTTGAGCATAATATGGGTAGATCGACGAATATGAAATACGATGAATTGTTTGGATCGGGTGCTGCAATAACCTAACCTTCACAATAGTAAAAAAATAGGGGTAATTTTTGGAAGTAAGGGCTATTTAGATAATTATGGGTAGGATTAAAAAGTAGGGTTGTTTTGAAGTATTAAGAGAAGTTGGGGTAGATTAAGCATAGTAGGGGTAGATCGACAATTATGGAGGATGATGAATCATATGGATTGGGTGTTGCAAAAACCAACCCTTCACAGTTGTTAATAAATAAGGGTAATTGTTGGAAGTAGGGGCTATTTATATAATTAGGAGTAGGTTTTAAAATATGGACAATTTTAAAGTATTAAGAAAAGTAGGGGTAGATCGACAAATATGAAAGATGATGAATCGTTTAGATTGGGTGCTGCAAAAACCAACACTTTATAGATATTTAAAAATAAGGGTATTTGTTGGAAGTAACGGCTATTTAGAAAATTAGCGGTAGGATTAAAAAGAAGGACTGTTTTGAAGTATTAAGAGAAGTAGGGGTAGTTTAAGCATAGTAGGGGTAGATCGACGAATATGAAAGACGATGAATCATTTGGATAGGGTGCTGCAAAAACCAAACTTTCACAGAAGTTAAAAAGAGCGTTAATTGTTAGAAGTAAGGGGTTATTTATAGAATTATGGGTAGGATTTAAAAGATGGATTGTTTTGAAGTATTAACATAAGTATGGGTAATTTAAGCATAGTAGGGATAGATCGAAAAATATGAAAAATGATGAATTGTTTGGATTGGGTGCTGCAAAAATCAATCCTTCACCATAGTAGGAAAAAAAGGGTAATTGTTGGAAGGAAGGACTATTTAGATAATTAGGGGTAGGATTAAAAAGAAGGGCTATTTTGAAGTATTAAGAGAAGTATGGGTCGTTTAAGCATTGTAGGGGTAGATCAACAAATATGAAAGATGATGAATCATTTGGATTGGGTGCGGCAAAAACCAACCCTTCATAGAATTTAAAAAATTGGGATAATTGTTGGATGTAATGGCTATTTAGGGAATTAGGGGTAGGATATAAAAGAAGGATTGTTTTGAAGTATTAAGATAAGTATGGGTAGTTTAAGCATAGTAGGGTTATATCGACAAATATGAAAGATGATGAATAATTTAGATTAGGTGCTACAAAATCCAACCCTTCACATAAGTTAAAAAATAGGGGTAATTTTTATAACTAAGGGCTATTTAGAGAATTAGGGGTAGGATTAAAAAGAAGCGTTGTTTTGAAGTATTAAGAGAAAAGGGTACTTTAAGCATTGTAAAGGTAGATCGACAAACATTAAAGATGACGAATCGTTTGGATTGGGTGCTGCAAAAACCAATCCTTCACAGTAGTTCAAAAATAGGGGTAATCGTTGGAAAGAAGGGCTATTTATAGAATTAGGGGTAGGATTAAAAAGAAGCGTTGTTTTGAATTATTAAGGGAAGTAGGGTTAGTTTAAGCATAGTAGGGGTAGATCGACAAATATGAAAGATTATGAATTATTTGGATTGGGTGCTCCAAAGACCAACCCTTCACAGAAGTTAAAAAAATAGGGGTAATTGTTGGTAATAAGGGCTATTTAGATAATTATGGGTAGGATTAAAAAGAAGGATTTTTTTGAAGTATAAAAAAAAGCAGGAGTAGTTTAAGCATAGTAGGGGTAGATCGACGAATATGAAAGATGATGAATTGTTTGGATTGGGTGCTGCAAAAACCAATCCTTCACAATAGTAAAAAATAGGGGTAATCGTTGGAAGGAAGGACTATTTAGAGAATTAGGAGTAGGATGAAATAGAAGGGCTAGTTTGAAGTATTAAGAGAAGTAGGGGTAGTTTAAGCATAGTATGGTTAGATCGACAAATGTGAAAGATGATGAATCATTTGGATTGGCTGCTGCAAAAACTAACCATCATAGTAGTTATAAAATAAGGGTAATTGTTGGAAGTAAATACTATTTAGAGATTAGGGATAGGATTAAAAAGTTGGGCTATTTTGAAGTATTAAGAGAAGCAGGGGTAGTTTAAGCATAGTAGGGGTGGATCGACATATATGAAAGATGATGAATCATTTGGATTGGTTACTGCAAAAACCAATCCTTCACAATATTTAAAAAATAGGGGTAATCGTTGGAAAGAAGTGATATTTAGAGAATTTGGGGTAGGATTGAAAAGAAAGGTTGTTTTGAAGTATTAAGTGAAGTAGGGGTAGTTTAAGCGTAGTATGGGTAGATCGACAATTATGAAAGATGATGAATCAGTTTAATTGGTTGCTCCAAAAACCAATCCTTCACAGAAGTAAAAAAAATAGGGGCAATTGTTGGAAGTAAGGGCTATTTAGAGAATTAGTGGTAGGATTAAAAAGAAGAGTTGTTTTGACGAATAAAGAGATGTAGGGGTAGTCTAAGCATAGTAAGGCTAGATCGATGAATATGAAAGACAATGAATTGTTTGGATTGGGTGCTGCAAAAACTAATACTTCACAATAGTAAAAAAAAGGGGTAATTGTTGGAAGGTAGTTGAAACACCCCACCTCCGTTAAGGTCACTCACAAAGGGAATGCATTAACTTCAATGGAGCATCATAAGTGTATAGAACAGATAAATTACAAAACAGACAAAATTTAAATAGCGGAAAATATATAAAACTTTAACTTATTGATAAAACAGCAGCTTGGTAACACAGCTTGTACAAAGATTGTTTTCCAGCACCAAAACACCAATACCCATTACAAAAAAGCATCTGTCTTGTTTAACAAAATAAAGAAGCATGAAATGACAATGATATTCCCTAACAAAGCATGAGCCAGCCATAGCTGCGGAAAGGAGAGTCCAAAGCAATACATCGTCTATTTTCGAGCTTGGAAAGAAAATTGAGTTAAGTGGTAATATTCCCTCTCTATGAACCTAGGGGGTAGGGGGATGGAAGAAAAGAGAACGAAACAAAACAGAGTCAGACATAAAGCCTGTTAAGTCCAGTGACTTTCAGCTTGTAAATAGGTAAAAGCATCTTGATATGGATAAACTGGATACGAGTCATAAACATTATAATAAGCATAGCAAGACAACAAATGAGCTTTGGTTCTTTCTCTGATTTCCTATTTTCTCTGCACCACCCAACCAGCATCCTAACTAGTGTCTTTTATAGAACGATACGTATTCCCTACTAGTGTCCTAGCTAGTATCCTGTGAAAAAGGATATGTATCCCCTACTGGTGTCCCAACTATCCTATGTTATATAATAAGGTGATCTGAACCCCGCAATTGTGGCAGCCTTCGGGTGTACATCTAGTTTGAGGATATTACCTCAATCAGCCTAATTGCCATGAAGATGTTAGATCCATACTTCTATTAATTTTCCTTGTGTTTGTGTCAATCGGCCCTCTCTTGCGTGTAGATACCCTATGTTGGTCCCACCATAAGGTGTATCAATCCCTATGATAGCAAACCGACACGATTCAAGAAGCATAGTGTATAACTACTAGTACCCCGTGCATTCTTTTTCTACCCCAGAGTACGTGCACGCCCGTAATCCGTCGGAACCTACACTGATGTACCCCCTGCCGCTATTTTGACTGCTTAAAATCATCCCAGTAATCGTGCCCCACCCTGCCTAGTTCAGGGTACCGTGATAAATCTATGTGGGTTACTGCTGAAATGGGTCCCCGTTACTAGGGTTCCCTAGGGTCTATTCGTATACCCCAAAAATTGGCTAAGTGTTATCTATCCATTCAAGTTAACTTAACTCATCCACACGTCGTGTCATGTTGGTTAAGCGTTTCTTACTAACTTAACCCTTCTCATTCATCATGTTGTAATTGGTTAAGTGTTTTCTATTAACTTAACCCTATTCATTAATCATATTATATTTGTTAAGTGTTTCCCCTTAGCTTAACCCCATTCGTTCATCATATTATATAGGTTAAGTGTTTCCCATTGACTTAATGCCACTCGTTCATCATGTTATATTGGTTAAGTGTTTCCCTCTTGAGTTAACTTAACCCTACCACTTGTCATGTTACACTGGTTAAGTGTTGCCCTCTTGTGTTACTTAACCCTACCACTTGTCATGTTACATTGGTTAAGCGTTTCCCTATCACACATCATGTTATATTTGTTATGTGTTGCCCTCTTGTGTTAACTTAACCCTACCATTCTTAGCATGTCCGTTCATTAACGTTAATTCATTAATGCCTCAACCTCTCACATTAGAACTGTTGTTTGTGGTTTCTAGATGTGCCGGACGGTTCCGGGCAGACTTCTACTGCAAACTCATTCTAACCTTGGGTTTCGGGCTTAATGCGCTAACCTCTCACATTAGTTCTATATTGTTGCGGTCGCTGGATGTGCCGGGTGGTTCCAGGAAGTCTTACTCCGCAACTCAATCTAACCTCGGGTCAGGCACGTTCATCTTTAGCCAATTTACATATTTACTATACATGTCCAAGTCTAGAATTTATATGCTAATGATCCCAAATTCAACAGCTAGTCATGTTCCAGTTCCGAAGTTATGTCCAACAAATTCAATTACAAGTTATTACTCAAAATAGGTTACACCCAATCTTCCCAAATATGGAATAATAGTCGTGCCCTAAAATCGGAATATACATTATGCTTGGCATCCCATCCAATAGTTTTGCCCAATCTAGATTTAATATTCCAATTTACAGTTTTCGTCCAGTCTAGATTTAATATTTCAATTTACCCCAAGTTCGAAACAATAACATTTATACCCCAAATCACAAGTTACAAATTATGTCCACCAATTTCACCGAATATGTTATGCCCAATTTTTTCACTGAATACATTATGCCCAATATTTACCTAAAATATTCCCCGTATTCCAATCATTCGTATTTCGTGATTTCTGCTTAGGTTCGTAGGTAACCCTGGTTCATAAATGAAAAAGGAAATAGGGGAAGAGAGAGAGAAGGAGCATAAAATAAGAACAGGAGTAAAAATAGGCATGTAACATCAGACCTAATCTAAGAGATTTAGATCCAACAAAGATAGATTCTTGAATAAACTGATACAATCATTATCGTAGGCATAAGAATAACATCACCTACCAAAGAGGATTATAAAGCTGATGTACAACAAAGATAGGCCTGATTTAATCAATAAAAATAACCTTTAAGGCATCCAAAGACATAGATTTAATAGAAGGATACGGATAAATCTGAAAGATTATCTTACAATCAGGCATAGACTTCGATTAATTTTATTACATGTCAAGATTACAATCAGGTATTCAAATCTGAAAATAACGTGAACTTTCATTGCTGGGATTAAGAAAAGATAATTCAATCATCGTTGCTGTAACCAAACTAATCTTCTAATTTTATTTGAGGCTCTCCAGTTTTCTTCTTGAATTTAGGTAGAAGAATGACGGCTAGGCTAGTTTGGGGATGAACAGCAAGACGACGCCATAGCCTTTGATCAATAGAATTAGGGTTGGGTTATGAGTGTATATATAGATGTCTAGGATTATTAAGAGCCTTTAGATCAACATAGTGTCCATCCAAACCATCCAGTCCAAGAGAATGCATCATCAGGCCAATCAGAAGTCGCCACGTATCCCTCCGACTCGGAATTTCGTCCCTGCCTTGTCAGCTAGATACAAAACGAAGTATTTCTCCTAGATCTAGGGGGGTCGACACCGAATCGACGCCCCTATGGAGGGGTCGACACCTGTGTCGACACCCCTTAAGGGGGGTCGACACCCTCTGGCGGGAATTTTCCCACCCAGTCTGTTTTTGTCTGATTTTGAATTTCGCACCCATTTTTGACTTTTTGGACCTATTTCTGAAGTACTGAACCCAATATATATACAAATAGTCTCCCCAACGCGTATACAAAATTTTAAGGCTTATAACCTCTTCCTATATTGTCCGATTTATGCAAACTCGGACTCAATTTCAAGAAGAAATCCGAGATGAAAATAGTGGTGTAACCCGTTTCGCTTAATTCCCACTTTTAAAATTAAGTATTCTTTAATTAGTTACTTTAATATTCATAGAAAGTACGGTGTGTTACATTCTACCATCCTTTAAAGGATTTCGTCCCTGAAATCTCTAAGTTAAGAAGAATGTATCCTAACATCCAACATCCACCTACTCAACCATCAATCACAGGTATCCATTGTTCTTAAAAAGATTTCTAATGCTTTCATGATCATATGCATAGTGTTTGTACATTCCCTTATCTAATGCAAAATCAGGCGGTCTAAATCAGGCGGTCTACTGATTCAGTTGACCTCCTTAATGCGAATTATATCAGTGCTTTGAGTCCATCATGGATGCAATTACTCCTAATCGCATTTTATAACTTCTACATGAGTGCCCAATCATTCATACAAATGCAACATCTATATGATAACACATCAAGTTTCAATCCATATACAAATACATATATGCATATGCAATATAAAATTGACTGAGCCGATCTAGTGCCTAATGTGTGTGTATATGCATCCACGAGCAACCACTAGCAAACAATTACATCCACTTGCATCCACTAAACATAACATGTCTCAAACACATGTTTACATCTATTGGCTTCTACCTAAGGATCGAGGATAGGACCGAGAGGACATACTTAAAAGATAAAGACTAGCATTCAAATAAACTTTACAGAAAAAGAGATATCAAGGATATACCCTCAAAAAGGGTATGATGCGTGTATCTAGTCTTCAGCCTTCTAAGTCGCATCTTCTTGAGCTCCACCTCATTGTGCTCTGACTGTCTTAACTTCACGATGTTGTAGCTTCTTAATTGTTTTTTTTGAAAATATGAGTTGGAATTCATTTCATTGTCGCCTCTTGTTCCACCCCTTCTCCTTCTAGTATACTCGACACTACAACTTTTGTTGTGTCATGCTAAAAAGATCTTCCAAAATTAACTAGAGGGTAATCTATGTGGAAGAACTATCTCTTGAAAATAAACAGATGCTAACCATGTTACCAGGTGTAGTTATTAAGGTGATTAGAGGTCTCTTCTCTACTTAACTTTTCCATTGCGTCAACTATCTGAGAGTCTTTTCTTTGTGACGTCCATTTTTGATCCAAAAGAGCAAGTCTTAATCCTAGCGATGCCAACTACTAACTTAACCGAAGGTTTTAAAATCAAAGGCTAATATGTATTCCGAACTTTTCCTTTTCACATAAAGAGGACTTGAAGTCAACTTTTTTCTTCTTAAGGCATCCGCTACGACCTTACCCTTCCTTCTTACATCAAAATGGTGCTTAGTCCCGTGCCGCATGCATTAGTGTATACCGTAAACCTTTTACTACTGTAAGGTAAAAGTCAAAACTGGGGCCGTTGTAAGAGCCCTCTTCGACCGTTGGAAAGCGACATCATAATAAATACCCCGAGCAAAGGTTAAATTCTTCTTCGTTAATCCAGTAATTAGGGCTAATACCTTCGTAATGTTCTTAATGAACTTCCTATATTAGCCCGCTAGTCCAAGAAAGCTTCTTACTTCTGTTGCATTCCTTGGAACCTTCCGGTCTTGCACCGCAACAATTTTTGTGGGATCTACTGCTATCCCTTCTTTAGACACAACATGTCCTAGAAACCTTACTTTTTCTCTCCAAAAAAGACATTTTGGAGAACTTCGCCTTAAGTTGATGTGCTCGAAGTTTATCCATGACTTCTCTTAAATGCAAAGCATGTTCTTCCCCGTTCTTGGAGAAAATCAAGATATCGTCCACGTAGACTACCACAAACTTATTAAGGAACTCCTTAAACACCATACTCATCAAGTCAACAAAAAAAAACGGGTGCATTCGTCAAACCAAAAGGCATGACGAGCCACCCAAAGAAACCGTCAGGGGTGCTAAAAGCAATATTGTCTATACTGTCCTAAGCTACTCTTAGCTAATGAAACCCTATAGCAAAATAAAGTTGGGAGAAAGCAGACGCACCTACAAGCTGGTTAAACAATTCATCTATTCTTGGAAGTGGGTACCTATTTTTCTTTAGTCAGCTTGTTTAATTCTCTATAATCCACGCATAGGAGAAGTGAACCATCCGCCTTAGTAGCGAACACTACTGGATCACCCTATTCAGAAATACTTAGCCTAATAAACCCCTTCTCAAGCAACTCTTTAACTTGCTCGTTGGGCCCTTCCTTTCCTTTGGATTCATGTGTCGTATAGGTAATGCAACTGGATTTGCATTGTCAACTAGATATATGCGGAAGTCTATCTCGCGTTTTAGCGGACAAACCCATAACCTAATCAAAAACATCTGCGTACTCCTGGACTACTCCAACGGATCGAAAATCATCGATAGATGCATCAACTGATTCTAGGTAGCTAAGCCAAACTAATCCCTTAGGATCGCACGAAATCTCAAGGGTATTCCCGCGGCAAGTCAAAAGTCTAACTACCCTCCTTTCACAATTACTAGCTAACCAATCCATGCTTAGAATCAACCCGTAACCCATGAAACCAAAAACATAAGCATTACACTTAAACTCAATACTTAATAAAGTTATTCTCAAATCCTCGCAAACCAAAGATAAATGAGCAGAACCACTAATTGGATTTGAGATAGTAATTAGATCTTCTACTATACAAGTACTAAGTTGCAGAGTCTCAACTATGGAAGTAGATAGAAAAGAATGTGAAGCGCCAGAACCAAACAAAGTTATAATGGGACGATTGAAAATAAAAACTAAACTTTCAACAGAAACCTTCCTATCTCTCTTAAATACACTAGCAGTGAGAGTATGCAATTGCCCTCTAGAAGATTGTGTCCTTTGCCCCTTGTCCTTGTCCTTCGGGCAATCCTTGATAAGATGCCCTGCTTCACCATACTGAAAACAACCACCTGTCTTCTTCTTCCTACAATTAAATGACCTGATGTACCAAAGAAAAGACACTTCCTCTTGTCGTGGGATCTATTATTTCTTCCACCATTTTTATATTCCAATCCCTTGTTTTTTATTCTTCCACTTTGGCCTATTTCTTTTCACCTTTCTCCTTCTGTGTGGATTACGCCATATCAACAAGCTTCTTATCCTTGGGCTTGTGCTCCTTAGCCCAAACTCCCTTATTCTCATCCTAACTATCCTTGTGTAGCTTGTTGACTAGTTTCGCGAAACTACCTCCATCGCACGGCAACCTACAAGGCTTGAAAGAAAATTAGCCGTAGGTGAAACTACTGCGGCTACAGATGGATGTTGGGCATTACTTCGCCCTCGACATGTGCCGCATGCCTACGAAAATATGGCCAAAAAAAGAAAGAAGATATTCAAATAGAGAATCAAAAGAAAATGCATATGGATTTGGGGAATATGCCTTTTAAAAATAACAATTTTCCCTTGAAAAAAGCTTCTTTAAAACATATTTTAGAAAGCACCCCTTTATAAACATGCTTTTGAAAAATCTTTTATCTGCTTTGGTAACCATTAGCTCTGATACCACGTGTAACACCCCACCTCCGTTAAGGTCACTCACAAAGGGAATGCATTAACTTCAATGGAGTGTCATAAGTGTATAGAACAGACAAATTACAAAACAGACAAAATTTAAACAGCAGAAAATAAATAAAACTTTACTTTATTGATAAAACAGCAGCTTGGTAAAACAGCTTGTACAAAGATTGTTTTCCAGCACCAAAATACCAATACCCATTACAACAAAGCATCTGTCTTGTTTAACAAAATAAAGAAGCATGAAATGACAATGATATTCTGCAATAAAGCATGAGCAAGCCATAGCTGTGTAAAGGAGACTCCAAAGCAATACATTGTCTATCTTCGAGCTTGGAAAGAAAACTGAGCTAATGTAACAACCCGTAAAATGCGAGCCAGTTTGAAATTTTTATTTTGGCAATTTTAGCGAATTTTGAATATTTAAAATAGATTATTTTAAATAATATCAACGAGAAATTTATTTAGAATATAAATAGAACGTATATATTATATACGCCGTCATTAGAATATAAATAATTATATATATTTATAAATAGAATTGAAAATGGCGCGGTAGTTCGATAATTCGATTTCAAACTTCAATTGAATGTACCGGGTGCAAAACAATCCGGATTTTAGTGAAACCAAAAACATTAGGATCCATTCGTGAATATCTTTCCAACGAATCTGAAAGATCAGAATTTCGTAGCGATAATCAAAAGATATGTCCAGTTGAAAATTCTGAATAGTCGCTATGGAATTCAGGCCCTTAAAAATGGACATTTTGCAAACGACCTCGGATTTCGACGAAACCACTTTTGTTAGGTCCGCGATGTCAAGTTATTGCTAGGTTTCAAATTTCGTAATTTTTCGAATCAATATGTGAGCGTGGCAAAGGAAAATGCGTTTGACCAGTTTCAGTTGATTTTAATCGACTGGAAATTGGCCATTTTTCCAACGGTCTCAGAATTCGATGAAACTAGTTTTGTTAGGACCGTATCGTCAGTACGAAGCTAGAAAATATTTTTCAGGAATTTTTAAAGTTAGTATGTGACCCCGGTAATTTGAAATGTGCGTTTAAAATTCAATATAGTGATTTAAAAATAAAATAAATGGAAACTGATTCAAATAGTCGAACCAGTCTACGATACATATCCCATTGGGTTCGGAATGGGGGTTAAACGCTATGGACGACAGGCGGTGGGCCTCGTTTCGAGGTCATGGGTAAAAGTCAACTTTATGCAATTAATTTAATAAAAAAAAAAAATATTTCCCTCCTTTATTTTCCCTCTGCCCCCCCCCACCCCCCCCGATTTCATTCTGCAATAATCAAAGAAAAAGAAAAAAAAAAGGGGCCCGATCTATAAATCGCCGCCGCTCCCTCGGAAATCGCCACCACGCCTCGACGAAGCCGACCCCCCTCCTCCGAACCCTCGACGAAGCCGACCCCCCTCCTCCGAACCCTCGACGAAGCCGACCCCCTCTCTCACCAGAAGTGACGCGATACCCCCCCCCTCCGACCTCGACGGCGCTGCAAATCCCCCCTGTAAGTGCCCTGCTGTTTTTTTTATTATTATTTACTTTTTCTGTTTTTTTAAAAAGAATTTAAAACTGTAATTTTTATAAAAGAATTTAAAACTGTAATTTTTAGAAAAGATTTTAAAACTGAAAACATATTTATTTTAAACATAAAACTTGTTTATTTTAATTTAAAAAGCTATGATTTTTATATGTAGAGAATAAAAAGATTAGATTTTTATTTTATATATGAAGCGACAGAGAAGATTGAACTTTTCATATGAAGTGATATAGAGATAAAAATTCGATTTTTAAATATATGAAGTAATAAAAATATGATTTTTATATTTTTAAAGAATTAAAAATATGATCTTTATATTTTTAAAATATTAAAAATATAGTCTTTACTATATAGATGATGTCAAAATATAATCTTTGCCTAGTAGGAACTATAAAAATAAAATCTTTATTTTTGAAAAATGTAAAATCTTTATAGTTAAAAAGGCGAGATTTTTATATATTGAATAACGATAGAAAAATGGAATTTTTATATATTGAATAACGATAGAAAAATGGAATTTTTATATATTGAACTTCGAAATAAAAATAGGGTTTTTATATATTGAACTTCGTATTGAACTTCGATAGAAAAATATGATTTTTATATATGGAATAGCGAAGTAAAAATTCGATTTTTACATATGTAGTGGCTACGGGCAACGAAGAGGACAAAAAGGCGAAACGACGAAGACTTCTGCAAATGAAGAGCCGTGGAGCTAGGATAGCTATAGGTGAGAATTTCTCACCTTTCAATTTCTTTTTTTCTAGTTATATATATATACTAGGATGCAGACGGTGCTTAGTAGCACCCGACACAATCGTCCACAGACCATGGACTTGTTTGTTTGACTGTTTGGTGATTGATTGCGATATTGGTTTGAATGTGGTTTGTGGTGTGAAAAATCGAATCGATAAATTGGTTAGGATTAGACGTGCGCCGTTATAAGGCGAAGGAGTAAGGCTAGGTTAGACTCTTACTCCAAATTTTGTGGTTTGCATAACGAATTGATTTGATTGATGTGTGAATGGCGTGGGCCTTCACTAGACCGGGGATAAGGCTAGGCCTCGTCCCGTTTCTAGTATCGTGCCGTTATGCCGCCGAAATTTTCTAAAATATGTTAGAAAATAAAAATATCATTTTATCGTGTAAATGAATACTAGAAATTCATATGTTGAAATAAAATGTTTTATCGTTAAAAATATAATTTTTAACGTGAATATGAATATAGTGAAAGTGAATAAATAAATATTCATTTACAAACCAGACGGTTTGTTTATGTACACTTATTTGAAGGATATTGATTGGGTCGATAAATTTTACACATCGCCCAACAGCACAAATAAAATAGGTGTTTGATTGTTTGAAACCCCACACGGGTGTTGGGATGAAATTTGAAGTTCACTCATCCTGATTGATTGAATATGTCGATCGATTGATTGACAGGCTGTTATAAGCGTTAGATATTTATATTTGATGCTTATACAGTGTAGTGCACTTTGGTTGATGGTTGATTATTTTTCAATGCTATTATATACATGTGATGTATGAAAATCCATATAATTAACTTTATATGGTAATTGATTGGGCCTCATTCCAATTTTAAAAGAAATATTTGAGATAGAAATATTTGAAATAGAATATTTGAAAATAGAAATTTATGAAGCCGTGTGGATTAGTTTGACGCCATTTTGACGTGAGCGATATTTATATCGATTTTATTCATCTTAAAAATGAATATTGAAAAGTGATTTCAAAATCGAATATTTTGAATTGAATTGAAAACGATTTCGAAATGAATTGAATTGAAAACGAATTCAAATTGAATTGAAAACGATTTCGAAATGAATTGAATTGAAAACGATTTCGAAATGAATTGAATTGAAAACGATTTCGAAATGAATTGAATTGAAAACGATTTCGAAATGAATTGAATTGAAAACGATTTCGAAATGAATTGAATTGAAAACGATTTCGAAATGAAATGAATTGAAATGAATTCAAATTGAATTGAAATTTGAATTGAATAGAAATGAATTTTGAAACGAATTTATAAAGAAGAATTCAATTTTGATTTGAATTGAAAAGGAGGTTGAAATTGCTTTTGAAACGAATTTAAAACTATTTATATAATTCGTTTTAAATAGAAATCGACGAAGTATATATTATATATATTATATATATAATATAATGGCCTGAATAGAACGCGCCGCGCCGCGGCAGTTCGTGAATTTCGACCATTTATTTCAAACGGACATTGCGGGAGATCCGACCGTCGGATTCTCCTAAAACCGGAACCGTTGGGTTCGTATCGAAAAGAGCTTTCTAACGAATGTTAGAAATTTGAAATCTAACGGTTGGATTTGGAGATACGTCCAAATCAAATTCGAAAAAGGTCGCTGTAAGTGCAGTTCGATGGCCGTTAATGGAAATCGACTGTACGGGCCTTGATAAAATTATTAAAAATAGTAATAATTTGTGTAAAATCATAAGAAATGATTTGTGAAAGTTTGGGATGAAAAACTCCATATTTGAAAAGATAAAAATAGATTTTTATCGAAATGAACTAGTTTTGAACTAGAATTATAATTCTATTTATTTTTAAATAAATAAATTGAATTTGAAATGGTTTTGAAAATAACCAAAATTTCCAATGATTGCATTGGAGTGGATTTGAATCGAAATTGTCTTCGGAATATTTCGATGTTGGAATTCGTGATATTACAGGTGTTGTTATGGAAATTTGAAAGATATATATTTGTATCGTTATTTCCAATACGACATTTGTTAGTCGTAGAATTCGATATTGAATATAAGCCGATATATTTTCTATTCAGAGCCTTGTATTGAATATCGAATGTGATTTGGGTTTGTCGTGAATGGTGTCTTCACTAACACTGTTCTTGAACCCAGTTGAGAAAAGATTAAATCTTTTTATTTAGATTTAATGAAGTGTACCAATTAAATGATATTTAATTGGAATTGAATTGGTATTGATTTTTGGGTTTATCGTGAACAGTGTTTTTAAATAACACTTGTTCTTTAACCCGATAATTAATGGAATGTGATTTGGGTTTGTCGTGAATGGTGTCTTCACTAACACTGTTCTTGAACCCAGTTGAGAAAAGATTAAATCTTTTTATTTAGATTTAATGAAGTGTACCAATTAAATGATATTTAATTGGAATTGAATTGGTATTGATTTTTGGGTTTATCGTGAACAGTGTTTTTAAATAACACTTGTTCTTTAACCCGATAATTAATGGAATGTGATTTGGGTTTGTCGTGAATGGTGTCTTCACTAACACTGTTCTTGAACCCAGTTGAGAAAAGATTAAATCTTTTTATTTAGATTTAATGAAGTGTACCAATTAAATGATATTTAATTGGAATTGAATTGGTATTGATTTTTGGGTTTATCGTGAACAGTGTTTTAAATAACACTTGTTCTTTAACCCGATAATTAATGGAATGTGATTTTGGGTTTATCGTGAATCGTGTTTTTAAATGACACTGATTCTTTAACCCAGATAATGATTAAAACTAAGTGGAGTTTTAATGAATCTTTAATTAGATTGAAAGGATCGAGAATGGAGTATCACCAGTTTTGCTCCAGGCGATAGTTAAATCTTTAATTAGATTTGAACGTGAAATTTAGAAACTAACTGTCGGTTAGCCAAGCAGAATGGTTTCCTGGATATTGATCTGATGTTGGTTTCGGCCTTCGGGGTTAATATTTGGGGAATTATTCTCTTGATTAATTTACGGTTAGTGACTAATGAATTGGAATGAGGCGTATGTGGTGTTTGTGTAACACTTATTTAAAATATACGCGAGTTATTCGGAAAGACCGGGTTCATCCCATTCTGAATAACTGATACGACGATAAGTCGAAGATGAAGACGATGGTCGAAGACCGGAGGTCTTCACGTCGTTTGGGTGATAACTGATGATCTTGATTGGGCTGTACACCCAAGAAGATGGAAACAGTTGGTGATCGTCCAGACGTACTTGGAGATCGATGGATATGCGGGGTACTAGGTGCCTCCGGTTTCGTTCAGACCCAGAACGGACTTGTAAATGGACTGTGTGTCTGACATCGGATTTCACTCTGTGTGACTGATATCGGTTGCATAGGATGGTTTGCCTGTGTGGCATGCTAAGATGCAAATGATCAAGGCTTCTGTTGAAAAGCAAAGTCTTGTGGTGATGATCAAAGCACGGCCTTTGTGGCGTAGCTTTGTGTAACGTTTACCTCGCGTGTTTCACACCAGGTATGAACCAAAAACGGGAGACGGACCTCAGGGAGGGCATGCGTTTCTTCCTAGTTAGAAGTGGCGTCAGTGGTTTTACACGCCCTGACGAGTTTGACTTATGTGGTTGTTGCTGTTGCGAGGCGCCTCGGATTGATCGGTCGTTCTCGAACCGATGGAGTCATTTAGTTGGCTCGTTTACGCCCCATAGGGCGGAGAAACGCATGTTCAGGCATTTTAATCCACTCCGTGTGGACCGACCCTGACGATCCAAGGGTCACTCAAGCTCTGATCCTGAGACTCGGACTAGGCAGTCTCGAATCGGTTGAGGACTATCTTTTGCCTCGGTTCATAGACGGAAATCCAATTTCCAAATACGTGACATTTGCGGTTTTAATTGTCATCCTATATATGGCGACATAGTGGGATGGGGCGCTTATGCCGCCTATGATTGATACTTATGATTTGAAGTTGTTTTATACACTATGCACTTATAATAGTATCAAATGATTTGTTTTAAACGTATCAAACATTCTTTAGCTGTTATAAGGGAAAACCCTATCCCCCGGCTTGCGTTGCATTGTGTGATAGGACCTGGGTCTTATAACAGCTTCATTTTTCTTTATTTAGCATTGCGCTGTTGTTTTATGCACTGGTATTCTTGGGAGGAAACCCGTTCCGTGTTATACGGCGTGGTCCCTTGATTTACCTAGCTTTAAAAATAAAGATTAACTGTTTTAGTTCTCACACCAGTCCCATGACTGACCTGGAGTTTATTGTTTTAACCTAAACTCTGGGTGCCCTTATTTTGACACGGGCAGCTAGTAGTTTCGGTTTTGCAGATTTATATTCACAGGATCCTGGTTTACAGCTGGAACGATATCCGGAAAGCTTTGTATCCGTATATCTACTTCTAGTTGTGTATTGTATTATTTTCCGCTGCTATGTATTTAAATGTAATTTAAATCTCTGATATTTCTGTGTAATATTTATTCATTTATACTCTGTATATTCTTGTAATCTGATGCATTGTTGTAATATACAATGAAATGTTCTTTTATATGCGTTCTATTTTGTCCTGTTCTCAAAACAATTCGTTCTTTCTCTTCTCTTCGGAGACCGGGGAAGTTCGGGTCGTTTCATTTGGTATCAGAGCTTTGGTTTACAAAGCTCAGAGAACAAGACACATTAGAACCGTACGAAAGAATTCATCAGATATTGGATTAGCAATATCCAATGAGAATGACTCGTTAGAGATAGGATCAGTAATATCCTAGAACGAGTATGAAGAGTATATTTTTAAAATGAAAACAAATCTTGTTTTGAAAATTTTAATCGTTTTAAACGTATTTGATTATTTATTTATTTTGAATATGGACATTCCAATATATAAAGATTTTGCATATACGCGTCATGAACGTATATTCGAAGTTTTAATATACTGGATAGATATAGGACCGCACTCTAGTAGCCCGGAGATGTTCTGATGGTGGTTCGAAACATCATCAGCATTTATATTCGAGCGACGAAAGTGAGATTTCTATATATTTCCTATTGACTGGTGTGAGAACCAAAAATTAGATAGGGCCTATTGTTGTGATTTGGCATCAAAAATGAGATTTTTGACTATATATCAAAGTTATGCATTTGAAAAGCTAATTCACTAATTGATTGATGTTTGTGTTGCTTGTTTGGTTGTTTGATAAATTTTGAACCATTTAGCCTAATTGAATCAAATAATGAATTGTGTTGGAATTTTGTCGCATTTTCTTGCATATACATGTGCTTATATTGAACAGGTCATAGCAAGGAGGCTAGAGCCAGAGAATAAAATTTGTTTGCCCGACAAATAGGTACATGTTTACTACATAATTTCCTGTTTTGTTTGGGTGATGATGATTTTATGAGCCTATTGGCTAGCCGCTTGGCTTTTTCTTTTTCTTTTTGAGATCTGAAGGACCGGGGAAGCTATTTGAAATTCCCCGATGCTCCCGGTGCAGGGGAGGTTATGGCGAAATTTTTCGAAAATTTAGGGTGTTAGCCAAATTTTTGAAATTTTGAAAATTCTCAGAAACTAAAGAGTTGGAGAATGAAAGCCAGATCGAGCGTAGAGCTGAATAATCAAACCACTTTCGACTTTGTTCCTTTTCGGGGACGAAAAGTTTTAAGTGGGGGAGATTGTAACAACCCGTAAAATGCGAGCCAGTTTGAAATTTTTATTTTGGCAATTTTAGCGAATTTTGAATATTTAAAATAGATTATTTTAAATAATATCAACGAGAAATTTATTTAGAATATAAATAGAACGTATATATTATATACGCCGTCGTTAGAATATAAATAATTATATATATTTATAAATAGAATTGAAAATGGCGCGGTAGTTCGATAATTCGATTTCAAACTTCAATTGAATGTACCGGGTGCAAAACAATCCGGATTTTAGTGAAACCAAAAACATTAGGATCCATTCGTGAATATCTTTCCAACGAATCCGAAAGATCAGAATTTCGTAGCGATAATCAAAAGATATGTCCAGTTGAAAATTCTGAATAGTCGCTATGGAATTCAGGCCCTTAAAAATGGACATTTTGCAAACGACCTTGGATTTCGACGAAACCAGTTTTGTTAGGTCCGCGATGTCAAGTTATTGCTAGGTTTCAAATTTCGTAATTTTTCGAATCAATATGTGAGCGTGGCAAAGGAAAATGCGTTTGACCAGTTTCAGTTGATTTTAATCGACTGGAAATTGGCCATTTTTCCAACGGTCTCAGAATTCGATGAAACTAGTTTTGTTAGGACCGTATCGTCAGTACGAAGCTAGAAAATATTTTTCAGGAATTTTTAAAGTTAGTATGTGACCCCAGTAATTTGAAATGTGCGTTTAAAATTCAATATAGTGATTTAAAAATAAAATAAATGGAAACTGATTCAAATAGTCGAACCAGTCTACGATACATATCCCATTGGGTTCGGAATGGGGGTTAAACGCTATGGACGACAGGCGGTGGGCCTCGTTTCGAGGTCATGGGTAAAAGTCAACTTTATGCAATTAATTTAATAAAAAAAAATATTTCCCTCCTTTATTTTCCCTCTGCCCACCCCCCCCCCCCCCCCGATTTCATTCTGCAATAATCAAAGAAAAAGAAAAAAAAAGGGGCCCGATCTATAAATCGCCGCCGCCTCCCTCGGAAATCGCCACCACGCCTCGACGAAGCCGACCCCCCTCCTCCGAACCCTCGACGAAGCCGACCCCCCTCCTCCGAACCCTCGACGAAACCCCCCCCCCCTCTCTCACCAGAAGTGACGCGATACCCCCCCCCTCCGACCTCGACGGCGCTGCAAATCCCCCCCTGTAAGTGCCCTGCTGTTTTTTTTATTATTATTTACTTTTTCTGTTTTTTTAAAAAGAATTTAAAACTGTAATTTTTATAAAAGAATTTAAAACTGTAATTTTTAGAAAAGATTTTAAAACTGAAAACATATTTATTTTAAACATAAAACTTGTTTATTTTAATTTAAAAAGCTATGATTTTTATATGTAGAGAATAAAAAGATTATATTTTTATTTTATATATGAAGCGACAGAGAAGATTGAACTTTTCATATGAAGTGATATAGAGATAAAAATTCGATTTTTAAATATATGAAGTAATAAAAATATGATTTTTATATTTTTAAAGAATTAAAAATATGATCTTTATATTTTTAAAATATTAAAAATATAGTCTTTACTATATAGATGATGTCAAAATATAATCTTTGCCTAGTAGGAACTATAAAAATCAAATCTTTATTTTTGAAAAAGGTAAAATCTTTATAGTTAAAAAGGCGAGATTTTTATATATTGAATAACGATAGAAAAATGGAATTTTTATATATTGAATAACGATAGAAAAATGGAATTTTTATATATTGAACTTCGAAATAAAAATAGGGTTTTTATATATTGAACTTCGTATTGAACTTCGATAGAAAAATATGATTTTTATATATGGAATAGCGAAGTAAAAATTCGATTTTTACATATGTAGTGGCTACGGGCAACGAAGAGGACAAAAAGGCGAAACGACGAAGACTTCTGCAAATGAAGAGCCGTGGAGCTAGGATAGCTATAGGTGAGAATTTCTCACCTTTCAATTTCTTTTTTTCTAGTTATATATATATACTAGGATGCAGACGGTGCTTAGTAGCACCCGACACAATCGTCCACAGACCATGGACTTGTTTGTTTGACTGTTTGGTGATTGATTGCGATATTGGTTTGAATGTGGTTTGTGGTGTGAAAAATCGAATCGATAAATTGGTTAGGATTAGACGTGCGCCGTTATAAGGCGAAGGAGTAAGACTAGGTTAGACTCTTACTCCAAATTTTGTGGTTTGCATAACGAATTGATTTGATTGATGTGTGAATGGCGTGGGCCTTCACTAGACCGGGGATAAGGCTAGGCCTCGTCCCGTTTCTAGTATCGTGCCGTTATGCCGCCGAAATTTTCTAAAATATGTTAGAAAATAAAAATATCATTTTATCGTGTAAATGAATACTAGAAATTCATATGTTGAAATAAAATGTTTTATCGTTAAAAATATAATTTTTAACGTGAATATGAATATAGTGAAAGTGAATAAATAAATATTCATTTACAAACCAGACGGTTTGTTTATGTACACTTATTTGAAGGATATTGATTGGGTCGATAAATTTTACACATCGCCCAACAGCACAAATAAAATAGGTGTTTGATTGTTTGAAACCCCACACGGGTGTTGGGATGAAATTTGAAGTTCACTCATCCTGATTGATTGAATATGTCGATCGATTGATTGACAGGCTGTTATAAGCGTTAGATATTTATATTTGATGCTTATACAGTGTAGTGCACTTTGGTTGATGGTTGATTATTTTTCAATGCTATTATATACATGTGATGTATGAAAATCCATATAATTAACTTTATATGGTAATTGATTGGGCCTCATTCCAATTTTAAAAGAAATATTTGAGATAGAAATATTTGAAATAGAATATTTGAAAATAGAAATTTATGAAGCCGTGTTGATTAGTTTGACGCCATTTTGACGTGAGCGATATTTATATCGATTTTATTCATCTTAAAAATGAATATTGAAAAGTGATTTCGAAATCGAATATTTTGAATTGAATTGAAAACGATTTCGAAATGAATTGAATTGAAAACGAATTCAAATTGAATTGAAAACGATTTCGAAATGAATTGAATTGAAAACGATTTCGAAATGAATTGAATTGAAAACGATTTCGAAATGAATTGAATTGAAAACGATTTCGAAATGAATTGAATTGAAAACGATTTCGAAATGAAATGAATTCAAATTGAATTGAAATTTGAATTGAATAGAAATGAATTTTGAAACGAATTTATAAAGAAGAATTCAATTTTGATTTGAATTGAAAAGGAGGTTGAAATTGCTTTTGAAACGAATTTATAACTATTTATATAATTCGTTTTAAATAGAAATCGACGAAGTATATATTATATATATTATATATATAATATAATGGCCTGAATAGAACGCGCCGCGCCGCGGCAGTTCGTGAATTTCGACCATTTATTTCAAACGGACATTGCGGGAGATCCGACCGTCGGATTCTCCTAAAACCGGAACCGTTGGGTTCGTATCGAAAAGAGCTTTCTAACGAATGTTAGAAATTTGAAATCTAACAGTTGGATTTGGAGATACGTCCAAATCAAATTCGAAAAAGGTCGCTGTAAGTGCAGTTCGATGGCCGTTAATGGAAATCGACTGTACGGGCCTTGATAAAATTATTAAAAATAGTAATAATTTGTGTAAAATCATAAGAAATGATTTGTGAAAGTTTGGGATGAAAAACTCCATATTTGAAAAGATAAAAATAGATTTTTATCGAAATGAACTAGTTTTGAACTAGAATTATAATTCTATTTATTTTTAAATAAATAAATTGAATTTGAAATGGTTTTGAAAATAACCAAAATTTCCAATGATTGCATTGGAGTGGATTTGAATCGAAATTGTCTTCGGAATATTTCGATGTTGGAATTCGTGACATTACAGGTGTTGTTATGGAAATTTGAAAGATATATATTTGTATCGTTATTTCCAATACGACATTTGTTAGTCGTAGAATTCGATATTGAATATAAGCCGATATATTTTCTATTCAGAGCCTTGTATTGAATATCGAATGTGATTTGGGTTTGTCGTGAATGGTGTCTTCACTAACACTGTTCTTGAACCCAGTTGAGAAAAGATTAAATCTTTTTATTTAGATTTAATGAAGTGTACCAATTAAATGATATTTAATTGGAATTGAATTGGTATTGATTTTTGGGTTTATCGTGAACAGTGTTTTTAAATAACACTTGTTCTTTAACCCGATAATTAATGGAATGTGATTTGGGTTTGTCGTGAATGGTGTCTTCACTAACACTGTTCTTGAACCCAGTTGAGAAAAGATTAAATCTTTTTATTTAGATTTAATGAAGTGTACCAATTAAATGATATTTAATTGGAATTGAATTGGTATTGATTTTTGGGTTTATCGTGAACAGTGTTTTAAATAACACTTGTTCTTTAACCCGATAATTAATGGAATGTGATTTTGGGTTTATCGTGAATCGTGTTTTTAAATGACACTGATTCTTTAACCCAGATAATGATTAAAACTAAGTGGAGTTTTAATGAATCTTTAATTAGATTGAAAGGATCGAGAATGGAGTATCACCAGTTTTGCTCCAGGCGATAGTTAAATCTTTAATTAGATTTGAACGTGAAATTTAGAAACTAACTGTCGGTTAGCCAAGCAGAATGGTTTCCTGGATATTGATCTGATGTTGGTTTCGGCCTTCGGGGTTAATATTTGGGGAATTATTCTCTTGATTAATTTATGGTTAGTGACTAATGAATTGGAATGAGGCGTATGTGGTGTTTGTGTAACACTTATTTAAAATATACGCGAGTTATTCGGAAAGACCGGGTTCATCCCATTCTGAATAACTGATACGACGATAAGTCGAAGATGAAGACGATGGTCGAAGACCGGAGGTCTTCACGTCGTTTGGGTGATAACTGATGATCTTGATTGGGCTGTACACCCAAGAAGATGGAAACAGTTGGTGATCGTCCAGACGTACTTGGAGATCGATGGATATGCGGGGTACTAGGTGCCTCCGGTTTCGTTCAGACCCAGAACGGACTTGTAAATGGACTGTGTGTCTGACATCGGATTTCACTCTGTGTGACTGATATCGGTTGCATAGGATGGTTTGCCTGTGTGGCATGCTAAGATGCAAATGATCAAGGCTTCTGTTGAAAAGCAAAGTCTTGTGGTGATGATCAAAGCACGGCCTTTGTGGCGTAGCTTTGTGTAACGTTTACCTCGCGTGTTTCACACCAGGTATGAACCAAAAACGGGAGACGGACCTCAGGGAGGGCATGCGTTTCTTCCTAGTTAGAAGTGGCGTCAGTGGTTTTACACGCCCTGACGAGTTTGACTTATGTGGTTGTTGCTGTTGCGAGGCGCCTCGGATTGATCGGTCGTTCTCGAACCGATGGAGTCATTTAGTTGGCTCGTTTACGCCCCATAGGGCGGAGAAACGCATGTTCAGGCATTTTAATCCACTCCGTGTGGACCGACCCTGACGATCCAAGGGTCACTCGAGCTCTGATCCTGAGACTCGGACTAGGCAGTCTCGAATCGGTTGAGGACTATCTTTTGCCTCGGTTCATAGACGGAAATCCAATTTCCAAATACGTGACATTTGCGGTTTTAATTGTAATCCTATATATGGCGACATAGTGGGATGGGGCGCTTATGCCGCCTATGATTGATACTTATGATTTGAAGTTGTTTTATACACTATGCACTTATAATAGTATCAAATGATTTGTTTTAAACGTATCAAGCATTCTTTAGCTGTTATAAGGGAAAACCCTATCCCCCGGCTTGCGTTGCATTGTGTGATAGGACCTGGGTCTTATAACAGCTTCATTTTTCTTTATTTAGCATTGCGCTGTTGTTTTATGCACTGGTATTCTTGGGAGGAAACCCGTTCCGTGTTATACGGCGTGGTCCCTTGATTTACCTAGCTTTAAAAATAAAGATTAACTGTTTTAGTTCTCACACCAGTCCCATGACTGACCTGGAGTTTATTGTTTTAACCTAAACTCTGGGTGCCCTTATTTTGACATGGGCAGCTAGTAGTTTCGGTTTTGCAGATTTATATTCACAGGATCCTGGTTTACAGCTGGAACGATATCCGGAAAGCTTTGTATCCGTATATCTACTTCTAGTTGTGTATTGTATTATTTTCCGCTGCTATGTATTTAAATGTAATTTAAATCTCTGATATTTCTGTGTAATATTTATTCATTTATACTCTGTATATTCTTGTAATCTGATGCATTGTTGTAATATACAATGAAATGTTCTTTTATATGCGTTCTATTTTGTCCTGTTCTCAAAACAATTCGTTCTTTCTCTTCTCTTCGGAGACCGGGGAAGTTCGGGTCGTTTCAGCTAAGTGGTAATATTCCCTCCCTATGAACTGGGGGGGAGGGAACAGAAGAAAAGAGAGCGAAACAAAACAGAGTCAGACATAAAGCCTGGTAAGTCCAGTGACTTTCAGCATGTAAATAGATAAAAGCATCATGACATGAATAAACTGGATACCAGTCATAACCATGATAATAATCATAGCAAGACAACAAATGATGATCGTCAGATATGACAAGGTAAGATACACTGAATGCGCTTCGGTTCTTTCTCGGATTTGCTATTTTCTCTACACCACCCAACTAGCTTCCTAACTAGTGTCTTTTATAGAACGATTTGTATTCCCTACTAGTGTCCTAACTAATATCCTGTGAAAAAGGATCTGTATCCCCTATTAGTGTCCCAACTATCCTACGTTATATAACAAGGTGATCCCAACTTCGCAATTATGGTAGCCTTCAGGTGTACATCTAGTATGAGGATCTTACCTCAATCAACCTAATTGCCATGAAGATGTTAGATGTACACTTACTACCCTATCGATCGGCTACCTACTTATATTCATTTTTCTTGTGTCTGTGTCAATCGGCCCTCTCTTGCGTGTAGATACCCTGGGCTGGTCCAACCATAAGGTGTCTCAATCCCTATGATAGCAACCCGACACGATTCAAGATGCACAGTGTATAACTACTGGTACCCAGTGCCTGCTTTTTCCACTCTGGAGTACATGCACGCATGTAATCCGTCAGAACCTACACTAATGTACCCCTACCGCTATTTTGATCGCTTATAATCAGCCCAGTAATCGTGCCCCACCCTGCCTAGTTCATGTTACCATGATACATCTATGTGGGTTACTGTTGAAATGAGTCCCCGTTACTAGGATTTCCTTTACCCCTCAAAATTGGCTAAGTGTTATCTATCCATTCAAGTTAAATTAACCCATCCACACGTCATGTCATGTTGGTTAAGTGTTTCTTATTAACTTAACCCTTCTCATTCATCATGTTGTAATTGGTTAAGTGTTTTCTATTAACTTAACCCTGTTCATTCATCATATTATATTGGTTAAGTGTTTCCCCTTAGCTTAACCCCATTCGTTCATCATGTTATATTGGTTAAGTGTTTCCCATTAACTTAACCCCACTCGTTCATCATGTTATATTGGTTAAGTGTTGCACTCTTGTGTTAACTTAACCCAACCACTTATCATGTTACATTGGTTAAGTATTGCCCTCTTGTGTTAATTAACCCTACCACTTGTCATATTACATTGGTAAAGCATTGCCCTATCACACATCATGTTATATTGGTTAAGTGTTGCCCTCTTGTGTTAACTTAACCCTCCCATTCTTAGCATGTCCATTCATTAGCATTAATTCATTAATGCCTCAACCTCTCACATTAGAACTGTTGTTTGCGGTTGCTGGATGTGTCGGGCAGTTCCGGGCAGACTTTTACCGCAAACTCATTCTAACTTCGGGTTTTGGGCTTAATGCGCTAACCTCTCACATTAGATCTATATTGTTGCGGTCGCTGGATGTGCCGGGCGGTTCCGGGCAGTCTTACACCGCAATTCAATCTAACCTTGGGCTAGGCATGTTCATCTTTAGCCAATTTACATATTTACTATACATGTCCAAGTCTAGATTTTATATGCAAATTATCCCAAATTCACCAAACTAGTCATGTTCCAATTCCCCAGTTATGCCCAAAAAATTTAATTACAAGTTATTACTCAAAACAGGTTACACCCAATCTTCCCAAATTTGCAATAATAGTCATGCCCCAAAATCTCAATATACATTATGCCTGGCGTCCCAACCAATAGTTATTCCCAATCTCGATTTAATATTCCAATTTACAGTTTCCGCGCAATCCAGGTTTAATATTTCAATTTATCCCTAGTTCACAAAAATAACATTTATACCCCATATCACAAGTTACAAATTAGGTCCAACAATTTCACCGAATATGTTATGCCCAATTATTTCACCGAATACATTGTGCCCAATATTTACCCAATATATTCCCCGTATTCCAACCGTTCGTATTTCGTGATTTCAACCTAGGTTTGAAGGTAACCCAGGTTCATAAAAGAAAAAGGAAATAGGGGAAGAGAAAGCGAAGGAGCGTAAAATAATAATAGGCATAAAAATAGGCATGTAACAACAGACCTAATACAAGAGATTTAGGTCCAACAAAGATGTATTCTTGAATAAATTGATAAAATCATTATCGCAGGCATAAGAATAACATCACGAACCAAAGAGGATTATAAACCTAATGTACAACAAAGATAGGCATGATTTAATCAACAAAAATAACCTTTAAGGCATGAAAAGACATAGATTCAATAGAAGGATAGGGATAAATTTGAGAAGATTGCCTTACAATAAGGCATAGACTTCGATTCATTTTATTACATGTCAAGATTACAATGAGGTATTCAAACCTGAATATAGCGTGAACTTACATAGCTAGGATTAAGAAAAGATAATTGAATTGTCATTGTTGTAGCAATACTAATCTTCTAATTTGATTTGAGGCTCTCTAATTTTCTTCTTGAATTTAGGTTGAAGAATGACGGCCAGGCTAGTTTGGGGATGAACAGCATGACAGCGCCATAGCCTTTGAGCAATTGAAATATGGTTGGGTTATGAGTGTATATATATATGTGTAGGATTATTAAGTGCCTTTAGATCAATATATAGTACATCCAAACCATCCAGTCCAAGAGAATGTGTCATCAGGCCAATCAGAAGTCGCCATGTAGCCCTACGACTTAGAAGTTCGTCACTACCTCGTCAGCTAGATACAAAAGGAAGTATTCCCCCAGATCTAGGGGGGTCGACACTGGCGTCGACACCCCTATGGGGGATCGACACCTATGTCGACACCCCCATGGGCGGGGTTGACACCTATGATTGTCCCTCGTTAAGGAAGGTCTACACCCTCTGGCGGGAATTTTCCCGCCCAGCCTGTTTTTGGCTGATTTTGAATTTCGAACCCATTTTTGACTTTCTGGACATATTTCAGAAGTACAGAACCATATATATATATATATATATATATATATATATATATATATATTTTCCCTTACATGTATAAAAACTTATAAGGCTTATAAATTCTTTATACACTGTCCGATTTACGCAAACTCGGACAATATTTCAAGTAGAATTCTGAGATGAATGCAATGGCGTAACCCGTTTTGCTTAATTCCCACTTTTAAAATTAAGTATTCTGTAATTTGTTACTTTAATATTCACAAAAAATAAGGTGTGTTACATAAGGGCTATTTATTGAATTAGGGGTAGCATTAAAAAGAAGGGTTGTTTTAAAGTATTAAGAGAAGTAGGGGTAGTTTAAGCATAGTAGGGGTAGATCGACAATAATGAAAGATGATGAATCATTTGGATTGGGTGCTGTAAGAGCCAACCCTTCACAATAGTTAAAAAATAACGGTAATTGTTGGAAGTAAGGGCTTTTTAGAGAATTAGGGATAGGATTAAAAAGAAGGGCTATTTTGAAGTATTAAGAGAAGTAGAGTTAGTTTAAGCGTAGTAGGGGTAGATCGATAAATATGAAAGATGATGAATCATTTAGATTGGGTGCTCCAAAAACCAACCCTTCACAGAAGTTAAAAAACTAGGGATAATTGTTGGAAGTAGGCTATTTAGAGAATTAGTGTTAGGATAAAAAGAAGGGTTGTTTTGAAGTATAAAGAGAAGTAAGGGTAGTTTAGGCATAGTACGGGTAGATCGACGAATATGAAAGATGATTAATTGTTTGGATTGGGTGCTGCAAAAACTAATTCCTCACAATAGTAAAAAAATAGAGGTGTAGTAACCCGGATTTTGAGCGGCTTTGGTTATCGACGTAAGGTCGACGTTGATAACCAAAACATCGAAAAATCCCGGTAATTAATGAAAGAAATTAGAAGGTGAGAATAGATAAGATAGAACTTATAGAATAGAAGAAGAAGAAGAACATCATCATCAGAGTAAACACGAATCTCACAGCGGAACGAATAAAATATAACATAACATATCTTTGAAATAACATTAGTAAATGTATACAATAACACTTATCAGAGTACAACACTTACAACAACAGCGGAAATAATAATAGCTATAGAATCCTGAAGCTTCCTGCTTCAAGCTCTCCAAGTGTATCTGTAAAATCCCCACTACTTGACTGCCCGTACAAATTTAGGCACCCAAGAGTTTAGGGAAAACAACAAAATAAACTCCGGGTCAGTCATGGGACTGGTATGAGTAAAACAATTTAATACTTGATTTAATAAAGGATATCTCACAAGACCACGCCGCATAACGGAACGGGTTTTTCCGTTATGAGAATCCAAACAACTTTGTAAAGTAATATCATTCTGATATTATAATAATGTCTAAATACAAATAGATATCAATCTAGCAGAAACGCTTGCATCTCACGTTACTACATATATAGTATACAATCAAAATCGCAAACACGTATTGGATGATTGGATTTCCAACTATGACAAGGTATGGAACCACCTTCCGATCAGTGTACTCTAGGAACGATACACTGGAGTTCAACCAGAACATCTTGCAACTCAGCCACACATGACCGACCACTCATTTCGCTTGAGTGTATCGAATGTACATCACCAACGGTTGGGATCAGCAACCGTTCCCGTATGTATATATGGGACAGCATTGATAGATTAAAGAAGCAAATGAATATTCTCTAGAGACGTGATTATACACCCTACTCGGTGCGACCGACTTAGCCATGCTGCCTGCCCGATTTCTGTCATTTACCGGATGTGAGGCTAGAAGCTACGCTTTATCATCACAATAGATTCACTTCGGATGCCACATTGTCAGATCCATCGAAAATCACTAATTGACGTCTACAACAATACATTATGTGTCAGCTAAGAGAAGTTTCCTTCTCCGCTTCCACTCTTGGTATGGTTGAAGAAATCAATGTACGTGACCTTTCTGGAAATACTCTGTCAGACATCCATCTTCATTTACTTAAAATGTCACATCGTCATACCCGCTAAATCACAAATTGACTTATCCAAAAATAACATGGGTATACAGCTAAGAGAAACGAATTCCTCCGCCACTAAACGTGAATACGTTTGAACAGATCAACTTACGTGATCCATTGGATATACTCTGTCAGACCTTCGTCCATACAAGTTGTCCTGGGACTGGACAAACCGAAGGCACTATTCTGTAAACAGGATAGCCCTTGCATTTTACTCCGACTTCAATTTTCTTTGGCATATACGATTTGCGATGCTTATGCCAATACAGAGTGGTTCTTTGGATAAAAATCCAACCGGTCTCTCCATATTAACAACGTTAAAATGGTTAAAACTTCGATAGTCTGTGATTTAACAATCAAAGAAAAACAAGTGTGCAACCAACGATATTATTCCCAGATGGAAATTATATCGAACAACATCATTTAACATTAATCTCTTTAGTTCATTTATTTACTTATCTCCTGTTTCCCTATATTCTAAATTCTTATTTTCTTTTATCAGAAAACATTTCTGATTCTCGTTTGGAAAACATTTCCAAAACTCCTTTACGATCAAACCTTACCATTTCTTAGTTAAGAAGGAAGTCACTCAAGTTGGGGTATAATTACCTCTCAGACCTTAACTGAACAACGTTATAACTTCGAAATGGTCAAAGTTTATCTTTTAATCTTTAACAACTTCTTTACGCCTTTCTCGGATTCAATTTTACTAATCCACTTCTATATTTAAAACATTGGTTATAACGATAACATTATAATCCCTCCTTTCGAATTATCTAACTTTAATTATTACTTCTATTCTTATTAGTGAATAATTAACCTAACACTTATTTATTTATAAATAAATAAATCTCTATTTAGAAACTGGAAAGTATAAGTACTTTCCCGAATTCGATATAATCGAATTTTGTCGATTTACTCTCTTCGAGAAATCTCTATCTGATTAACTCTTCTTCGAATAACCTATATTCGATTAACTTCTTCTCGAATAAACGATATTCGATAATCTCTCTTCGAATAACTAATATTCGATAACTCTTCCTTTTCAAATATCTCATATTTGAAAATCTCACTTCGATGAAACTAACATCGATAACTCCTTTCGATGAAACTAACATCGATATATTTAACTCGACGAACTTAACTCGACTAACTTAACTTGACTCGACTAACTCGACTTACTTGGTTCAACCAATTCGATTCGATTAACTAGGCTCGACTAACTTGACTAACTTAACTCGGCTTACTTGGTTCGACCAATTCGATTCGATTAACTAGGCTCGACTAACTTGACTAACTTAACTCGACCTACTTGGTTCGACCAAATCGATTCGATTAACTAGGCTCGACTAACTTGACTAACTTAACTCGACTTACTTGGTTCGACCAATTCGATTCGATTAACTAGGCTCGACTAACTTGGTCGAACCAGCCGATCAACTCAACTTATTTAACTTAACTTATTTCTCAACTCGATCAAGTCGATTTAACTCCTATCGAATAACTAATATTCGATTAAACTCCATTCGCTTGACTCTAGATCGCAACGATCACAATGGTTACGCCTGACTCCCTCAGGAAACATCCGACCGCCGTAGACTATTTACAGCCCTGCGAATTACGCTTGCAGTCGTACAAGATGGCAACTTACCCTGAATACTTTGTTTGACTAACTCTGTCTCAAATAACTATATTTGATTAACTCTAGTTCGTTTTAACTCCAATTGACTAACTCTTACTAATTACTCCAACTGGTTAACTCTAACTGATTAACTCTAACTGGTTAACTCTATTTGACTAACTCGACTTCACTAACCCCTTTCGAATGTCTATATTCGATTAACTAACTTCGAATACCATATTCGATTTCTCCTTTCGAATACCATATTCGATTAACTAACTTCGAATACCATATTCGATTAACTCCTTTCGAATGTCTATATTCGATTAACTAACTTCGAATACCATATTCGATTTACTTTATTCACTTTATAAAGATTTCCTTTCTAACAACGTTTTATTCATTTGAAAAGATTTACTTTTAAATAACGGTTCTACACTTTAAAAATGATTTCCTTTTTATAACGTTTCCTTTTCAATTCTATTTGTAATTGTTTACAAATATTTCCTTTTCAAATTTATTCTAGAAATATTCTAACTCCTTAAATTTTCGGGAAAAGTCGCCATAACCTCCTTTGTATCGGGAGCATCGGGAAAATCCCCAAACCCGCCACATAGGCCTTTCCACTCAAAGAAAAAGTTTTGAGATTATTTTCTTTTTCTATGTATCTCCTATTTATAAATATTCCAATTTATAAATATTCCTTATTTATAAATATTCCTTATTTATATATATTCCACTTATTTATAAATATTCCTTCTATAAATATTTATTCTCAATATCACTTTGAAAATCCCTTATCAACATTCCGGTATGTTATGGTATT
Source organism: Allium sativum (assembly GCA_030737875.1). Classification (NCBI taxonomy): domain Eukaryota; kingdom Viridiplantae; phylum Streptophyta; class Magnoliopsida; order Asparagales; family Amaryllidaceae; genus Allium; species Allium sativum. The sequence continues at coordinate 256,396,950 of CM060926.1, read as the reverse complement.
CAATCATATCAAATGACGTTGTTCAATATCGTCCATACACACACAATCAACAACAGATTATAAATCACGTCATATATCACAATATATGAAAAATAATAAAATAACTGTTGAGGAATCCAGTCGGATTCCTCCAACCTGTTTCCCTGCATCCATGGATGTTATACAATAAAATCAATCATCACTTTCGGTTTCATATGATATATTCTGATAAACAGAATCAATACGGAAATTTAACTAACTGACTAGCAGTTCAATCAAACGGTCAACACACAGTCAAACAGTCTATATTTAACAGTTCTAAAAATACAACATGAAAATATAAACTGTTCAGAGTTAGTGAGATTTACTCACAGTTGCGCGTTAATCGTTGAATAACGGTTTGCGTTATTTGATTCAGTCGGACAATTTATTTCTCCATAAATTGTAACGAACTCGGATTCACTCTTGGTCAGTTCCATTGGGTCGTGTTCGTCCATACGATCCCGTCGGATCCTGTTTTGCTGAATTTCGATACCGTATGGATACGTTATGATAAATACAAGGTTATACACTATTAACATTTAAATTTAAAGTTTAACTAAATAAAAATAAAATAAAATGGGCTTTACCCAATCAAAAATAACGGCCCACTCCCTTTGATAAAACCCGCTCCACAAAACCATCTTCCCAAAATCAATTACAAAACCCCTCCTCAAATTTCCCCCTTTGACCCATCGTTTGACCACCAACCGACGTCGCTCCGGCCACTTCTCTCCAACGTCGATCATACCAGAGAAACCAGCGTCCAACCCTCCCTCCGCCTGTCAGATCATCCTCGAGCTCGACTCCAAGACCGACGCTTCGTTCGTCGAGCCTGTACAGAAGTCGCGACCCTCATGGTCACGGAATCCAACAACCACTTGCCAACACCTCCTACTCTTCAGCCTAATCACCAAGATGACTTCCGATTCGGACCATAGTGCTTCAACCCGTAGAAAACACAAACCCTAGGTCCACGGTGTTGCTGCCCACTCCAGAAATGAAGATCGAAGTCAACAAAAATAGTATGGGAGGGAAGCTCTCTTCACAAGCTACTCAAAATAACTTGTTTTAGGAATTTAGGATTTTTCTTTGATTTGTTTTGATTTTTGAAAGGATGATTATCACTGTGGATTTTTGGTTTGAGGCTGCGACGCATTTTGACCAGAGTAAGAAATGAATTAGGTCTTTAGAAATTTGTAAGGGGGGGGTATATATAGGCCACTAAAATATCTAGATATTTTTATATTAATATTTTTATATTTCATTTTATCTTTTATATTCGTTCCTGACTTCTAAAAATCTGTGTGATCACACATGATACCTAAAAATCACGAAACTAGACATGTAGCTAGAGTTTGACATTACGGTCCCAACGAAACTGGTCTCATCAAATTCCGACTCCGTATGCTCACACAGCGTATTTTTAACTATCGAAAAACTGACTGTTTCTCACTCTAAAAATCAGTACGGCCACACAGTGCCTCTAAAAATCACGAAACTGGAAATCTAACAACTGTTTGATATTGCGGATTCAACAAAATTAGTTTCGTTGAATTCCAACTTCGTTTACAAAAGTGGCTATTTTTAAAGCTCTAAATAGATGATTTAAATATATAAATATATTTAAATAGATTAAATTAAATATAAATAAATTTATATTATCGTATATCTCCACATATGATATCGTACAGCTCCAGAATATCATATCAGAATTTACAGTTTGATATTTCAGGTTTCAGATTTATCGATATTCAATTCATATCGAAAATCCTTTTATAACGTATATAAAGCGTCGCAAATTTTAAAGGAATTCTACAGCGACTTCTCTGAAATTTGATTTGGACGTACATCAAAATCTACACGACGAAATTCCGATTTTTCTCTTTCACTAGAAAGATATACTCCACCAGCTCCACACGTTTCTTGTTTCACAGAAATCCGGCTTAAAACGAATCCTGTACATTCAGTTGAAGTTCGAATCGACAATTTTCGAACTGCAGCGCCATTTCAAGCTCTATTATAATTATATTATAATTATACGTTCAAACTGTCGTCGATTGAATATATTCATCAATATAATCCAACTCTAAGTTGAATTACATCTTTTGGATGACCCCATTCACAGAATATTTGTATTTCCAATATTTTTGATTATTTCTACATTATAATATTTTTTATTATATTATAATTATTAATTAAATATTCAATTTATTATTTAATTCACGTTCTCGATATCGATAAATCGATATTTAATAATTAAATAAATAAATTGTTCAACAGCTAAAATGCGGGTTACTGCAAGAGGTAATTATTAGAAGGAAGGGTCATTTAGAGAATTAGGGGTAGGATTAAAAAGAAGGACTGTTTTGAAGTTTTAAGGGAAGTTGGGATAGTTTAAGCATAGTATTGGTAGATCGACAAATATGAAAGATGATGAATCATTTGAATTGGGTGCTGCAAAAATCAACCCTTCACAGTAGTTAAAAAATAAGGGTATTATTGGAAGTAAGAGCTATTTAAATAATTAGTGGTAGGATTTAAAAGAAGGACTGTTTTAAAGTATTAAAAGAAGTAGGGGTAGTTTAAGCATAATAGGGGTTGATCGAAAAACATGAAAGCCGATGAATCATTTAGATTGGGTGCTGTAAAAATCACCCCTTTGCAGAAGTTAAAAAATAGGGGTGATTGTTGGAAGAAAGAGCTATTTAGAGAATTAGAGGTAGGATTAAAAATAAGGACTGTTTTTAAGTATTAAGAGAAGTAGGGGTAGTTTAATCATAGTAGTTGTAGATCGACAAATATGAAAGATGATAAATCATTTGGATTGGGTGATGCAAAAACCAACCCTTCACAAAAGTTAAAATATATGGGTAATACTTGGAAGTAAGGGCTATTTAGAGAATTGGTTGAAGGATTTAAAACAAGGACTGTTTTGAAGTAGTAAGATAAGTATGGGTAGTTTAACATAGTAAGGGTAGATTGAATTTTTTTAAAAATGATGAATCATTTAGACTGGGTGCTACAAAAACCAATCCTTCATAGAAGTATTGTTGGAAGTAAGGGCTATTTAGAGAATTAGTTGTAGGATTAAAAAGATGGGTTGTTTTGAAGTATAAATAGAAGTAGGTGTAGTTTAAGCATAGTAGGGGTAGATCGACGAATATAAAAGATGATGAATTGTTTGGATTAGGTGCTGCAAAAACCAATCCTTCACAATAGTAAAAATCATAGGGATAATTGTTGGAAGGAAGGGCTATTTAGAGAATTTGGGGTAGGATTAAAAATAAGTGATGTTTTGAAGTATTAAGAGAAGTTGGCGTAGTTTAAGCATAGTAGAGGTAGATCGAAAAATATGAAAGATGATGAATCATTTGGATTGGGTGTTGTAAAAACCAACCCTTCATATTAGTTAATAAATAAGGGTTATTGTTAGAAGTAAGGGATTTTTAGAGAATTAGGGATGTGATAAAAAAGAAGGGCTATTTTGAAGTATTAAGAGAAGTAGGGGTAGTTTAAGCATAGTAGGGGTAGATCGACAAATACGAAATATGACGAATCATTTTGATTGGGTGCTCCAAAAACCAACCCATCACAGAAGTTAAAAAATAGAGATAATTTTTGGAAGTAAGGGCTATTTAGAGAATTAGTGGTAGGTTTAAAAAGAAGGGTTGTTTTGAAGTATAAAGAGAAGTAGGGGTAGTTTAAGCATAGGAGGGGTAGATCGACGAATATGAAAGATGATTAATTGTTTTGATTAGGTGCTACAAAAAGCAATCCTTCACAATAGTAAAAAATAGGGGTAATTGTTGGAACGAAGGGCTATTTAGAGAATTAGGTGTATGATTAAAAAGAAGGACTGTTTTAAAGTATTAAGAGAATTTGGGGTAGTTTTAGCATAGTATTGGTAGATCGACAAATATGAAAGATGATGAATCATTTGGATTGGGTGCTGCAAAAACCATCCTTTCATAGTAGTTAAAAATTAAGGTTATTTGTTGGAAATAAGGGATATTTAGAGAATTGGGGATAGTATTAAAAAGAAGGGCTATTTTGAAGTATTAAGAGAAGTAGGGGTAGTTTAAGCATAGTAGGGGTAGATCGACAAATATGAAAGATGATGAATCGTTTGGTTTGGGTGTTGCAAACCAACCCTTCGTAGTAGTTAAAAAATAGCGGTAATTGTTGAAAGTAAGGGCTATTTAGATAATTTGGGGTACGATTAAAAAGAAGGGTTGTTTTGATGTATTAAGTGAAGAATGGGTAGTTTAAGCATAGTAAGGGTAGATTGACAAATATGAAAGATGATGAATAGTTTGGATTGGGTGCTGCAAAAACCAATTCTTCATAGTAGTTAAAAAATAGGGGAAATTGTTGGAAAGAAGAGCTATTTAGGGAATTAGGGGTAGGGTTAAAATGAAGGTTTGTTTTGAAGTATTAAGAGAAGTAGGGGTAGTTTAAGCATGGTAGTGGTAGATCGACAAATATGGAAGATGATGAATCATTTGCATTGGGTGCCCAAAAAACCAACCCTTCACAAAAGTTAAAAAACAGGTGTAATTGTTGGAAGTAAAGGCTATTCAGAGAATTAGTGGTAGGATTAAAAAGAAGGATTGTTTTGAAGTATAAAGAGAAGCAGGGGTAGTTAAAGCATAGTAGGGGTAGATCGACGAATATGAAAGTTGATGAATTGTTTGGATTAGGTGCTGCAAAAACCAAACCTTTACTAAATTAAAAAAATAGGGGTAATTGTTGGATGGAAGGGTTATTTAGAGAATTTGGGGTAGGATTAAAAAGAAGGGTTGTTTTGAAGTATTAAGAGAAGTTGGGGTAGTTTAAGCATAGTAGGGGTAGATCGAGAAATATGAAAGATGATGAATCATTTGGATTGGGTGCTATGAAAACCAACCCTTCACATTTGTTAAAAAATAAGGGTAATTGTTGGAAGTAAGGGCTATTCAGAGAATTAGTGGTAGGATTAAAAAGAAGGGTTGTTTTGAAGTATAAAGAGAAGTAGGGGTAGTTTAAGCATAGTAGGGGTAGATCGACGAATATGAAAGATGATGAGTTGTTTGGATTAGGTGCTGCAAAAACCAATCCTTCACAATAGTAAAAAAATAGGGGTAATTGTTGGAAGGAAGGACTATATAGAGAATTAAGGGTAGGATTAAAAAGAAGGGCTTTTTTGAAGTATAAAGAGAAGTTCGGGTAGTTTAAGCATAGTAGGGGTAGATCGACAGATATTAAAGATGATAAATCATTTGGATTGGGTCTGTAAAAACCAACCCTTCACAGTAGTTAAAAAGTAAGGGTAATTGTTGGAAGTAAGGGCTATATAGAGAATTAGGGGTAGGATTTAAAAGAAGGACTGTTTTGAATTATTAAGATAAGTAGGGGTAGTTTAAGCATACTAGGGGTAGATCGAAAAATATGAAAGATGATGAATCATTTGTTTTGGGTGCTGCATATCCAACCCTTCACAAAAGTTAAAAATTCGGGGTAATTGTTGGAAGTAATGGCTATTTAGAAATAGGGGTAGCTTTTAAAAGAAAGACTATTTTGAAGTATTAAGATAAGTAGGTGTAGTTTAAGCATAGTAGGGGTAGATCGACAAATATGAAAATTGATGAATCAATTGGATTGGGTTCTGCAAAAACCAACCCTTCACAGTAGTTAAAAAATAAGGGTAATTGTTGGAACTAAGGGATATTTAGAGAATTGGGGATAGGATTAAAAAGAAGGTCTATTTTGAAGTATTAAGAGAAGAAGGGGTAGTTTAAGCATAGTAGGAGCAGATCAACAAATATAAAAGATGATGAATCGTTTAAATTTGGTGGTGCAAAAACCAACCATTCACAAAAGTTAAAATATAGGCGTAATTGTTGGACGTAAGGTCTATTCAGAGAATTAGAGGTAGGATTAAAAAGAAGGACTATTTTGAAGTATTAAGAGAAGTCGGGGTAGTTTAAGAATAGTAGGGGTAGATCGAAAAATATGAAAGATGACGAATCATTTTGATTGGGTGCTGCAAAAACCAATCCTTCACAGAAGTTAAAAAATAGGTGTAATTGTCGGAAGTAATGGCTATTTAGATAATTAGGGGTATCATTTAAAAGAAAGACTGTTTTGAAGTATTAAGACAAGTATGGGTATTTTAATCATAGTTGGGGTTGATCAACAAATATGAAAGATGATGAATCATTTGAATTGGGTGCTGCAAAAACCAACCCTTCACAGAAGTTAAAAAATAGGGCTAATTGTTGGAAGGAAGGGATATTTATTGAATTAGGGGTAGGAATAAAAATAAGCATTGTTTTGAAGTATTAAGAGAAGTAGGGTTATTTAAGAATAGTACGGGTAGATCGACAAATATGAAAGATGATGATTCGTTTGGATTGGGTGCTGCGGAAACCAATCATTTACAATAGTTAAAAATTAGGGGTAATTGTTGGAAAGAAGGGATATTTAGAGAATTATGGGTAGGATTAGAAAGAAGGGTTGTTTTGAAGTATTAAGAGAAGTAGGGGTAGTTTAAGCATAGTAGGGGTAGATCGGCTAATATGAAAGATGATGAATCATTTGAATTCAGTGCTCTAAAAACTAACCCTTCACAAAAGTTAAAAAATAGGGGTAATTCTTGGATGTAAGGGTTATTTAGAGAATTAGTGGTAGGATTAAAAAGAAGGGTTGTTTTGAAGTATAAAGAGAAGTAGTGGTAGTTGGAGCATAGTAGGGGAAGAATGGCGAATATGAAAGATGATGAATTGCTTGGATTTGGTGGTGCAAAAACCAGACTTTCACAATAGTAAAAAAATAGGGGTAATTGTTGGAAGGAAGGGCTATTTAGAGAATTAGGGGAAGGATTAAGAAGAAGGGTTGTTTTCAAGTATTTACAGAAGTTAGGGTAGTTTAAGCATAGTAGGGGTAGATCGACAAATATGAAAGATGATGAATCATTTGGCTTGGGTGCTGCGAAAACCAACCCTTTACAGTAGTTAAAAAATAAGGGTAATTGCCGGAACTAAGGGCTATTTAGAGAATTATGTATAGGATTAAAAAGAAAGGCTATTTTGTAGTATTTAGAGAAGTAGGGGTAGTTTAAGCATAGTAGGAGCATATCAACAAATATAAAAGAAGATGAATCATTCAAATTAGGTGGTGCAAAAACCAACCCTTCACAGAAGTTAAAAAATGGGGTAATTGTTGGAAGTGAGGGCTATTTACAGAATTAAAGGTAGGATTAAAAAGAAGGTTTGTTTTGAAGTATTAAGAGAAGTCGGGGTAGTTTAAGCATAGTAGGGGTAGATCGAAAAATATAAAATATGACGAATCATTTTGATTGGGTGCTGCAAAAACCAGTCCTTCACAGAAGTTAAAAAATAGGTGTAATTGTTGGAATTAAGGTCTATTTAGTGAATTAAGGGTAGGATTTAAAAAAGGACTGTTTTGAAGTATTAAGACAAGTATGGGTATTTTAAGCATAGTAGGGGTAGATCGACAAATATGAAAGATGATGAATCATTTGGATTGGTGCTACAAAAACCAACCTTTCACAGAAGTGAAAAAATTGGGGTAATTGTTGGAAGGAAGGGCTATTTAGAGAATTAGGGGTAGGATTAAAAATACGCGTTGTTTTGAAGTATTAAGAGAAGTAGGGTAGTTTAAGTATAGTAGGGTTAGATCAACAAATATGAAAGGTGATGAATCGTTTGGATTGGGTGCTGCAAAAACCAATCCTTCACAGTAGATAAAAAATAGGGGTAATTGTTGGAAAGAAGGGCTATTGAGAGAATTATGGGTAGGATTAAAAAGAAGGGTTGTTTTGATGTATTAAGAGAAGTAGGGGTAGTTTAAGCATAGTAAGGGTAGATCGACACATATGAAAGATGATGAATCATTTGGATTCGATGCTCCAAAAACCAACCCTTCATAAAAGTTAAAAAATAGGGGTAATTGTTGGAAGTAAGGGATATTTAGAGAATTAGTGGTATGATTAAAAAGAATGGTTGTTTTGAAGTATAAAGAGAAGTAGGGGTGGTTGGAGCATAGTAGGGGTAGAATGGCGAATATGAAAGACGATGAATTGTTTGGATTGGGTGTTGCAAAAACCAAACTTTCACAATAGAAAAAAAGGGGCAATTGTTGGAAGGAAGGGCTATTATGAGAATTAGGGGTAGGATTAAAAAGAAGGGTTGTTTTGAAGTATTAAGAGGAGTTGGGTTGTTTAAGCATAGTAGGGGTAGATCAACAAATATGAAAGATGATGAATCATTTGGCTTTGGTGCTGCGAAAACCAACCCTTCACAGTAGTTAAAAAAATAAGGGTAATTATTGTGACTAAGGTCTATTTAGAGAATTAGGGATAGGATTAAAAAGAATGGCTATTTTGAAGTACTAAGAGAAGTAGGAGTAGTTTAAACATAGTAGGAGCAAATCAATAAATATAAAAGATGACGAATCGTTTAAATTAGGTGGTGCAAAAACCAACCTTCACAGAAGTTAAAAAAAGGGGTAATTTTTGTAAGTAAGGGCTATTTATAGAATTAGAGGTAGGATTAAAAAGAAGGACTATTTTGAAGTGTTAAGAGAAGTAGGGTTAGTTTAAGCATAGTAGGGGTAGATCGAAAAATATGAAAGATGATGAATCATTTCTATTGGGTGCTGCAAAAATTAGTCCTTCACAGAAGCTAAAAAATAGGTGTAATTGTCGGAAGTAAGGGATATTTAAAGAATTAGGGGTAGGATTTAAAAGAAGGACTGTTTTGAAGTATTAAGACAAGTATGGGTATTTTAAGCATAGTAGGGGTAGATCAACAAATATGAAAGATGATGACCCATTTGGATTGGGTGCTAAAAAAACCAACCCTTCACAGAAATTAAAAAATAGGGGTAATTGTAGGAAGGAAGGGCTATTTGGAGAATTAGGGGTAGGATTAAAACGAAGCATTGTCTTGAAGTATTAAGAGAAGTAGGGTTGTTTAAGTATAGTACGGGTAGATCGACAAATATGATAGATGATGAATCGTTTTGTTTGGGTGCTGCAAAAACCAATCCTTCATAGTAGTTAAAAAACAGGGGTAATTGCTGGAAGGAAGGGCTATTTAGAGAATTTTGGGTAGGATTAAAAAGAAGGGTTGTTTTGAAATATTAAGAGAAGTAGGGGTAGTTTAAGCATAGTAGGGGTAGATCGACAAATATGAAAGATGATGAATCGTTTGGACTCGATGCTCCAAAAACCAACCCTTCACAAAAGTTAAAAAATAGGGGTAGTTTTTGGAAGTAAGGGCTATTTAGAGAATTAGTGGTAGGATTAAAATGAAGGGTTGTTTTGAACTGTAAACAGAAGTAGGGGTATGTAACACCCCATATGTTGAATAACTTGTTTTGATATAAATCAGGGCAGAATTAAATTTTAAAGTCTGAATCAGGGGAAACGGTCTATGCCATTGCGTTCGTCTCGGAAAAATATGCGAAATAGAGTCCGAGTTTTCGAAAATCGAAGTCCGTATGACCCAGTTAAGGCCGGACGAAGTTTCAGAAAATTCAAAACAGATTTAAAATAGTCAAATTTCACATTTCAGAAGAGGCGGGAAAATTCCCGCCAGATAGAGGGTGTCGACACAGGGGTCGACATGGGTGTCGACTCCCCCCTAAGGGGTCGACCCATGTGTCGACCCAGGGGTTGACCCCCCCTGTCGGCCAGTTTTGGCTGGGTGCACTATCTTGGCTTTGGGGCTGTGCTTGGTGGCTAGTGACGAGATCTGACGGCTCTAATCTTATTTAGGGTTAATCTAATGGCCTAAAACACTTAACTAATCTATAAATACACCCTAAGACTACCCTAATTCATGCTAAAATTGGAGACAACGTCGTTATGCCGTCAAAATGCAACTAGAAGGAGCCACCAACAAATTAAAGAGGAAGATAGCTTTTCAAATCAACTTCTAATCAACTCTAGCAACTTAATCCTCTTCATAGTAGTGCTAATCAACAAGTTGTGAGTACTATAGCCTTAATGACCAATTGTTGAAATGATTATGATAGCATGTAATGAGGTTCTGGCTATGAATGTGGATCAATGCAAGTTATGTTATCATATGCTATGTGTTCATGATGTTAGTTATGCAAGTTTGATGTTATATGTTCATGATGTTATGCAAGTTATGCAAGTCATACGCTATGTGTTCATCATGTTATGCAAGTTATGCAAGTCATATGCTATGTGTTCATGATGTTATGCAAGTTATGCAAGTCATATGATATGTGTTCATAAAGTTATGCAAGTTATGCAAGTCATATGCTATGAGTTCATGATGCTAGTTATGCAAATCACTATGATAAACATTGATCCATTATGACACCATGTTATGCATGTTTGGTGTTTGATTATATGCAAGTTCATATATGACATGTTATGCAAGTTTGGTGTTTGATTATATGCAAGTTCATATATGACATGTTATGAAAGTTTGGTGTTTGATTATATGCGAGTAACATGTGCAAGTTTACACCTTTTTATGTCATACATACATATGCAAGTTTACCCCTTTGTATGACGTAAGTAACTTATGCAAGTTACCCTCTTTATGACATATGTGATTCATGCAAGTTTGGGTTGATTATTTATGCTAGTTGGGTTTGATGCTATGGTCATATATGTATGATGACACCTTTAAAACCCATGTTGATGCTAATGTTATGCAAGTTGAACCCATTGTATTTGTGATGAATCTTCCCTTTTAAGTATGTCATGTTAGCGTATTACGTGGGGAACGATGGGATTAATTTTCATGTTAATAAAATTGTGTGAAGTTGGTATGATTATGCATACCATAAAGTGGATGGACATAATTGAGTCAATTATGTACATCGTTAAATTTGTAATTAATTAGGGATAATTAATAAAAATTATGGGGGTGATTAATTAGGTGTAAATAATCGACTAAGACACGAGGTTGGACCCTTTTTGTAGCATAAGACTGCCCGGAACCGACCGACAAATCCAGCGGCTACAAATGATTGGCCCAATGTGAGAGGTCTTAGGCATAAACTAAATACGTGACAAGTGTAAAGACACGAGGTTAGACTCGGTTATGGCGTAAGGCTGCCCGGACCCGACCGGCAAATCCAGCTGCCATAAAAGATAGTCTAATGTGAGAGGTTTTTACAAAGGTTACGGTCTTAATCAATTAAGAAACGATTAACCATATTAGCATGTAGAGGGACATGAGGGGTTAAGTGGGTGCCTTGGGTAGCATGTGGAAATCAAGTAAGTGCCTTGGGTGGCATGTGGAAATCTAGTGGGTTGCCTTGGGTGGCAATAGAAAATACGATTAGAATACTTAACCAAGTGGAAACATGTAATTAAACATGATTAAAGGGTTAAGTGGGATGCACTAGAAAAAGGGACAAGCTTAGGTGGGTAGCTTGTGCGGGCCCATTTCAACCAGTAACCCATATGTATCTTATTGGGCTCGACCCATGTCGAGGACGGGACACGCGTACTGGGCTTGACTATAAGAGGCCAAAAACTGGTTAGCGGTGGCAACGCAAGTCCAACGGGTTTCATATGCGTGTGTGGACCCGGGCCGGTAGGTAAGACGTTGTTACATCGTGTAGGTATAAGCCGTGCACCGTTGATTGTATCGGGTTGCCACTTTGGGGAGTGATACACCCCACCGTGGGGCCAGCACGGGTATCTACGGTAGGGAGCCGATCGCTTGGGGAGTAGTGGGTACACCTAGTGGAGATAGGGGCAGACGGCACCTATGTAGTCAGCTAGGGGTACACGAGACTACTGGGTAAATTTTCTAAGTCCTTGGGTGGGATCAACCTTTAAGTAGGAATGACTGGTGTGGTGCAGTGTAGTAATTACCCTTGGGTGGGTAGATGTGTCTTTACCGTTATCTTAGTTCATCCTATGTCTAGTTGGCTGCTTAGTGTAGTCATTTATCCCCAGTCACCACCGTACCAAGTTTATATCATACCCTAATTACTTTAATGATTGTATTGTTAAAGTTATAGGGCTCACTCAGACTTATGTCCGACCCCGTTATTTTTATCTTTTTTTCCCAACCCTCAGGTTCTCAGAGTGGGCCTAGCACTAGTGGGCTTTGATCAGATTGCTTTATCTATCTTTTGGAGCTTGGACCGTGATGTAAAGCCCAGCTTATCTTTTCTATTATGGCTATTGGTTATGTAGTGGGATTATGTACTTATGTTTTATCAGGGTGGATATTTAGTACTTGACTCTTGTTTTAGTTGTTTTTGATATGTAACCAAACATGTTTATCTTATGCTGCAATGAAATGATGTTTTAGATTTCAAGTATTATTTATATCTGTCCTGTTGTAATTTTTCTGTTCTATATTCACTTAAAATACTCCACCGAAGTTAAGGCATTCCCTTTATGAGTGACCTTAGAGGGTGTGGGGTGTTACATGCGGTATCGGAGTTGAAGGTTACTGGAACAGATAAATTTTTTAGAAAACTGTTTTTCTAAAAATATTTTTGGAAGAATTATTTTTAAAAACATGTCTTTTAAGAGAAAAGTTTTTGAAAGAAAAGCATAATCCCCAATAGCCATATCTTTATCTTTCGAATTCTCCGTTTTGAATCTTTCCCTTTTCGTTTTAGCATGGCTGAAGATCTTAACTTTCCGGAGGGTGTGACGATACCAGTATGGTATAGGAGATTGATGGAGGCTAGGGCCACCGTTGCGGGTCCAGCAAATGTTCCTCCACCAACAGTAGCACCCGATCTTCCTCCTCCTCCTTGCACGGATACTTTTGCTAAGACTTGCAAGGAATTTAAGGCCATGGGAGGGAAACTTTTTCAAGGATCAGAAACTTTTGTGGAAGATAGAGATTAGCTTAAGGAGGTGGAAGAGTTGATAGATATCTTTGAGATGGAAGAAGGAAAGAAAGTCAAGTTAGCTGCTTGGTTAATGAAGGGAGAGGCCTCATTCTGGTGGGAGGTCACTAATGGAGAGCGCCCTGTTGACTCTTGGGCGGATTTCAGGCAAAGGTTTGTGGCAAAGTTTCTCTCAAGGGCGGAGGAAAACTTGTATATGGAAAGGTTCTTGACTCTAAAGCAAGGAAACCTATCAGTGAAGGAATATGTCAACAAGTTTAATCAATTGGCAAGGTTTGGCATAGACATGGTGAATAAACCAGAGAAGAAGGCTTTGAAGTTCGTTAAAGGCTTGAATGAACCGATGCATGGATTGGCAATGACTCACATCCCTATGGGGGCCACCTTTGAAAAGCTAGTAGACATGGCACTCATGCATGAGGAAGAGAAGGGTCCCAATGCTAATAAGGCACCCGAGAAGAAAGGAGATCAGAAGAGACCTCAATAGCAACAGCAAAACAAGGGTGGGAAAGGCAACGGTGGCAAGGGAAAGAAGAAGTGCTTCAATTGCGGGACACCAGGACACCTAAGCAAAGATTGTCGGAAGAAGAAGAAGACGGGCTGCTTCCACTGTGGCGAAGCAGGACATCTAGTGAAGGACTGCCCTAAGAAGGGGAAAAGGACGGGATCTACCTCAGGGGGACAGGTGCAAGCTCTTATGGCACTAGGTCAGGTAATGGGGCAAGTTCAGGCTCTCGCGGTTCCACCGATTCAGGAAAGAGGTAAAACTATTTCCATTGAAAGTCTGGTTTTTCTGTTTGATCATCCTGTCCGTACTTTGTTTGACTCTGGCACATCGCATTCGTTTATCTCATCATCATTAGTTGAGTCACTGCACTTAGACACCAATCTAGTAGATGATCCCTAGGTTGTTACAAACCCAATTGGGGGCTCCACTTATTTGTCCATGATATGTTTGGGTTTGAAGATTTCCATACTTAGCGTTGAGTTTAGATGTGATGCTTTTGTTTTAGGCTTCACGGGCTATGGGTTGATTTTGGGCACGGACTGGTTATCTAGTAATGGTGCCGTTCTTGATTGTGAAAGGAGAGTTGTTAGGCTCATGACCCGCTTGGGTAACACTCTCGAGATCTCTTGTAATCCCATGGATTCTGTTATGCTAAGTTATCTTGAATCGCTTGACGCTTCGGCCGAGAGTTTGCGATCTGTTAGAGTGGTCCGGGAGTACTCGGATGTGTTTGAGGAGGTAAAGGGCTGACCTCCGAAGCGGGAGATAGACTTCCGAATATATCTGGTGGACAATGCTAAACCAGTATCTTTACTAGTGCGCCACATGGCTCCTTGTGAGAGGAGGGAACTCCATAAGCAAGTAGGGGAGTTGCTTGAGAAGGGGTTCATCAGACGAAGTATATCAGAGTGGGGTGCTCCAGTAGTTTTTGCCACGAAGGCGGATGGGTCCCTCAGACTTTGTGTAGACTATAGAGAACTCAACAAGCTCACAAAGAAGAATAGACACCCATTGCCGAGAATTGATGATCTTTTTGATCAGTTGGTTGGCGCCTCAGTGTTTTCGCAATTGGACTTGGCCACGGGGTTTCATCAGTTGAGAGTGGCCGAGGATAGCATAGACAAGACTGCCTTTAGGACTCCGGATGGTTTCTATGAGTGGCTTGTGATGCCATTTGGTTTGACGAACGCCCCCGCATACTTTGTTGATTTGATGAGTAGGGTGTTCAGGGAGTACCTTAATAAGTTCGTGGTGGTCTTTGTGTATGATATCTTAGTATTTTCTAAGAGTGAAGAAGAGCATGCCCTACATCTTAGGGAAGTGTTGGAGACTCTTCGAGCACATAGCCTTAAGGCTAAATTCTCTAAATGTCACTTTTGGAGGAAGGAAGTGCGGTTCTTGGGGCACATGGTCTCCAAGGAAGGGATAGTTGTGGATCCCGCGAAGGTAGTATCCATCCAAGATTGGAAGGTTCCGAAGAATGCTACCGAGGTGAGGAGTTTCATGGGGTTGGCTGGCTACTATAGGAAGTTTATCAAGGACTTCGCGAAGATATCATCCCCATTAACTAGCTTGACAAAGAAGAATCTATTCTTCGCATGGGACGTAGATTGTGATGATGCGTTCCAACGGTTAAAGAGAGCTTTAACCACAGCTCCAGTCTTAGTGTTGCCAGATGGGAGTAAGCCATTTGTTGTTTATACCGATGCTTGTGGGACAGGACTAGGCGCAGTCTTAATGAAAGAGGGAAGGGTAATAGCCTATGGGGGAAGGCAGTTGAGAAAGCATGAGAAAAATTACCCTACCCATGATTTAGAGTTGGCCGCTATTGTTTTTGCGCTTAAGACTTGGCGCCATTATCTTCTTGGAGAGAGGTTCGAATTGTTCACTGACCACAAATCATTGAAGTACTTGTTTTCTTAGAAGGATTTGAACTTGAGACAGCAAAGGTGGATGGAGTTCTTAGCATCCTACGATTTTGAGATAGCGTATACCCCTGGCAAGGGTAACGTGGTGGCGGACGCCTTGAGCAGAAAAAGGTTGTCCTTGAGTCCATTGTTCGTGGAACGACGAAGCTTGGAATTTATCTCGATGTTTGATTTCAGACCTTCCGTTGACTTTTACCCAGTTTGCTAGCATCCTTAGAGGTCAGACCTACTCTTTTGGGATGGATTGGCGAGGCACAGCGGGATGACCCACAGTTTGTTGAGTTGGTAGAGAGGCTCATAAGGGGGGAGTCGTCCAGCCATTTGAGTAGGTACACCCTAGACGATAGGGGGTGCTTGTGTAGAGACGGTAGACTTTGTGTACCGCACGACGAGGGTTTGAGAAAGGCTATTCTCGATGATGCGCATCGTTCAAAGATGACCATTCATCCCGGTGGGGACAAGATGTACCAAGACATGAAGCGAGTTTTCTTTTGGGCCGGTATGAAGAAAGATGTGGCCGAGTATGTCGCTAGATGCTTGGTGTGCCAACAAGTGAAAGCGGAGCAAAAGAAACCTGGTGGGTTGCTTGACCCATTGGAAGTTCCGCAATGGAAGTGGGATAGCATCTCGATGGATTTTATTTATGGGCTACCAAGATCGAGGAAGGGTAATAAGGGAGTTTGGGTTGTGGTAGACAGACTTACTAAGAGCGCCCATTTCATACCCGTGAGGAGCAAGAGGACCGCTCCATGGCTAGCTTCAGTTTACCTTCGAGAGATAGTTCGATTGCATGGGGTACCTTCTAGCATAGTGAGTGATCGAGATCCTATCTTCACTAGCGAGTTTTGGAAGAGTTTGCAAGAGGCAGTAGGGACTCAGTTGTGTTTGAGCACCGCATATCATCCTCAGACGGACGGCCAGACCGAGAGGGTGAATTGTGTTCTAGAAGACCTTTTGAGGCTATGTATCTTAGATTTTGGAGGTACATGGGAAGAGCATCTTCCATTAGTGGAGTTCGCATATAATAACAGCTTTCAATCTAGTATTGGCATGGCTCCTTTTGAAGCTCTTTATGGAAGGCCTTGTCGATCACCTACATGTTGGTGGGAATCTACGGATAAGATCTTGCTTGGGCCTGATATGGTTAGAGAGACTTCAGAAAAGATTGATTTGATTCGAAGAAGGATGAAAGCAGCGCAAGATAGGCAGAAATCTTACGTGGACAAGAGGAGGAAAGATCTTGAATTTGATGTTGGGGACATGGTCTTTATCAAGGTATCTCCATTACGGAATGTAGTTCGCTCTGGATCCGTTGGGAAGTTAGCACCCAGATTTGTAGGACCATTTCCTATTAAGGAAAGGATTGGACGGATGGCATATAGAGTGGATTTACCCGAGAGACTTAGTGGGGTACATGACGTATTCCATGTGTCACATTTGAGGAAGTGCCTACGTGAGACCGCAGAGGTGGTAGAGCCGAGCTTGCTTAGAGAAGTGGAGGTAGAGTGTGATGCGACTATTCGACGAGCTCCTACCCGCATCCTTGGGTCAGAGATTAGGAAGTTGAGAACAGAGAGGTTCGACTAGTCAAAGTGCAATGGGGAGAGGATGAGGGAAATGCTACTTGGGAGACAGAAGCGAAGATGCATTCACTATACCCATTCCTTTTTTAGGGTATGTCTTTTAACTTTTCCTTTATCGTTTGTCTAGTATTTACCTTATCTTTAGAATGTCCTCTGATTAGTATCTTTGACCTTTGGATAGGGTAAACCTATGGTTGAAACATGTGTTTGAGACTTGTTATGATTGATGGATGCGCGTGGATGCAAGTGTTTGCTAGTGGTTGCTCGTGGATGCATATACACACACTTTAGACACTAAATCGGCTCAGTCACTTCATATTGCATATTGCATATAATTGTGTGTAGGTAGCTATATTAATGGATGTATAATGGTTGAGTTGTCATATGGATGATGCATTTTGGTGTATGGTTGTGCACACATGTAGTGATAGTATGTGTCGATAGGATTCTTTCGCATACATATTGGATGCATGGAACTATCATGGTTTGCATTAAGGAGGTTAACTGAATCAGTATACCGCCTGATTTTGCATTAGACAGGAAACATATACACACACTTTTTGCATATGTTCATACAGCATTAGAAACTTTAAGGACAATGGATGCCAGTGTTTGATGGTTTGTGTAGATGGTTGTTTGGTTGGTAGGTTACGTTCTTCTTGACTTAGAGATTTCGGGGACGAAATCCTTTAAGTAGGGGAGAATGTAACACCCCGTATGTTGAATAACTTGTTTTGATATAAATCAGGGCAGAATTAAATTTTAAATTCTGAATCAGGGGAAACGGGCTATGCCATTGCGTTTGTCTCGGAAAAATACACGAAATAGAGTCTGAGTTTTCGAAAATCGGAGTCCGTATGACCCAGTTAAGGCCCGACAAAGTTTCAGAAAATTCAAAACAGATTTAAAATAGTCAAATTTCACATTTCAGAAGAGGCGGGAAAATTCCCGCCAGACAGAGGGTGTCGACACAGGGGTCGACATGGGTGTCGACCCCCCCCCAAGGGGTCGACCCATGTGTCGACCCAGGGGTCGACCCCCCCTATCGGCCAGTTTTTGGTTGGGTGCACTATCTTGGCTTTGGGGCTGTGCTTGGTGGCTAGTGACGAGATCTGACGGCTCTAATCTAATTTAGGGTTAATCTAATGGCCTAAAACACTTAACTAATCTATAAATACACCCTAAGACTACCCTTATTCATGCTAAAATTGGAGACAATGTCGTTATGCCGTCAAAATGCAACTAGAAGGAGCCACCAACAAATTAAAGAGGAAGATAGCTTCTCAAATCAACTTCTAATCAACTCTAGCAACTTAATCCTCTTCATAGGAGTGCTAATCAACAAGTTGTGAGTACTATAGCCTTAATGACCAATTATTGAAATGATTATGATAGGATATAATGAGGTTATGGCTATGAATGTGGATCAATGCAAGTTATGTTATCATATGCTATGTGTTCATGATGTTAGTTATGCAAGTTTGATGTTATATGTTCATGATGTTATGCATGTTATGCAAGTCATATGCTATGTGTTCATGATGTTATGCAAGTCATATGCTATGTGTTCATGATGTTATGCAAGTCATATGCTATGTGTTCATGATGTTATGCAAGTTATGCAAGTCATATGCTATGTGTTCATGATGTTATGCAAGTTATGCAAGTCATATGATATGTGTTCATGATGTTATGCAAGTTATGCAAGTCATATGCTATGAGTTCATGATGCTAGTTATGCAAATCACTATGATAAACATTGATCCATTATGACACCATGTTTATGCAAGTTTGGTGTTTGATTATATGCAAGTTCATATATGACATGTTATGCAAGTTTGGTGTTTGATTATATGCAAGTTCATATATGACATGTTATGCAAGTTTGGTGTTTGATTATATGCAAGTAACATGTGCAAGTTTACACCTTTATATGTCATACATACATATGCAAGTTTACCCCTTTGTATGACATAAGTAACTTATGCAAGTTACCCTCTTTATGACATATGTGATTCATGCAAGTTTGGGTTGATTATTTATGCTAGTTGGGTTTGATGCTATGGTCATATACGTATGATGACACCTTTAAAACCAATGTTGATGCTAATGTTATACAAGTTGGACCCATTGTATTTGTGATGAATCTTCCCTTTTAAGTATGTCATGTTAGCGTATTACGTGGGGAACGATGGGGTTAATATTCATGTTAATAAAATGGTGTGAAGTTGGTATGAGTACGCATACCATAAAGTGGATGGACATAATTGAGTCAATCATGTACATCGTTAAATTTGTAATTAATTAGGGATAATTAATACAAATTATGGGGGTGATTAATTAGGTGTAATTAATCGACTAAGACACGAGGTTGGACCCTTTTTGTTGCATAAGACTGCCCGGAACGACCGGCAAATCCAGCGGCTACAAATGATTGGCCCAATGTGAGCGGTCTTAGGCATAAACTAAATATGTGACAAGTGTAAAGACACGAGGTTAGACTCGGTTATGGCCTAAGGCTGCCCGGACCCGACCGGCAAATCCAGCTGCCATAAAAGATAGTCTAATGTGAGAGGTCTTTACAAAGGTTACGGCCTTAATCAATTAAGAAACACTTAACCATATTAGCATGTAGAGGGACATGAGGGGTTAAGTGGGTGCATTGGGTGGCATGTGGAAATCAAGTAAGTGCCTTGGGTGGCATGTGGAAATCTAGTGGGTTGCCTTGGGTGGCAATAGAAAATACGATTAGAATACTTAACCAAGTGGAAACATGTAATTAAACATGATTAAAGGGTTAAGTGGGATGCACTAGAAAAAGGGACAAGCTTAGGTGGGTAGCTTGTGGGGGCTCATTTCAACCAGTAACCCATATGTATCTTATTGGACTCGACCCATGTCGAGGACGGGACACGCGTACTAGGCTTGACTATAAGAGGCCAAAAACGGGTTAGCGGTGGCAACGCAAGTCCAACGGGTTTCATATGCGTGTGTGGACCCGGGCTGGTAGGTAAGACGTTGTTGCATCGTGTAGGTATAAGCCGTGCACCGTTGATTGTATCGGGTGGCCACTTTGGGGAGTGATACACCCCACCGTGGGGCCAGCAAGGGTATCTACGGTAGGGAGCCGATCGCTTGGGGAGTAGTGGGTACACCTAGTGGAGATAGGGGCAGACGGCACCTATGTAGTCAGCTAGGGGTACACGAGACTACTGGGTAAATTTTCTAAGTCCATGGGTGGGATCAACCTTTAAGTAGGAATGACTGGTGTGGTGCAGTGTAGTAATTACCCTTGGGTGGGTATATGCGTCTTTACCGTTATCTTAATTCATCCTATGTCTAGTTGGCTGCTTAGTGTAGTCATTTATCCCCAGTCATCACCGTACCAAGTTTATATCATACCCTAATTACTTTAAAGATTGTATTGTTAAAGTTATAGGGCTCACTCAGACTTATGTCTGACCCCGTTGTTTTTATCTTTTTTTCCCAACCCTCGGGTTCTCAGAGTGGGCCTAGCACTAGTGGGCTTTGATCAGATTGCTTTATCTATCTTTTGGAGCTTGGACCGTGATGTAAAGCCTAGCTTATCTTTTCTATTATGGCTATTGGTTATGTAGTGGGATTATGTACTTATGTTTTATCAGGGTGGATATTTAGTACTTGACTCTTGTTTTAGTTGGTTTTGATATGTAACCAAACATGTTTATCTTCTGCTGCAATGAAATGATGTTTTAGATTTCAAGTATTATTTATATCAGTCCTGTTGTAATTTTTCTGTTCTATATTCACTTAAAATGCTCCACCAAAGTTAAGGCATTCCCTTTATGAGTGACCTTAGCGGGTGTGGGGTGTTACAGGGTAGTTGGAGCATAGTAGGGGTAAAATGACGAATATGAAAGATGATGAATTGTTTGGATTGGGTGGTGCAAAAACCAAACTTTCACAATAGTAAAAAAATAGGGGTAATTGTTGGAAGGAAGGGCTATTTAGATAATTAGGGGTAGGATTAAAAAGAAGGGTTATTTTGAAGTATTAAGAGAAGTTGGGGTAGTTTAAGCATTGTAGGGGTAGATCGACAAATATGAAAGACGATGAATCATTTGGCTTGGGTGCTGCGAAAACCAACCCTTCAAAGTAGTTAAAAAATAAGGGTAATTGTTGGATGTAAGGGATATTAAGTGAATTAGGGGTAGGATTTAAAAGAAGGACTGTTTTAAAGTATTAAGAGAAGTTGGGGTAGTTTAAGCATAATAGGGTAGATCGACAAATATGAAAGATGATGAATCATTTAGATTGGGTGTTGCAAAAACCAACCCTTCATAGAAGTTAAAAAATAGGGGAAATTGCTGGAAGTAAGGGCTATTTAGAGAATTAGAGGTAGGATTAAAAAGAAGGATTGTTTTGAAGTATTAAGATAAGTAGGGGTAGTTTAAGCATAGTAGTGATAGATCGACAAATATGAAAGATGACGAATATTTGGATTGGGTGCTGCAAAAACCAACCCTTCACAGAAGTTAAAAAATAAGGGTAATTGTTAAAATTAAGGTTTATCTAGAGAATTAGGGGTAGGATTTAGAACAAGGATTGTTTTGAAGTATTAAGATAAGCATGGGATGTTTAAGTACAGTAGTGGTATATCGACAAGTATGAAAGATGATGAATCATTTGGCTTGGGTGCTGCGAAAACCAACCATTCACTGTAGTTGAAAAATAAGGGTAATTGTTAGAAGTAAGGATATTTAGAGAATTAGGGGTAGGATTTCAAAGAAGGATTGTTTTTAAGTATTAAGAGAAGTTGGGGTAGTTTTAGCATTATAGGGGTAGATCGACAAATATGAAAGATGGTGAAGCATTCAGATTGGATGCAGCAAAATCCAACCTTTCATAGTGTTTAAAAAATAAGGGTAATTGTTGGAAATAAGGGCTATTTAGAGAACTAGGGGTAGGATTAAAAAGATGGGCTGTTTTGAAGTATTAAGATAAGTATGGGTAGTTTAAGCATAGTAGGGTTAGATAGACAAATATGAAAGATGATGAATCATTTGGATTGGGTGCTACAAAAACCAATCCTTACAGAAGTTAAAAAATAGGGGTAATTGTTGGAAGTAAGGGCTATTTAGAGAATTAGGGGTAGGATTAAAAAGTAGCGTTATTTTGAAGTATTAAGAGAAGTATGGTAGTTTAAGTATAGTAGGGGTAGATCGACAAATCTGAAAGATGATGAATCGTTTGGATTGGGTGCCGCAAAAACCAATCCTTAAAAGTAGTTAAAAAATATGGGCAATTGTTGGAAAGAAGGTTTATTTAGAGAACTATGGGCAGGAATAAAAATAAGGGTTGTTTTGAAGTATTAAGAGAAGTAGGGGTAGCTTAAGCATAGTAGGGGTAGATCGACAAATATGAAAGATGATGAATCATTTGGATTCGGTGCTCCAAAAACCAACCCTTCAAAGAAGTTAAAAATTAGGGGTAATTGTTGGATGTAAGGGCTATTTAGAGAATTAGTGGTAGGATTAAAAAGAAGGGTTGTTTTGAAGCATAAAGAAAAGTTGGGGTAATTTAAGCCTAGTAAGGGTAGATCGACAAATATGAAATATGACGAATTGTTTGGAGTGGGTGCTGTAAATACCAACCCTTCACAGTAGTTAAAAAAATAGGGGTAATTGTAGGAATTAAGGACTATTTAGAGAATTAGGGGTAGGATTTAAAAGAAGGACTGTTTTGAAGTATTAAGATAAGTAGCGGTAGTTTAAGCATAGTAGGGGTAGATCGACAAACATGAAAGATAATGAATCATTTGGATTGGGTGCTGCAAAAACCAACCCTTCACAGAAGTTAAAAAATGGAGGTAATTTTTGGAAGTAATTGCTATTTATAGAATTAGGGTGAGTATTTAAAAGAAGGACTGTATTGAAGTGTTAAGATAAGTGGGGGTAGTTTAAGCATATTAGGGTTAGATCGACAAATATGAAAGATAATGAACCTTTTGGATTGGGTTCAGCAAAAAAGAACCCTTCACAGTAGTTAATAAAATAAGGCTAATTGTTGGAACTAAGGGCTATTTAGGTAATTAGGGATAGGATTAAAAAGAAGGGCTATTTTGAAGTATTAAGAGAAGTAGGGGTATTTTAAGTATAGTAGGTGTAGATCGATAAATATGAAAGATGATGAATCATTTAGATTAGGTGATGCAAAAACAACCCTTCATAAAAGTTAAAAAATAGTGGTAATTGTTTGAAGTAAGGGCTATTTGGAGAATTAGAGGAAGGATTAAAAAGAAGGACTGTTTTGAAGTATTAAGAGAAGCAGGGGCTGTTTAAGCATATTAGGGGCAGATCGACAAATATGAAAGATGATGAATCATATTGATTCGGTGTTGCAAAAACTAACCTTTTGTAGAAGTAAAAAAATAGGTATAATTGTTGGAAGTAATGGCTATTTAGAGAATTAGGGGTAGGATTTAAAAGAAGAACTGTTTTGAAGTATTAAGAAAAGTATGGGTATTTTAAGCATAGTAGGGTTTGATCGACAAATATGAAAGATGATGAATAATTTTAATTGGGAGCTACAAAAACCAACCCTTCATAGATGTGAAAAAATAAGGATAATTGTTGGAAGTAAGGGCTATTTAGAGAATTAGTGGTTGGACTAAAAAGAAGGGTTGTTTTAAAGTATAAAGAGAAGTAGGGGGTTGTTTGAGCATAATAAGGGTATATCGATGAATAAGAAAGATGATGAATTGTTTGGATTGGGTGCTGCAATAGCCAAACCTTCACAATAGTAAAAAATAGGGGTAATTGTTGGAAGGAAGTGCTATTTAGAGAATTAGGGATAGGTTTAAAAAGAAGGGTTGTTTTGAAGTATTAAGAGAAGTTGGGGTAGTTTAAGCATAGTGGGGGTAGATCGACAAATATGGAGGATGATGAATCATTTGGACCGGGTGCTGCAAAAACCAGCCCTTCGAAGTAGTTCAAAAATAAGGGTAATTGTTGGAAGTAAGGGCTATTTAGAGAATTAGGGGTAGGATTTAAAAGAAGGATTGTTTTAAAGTATTAAGAGAAGTAAGGGTAGTTTAAGCATTATAGGGGTAGATCGACAAATATGAAAGATGATGAATCATTTAGATTGGGTTCTGCAAAAACCAACCCTTCATAGAAGTTGAAAAATAAGTGTATTTGTTGGAAGTAAGGGCTATTTAGAAAACCAGGGGTAGAATTTAAAAGAAGGACTGCTTTGAAGTATTAAGAGAAGTATGGGTAGTTTAAGCATTATAGGGGTAGATCGACAAATATGAAAGATGATGAATCGTTTGGATTGGGTTCTGCAAAAAACCCATCCTTCATAGAAGTTAAAAAATAATGGTATTTGTTGGAAGTAAGGGCTATTTAGAGAATTATAGGTAGGATTACAATGAAGGACTGTTTTGAAGTATTAAGAGAAGAAGGGGTAGTTTAAGCATAGTTGGGGTAGATCGACAAATACGAAAGATGATGAGTCATTTGGATTGGGTGCTGCAAAAACAAACCCTTCACAGAAATTAAAATATAGGGGTAATTGTTAGAAGTAAGGGTTATTTAGAGAATTATAGGTAGGATTTAAAATAAGGATTGTTTTGAAGTATTAAGATAAGTATGGGTAGTTTAAGCAAAGTAGGGGGAAATCGACAAATGTGAAAAATGATATGATGTTTGTATTGGGGTAAGGATTTAAAAGAAGGATTTTTTTGAAGTTTTAATATATGTATGGGTAGTTTAAGCATAGTAGGGTTAGATCGAAAATATGAAAGATGATGAATAATTTGGATTGGGTGCTACAAAAACCAACCCTGCACAGAAGGTAAAAATACGGGTAATTGTTATAACTACGGGCTATTTAGAGAATCGGGGGTAGGATTAAAAAGAAGCGTTGTTTTGAACTATTAGGAGAAGTAAGGGTATTTTAAGCATAGTAGGGGTAGATCGACAAATATGAAAGATGATGAATCGTTTGGATTGGGTGTTGCAAAAACCAATCCTTCGCAGCAGTTAAAAAATAGGGGTAATCATTGGAAAGAAGGGCTTTTTATAGAATTAAGGGTAGGATTAAAAAGTAGGGTTGTTTTGAATTATTAAGGGAATTAGGGTTAGTTTAAGCATAGTAGGGGTAGATCGACAAATATGAAAGATTATGAATTATTTTGATTGGGTTCTCCTAAAACCAACCCTTCACAGAAGTTAAAAATAGGGGTAATTGTTGGCAGTAAGGGCTATTTAGAGAATTATGTTTTGGGATTAAAAAGAAGGGTTGTTTTGAAGTATAAAAAAAGTAGGGGTTGTTTAAGCATAGTAGGGGTAGATCGACGAATATGAAAAATGATGAATTGTTTCGATTGGGTGCTGTAAAAACAAATCCTTCACAATACTAAAAAATCTGGGTAATTGTTGGAAGGAAGGACTATTTAGAGAATTAGGGGTAGGATTAAAAAGAAGGGTTGTTTTGAAGTATTAAGATAAGTAGGGGTAGTTTTAGCATAGTAGGGATAGATTGACAAATATGAAAGATGATGAATCATTTGGATTGGGTGCTACAAAAACCAACCCATCATAGAATTTAAAAAATAGGGGTAATTGTTGGAAGGAAGAGCTATTTAGAGAATTAGGGGTAAGATTAAAAAGAAGCGTTGTTTTGAAGTATTAGGAGAAGTAAGGTAGTTTAAGTATTGTAGGGGTAGATCGAAAAATATGAAAGATGATGAATCGTTTTGATTGGGTGCTGCAAAAACCAAACCTTCACAGTAGTTAAAAATAGGGGTAATTGTTGGAAAGAAGGGATATTTAGAGAATATTGGGCAGGATTAAAAAGAAGGGTTGTTTTGAAATATAAAAAAAAATTACGGGTAATTTAAGCATAGTAGGGGTAGATCGACGAATATGAAAGATGATGAATTGTTTGGATCGGGTGCTGCAAAAACCAACCCTTCACAATAGTAAAAAATAGGGGTGATTGTTGGAAGAAAGGACTATTTAGAGAATTAGGGGTAGAATTAAAAAGAAGGGCTATTCTGAAGTATTACGAGAAGTTGTGGTAGTTTAAGCACAGTAGTGGTAGATCGACAAATATGAAAGATGATGAATCATTTGGATTCGGTGCTCCAAAAACCAACCCTTCACGAAAGTTAAAAACTAGGGGTAATTGTTGGAAGTAAGGGCCATTTAGATAATTAGAGGTAGGATTAAAAAGAAGGATTGTTTTGAAGTATTAAGAGAAGTAGGGGTAGCTTAAGCATATTAGGGGTAGATCGACAAATATGAAAGATGATGAATCATTTGGATTCGGTGCTCCAAAAACCAACCCTTCAAAGAAGTTAAAAATTAGGGGTAATTGTTGGATGTAAGGGCTATTTAGAGAATTAGTGGTAGGATTAAAAAGAAGGGTTGTTTTGAAGCATAAAGAAAAGTTGGGGTAATTTAAGCATAGTAAGGGTAGATCGACAAATATGAAATATGACGAATTGTTTGGCGTGGGTGCTGTAAATACCAACCCTTCACAGTAGTTAAAAAAATAGGGGTAATTGTAGGAATTAAGGACTATTTAGAGAATTAGGGGTAGGATTTAAAAGAAGGACTGTTTTGAAGTATTAAGATAAGTAGCGGTAGTTTAAGCATAGTAGGGGTAGATCGACAAACATGAAAGATAATGAATCATTTGGATTGGGTGCTGCAAAAACCAACCCTTCACAGAAGTTAAAAAATGGAGGTAATTTTTGGAAGTAATTGCTATTTATAGAATTAGGGTGAGGATTTAAAAGAAGGACTGTATTGAAGTGTTAAGATAAGTGGGGGTAGTTTAAGCATATTAGGGTTAGATCGACAAATATGAAAGATAATGAACCTTTTGGATTGGGTTCAGCAAAAAAGAACCCTTCACAGTAGTTAACAAAATAAGGCTAATTGTTGGAACTAAGGGCTATTTAGGTAATTAGGGATAGGATTAAAAAGAAGGGCTATTTTGAAGTATTAAGAGAAGTAGGGGTATTTTAAGTATAGTAGGTGTAGATCGATAAATATGAAAGATGATGAATCATTTAGATTAGGTGATGCAAAAACAACCCTTCACAAAAGTTAAAAAATAGTGGCAATTGTTTGAAGTAAGGGCTATTTGGAGAATTAGAGGTAGGATTAAAAAGAAGGACTGTTTTGAAGTATTAAGAGAAGCAGGGGCTGTTTAAGCATATTAGGGGCAGATCGACAAATATGAAAGATGATGAATCATATTGATTCGGTGTTGCAAAAACTAACCTTTCGTAGAAGTAAAAAAATAGGTATAATTGTTGGAAGTAATGGCTATTTAGAGAATTAGGGGTAGGATTTAAAAGAAGAACTGTTTTGAAGTATTAAGATAAGTATGGGTATTTTAAGCATAGTAGGGTTTGATCGACAAATATGAAAGATGATGAATAATTTGAATTGGGAGCTACAAAAACCAACCCTTCATAGATGTGAAAAAATAAGGATAATTGTTGGAAGTAAGGGCTATTTAGAGAATTAGTGGTTGGACTAAAAAGAAGGGTTGTTTTAAAGTATAAAGAGAAGTAGGGGGTTGTTTGAGCATAATAAGGGTATAACGATGAATAAGAAAGATGATGAATTGTTTGGATTGGGGGCTGCAATAGCCAAACCTTCACAATAGTAAAAAATAGGGGTAATTGTTGGAAGGAAGTGCTATTTAGAGAATTAGGGATAGGTTTAAAAAGAAGGGTTGTTTTGAAGTATTAAGAGAAGTTGGGGTAGTTTAAGCATAGTGGGGGTAGATCGACAAATATGGAGGATGATGAATCATTTGGACCGGGTGCTGCAAAAACCAGCCCTTCGAAGTAGTTCAAAAATAAGGGTAATTGTTGGAAGTAAGGGCTATTTAGAGAATTAGGGGTAGGATTTAAAAGAAGGACTGTTTTAAAGTATTAAGAGAAGTAAGGGTAGTTTAAGCATTATAGGGGTAGATCGACAAATATGAAAGATGATGAATCATTTAGATTGGGTTCTGCAAAAACCAACCCTTCATAGAAGTTGAAAAATAAGTGTATTTGTTGGAAGTAAGGGCTATTTAGAAAACCAGGGGTAAAATTTAAAAGGACTGCTTTGAAGTATTAAGAGAAGTATGGGTAGTTTAAGCATTATAGGGGTAGATCGACAAATATGAAAGATGATGAATCGTTTGGATTGGGTTCTGCAAAAAACCCACCCTTCATAGAAGTTAAAAAATAATGGTATTTGTTGGAAGTAAGGGCTATTTAGAGAATTATAGGTAGGATTACAATGAAGGACTGTTTTGAAGTATTAAGAGAAGAAGGGGTAGTTTAAGCATAGTTGGGGTAGATCGACAAATACGAAAGATGATGAGTCATTTGGATTGGGTGCTGCAAAAACAAACCCTTCACAGAAATTAAAATATAGGGGTAATTGTTAGAAGTAAGGGTTATTTAGAGAATTATAGGTAGGATTTAAAATAAGGATTGTTTTGAAGTATTAAGATAAGTATGGGTAGTTTAAGCAAAGTAGGGGGAAATCGACAAATGTGAAAAATGATATGATGTTTGTATTGGGGTAAGGATTTAAAAGAAGGATTTTTTTGAAGTTTTAATATATGTATGGGTAGTTTAAGCATAGTAGGGTTAGATCGAAAATATGAAAGATGATGAATAATTTGGATTGGGTGCTACAAAAACCAACCCTGCACAGAAGGTAAAAATACGGGTAATTGTTATAACTACGGGCTATTTAGAGAATCGGGGGTAGGATTAAAAAGAAGCGTTGTTTTGAACTATTAGAGAAGTAAGGGTATTTTAAGCATAGTAGGGGTAGATCGACAAATATGAAAGATGATGAATCGTTTGGATTGGGTGTTGCAAAAACCAATCCTTCGCAGCAGTTAAAAAATAGGGGTAATCATTGGAAAGAAGTGCTATTTATAGAATTAAGGGTAGGATTAAAAAGTAGGGTTGTTTTGAATTATTAAGGGAAGTAGGGTTAGTTTAAGCATAGTAGGGGTAGATCGACAAATATGAAAGATTATGAATTATTTTGATTGGGTTCTCCTAAAACCAACCCTTCACAGAAGTTAAAAAATAGGGGTAATTGTTGGCAGTAAGGGCTATTTAGAGAATTATGTTTTGGGATTAAAAAGAAGGGTTGTTTTGAAGTATAAAAAAAGTAGGGGTTGTTTAAGCATAGTAGGGGTAGATCGACGAATATGAAAAATGATGAATTGTTTCGATTGGGTGCTGTAAAAACCAATCCTTCACAATACTAAAAAATCTGGGTAATTGTTGGAAGGAAAGACTATTTAGAGAATTAGGGGTAGGATTAAAAAGAAGGGTTGTTTTGAAGTATTAAGATAAGTTGGGGTAGTTTAAGCATAGTAGGGATAGATTGACAAATATGAAAGATGATGAATCATTTGGATTGGGTGCTACAAAAACCAACCCATCATAGAATTTAAAAATAGGGGTAATTGTTGGAAGGAAGAGCTATTTAGAGAATTAGGGGTAAGATTAAAAAGAAGCGTTGTTTTGAAGTATTAAGAGAAGTAAGGTAGTTTAAGTATTGTAGGGGTAGATCGAAAAATATGAAAGATGATGAATCGTTTTGATTGGGTGCTGCAAAAACCAAACCTTCACAGTACTTAAAAATAGGGGTAATTGTTGGAAAGAAGGGATATTTAGAGAATATTGGGCAGGATTAAAAAGAAGGGTTGTTTTGAAATATAAAAAAAAATTACGGTTAATTTAAGCATAGTAGGGGTAGATCGACGAATATGAAAGATGATGAATTGTTTGGATCGGGTGCTGCAAAAACCAACCCTTCACAATAGTAAAAAATAGGGGTGATTGTTGGAAGAAAGGACTATTTAGAGAATTAGGGGTAGAATTAAAAAGAAGGGCTATTCTGAAGTATTACGAGAAGTTGTGGAAGTTTAAGCATAGTAGGGGTAGATCGACAAATATGAAAGATGATGAATCATTTGGATTCGGTGCTCCAAAAACCAACCCTTCACGAAAGTTAAAAACTAGGGGTAATTGTTGGAAGTAAGGGCCATTTAGATAATTAGAGGTAGGATTAAAAAGAAGGATTGTTTTGAAGTATTAAGAGAAGTTGGGGTTGTTTAAGCATAGTAGGGGTAGATCGACAAATATGAAAGATGGTGAATCATTTGGATTGGCTGTTGTAAAAACCAACCCTTCGTAATAGTTAAAAAATAAGGGTAATCATTGGAAGTAAGTGCTATTTAGAGAATTAGGGGTAGGATTTAAAAGAAGCACTGTTTTGAAGTATGAAGATAAGTGGGGGTTGTTTAAGCATAGTAGGGGTAGATCGACAAATATGAAAGATGATGAATCATTTGGATTGGGTGCTGTAAAAATCAACCCTTTATAGAAGTTACAAAACTAGGGATATTTGTTGGAAGTAAGGAATATTTAGAGAATTAGTGGTAGGATTAAAAAGATGGGTTGTTTTGAAGTATAAAGAGAAGTAGGGGTAGTTTAAGCATAGTAGGGTTAGATCGACGAATATGAAAGATGATGAATTGTTTGGATTGGGTGCTGCAAAAACCAATCCTTCAAAGTAATAAAAAAAATAGGGGTAGTTGTTGGAAGGAAGGGCTATTTAAGGAATTAGGGGTAGGATTAAAAAGAAGGACTATTTTGAAGTATTAAGAGAAGTTGGGGTAATTGAAGCATACTATTGGTAGATCGACAAATATGAAAGATGATCAATCATTTTGATTGGGTGCTGCAAAAATAAACCCTTCACAGTAGTTAAAAAATAAGGGTAATTGTTGGATGTGAGCGCCATTTAGAGAATTAGGGGTAGGATTTAAAATAAGGACTGTTTTAAAGTATTAAAAGAAGTAAGGGTAGTTTAAGCATAGTAGGGGTAGATCGAAAAACATGAAAGGTGATGAATCGTTTAGATTAGGTGCTGCAAAAACCACCCCTTTTGCAGAAGCTAAAAAATAGGGGTAATTCTTGGAAGAAAGGGCTATTTAGAGAATTAGAGTTAGGATTAAAAAGAAGGATTGTTTTGAAGTATTAAGAGAAGTATGGGTAGTTTGAGCATAGTAGGGCTAGATCAACAAATATGAAAGATGATGAATCATTTGGATTGGGTGCCGCAGAAACCAACCCTTCACAGAAGTTAAAATATAGGGGTGATACTTGGATGTAAGGGCAATTTAGAGAATTTGGCGTAGGATTTAAAAGAAGGACTGTTTAGAAGTATTAAGATAAGTATGGGTAGTTTAAGCATAGTAGGGGTAGTTCAAAAAATATGAAAAATGATGAATCATTTGGACTGGGTGCTACAAAAACCAACCCTTCACAAAAGTTAAAAAATAGAGGTAACTGTTGGAAGTAAGTTCTATTTAGGGAATTAGGGGTAGGATTAAAAAGAAGGGTTGTTTTGAAGCATTATGAGAAATACTGTGATGACCCCAAACCCCGTTCCACGGTGGCAAGGGTAATATTTGGAATATAACACATAAATAAATAACAACAGAACAGAAATAATTAAATACAACAGATATTGTACAACAGAATCATTGGATAAATATAAACATCAGAGTTACACGGTATACAAGATCATACTTAGTACAAATACAGTTCAGCTATACATAAATGTATACCGTGGAAAACAAAACATAATGTGTACAATAGGAGCTGAACAACATAAAAAGAGATAAATGATAGAATCCATCTTCAGCTCTAACTATCCAGAAAGAGCCTACTAAAACCTGAATACAAGGTTGCCCATGTAGAAAAAGGGGCACCCGAGTTTGCAAGTGAAACAAACTATGAGTCAGTCATGGGACTGGTATAAGAAATCTACTTAACATATTTTCCAATATGGCCAATCACAGGATCACGCCGCTAACGTGGAACGGGTTTACTCCATTGGATTGCCCGTGCTTTAAAATAAGTAAATCTTTTAAACATGCAATGCTTTTTGTAAAGTTGAAGCCATTATAAGACTCAGTTCCGATCACACAATGCAAGCAAACCGGAGGATAGAGTTTTACCTTATAATGGCCAAAATATGCTTGATACGAATAAAACAAAAGCTTTTGATATTATTACTAATGTTTATATGTTTCAAAAACAATTTCAAATCATAAGTATCAATCATAGATGGCATGGGTACCATATATCATGTCGTCATATATCAGTATACAATCAAAACTGCACGATGTCGTATTTGGAAATTGGATTTCCGTCATGAACCAAGTCAAGGGATCATCCTTACCTCTTCGAGACAATCTAGCCCATGTCTCAGAACCCTGACACAGGTGGGCCCTTGGATCGTCGAGGTCGGTCCACTCGATATGGATTAAAATGCCTGAACACTGCGTTTCCCCGTCGTATGGGGCGTAAACTGGTCATATCCGACCAAACCATCGGCTCCGAAGAGACCGAACTAACCGAAGCGCCTCGCAATCCATCATTCACATAAGTAAAATGTCAGGCCGTGTAAAAACACTGACACCACTCCTAGCTAGATGGAAACGCATGTCCTCCCTGAAGTCCTCTCCCGTTTCTGGCTCATACCGGGGTGTGAGGCTCGCGAATCAACGATAAACACAAAGCTAGCTATTTAAAGCCGTGGTTTGATCATCCACCACAAAGCTCTTCTTTTCAACAGAAGCTTTGATCACATCATCTCTGCATGCCACGTTGTCAATATACAACGTCAGACACACGTCCATTTACATGTCCATTCTGGGTCTAAACGAAACCGAAGGCACCTTATACCTCGCACATTCGTACAATCAACAAGTACGTCCGGACGGCTACCACTTCAGCCCCTTCAAGGTAGCTACTCCTGTAATGAGCATTAGTAGCACCCCTCCATTTGACGTGAAGATCATCGGTCTTGCACCATCTTCGTATCTTCGTCTTTAATTCGTCGATCAATTATTTGAAATGAGAATTAACTCGGCCTTTTCAGATAATTCATGTATATTTAGAATGTCAAATCAATTCATTTCAATGGTTAAATTATTCGACACCAATAATTCAATTCATTAATGTAGTTTTCACGTCAAACACATTCAACCATCAAATATCCAATAAACCGAGCAAATTCAGTTTATTTCCATTCCTTATCGTTTATAATATTTTATCACGATTAATCGCTATTTTTATTTATTTTAAAATAGCCAATTCATTCAAATGACGCTTCAGGTCATAACACGGCTGTGGCGCTGTTTTTCTTCAGATTTGATTTGCACATATCTGAAAATCTAACCGTTGGATCTTTGCAAATTTTATATCATTAGAAAGATCTTTCCAAAACGAATCCAACGATTCCAGTTTTTGGAAAATCCGACGGTCGGATCTCCCGGTACAATCGTTTGAAGTTACGATTTCAAAATATGAACTACAGCATCATTATTCGATTTATTTTAATTATATATATATATATATATATATATATATATATATATATATGTAAATATAATCGATTATGGCGCTGTTTTTCTTCAGATTTGAATTAAACATTATAGACAATTCAACCGTTGGATCTTTGTAAAGTTGGTGTCATCGGAAAGATATTTCCAAAGCGAACCCAACGGTTTCGGTTTCGGGAAAATCCAATGGTCGGATCTCGCGCACTAGTCGTTTGAAATCACAGTTTCGAAATACGAACTGTAGCTCCGTTATTCGATTTATTTTAATTATATATATATAATCCATTCTTCGATTTCCAAACCATATTCATTTTATATATTTGATAAAAAATATATTTTTATCCAACAGATATTTATTTCAACACATCACTATTTTTAACAATTCATATATATAATAAAAATGTGATTTTTATTGTAAAACAATTTATTTCAAAAAATAATTATTTTATATACTTCATACATAAGGTAAAAATGATTTATATCGTAAAACAATTTATTTCAAAACACGATTATTTTTATATAGTTTATACATAAGGTAAAAATGTGATTTTTACTATAAACAATTTATTTCAAAACACGATTATTTTACATAGTTCATACATAAGGTAAAAATGTTATTTTTGGTGTTATAACAATTTATTTAAAACACTAATATTTAATATAGTCTATATATATGACAAAAATGTTATTTTTATCTTTCAAAGAATTTATTCAATACATGAATGTCATTCAACACATGAATATAGTTTCAACACATGAATATGGTTTCAACACATGAAAATAATTCTAACACATGAATATTTATTGAAAATTTCGGCAGCATAACGGCAGGGTAGTTAAAACCGGCACCGTCCCGAGTATGGCTCCTCGCTCTACTTTAAAGCCTCACAACTTTTGACAATGGGGATTTACAATATCTAGTTCATACGCAGACGAATTTTCCCATATACTAATCCTATTGGGATTTCAACCACAATCAATCATTTCAAATCAACCATTCATGATATTCACCAAATTTCACATCAACCAATAATCCAAACAATACCACAACCAATATATATCATCCATGGTCTGTGGAGGAGGGGAGTGTGTATATATACGTATATAACTATATTTCGATTTCACTTCAATATCATTTCAATTCATTTCAATGCATATATCATTTTTACAATGCATATATAACTTATACATCGAACATACAACCTATACAACGCTTATACATGAGGTGTACAACGCTGATATAGCTCATACATCGACTATATAATTGATACATCGTTGTTTCCATATCGTTTATAAATCAGAAATCTCACATTGGTTTCCACTCCTTCAAAAATTGCAGGAAGCTCAGAAAAATATCCAGTCTCTTCTAGAATGTAGAAGACGTCCTCACGAGTCCACTTTCTCCAGTATCACTAGATTTCGACAACATAGAAAAAAGATATGATTTTTAGAAGATTAATCAACTTTGCGACACTTTTATATATTGAAATCAGTTTAAAAATAATCAGCTGTATACCTCAATGAATCGTTAAAAACTAGGTCTCGATTTTGCGATCAAACGGTGTAACGGTTGGATGATCTGTGAAGACCCGTAACTTCCCCGTAAAGGAAAGCGTCGGATAGTTCGAGAACAAACCACAACAGAACGCATATAGAAGAACATTTCATTGTATATAACAACAATGCATCAGATTACAAGAATATACAGAGTATAAAAGAATATTACACAGAAATATCAGAGATTTAAATTACATTTAAATACATAGCAGCGGAAAATAATACAATACACAACTAGAATGAGATATACGGATACAAAGCTTCCCGGATATCGTTCCAGTCGTAAACCAGGATCCTGTGAATATAAATCTGCAAAACCAAAACTACTAGCTGCCCGTGTCAAAATAAGGGCACCCAGAGTTTAGGTCAAAACAATAAACTCCAGGTCAGTCATGTGACTGGTGTGAGAACTAAAGCAGTTATAAATCTTTATTTTCAAAGCTAGGTAAAACAAGGGACCACGCCGTATAACACGGAACGGGTTTCCTCCCAAGAATACCAGTGCATAAGACAAACAACGCAATGCTAAATAAAGAAAAATGAAGCTGTTATAAGACCCAGGTCCCATCACACAATGCAACGCAGTCGAGGATAGGGTTTTCCCTTATAACAGCCAAAGAATGCTTGATACGTTTAAAACAAATCATTTGATACTATTATAAGTGCATAGAGTATAAAACAACTTCAAATCATAAGTATCAATCATAGGCGGCATGAATGCCCCATACCACTATGTCGCCATATATAGGTTTACAAATAAAACCGCAAATGTCACGTATTTGGAAATTGGGTTTCCATCTATGAACCGAGGCTAGGGGCAAGATCCTCAACCGATTCGAGACGCTCTAGCCCGCCCCTCAGGAACAGCCGCAACTGCCCCTTGGATCGTCAGGGCCGGTCCACACGGAGTGGATTATTATGCCTGAACAATACGTCTCCCCACCCTATGGGGTGTAAGTCTGGTCCGTCAGCCGACCAGAATGCATTCGGCCGAAACCGATATAACCGAGGCGCCTCGCAACAGCAACAACAACATAAGTCAAACTCGTCAGGGCGTGTAAAACCACTGACGCCACTTCTAACTAGAAAGAAACGCATGCCCTCCCTGAGGTCCGTCTCCCGTTTTTGATTCATACCGGGTGTGAAACTCGCGAATCAAACGTTACACAAAGCTACGCCACAAAGGTCGTGCTTTGATCATCAACCACAAGACTTTGCTTTTCAACAGAAGCCTTGATCATTTGCATCTTAGCATGCCACACAGGCAAGCCATCCTATGCAACCGATATCAGTCACACAGAATGAAATCCGATGTCAGACACACAGTCCATTTACAAGTCCGTTCTGGGTCTGAACGAAACCGGAGGCACCTAGTACCCCGCATATCCATCGATCTCCAAGTACGTCTGGACGATCACTAACTGTTTCCATCTTCTTGGGTGTACAGCCCAATCAAGATCATCAGTTATCACCCAAACGACGTGAAGACCTCCGGTCTTCGACCATCGTCTTCGTCTTCGACTTATCGTCGTATCAGTTACTCAGAATGGGATAAACCCGGTCTTTCCGAATAACTCGCGTATATTTTAAATAAGTGTTACACAAACACAACATACGCCTCATTCCAATTCATTAGTCACTAACCGTAAATTAATCAAGAGAATAATTCCCCAAATATTAACCCCGAAGGCCGAAACCAACATCAGATCAATATCCAGAAAACCATTCTGCTTGGCTAACCGCCAGTTAGTTTCTAAATTTCACATTCAAATCTAATTACAGATTTATCTATCGCCTGGAGCAAAACTGGTGATACTCCATTCTCGATCTTTTCAATCTAATTAAAGATTCATTAAAACTCCACTTAGTTTTAATCATTATCTGGGTTAAAGAATCAGTGTCATTTAAAACACGATTCACGATAAACCCAAAATCACATTCCATTAATTATCGGGTTAAAGAACAAGTGTTATTTAAAACACTGTTCACGATAAACCCAAAAATCAATACCAATTCAATTCCAATTAAATATCATTTAATTGGTACACTTCATTAAATCTAAATAAAAAGATTTAATCTTTTCTCAACTGGGTTCAAGAACAGTGTTAGTGAAGACACCATTCACGACAAACCCAAATCACATTCGATATTCAATACAAGGCTCTGAATAGAAAATATATCGGCTTATATTCAATATCGAATTCTACGACTAACAAATGTCGTATTGGAAATAACGATACAAATATATATCTTTCAAATTTCCATAACAACACCTGTAATGTCACGAATTCCAACATCGAAATATTCCGAAGACAATTTCGATTCAAATCCACTCCAATGCAATCATTGGAAATTTTGGTTATTTTCAAAACCATTTCAAATTCAATTTATTTATTTAAAAATAAATAGAATTATAATTCTAGTTCAAAACTAGTTCATTTCGATAAAAATCCATTTTTTTATCTTTTCAAATATGGAGATTTTCACCCCAAACTTTCACAAATCATTTCTTATGATTTTACACAAATTATTACTATTTTTAATAATTTTATCAAGGCCCGTACAGTCGATTTCCAACAATGGCCATCGAACTGCACTTACAACGACCTTTTTCGAATTTGATTTGGACGTATCTCCAAATCCAACCGTTAGATTTCAAATTTCTAACATTAATTAGAAAGCTCTTTTCGATACGAACCCAACGGTTCCGGTTTTAGGAGAATCCGACGGTCGGATCTCCTGTAATGTCCGTTTGAAATAAATGGTCGAAATTCGCGAACTGCCGCGGCGCGGCGCGTTCTATTCAGGCCATTATATTATATATAATATATATAATATATATTTCGTCGATTTCTATTTAAAACGAATTATATAAATAGTTTTGAATTCGTTTCAAAAACATTTTCAACTTCCATTTCAATTCAAATCAAAATTGAATTCTTCTCTATAAATTCGTTTTAAAATTCATTTCTATTCAATTCGAATTTCAATTCAATTTGAATTCATTTCAATTCGCTTTCTATTCCATTTGAATTCGTTTTCAATTCAATTCATTTCGAAATCGTTTTCAATTCATTTCATTTCGAAATCGTTTTCAATTCAATTCATTTCGAAATCGTTTTCAATTCATTTCATTTCGAAATCGTTTTCAATTTATTTTGAATTCGTTTTCAATTCAATTCATTTCGAAATCGTTTTCAATTCAATTCATTTCGAAATCGTTTTCAATTCATTTCATTTCGAAATCGTTTTCAATTCAATTCATTTCGAAATCGTTTTCAATTCATTTCATTTCGAAATCGTTTTCAATTCGATATAAATATCGTTCACGTCAAAATGGCGTCCATACACGGCTTCATAAATTTCTATTTTCAAATATTCTATTTCAAATATTTCTTTTTCAAAATAGTTGTTATTATCAAAATATTTCGTTCAACACATGACCAATCTCAATGAATGAGTACTGTCAACACATGAACTTTTATTTTATAATATTCTTTATTTTTCAAATTGGAATGAGGCCCAATCAATTACCATATAAAGTTAATTATATGGATTTTCATACAACACATGTATATCATAGCATTGAAAAATAATCAACCATCAACCAAAGTGCACTACACTGCATAAGCATCAAATACAGATATTCAACGCTTATAACAGCCTGTCAATCAATCGATCGACATATTTAATCAATCAGGATGAGTGAACTGCATATTTCATCCTAACACCCGTGTGGGGTTTCAAACAATCAAACACAGATTTTATTTGTGCAGTTGGGCGATGTGTGAAATTTATCGACCCAATCAATATCATTCAAATAAGTGTACATAAACAAACCATCTGGTTTGTAAATGAATATTTATTTATTCACTTCACTATTTTCATATTCACGTTAAAAATTATATTTTTAACGATAAAACATTTTATTTCAACCTATGAATTTCTATTCAATTCATTTATTCAATAAAATGATATTTTTATTTTTCTAACATGTTTTAGAAAATTTCGGCGGCATAACGGCACGATACTAGAAACGGGACAAGGCCTAGCCTTATCCCCGGTCTAGTGAAGGCCCACGCCATTCACACATCAATCAAATCAATTCGTTATGCAAACCGCAAACTT
The DNA here is from genome assembly GCA_030737875.1 of Allium sativum. NCBI lineage: Eukaryota > Viridiplantae > Streptophyta > Magnoliopsida > Asparagales > Amaryllidaceae > Allium > Allium sativum. The sequence goes on along the minus strand of CM060926.1, from coordinate 256,357,912 downwards.
TGGAGTAAGGATCTAACCTAGCCTTACTCCTTCGCCTTATAACGGCGCACGTCTAATCCTAACCAATTTATCGATTCGATTTTTCACACCACAAACCACATTCAAACAATATCGCAATCAATCACCAAACTGTCAAACAAACAAGTCCATGGTCTGTGGACGATTGTGTCGGGTGCTACTAAGCACCGTCTGCATCCTAGTATATATATATAACTAGAAAATAAATAGAAAGGTGAGAAATTCTCACGGATTAGCTATCCTAGCTCCACGGCACTTCATTGATAGAAATCTTCATCGCTATCGCATCTTCGTCATCTTCGCTGCCCGTAGCCACTACATATGTAAAAATCGAATTTTTACTATGCTATTCAATATATAAAATCGAATTTTGACTTCGCTATTCAATATATAAAAATCGAATTTTTTTTTCTTTTGCAAGTTCAAATCTTTTTCTACTAAAAGATTAAACTTTTTTTCCTATTTTAAAGTTCAAAATAAAATCAGTTTTTCGCTTTCATAAAAATGCAGTTTTTTCATAACTTAAAAAATAAAAATACAGTTTTTGCCTTATTTAAAAATTCAGTTTAAAAATCATTTAAAAATCAGTTTTCTAATCTAAAATAAAATTCAGTCTTAAACCTAAAATAAAATTCAGTTTTAAACCTACCTAAAATCAGAATTTTAAAAACATAAAAATCGGTTTTTAATATTAACAAAATCAGTTTTATAAATTAAGTAAAAATCAGTTTTATAAATAAAGTAAAAACTTACAGTTCGAAAGGGGGGGGTTCACCACCATCGGAGAGGCTTCGGGTGGCTCTGGGTCGGCGGCAGGAGGAGGCGGAGGGTTGGGGCGGCCTTCAGTTCGTCGGCGGTCATCACTGTGGGGGGGGAAAGCTCTGGCGTTTTCGTCTTCGATTCGAAGGGAGGAAGGAGATGAGCTAGAGGGGAGAGGAAGGCGCGACTTTAGGGGGGAGCGGCGGTCCATCGTCGGCGTCAGCAAGGGGGAGGAAGAGGCGTCGCGATCTGAAACTGGAAGGGGTTTTTTTTTTTTTTTTTTTTTTTTATATTTTGACCGTGGTTTGACTTGTGAGGAAAGAGAGAGCTCAAGGGGGTTATATAATATTTTAATTATTTAAATAATTAATTTCTCCATAAAGTAACTTTAAATTTCGATCTCCGAACGAGGCCCAATGACTGTCGTCCCTAGCTAATTACCCCCATTCCGAATACAATGGGATATGTTTCATAAGCCAGTTCGGCTGTTACGCTCAGTTTTCGCTGAAATTAATGTATAAATCTATATATTCAATTTTAAACGTACATTTCAATTTACCGGGGTCACATACTAACTTTAAAAATTCTAGAAAAATATTTTCTAGCTTCGTATTGACGATACGGTCCTAACAAAACTAGTTTCGTCGAAATCTGAGACCGTTAGAAAAATGGCCAATTTCCAGTCGATTAAAATCAACTGAAACTGGTCAAACGCGTTTTCCTTTGCCACGCTCACATATTGATTCGAAAAATTATGAAATTTGAAATCTAGCAATAACTTTACATCACGGACCCAACAAAACTGGTTTCGTCGAAATCCGAGGTCGTTTGCAAAATGTCCATTTTTAAGGGCCTGAATTCCATAGCGACTATTCAGAATTTTCAACTGGACATATCTTTTGATTCCCGCTAAGAAATTTTGATCATTCGGGTTCGTTGGAAAGATATTCACTATTAGATTCCATTATTTTTGGTTTCACTAAAATCCGGATTGTTTTGCACCCGGTACATTCAATTGAAGTTTGAAATCGAATTATCGAACTACCGCGCCATTTTCAATTCTATTTATAATTATATATAATTATTTATATTCTAACGACGACGCGTATAATATATACGTTCGAATATATTCAAAATAAATTTCTCGTCGATATTATTTAAAATAATTCATTTTAAATAATCTAAATTCGCTAAAATGGCCAAAATAAAAATTTTAAACTGGCCCAGATTTTACGGGTTGTTACAATCTCCCCCACTTAAAACTTTTCGTCCCCGAAAAGGAACAAAGTCGAAAGTGGTTTGATTATTCAGCTCCACATTTGATCTGGCTTCCATTCTCCAACTCTTTAGTTTCTGAGAATTTTTAAAATTTCAAAAATTTGGCTAACACCCTAAATTTTTGAAAAATTTCGCCATAACCTCCCCTGCACCGGGAGCATCGGGAAATTGCAAATAGCGTTCCCGGTCCTTCAGATCTCAAAAAGAAAAAGAAAAAGCCAAGCGGCTAGCCAATAGGCTCATAAAATCATCATCACCCAAACAAAACAGTAAATTATGTAATAAACATGTACCTATTTGTCGGGCAAACAAATTTTATTCTCTGCTCTAGCCTCCTTGCTATGACCTGTTCAATGATATATATGTATATGCAAACAAATGCGACCAATTTTCAATAGAGTTCAATATTTGATTCAATTAGGCATAATTGTTCAAAATTAGCAAACAATTAAACAAACAACACAAACTTCAATCAATTAGTGGATTAACGTTTCAAATTCATAATTTCGATATATATACAAAAATCAGATTTTTGATGCCAAATCACAACAATTAGCCCTATCTAATTTTGGTTCTCACACCAGTCAATAGGAAATATATAGATATCAAACCTTCGAAACACGAACATAAATGTTGATGATGCGATCGCTATCATCAATATCATCTCCGGGCGACTAGGGTGTGGTGCTATATCTATCCAATATATTAAAACTTCGAATACACGCTAGCTAGGCGCATACGCAAAAATCTTTATATTTTGGATTGTCCTAATCAATATAAAATAAATAATCAAATACGAATAATTGATTTAAATTTTCAAATCAAAAATCGTTTTCATTTTAAAAATATACTCTTCACACTCGTTCTAGGATACTACTGATCCCATCTCTAACGAGTCATTCCATTGGATATTACTAATCCAATATCTGATGAATTCCTTCGTACGGTTCTAATGTGTCTTGTTCTCTGCTTTGTAAACCAAAGCTCTGATACCAACTGTGAAGACCCGTAACTTCCCCGTAAAGGAAAGCGTCGGATAGTTCGAGAACAAACCACAACAGAACGCATATAGAAGAACATTTCATTGTATATAACAACAATGCATCAGATTACAAGAATATACAGAGTATAAAAGAATATTACACAGAAATATCAGAGATTTAAATTACATTTAAATACATAGCAGCGGAAAATAATACAATACACAACTAGAATGAGATATACGGATACAAAGCTTCCCGGATATCGTTCCAGTCGTAAACCAGGATCCTGTGAATATAAATCTGCAAAACCAAAACTACTAGCTGCCCGTGTCAAAATAAGGGCACCCAGAGTTTAGGTCAAAACAATAAACTCCAGGTCAGTCATGTGACTGGTGTGAGAACTAAAGCAGTTATAAATCTTTATTTTCAAAGCTAGGTAAAACAAGGGACCACGCCGTATAACACGGAACGGGTTTCCTCCCAAGAATACCAGTGCATAAGACAAACAACGCAATGCTAAATAAAGAAAAATGAAGCTGTTATAAGACCCAGGTCCCATCACACAATGCAACGCAGTCGAGGATAGGGTTTTCCCTTATAACAGCCAAAGAATGCTTGATACGTTTAAAACAAATCATTTGATACTATTATAAGTGCATAGAGTATAAAACAACTTCAAATCATAAGTATCAATCATAGGCGGCATGAATGCCCCATACCACTATGTCGCCATATATAGGTTTACAAATAAAACCGCAAATGTCACGTATTTGGAAATTGGGTTTCCATCTATGAACCGAGGCTAGGGGCAAGATCCTCAACCGATTCGAGACGCTCTAGCCCGCCCCTCAGGAACAGCCGCAACTGCCCCTTGGATCGTCAGGGCCGGTCCACACGGAGTGGATTATTATGCCTGAACAATACGTCTCCCCACCCTATGGGGTGTAAGTCTGGTCCGTCAGCCGACCAGAATGCATTCGGCCGAAACCGATATAACCGAGGCGCCTCGCAACAGCAACAACAACATAAGTCAAACTCGTCAGGGCGTGTAAAACCACTGACGCCACTTCTAACTAGAAAGAAACGCATGCCCTCCCTGAGGTCCGTCTCCCGTTTTTGATTCATACCGGGTGTGAAACTCGCGAATCAAACGTTACACAAAGCTACGCCACAAAGGTCGTGCTTTGATCATCAACCACAAGACTTTGCTTTTCAACAGAAGCCTTGATCATTTGCATCTTAGCATGCCACACAGGCAAGCCATCCTATGCAACCGATATCAGTCACACAGAATGAAATCCGATGTCAGACACACAGTCCATTTACAAGTCCGTTCTGGGTCTGAACGAAACCGGAGGCACCTAGTACCCCGCATATCCATCGATCTCCAAGTACGTCTGGACGATCACTAACTGTTTCCATCTTCTTGGGTGTACAGCCCAATCAAGATCATCAGTTATCACCCAAACGACGTGAAGACCTCCGGTCTTCGACCATCGTCTTCGTCTTCGACTTATCGTCGTATCAGTTACTCAGAATGGGATAAACCCGGTCTTTCCGAATAACTCGCGTATATTTTAAATAAGTGTTACACAAACACAACATACGCCTCATTCCAATTCATTAGTCACTAACCGTAAATTAATCAAGAGAATAATTCCCCAAATATTAACCCCGAAGGCCGAAACCAACATCAGATCAATATCCAGAAAACCATTCTGCTTGGCTAACCGCCAGTTAGTTTCTAAATTTCACATTCAAATCTAATTACAGATTTATCTATCGCCTGGAGCAAAACTGGTGATACTCCATTCTCGATCTTTTCAATCTAATTAAAGATTCATTAAAACTCCACTTAGTTTTAATCATTATCTGGGTTAAAGAATCAGTGTCATTTAAAACACGATTCACGATAAACCCAAAATCACATTCCATTAATTATCGGGTTAAAGAACAAGTGTTATTTAAAACACTGTTCACGATAAACCCAAAAATCAATACCAATTCAATTCCAATTAAATATCATTTAATTGGTACACTTCATTAAATCTAAATAAAAAGATTTAATCTTTTCTCAACTGGGTTCAAGAACAGTGTTAGTGAAGACACCATTCACGACAAACCCAAATCACATTCGATATTCAATACAAGGCTCTGAATAGAAAATATATCGGCTTATATTCAATATCGAATTCTACGACTAACAAATGTCGTATTGGAAATAACGATACAAATATATATCTTTCAAATTTCCATAACAACACCTGTAATGTCACGAATTCCAACATCGAAATATTCCGAAGACAATTTCGATTCAAATCCACTCCAATGCAATCATTGGAAATTTTGGTTATTTTCAAAACCATTTCAAATTCAATTTATTTATTTAAAAATAAATAGAATTATAATTCTAGTTCAAAACTAGTTCATTTCGATAAAAATCCATTTTTTTATCTTTTCAAATATGGAGATTTTCACCCCAAACTTTCACAAATCATTTCTTATGATTTTACACAAATTATTACTATTTTTAATAATTTTATCAAGGCCCGTACAGTCGATTTCCAACAATGGCCATCGAACTGCACTTACAACGACCTTTTTCGAATTTGATTTGGACGTATCTCCAAATCCAACCGTTAGATTTCAAATTTCTAACATTAATTAGAAAGCTCTTTTCGATACGAACCCAACGGTTCCGGTTTTAGGAGAATCCGACGGTCGGATCTCCTGTAATGTCCGTTTGAAATAAATGGTCGAAATTCGCGAACTGCCGCGGCGCGGCGCGTTCTATTCAGGCCATTATATTATATATAATATATATAATATATATTTCGTCGATTTCTATTTAAAACGAATTATATAAATAGTTTTGAATTCGTTTCAAAAACATTTTCAACTTCCATTTCAATTCAAATCAAAATTGAATTCTTCTCTATAAATTCGTTTTAAAATTCATTTCTATTCAATTCGAATTTCAATTCAATTTGAATTCATTTCAATTCGCTTTCTATTCCATTTGAATTCGTTTTCAATTCAATTCATTTCGAAATCGTTTTCAATTCATTTCATTTCGAAATCGTTTTCAATTCAATTCATTTCGAAATCGTTTTCAATTCATTTCATTTCGAAATCGTTTTCAATTTATTTTGAATTCGTTTTCAATTCAATTCATTTCGAAATCGTTTTCAATTCAATTCATTTCGAAATCGTTTTCAATTCATTTCATTTCGAAATCGTTTTCAATTCAATTCATTTCGAAATCGTTTTCAATTCATTTCATTTCGAAATCGTTTTCAATTCGATATAAATATCGTTCACGTCAAAATGGCGTCCATACACGGCTTCATAAATTTCTATTTTCAAATATTCTATTTCAAATATTTCTTTTTCAAAATAGTTGTTATTATCAAAATATTTCGTTCAACACATGACCAATCTCAATGAATGAGTACTGTCAACACATGAACTTTTATTTTATAATATTCTTTATTTTTCAAATTGGAATGAGGCCCAATCAATTACCATATAAAGTTAATTATATGGATTTTCATACAACACATGTATATCATAGCATTGAAAAATAATCAACCATCAACCAAAGTGCACTACACTGCATAAGCATCAAATACAGATATTCAACGCTTATAACAGCCTGTCAATCAATCGATCGACATATTTAATCAATCAGGATGAGTGAACTGCATATTTCATCCTAACACCCGTGTGGGGTTTCAAACAATCAAACACAGATTTTATTTGTGCAGTTGGGCGATGTGTGAAATTTATCGACCCAATCAATATCATTCAAATAAGTGTACATAAACAAACCATCTGGTTTGTAAATGAATATTTATTTATTCACTTCACTATTTTCATATTCACGTTAAAAATTATATTTTTAACGATAAAACATTTTATTTCAACCTATGAATTTCTATTCAATTCATTTATTCAATAAAATGATATTTTTATTTTTCTAACATGTTTTAGAAAATTTCGGCGGCATAACGGCACGATACTAGAAACGGGACAAGGCCTAGCCTTATCCCCGGTCTAGTGAAGGCCCACGCCATTCACACATCAATCAAATCAATTCGTTATGCAAACCGCAAACTTTGGAGTAAGGATCTAACCTAGCCTTACTCCTTCGCCTTATAACGGCGCACGTCTAATCCTAACCAATTTATCGATTCGATTTTTCACACCACAAACCACATTCAAACAATATCGCAATCAATCACCAAACTGTCAAACAAACAAGTCCATGGTCTGTGGACGATTGTGTCGGGTGCTACTAAGCACCGTCTGCATCCTAGTATATATATATAACTAGAAAATAAATAGAAAGGTGAGAAATTCTCACGGATTAGCTATCCTAGCTCCACGGCACTTCATTGATAGAAATCTTCATCGCTATCGCATCTTCGTCATCTTCGCTGCCCGTAGCCACTACATATGTAAAAATCGAATTTTTACTATGCTATTCAATATATAAAATCGAATTTTGACTTCGCTATTCAATATATAAAAATCGAATTTTTTTTCTTTTGCAAGTTCAAATCTTTTTCTACTAAAAGATTAAACTTTTTTTCCTATTTTAAAGTTCAAAATAAAATCAGTTTTTCGCTTTCATAAAAATGCAGTTTTTTCATAACTTAAAAAATAAAAATACAGTTTTTGCCTTATTTAAAAATTCAGTTTAAAAATCATTTAAAAATCAGTTTTCTAATCTAAAATAAAATTCAGTCTTAAACCTAAAATAAAATTCAGTTTTAAACCTACCTAAAATCAGAATTTTAAAAACATAAAAATCGGTTTTTAATATTAACAAAATCAGTTTTATAAATTAAGTAAAAATCAGTTTTATAAATAAAGTAAAAACTTACAGTTCGAAAGGGGGGGGTTCACCACCATCGGAGAGGCTTCGGGTGGCTCTGGGTCGGCGGCAGGAGGAGGCGGAGGGTTGGGGCGGCCTTCAGTTCGTCGGCGGTCATCACTGTGGGGGGGGAAAGCTCTGGCGTTTTCGTCTTCGATTCGAAGGGAGGAAGGAGATGAGCTAGAGGGGAGAGGAAGGCGCGACTTTAGGGGGGAGCGGCGGTCCATCGTCGGCGTCAGCAAGGGGGAGGAAGAGGCGTCGCGATCTGAAACTGGAAGGGGTTTTTTTTTTTTTTTTTTTTTTTATATTTTGACCGTGGTTTGACTTGTGAGGAAAGAGAGAGCTCAAGGGGGTTATATAATATTTTAATTATTTAAATAATTAATTTCTCCATAAAGTAACTTTAAATTTCGATCTCCGAACGAGGCCCAATGACTGTCGTCCCTAGCTAATTACCCCCATTCCGAATACAATGGGATATGTTTCATAAGCCAGTTCGGCTGTTACGCTCAGTTTTCGCTGAAATTAATGTATAAATCTATATATTCAATTTTAAACGTACATTTCAATTTACCGGGGTCACATACTAACTTTAAAAATTCTAGAAAAATATTTTCTAGCTTCGTATTGACGATACGGTCCTAACAAAACTAGTTTCGTCGAAATCTGAGACCGTTAGAAAAATGGCCAATTTCCAGTCGATTAAAATCAACTGAAACTGGTCAAACGCGTTTTCCTTTGCCACGCTCACATATTGATTCGAAAAATTATGAAATTTGAAATCTAGCAATAACTTTACATCACGGACCCAACAAAACTGGTTTCGTCGAAATCCGAGGTCGTTTGCAAAATGTCCATTTTTAAGGGCCTGAATTCCATAGCGACTATTCAGAATTTTCAACTGGACATATCTTTTGATTCCCGCTAAGAAATTTTGATCATTCGGGTTCGTTGGAAAGATATTCACTATTAGATTCCATTATTTTTGGTTTCACTAAAATCCGGATTGTTTTGCACCCGGTACATTCAATTGAAGTTTGAAATCGAATTATCGAACTACCGCGCCATTTTCAATTCTATTTATAATTATATATAATTATTTATATTCTAACGACGACGCGTATAATATATACGTTCGAATATATTCAAAATAAATTTCTCGTCGATATTATTTAAAATAATTCATTTTAAATAATCTAAATTCGCTAAAATGGCCAAAATAAAAATTTTAAACTGGCCCAGATTTTACGGGTTGTTACATGATCGGAGGGTGCCACGACGTATGGCTAGGGGGCGCGCACCTGCGCCCGAAGGGGGGGCTGGTTCGAACCACCCAGGTGGCGGCGGCGGCGGGTTGAAGTCCCGGACTTCAGGGAGGTGATTCTCGATGTAGGCGAGACGATAGGCGATGCTCCTTATATAGATTTGAAGGTGGTTGAGAGGGCTACAAAATTCCCAACAGGACCATAGGTTTTTATTCGGTGGAGGGGGAGTTACGGAGGAGAGAAGTAGGAGCTCAATTCCGCCGTTCGTGATGAAGAAGAGTCGGGGAGAGAGAAAGTGGCTGTGAAATCCTATTGGCCCATTGTAACACCCCGTGTATTCTATAGCTGTGAAATTAACAAATTAAAGTATAATTAATTCGAAATCAAAGAACTAAGGGAAACAGGTTACGCCATTGCGTTCTTCTTGAAATTCTGCTTGAGATAGAGTCTGAGTTTGCGTAAATTGGACTCCGTATGAAAAAGATATCCTTAAATTAAAAATTGCAGCAAAACATGGAAAAAGAGGAATGAGAAAAGAATAATGTTTAGCATTGTTCTAACTTTTGTAAGCAAAAGACTTAGTAGCTCATTTGGTTGGAACACATGACTTGCATACAAGAGGTACAGAGTTCGATCCCCTCCGGCGCCTTATTTTTGTTTTAGGGGAATGGCTTAAAATAGCCTAGTGTGAATGTAGTTCAAAAAGTGGTTTAGTGTGAAAATGGGTAATTGGGAAGATAGATAAAAAAAAAAAAGAAATATATATATATATATATATATATATATACATATACGTATACATACATATATATATGACATGTACGTATCATGAGGCGTAAGTTGCGCATTTTTGCCTGCCAAGAATTGTTTTTTTATAAGTGGCCTTCTCTAATTGGTTTCATGACAAATTAAAGGAAAGAAATATTTAACATATTCGTACATATGTGCATTTATGTCATAAACATACAAATTAAATAAAGATGTGTGGATGCAAGCAGTGAAAAGAAAGGTTTATGCATAATATTTGTATGCAGTAAATGGGGATTTTCAAAGAGGAAGAATATAAATAGGTTAGACTTAATTTTCTATTAATAGGAATGTCATTTATAAACCTGCAATTGACATCAATGTGGCACTGAATAAGAAAAATATGGTATGTGATATTATTTTGTGAACATAACATGCAAGCATATTAATATGACGAATATTTATCTGGCATTTAATTTAAAGATATGTCAATAGGGCATTGATTTGAAAACATGCTATTAACATTTATCTGTACATGTTAATTTGAGAAATATATAAATATGTTGAGAAATATATAAATATGCTAATTTACAATGAAAAGGATACATTAATATTGTCATTCTTGTTAATTGACATGTATATATGAATAATTAATGTATACGGTAAAAGGAAAGATGTATCTATTAAATACGTATTTATGTTTGATGGATTGGCAATAAATAATGAATGTTGATAATGTACATTAAGGGAGTAATTATGGCATAAGTTTGTTAGGAATTATTTATATATAGAATTTGTCCTAAATGAGAAATGTGTACATTGTAGGAAATATATATATATACGCTAAAACATGGAATTGCATGTAATTGGCCTCTTTTGAAATTGATGGCCTTGATTTACCCTAGCATCATCGGACGGCTCAAATTAACTTGCAACTCTATAAAAATGACCCTTGACTCTACCTAGGTTTCTTACACAATTCTCTAGCCTCCATTGCTCTCTTCTTCTAATAAAAATAAAAATAAAAATGGCGTCGCTGCTCTGCTGGAATTAAAACTAGAAGATAATCAACATCAACCTAAGCAACTCAATTCAAACTAGAGATTAAAGTTTCTGCAAAGATTCTACAACAAGTTAAAGTTCTTTCTTTAATCCAATCAAGGCAAGTACAGTTATTCTCCGCTATAAACGTTAATTATAATTTTGATATGCATTTAAATCTAAGTTTGAGGTTGTATTCTCTTCTGTTAGATCTGTTTTCTGTGACTGTTCTATATTCCTTTCTTCTTTTCTGTTTCTATAGCCAGGCTACCACGAGCCTGTGCCTAATCTCATAAGAGATGAACATATGAACGCAAGTTTTGGGATGAATGATGAGAAATTTGACAAAACCAAATTGAATGTATGACTTTAGGACTGAGGCATAAAATATATTGGACATATGACTTGGGATTGGATGCATAAATTTGACTATGAACATAAAATTTATGCATGTTGTATGCATAGTTATGTTGTAATTTAGACCTGTAATTAATTAGAAAAAAATAAGCATATGTTATAAACTAGTTTTAGACCTATGCATATTTTGTGATAAAAGAAGAAGAGGAACCACTGTAAAGATTACATATGATTTGAGGCTTTGGACAAAATGCATATAAAAAGGCAAGATCTGATTTTTAGAGGATATGGTTTAAAGATTTATATTATTGGGGATAGTTTGCATAATGATTCATGACATGAAAAGAAGGAAGATATGGAAACTTAAGATTTACTTTAATTAGGATATCTATTATTGTAATTACACCTAAATAGGGATTTTTGGATATATGACATGCATTGAAATTAATGGTTATATTTGGTATAATTTATATGTGAATCTGCTGTAAAATGCTAGTTTAACAAAAATTGGAACATATGTTATATGGCAAATTATGTCTATATTCTGCGAGTATATGTTGTGAATCATGACAATTATGTAGGCATATGAATTTAGGCTAATTTATGACTAGGCAAGGCATGTAAATAGAACCTTTGGAAATATTAAATTTGCTAAATCTGCTAATTTGCCAAGTTTCCTAAACTGCTAGTTTTGTTATATTGCCTAGACTGCTAATTAGATTGAAATGCCTAATCTGTTAAATTTGTCGGTTGAAATGCCTAACCTGTTATATGCAAAATTCTGCTAAGTTGCTAAATCTGTAAAATCCGTTAATTCATATAAAATCTGTTATCTGCTATGTTGATATAATCATTCTGTTATTGATATAATCTGAATTGGCATATATATTGGACGTGTGCATAAACGGTAAATAATTAATTAATTGGCCGCAAAGATGAACATGGCTAACTCGAGGTTAGAATGAGTTTGCGGCGTAAATCTGCCCGGAACCGCCCGGCACATCCAGTGGCCGCAAACAATAGGTTCTAATGTGAGAAGTTAGTCATAACATGCGTAAGACACGAGGTTAGGTCTGGCTTGTGGCAGAAGTCTGCCCGGAACCGCCCGGCATATCCAGCGGCCACAAGCTACCGACCTAATGTGAGAGGTCTGTGCATTAATAATTAATTAATGCAAATCTAAGATAAGAATGACGTCTAAAACATATTGGGGAAAATAGGGTTAAACCAATGGGGTTAATAGATGTAGTAAAACCCGTCCATGAATCTGTAGGCCCAATACAAAGTTAGACAAATCTGAAAAGTCTATACATCTGACCCGTTAGTCTGAAAACTTGTTAACTAAATTTGTGAATTAGTAAATCTGAATTCTGTATGTCTGAACTTGTAAACAAGTTAATCTGAAATCTGTTAGTCTGGGGACACAAGGTTAGGAGGGGAATTACTTGTGTCATCTGTTCTTTGGGACCCATATTAGTCAGTAACCCTTTCTGGTATCAAAACTTTGACCCAACAGTAGGTAGGGTCCGGGCACGCTTACTGAACTAATTATAAGTGGTTCATTCTGATAATGGCGAGGGGTGTTGATGGTGCGTTCCAACCGGGTCATGTGCGTGCATGGATCCCGGTCTGCCTCTGAGGATGTAAGACGCCGTGACATCTGTAAATAGGTCTGTGCCAATTGGTTGTCACTTTAGGGAGTGATACACCCTACTGTGGGGCCGACACAGGATATTTATGTATTAGGGAGCCGATCGCTTGGGGTAGGGTTTTAGGGTACGCTTAGTTCTGTCTGTTTCTGTTGGTACCGTCTGTTTCTGTTGGGTGGTAACACCTGTCTGTTTCTGTGTGGTACCGTCTGTTCGGGTGGTAAAGGCCCATTACTAGTGTACACCTAATTCCACATTCTGTTTCCATAGGGATAAATCTGTTTCTTCTTCTGTCTGTTTCTGATCGGGTAGTAAAGGCCCATTATTAGTATTCTGTTTCTGTTAAAGTATTCTGTACCCGTTCCTGCTTCAATTTAGACATTAGGGTGACACCTAACTCTGTTATACTAGTATTAGTGCAGGGAAGTGTAAAACAATAGTTTATATCATTCTGTTTTTCTGTTATATCTGCTACACCTGTTATAGTTATCTCACATCCAGTTTTATGTTCATATCATATTATTATTATCTGTTCATATGCTGAAAATCAATGGACTTGCCAGACTTTTTGTCTGACCCTTGTTGTTTCGCCTTCTTTCTTCCGTTCCCCCCCCCCCCAGGTTTTCCAAGGAGGGAAATAATTTAGCTTGATCCGGATTTCTCTTTGCTTGAAGTGCTTAAAGTATGGCTTGGCTCTGTATAGCTTCCGTTCCATGGGGATTATGATTTTAAACTATGCATTTTGAAGGCTTTTGTACAAGACTGATATTTTGTACTTGAATTCTGAAATTGAAAGGATGTAACCATACTAATTTCTGTTTCCGCTGTAATAAAGTTAAAAATTTTCAAGTACTGTTTTATCTGTCTTGTAAGTTTCTGTTCTGTTTACTAAAATGCTCCACCAAAGTTAAGGCATTCCCTTTGTGAGTGACCTTAACGGAGGTGGGGTGTTACACTTGGTATCAGAGCAAAAGGTTACCGGATTTGATAAAGAATTTTTGAAAACTATTTTCAAAAAGGTTTTGAAAAGGAAGTATTTTCAAAAGTAAAGCTTATTTTGAAAAACATAGTCCCCTAAGCCATATATCTAGCTTTTGATCCTCTGCTTGAATCCTTGTTTCCTTCTTTCTTGAGTCTCTGGGGCTCCCGGTTTTCTGGGAGGTAACCTCATCGAAGGGCAAAGTAGTGCCCGACTTCCATCAATAGCTGTAGTAGTTTCACCTGCGGCTAGTTTTCTTTAGAGCTTTGAAGGATTTTTCCGGGCGATGGAGGCAGCTTTCGAGGGATTGGTCAGCATGTTACACAAGGATAGTAAAGATGAGAATGATGAGGTTTGGCTAAGGAGCACAACCCAAAGGTGAGAAACTCATATAGACTTAGTTCACAATGGAGGCAAAAGGGAAACACAAAAGAAGGAAGGAAAGTTTGAAGATAAGGAGGAGGAAAGTGTTTTACTTATGGAAGCTCGACTCATCAGAATAAGGATTACCGAAAGAGGAAGGGGAGGGTGCTTGCTTCAACTGTGGGAAGGTGGGACACTTCACTAGGGACTGCCCGAAGAGACGAGGACAAGGAGGGCAGGCGAACACTCTTGAGGCTAGTGGCTAGGATAGAAATAGGAAAATTTCTATAGTAGGTTTAATTTCTTTATCTGATTATGGAGTTAAGACTTTTTCTGATTCTGGTATTTTGATTTTGTAATCGATACTCTGCACTTTAATACTAGTATTATTTCTGAATTCTGCTGTAGACTCAGACCCATAAGGGTTATGGATCATCTGTTTGGGACTGGGGTTTGAGGGATATCTGTGTTAGGCGTCAAGTATGACGCATACATTCTGAGTTTTCGTGGGGTATGATTTTATCATGCTTAGCTTCCTAAGAATCATTAGGGAACCCGATCTGTGCCAGTAGTCTGTAAATATCTAAATACTTTTTATAGGATTTCCAGTTTCGACATTGTCTAAAGAAGGTACTCCTCTGGGTGTCAATTTGATGTTGGTTTCGGTCTTTGGGGCCGATACTAAGGACCCATGTCTAATGGGAACCAAATTTTCGTTCTATCTATACTCGCTTCCATCATTCGACTATATCCTATCGATCGAATATTTGAACTTTAGGTAGAAACTAATGGGTGTAAACATGTGTTTGAGACATGTTATGTTTGATGGTTGCAAGTGGATGCAAGTGGTTGCTAGTGGTTGCTCGTGGATGCATATACACACACTAGGCACTAGATCGGCTCGAAAGCACTTTCATACTGCATATGGATGTGTGAGCATTTTTAAATTTTTATGGATGCAAAATGGTTGAATCAGCATATGGATGTTGCATATGAATGAGCAGTTGTGCACTCATATAGAAATGATATGTCTCAAGTAGGAAAATTTGCATACATATTGGACTCATGGCACTAACATGATTTGCATTAAGGAGGTCGACTGAATCAGTGGGCCGCCTGATTTTGCATTAGATACGGACATGAACACACACTGTGCATTTAAACATGAAAGCATTAGAAGTCTATAAGGACAATGGATGCTTGTGGATGATGGTTGAGTAGATGGGTGATTGGATGGTAGGACACATTCTTCTTAACTTGAAGATTTCGGGGACGAAATCCTTTTAAGTGGGGGAGAATGTAACACCCCGTGTATTCTATAGCTGTGAAATTAACAAATTAAAGTATAATTAATTCGAAATCAAAGAACTAAGGGAAACAGGTTACGCCATTGCGTTCTTCTTGAAATTCTGCTTGAGATAGAGTCTGAGTTTGCGTAAATTGGACTCCGTATGAAAAAGATATCCATAATTAAAAATTGCAGCAAAACATGGAAAAAGAGGAATGAGAAAAGAATAATGTTTAGCATTGTTCTAACTTTTGTAAGCAAAAGACTTAGTAGCTCATTTGGTTGGAACACATGACTTGCATACAAGAGGTACAGAGTTCGATCCCCGCCGGCGCCTTATTTTTGTTTTAGGGGAATGGCTTAAAATAGCCTAGTGTGAATGCAGTTCAAAAAGTGGTTTAGTGTGAAAATGGGTAATTGGGAAGATAGATAAAAAAAAAAGAAATATATATATATATATACATATACGTATACATACATATATATATATATGACATGTACGTATCATGAGGCGTATGTTGCGCATTTTTGCCTGCCAAGAATTGTTTTTTTTATAAGTGGCCTTCTCTAATTGGATTCATGACAAATTAAAGGAAAGAAATATTTAACATATTCGTACATATTTGCATTTATGTCATAAACATACAAATTAAATAAAGATGTGTGGATGCAAGCAGTGAAAAGAAAGGTTTATGCATAATATTTGTATGCAGTAAATGGGGATTTTCAAAGAGGAAGAATATGAATAGGTTAGACTTAATTTTCTATTAATAGGAATGTCATTTATAAACCTGCAATTGACATCAATGTGGCACTGAATAAGAAAAATATGGTATGTGATATTTTTTTGTGAACATAACATGCAAGCATATTAATATGACGAATATTTATCTGGCATTTAATTTAAAGATATGTCAATAGGGCATTGATTTGAAAACATGCTATTAACATTTATCTGTACATGTTAATTTGAGAAATATATAAATATGTTGAGAAATATATAAATATGCTAATTTACAATGAAAAGGATACATTAATATTGTCATTCTTGTTAATTGACATGTATATATGAATAATTAATGTATACGGTAAAAGGAAAGATGTATCTATTAAATACGTATTTATTTTTGATGGATTGGCAATAAATAATGAATGTTGATAATGTACATTAAGGGAGTAATTATGGCATAAGTGTGTTAGGAATTATTTATATATAGAATTTGTCCTAAATGGGAAATGTGTACATTGTAGGAAATATATATATATATATATGCTAAAACATGGAATTGCATGTAATTGGCCTCTTTTGAAATTGATGGCCTTGATTTACCCTAGCATCATCGGACGGCTCAAATTAACTTGCAACTCTATAAAAATGACCCTAGACTCTACCTAGGTTTCTTATACAATTCTCTAGCCTCCATTGCTCTCTTCTTCTAATAAAAATAAAAATAAAAATGGCGTCGCTGCTCTGCTGGAATTAAAACTAGAAGATAATCAACATCAACCTAAGCAACTCAATTCAAACTAGAGATTAAAGTTTCTGCAAAGATTCTACAACAAGTTAAAGTTCTTTCTTTAATCCAATCAAGGCAAGTACAGTTATTCTCCGCTATAAACGTTAATTATAATTTTGATATGCATTTAAATCTAAGTTTGAGGTTGTATTCTCTTCTGTTAGATCTGTTTTCTGTGACTGTTCTATATTCCTTTCTTCTTTTCTGTTTCTATAGCCAGGCTACCACGAGCCTGTGCCTAATCTCATAAGAGATGAACGTATGAACGCAAGTTTTGGGATGAATGATGAGAAATTTGACAAAACCAAATTGAATGTATGACTTTAGGACTGAGGCATAAAATATATTGGACATATGACTTGGGATTGGATGCATAAATTTGACTATGAACATAAAATTTATGCATGTTGTATGCATAGTTATGTTGTAATTTAGACCTATAATTAATTAGAAAAAAATAAGCATATGTTATAAACTAGTTTTAGACCTATGCATATTTTGTGATAAAAGAAGAAGAGGAACCACTGTAAAGATTACATATGATTTGAGGCTTTGGACAAAATGCATATAAAAAGGCAAGATCTGATTTTTAGAGGATATGGTTTAAAGATTTATATTATTGGGGATAGTTTGCATAATGATTCATGACATGAAAAGAAGGAAGATATGGAAACTTAAGATTTACTTTAATTAGGATATCTATTATTGTAATTACACCTAAATAGGGATTTTTGGATATATGACATGCATTGAAATTAATGGTTATATTTGGTATAATTTATATGTGAATCTGCTGTAAAATGCTAGTTTAACAAAAATTGGAACTTATGTTATATGGCAAATTATGTCTATATTCTGCGAGTATATGTTGTGAATCATGACAATTATGTAGGCATATGAATTTAGGCTAATTTATGACTAGGCAAGGCATGTAAATAGAACCTTTGGAAATATTAAATTTGCTAAATCTGCTAATTTGCCAAGTTGCCTAAACTGCTAGTTTTGTTATATTGCCTAGACTGCTAATTAGATTGAAATGCCTAATCTGTTAAATTTGTCGGTTGAAATGCCTAACCTGTTATATGCAAAATTCTGCTAAGTTGCTAAATCTGTAAAATCCGTTAATTCATATAAAATCTGTTATCTGCTATGTTGATATAATCATTCTGTTATTGATATAATCTGAATTGGCATATATATTGGACGTGCGCATAAACGGTAAATAATTAATTAATTGGCCGCAAAGATGAACATGGCTAACTCGAGGTTAGAATGAGTTTGCGGCGTAAATCTGCCCGGAACCGCCCGGCACATCCAGTGGCCGCAAACAATAGGTTCTAATGTGAGAAGTTAGTCATAACATGGGTAAGACACGAGGTTAGGTCTGGCTTGTGGCAGAAGTCTGCCCGGAACCGCCCGGCATATCCAGCGGCCACAAGCTACCGACCTAATGTGAGAGGTCTGTGCATTAATAATTAATTAATGCAAATCTAAGATAAGAATGACGTCTAAAACATATTGGGGAAAATAGGGTTAAACCAATGGGGTTAATAGATGTAGTAAAACCCGTCCATGAATCTGTAGGCCCAATACAAAGTTAGACAAATCTGAAAAGTCTGTACATCTGACCCGTTAGTCTGAAAACTTGTTAACTAAATTTGTGAATTAGTAAATCTGAATTCTGTATGTCTGAACTTGTAAACAAGTTAATCTGAAATCTGTTAGTCTGGGGACACAAGGTTAGGAGGGGAATTACTTATGTCATCTGTTGTTTGGGACCCATATTAGTCAGTAACCCTTTCTGGTATCAGAACTTTGACCCAACAGTAGGTAGGGTCCGGGCACGCTTACTGAACTAATTATAAGTGGTTCATTCTGATAATGGCGAAGGGTGTTGATGGTGCGTTCCAACCGGGTCATGTGCGTGCATGGATCCCGGTCTGCCTCTGAGGATGTAAGACGCCGTGACATCTGTAAATAGGTCTGTGCCAATTGGTTGTCACTTTAGGGAGTGATACACCCTACTGTGGGGCCGACACAGGATATTTATGTATTAGGGAGCCGATCGCTTGGGGTAGGGTTTTAGGGTACGCTTAGTTCTGTCTGTTTCTGTTGGTACCGTCTGTTTCTGTTGGGTGGTAACACCTGTCTGTTTCTGTGTGGTACCGTCTGTTCGGGTGGTAAAGGCCCATTACTAGTGTACACCTAATTCCACATTCTGTTTCCATAGGGATAAATCTGTTTCTTCTTCTGTCTGTTTCTGATCGGGTAGTAAAGGCCCATTATTAGCATTCTGTTTCTGTTAAAGTATTCTGTACCCGTTCCTGCTTCAATTTAGACATTAGGGTGACACCTAATTCTGTTATACTAGTATTAGTGCAGGGAAGTGTAAAACAATAGTTTATATCATTCTGTTTTTCTGTTATATCTGCTACACCTGTTATAGTTATCTCACATCCAGTTTTATGTTCATATCATATTATTATTATCTGTTCATATGCTGAAAATCACTGGACTTGCCAGACTTTTTGTCTGACCCTTGTTGTTTCGCCTTCTTTCTTCCGTTTCCCCCCCCCCCCCAGGTTTTCCAAGGAGGGAAATACTTTAGCTTGATCCGGATTTCTCTTTGCTTGAAGTGCTTAAAGTATGGCTTGGCTCTGTATAGCTTCCGTTCCATGGGGATTATGATTTTAAACTATGCATTTTGAAGGCTTTTGTACAAGACTGATATTTTGTACTTGAATTCTGAAATTGAAAGGATGTAACCATACTAATTTCTGTTTCCGCTGTAATAAAGTTAAAAATTTTCAAGTACTGTTTTATCTGTCTTGTAAGTTTCTGTTCTGTTTACTAAAATGCTCCACCAAAGTTAAGGCATTCCCTTTGTGAGTGACCTTAACGGAGGTGGGGTGTTACACCCATGTTTTATAATTTTAATTTTTAATTCTTTTATTCGGAAAATACCCTCTAATCCATTCGAACTCCAATCCAAACCCAACGACTATCGCCTCTAGCTAAATACCCCCATTCTGAACACAATGGGATATGTTTCGCAGGCCCGTTTGACTGTTTTAGTCAGTTTCTCTTCAAATTAAAATATGAAACATTCAATATTTGATTTGAACGTACATTTCAATTTGCCGGGACCACATACTAATCCCAAAAATTCCAGAAAAATAAGTCTAGCCATGTTTCGACGATACGGTCCCAACAAAACTAGTTTCGTCGAATTCTGAGACCGTTTGATAAATGGTCATTTTCCGGTCGATCCAATTTAACTAAAATCAACCAAACACATTTTCCTTCGCCACGCTCACATATTAACTTCAAAAATTATGGAATTTGAAACCTAGAATAATTTGACATCCCGGATCCAACAAAAGTAGTATCGTCGAAAACAGAGGTCGTTTGCAAAATGTTTATTTTCAAGGGCTATATAATTTTTATAGCGACCTTTCTGAAAATTCATTTGGCCATAACTTTTGATTCCAGCTATGAAACTTCGATTTTTCAGATTCATTAGAAAGATAATCATAAATAGATTTAAATATTTTTGGTTTCACTAAAATCCATTTTATTTTGCACTCGGTATAGTCAGTCAAAGTTTGAATTCAAATTTTGAAACTACCGCGCCATTTTAGGCCTTGTTTATAATTAAAAATAATTATATTTATTTTCAAATATTGATTCAAACATACTTTTCTTCGTTATTTTTTAAAATATTATATTATAAATATTAAAAATCCACTAAAATAGCCATATTAAAATTTTTAAATTGGTTCACATTTCCCGGGTTGTTACAAGTACGAGTAGTATAAGCATAGTAGGGGTAGATCGACTAATATGAAAGATGATGAATAATTTGGATTGGATGCTGCAAAAATCAATCCTTCACACTAGTGAAAAAATAAGGGTAATTGTTGGAAGGAAGTGCTATTTAGAGAATAAGGGGTAGGATTAAAAAGAAAGGTTGTTTTGAAGTATTTAGAGAAGTAGGGGTAGTTTAAGCATAGTAGCGGTAGATGGACAAATATGAAAGATGATGAATCTTTTGGATTAGATGTTGCAAAAACCAACCCATGAACGTAGTTAAAAAATAAGGGTAATTGTTGGAAGTAAGGGCTATTTAGAAAATCGGGGATAGTATTAAAAAGAAGGAATGTTTTGAAGTATTAGGAGAAGTACCAGTAGTTTAAGCATAGTAGGGGTAGATCGACAAATATGAAAGATGATGAATTGTTTGGATTGGGTGCTGCAAAAACCAATCCTTCACAATAGTAAAAAAATAGGGGTAATTGTTGGAAGGAAGGGCTATTTATAGAATTAGCGGTAGGATTAAAAAGAAAGGTTGTTTTGAAGTATTAAGAGAAGTAGGGGTAGTTTAAGCATAGTAGGGGTAGATCGACAAATATGAAAGATGATGAATCATTTGGATTGGATGCTGCAAAAACCAACCCTTCATAGTAGTTCAAAAATAAGGGTAATTGTTGGAAGTAAGGACTATTTAGAGAATTGGGGATAGTATTTAAAAAAGGGTTGTTTTGAAGTATTAAGAGAAGTAGGGGTAGTTTAAGCATATTAGGGGTAAATCGACAAATATGAAAGATGATGAATCGTTTGGTTTGGAAGCAGCAAACCAACACTTCACAGTAGTTAAAAAAATAGCGGTAATTGTTGAAAATAAGGGCTATTTAGGGAATTTGGGGTACGATTAAAAAGGAGGGTTGCTTTGAAGGATTAAGATAAGTATTGGTAGTTTAAGCATAGTAGTGGTAGATCGACAAATATGGAAGATGATGACTCATTTGAATTGGGTGCTCCAAAATCCGACCCTTCACAGAAGCTAAAAAATAGGGGTAATTGTTGGAGGTAAGGGATATTTAGATAATTAGTGGTAGGAATAAAAAGATGGGTTGTTTTGAAGAATAAATAGAATTAGGGGTAGTTAAAGCATAGTAGGGGTAGTTCGACGAATATGAAAGATGATGAATTGTTTGGATTAGGTGCTGCAAAAACCAATCCTTTACAATAGTAAAAAACATAGGGGTAATAGTTGAAAGGAAGGGCTATTTAGAGAATTAGTGGTAGGATTAAAAAGAAGGGTTGTTTTGAAGTGTTAAGAGAAATTGGGGTAGTTTAAGCATAGTAGGGGTAGATCGACAAATATGAAAGATGATAAATCATTTAGATTGGGTGCTGTAAAAACCAATCCTTCAAATTAGTTAAAAAAATAAGGGTAATTGTTGGAAGTAAGTGCTATTTAGAGAATTAGGGAAATAATTAAAAAGAAGCACTATTTTGAAGTATTAAGAGAAGTAGGGGTAGTTTAAGCATAGTAGGGTTAGATCGACAAATATAAAGGGTGATGAATCGTTTAGATTGGGTGCTCCAAAAAACAACCATTCACAAAAGTCAAAAAATAGGGATAACTATTGGAAATAAGGGCTATCTAGAGAATTAGTGGTAGGATTAAAAAGTAGGGTTGTTTTGAAATATAAAGAGAAGTAGGGGTAGTTTAAGCATAGTAGGGGTAGATCGACGAATATGAAAGATGATGAATTATTTGAATTGGGTGCTACAAAATACAATCCTTCACAATAGTAAAAAAATAGGGGTAATAGTTGGAATGAAGGGCTATTTACATAATTAGGTGTATGATTAAAAAGAAGGACTTTTTTGAAGTATTAAGAGAAGTTAGGGTAGTTTAAGCATAGTATTGGTAGATAGACAAATATGAATGATGATGAATCATTTGGATTGGGTGCTGCAAAAAACAACCCTTCACATTAGTTAAAAAATAAGGGTAATTGTTGGCAGTAAGAGCTATTTAGATAATAAGGGGTAGGACTATAAAGAAGGACTATTTTAATATATTAAAAGAAGTAGGGGTAGCTTAAGCATAGTAGGGGTAGATCGAAAGATATGAATGATGATGAATCGTTTATATTGGGTGCTGCAAAACCAACCGTTCGCGGAAGATAAAAAATAGGGGCAATAGTTGGAAGAATGGGCTATTTAGAGAAATATAGGTAGGATTAAAAAGAAGGACTGTTTTGAAGTATTAATAGAAGAAGGGGTAGTTTAAGCATAGTAGGGGTAGATCGACAAGTATGAAAGATATTGAATCATTTGGATTGGGTGCTCCAAAAATCAATGCTTCACAGAAGTTAAAAAATAGGGGTAATACTTGGAAGTAAGGGCTATTTAGAGAATTGGGGGTAGGATTTAAAAGAAGGACTGTTTTGAAGTATTAAGATAAGTATGGGTAGTTTAAGCATAGTAGGGGTAGATTGAAAAATATGAAAAATGATGAATCATTTGGACTGGGTGCTAAAAAAACCAACCCTTCACAGAAGTTAAAAAATTGGGGTAATTGTTGGAAGTAAAGGCTATTTAGATAATTAGGGGTAGGATTAAGGTTGTTTTGAAGAATTATGAGAAGTAGGGGTAGTTTAAGCATAATAGGGGTACATCGCTAATATGAAAGACGATGAATCATTTGGATTGGATGTTGCAAAAACCAATCCTTCACACTAGTAAAAAAATAGGGGTAATTGTTGGAAGGAAGGGGTATTTATAGAATTAGGGGTAGAACTAAAAAGAAAGGTTGTTTTGAAGTATTAAGAGAAGTAGGGATAGTTTAAGCATAGTAGGGGTAGATCGAAAAATATGAAAGATGACGAATCATTTGGATTGGATGCTGCAAAAACCAACCCATCATAGTAGTTAAAAAATAAGCGTAATTGTTGGAAGTATGGGCTATTTAGAGAATTGGTGATAGAATTAAAAACAAGGGCTGTTTTGAAGTATTAAGAGAAGTTAGGGTGGTTTAAGCATAGTATGGGTAGTTCGACAAATATGAAAGATGATGAATCGTTCGGTTTGGGTGCTGCAAACCAATCATTCGCTCTTGTTAAAAAATAGTGGTAATTGTTGAAAGTAAGGGCTATTTAGAGAATTTGGGGTATGATTAAAAAGAAGGGTTGTTTTGAAGTATAAAGAGAAGTATGGGTAGTTTAAGCATAGTAAGGGTAGATCGACAAATATGAAAAATCATGAATCATTTGGATTGGGTGCTGCAAAAAAAATTCTTCATAGTAGTTAAAAAATAGGGGTAATTGTCGGAAAGGAGTGATATTTAGAGAATTAGGGGCAGGATTAAAAAGAAGGGTTGTATTGAAGTATTAAGAGAAGTTGGGGTAGTTTAAGCATAGTAGTGGTAGATCGGCAAATATGGAAGATGATGAATCATTTGGATTGGGTGCTCCAAAAACCAACCCCTCACAGAAGTTAAAAAATAGGGGTAATTGTTTGAAGTAAGGGGCATTTAGAGAAATAGTGGTAGTATTAAAAAGAAGGGTTGTTTTGAAGTATAAAAAGAAGTAGGGGTAGTTTCAGCATATTAGGGGTAGATCGATGAATATAAAAGATGATGAATTGTTTCGATTAGGTGCTGCAAAAACCAATCCTTTTCCATAGCAAAAAAAATAGGGGTATTGTTGGAAGGCATTGCTATTTAGAGAATTTGGGGTAGGATTAAAAAGAAGGGTTGTTTTGAAGTATTAAGAGTAGTTGGGGTAGTTTAAGCATAGTAGGGGTAGATCGACAAATATGAAAGATGATGAATTGTTTTGATTGGGAGTCAGTAGTTTAAGCATAGTAGGGGTAGATCGACAAATATGAAAGATGATGAATTGTTTGGATTGGGGGTCATTTGGTTTGGGTGCTGTAAAAGCCAACCCTTCACCATAGTTAAATAATAAGGGTAACTTTTGGAAGTAAGGGCTATTTAGAGAATTAGGGCAAGGAACTAAAAGGACTGTTTTGAAGTATTAAGATAAGTAGGGGCAGTTTCAGCATAGTAGGGGTAGATCGACAAACATGAAAGATGAAGAATCATTTGTATTGGGTGCCGCAAAAACCAACCCTTCAAAAAAGTTAAAAAATAGGCGTAATTGTTGGAAGTAAGTGCAATTTATAGAATTAGAGGTAGGATTTAAAAGGACTGTTTTGAAGTATTAAGATAAGTAGGGGTAGTTTAAGCATACTAGGGGTAGATCGACAAATATGAAAAATGATGAATCATTTGGATTGGGTGCTGCAAAATCAAACCATTCACAGTTGTTAAAAAATAAGGGTAACTGTTGTAACTAAGTGCTATTTAGAGAATTAGGGATATGATTAAAAAGAAGGGCTATTTTGAAGTAATAAGATAAGTAGGGGTAGTTTAAGCATAGTAGGACCAGAACAACAAATATGAAAGATGATGAATCTTTTAAATTAGGTGTTGCCAAAACCAACCCTTCGCAGAATTTAAAAAATAGGGGTAATTGTTGGAAGAAAGGTCTATTTAGAGAACTAGAGGTAGGATTAAAAAGAAGGACTGTTTTGAAGTACTAAGAGAAGTAGGGTAGTTTAAGCATAGTCGAGGTAGATCGAAAAATATGAAAGATGACGAATCATTTTGATATGGTGCTGCAAAAACCAATCCTTCACAGAAGTTAAAAAATAGGGGTAATTGTCGGAAGTAAGGGCTATTTAGAGAATTAGGGGAAGGATTTAAAAGAAGGACTATTTCGAAGTATTAAGATAAGTATGGGTAGTTTAAGCATAGTAGGGGTAGATCGAAAAATATGAAAGATGATGAATCTTTAGATTGGGTGCTACAAAGACCAACCCTTCACAGTAGTTAAAAAATAGCGGTAATTGTTGGAAGTGAGGGTTATTTAGAGAATTAGGGGTAGGATTAAAAAGGAATGTTTTTTAGTATTAAGATAAGTATGGGTAGTTTAAGCATAGTAGGGGCAGATCGACAAATATGAAAGATGATGAATCATTTGGATTGGGTGCTACAAAAACCAACCCTTCACAGAAGTTAAAAAATATGGGTAATTGTTGGAAGGAAGGGATATTTAGAGAATTAGTGGTAGGATTAAAAAGAAGCGTTGTTTTGAAGTATTAAGAGAAGTAGTATAGTTTAAGTATAGTTAGGGTGGATCGACAAATATGAAAGATGATGAATCGTTTGGATTGAGTGCTGCAAAAACCAATCCTTCACAGTAGCTAAAAAATAGGGGTAATTGTTGGAAAGAAGGACCATTAAGAGAATTATGGGCAGGATTAAAAAGAAGGGTTGTTTTTAGGTATTAAGAGAAGTAGGGGTAGTTTAAGCATAGTAGGGGTATATCGACAAATATGTAAAATGATGAATCATTTGGATTCGGTGCTCCAAAAACCAACCCTTCACAGAAGTTAAAAAATAGGGGTTATTGTTGCAAGTAAGGGCTATTTATAGAGTTAGTGGCAGGATTAAACAGAAGGGTTGTTTAGAATTATAAATAGAAGTAGGTGTAGTTGGGGCATAGTAGGGGTAGATCGATGAATATGAAAGATGGTGAATTGTTTGGATTGGGTGCTGCAAAAACCAAACCTTTACAGTAGTAAAAAAAATAGGGGTAATTGTTTGAAGGAAGGGATATTTAGAGAATTAGGGGTAGGAATAAAAAGAAGGGCTGTTTTGAAGTATTAAGAGAAGTTGGGGTAGTTTAAGCATAGTAGGGGTAGATCGACAAATATGAAAGACGATGAATCATTTGGATTGGGCGCTACAAAAACCAAACCTTCACAGTAGTCAAAAAATTAGGGTAATTGTTGGAAGTAAGGGATATTTAGAGAAGTAGGGGCAGAATTTAAAAGAAGGACCGTTTTATAGTATTAAGAGAAGTAGGGGTAGTTGAAGCATAATTGAGGTAGATCGACAAATATGAAAGATGATGAATCGTTTAGATTGGGTGCTGCAAAAACCAATCCTTCACAGAAGTTAAAAAATAGGGGTAATTTTTGCAAGTAAAGGCTATTTATAGAATTATAGGTAGGACTAAAAAGAAGGACTGCTTTGATGTATTAAGAGAAGTAGGGGTAGTTTAAGCATAGCAGGGTTAGATCGACAAATATGAAAGATGACGAATATTTGGATTGGGTGCGACAAAAACCAACCCTTCACAGAAGTTAAAAAAATAGGGGTAATTGTTAAAAGTAAGGTTTATCTAGAGGATTAGGGGTAGGATTTAGAAGAAGGATAGTTTTTGTGCATTTAATCCGTGCATTTTTTAACTAATATAAAAAATAGCCCTATAAAAAAATTACCCCTATTTAGAAATAAATTATATAGTTGCATTTAAAAAACGCTACAGATTTCGGTTTTTAAATCCTATAAAAAAACATTAAGTTGCGTTTCAAAAACGCAACAATATGATTATTTTTGGTCGCGTTTACTACAATGCAACAAAAAGTTTCAAACTTTTAGTTGCATGTCGTATCGTAGCGATTTTTCAATGCTACCAAAAGTCATTTCTGGTGTAGTGCTACTTCTCTTAACACTTCAAAATTGCCCTTCTTTTTGATCCTATCCCTAATTCTCTAAATGGCCCTTACTTCTAACAACTGTGCTTATTTTTTAACTACTGCGAAGGGTTGGTTTTTGCGGCACCTAATCCAAACGATTCATCATCTTTCATATTTGTCGATATAACCCTACTATGCTTAAACTACCCCTAATTATCTTAATACTTCAAAACAATCCTTCTTTTAAATCCTACTCCTAATTGTCTAAATAGCCTTACTTCAACCAATTACCACTATTTTTCAACTTCTATGAAGGGTTGGATTTTGCAGCATCCAATTCAAATGATTCATCATCTTTCATATTTGTCGATCTACCCCTACTATGCTTAAACAACCCCTACTTCTCCTAATACTTCAAAACAACCCTTCTATTTAAACCTTCCCCTAGTTCTCTAAATAGCCCTTACTTTTAACAACTACCCCTATTTTTTAACTACGGTGAAGGGTTGGTTTTTGCAGCACCCAAACCAAACGATTTATCATCTTTCATGTTTGTCGATATACCCCTACTATGCTTAAATTGTCCCTACTTCTGATAATACTTCAAAATAGCCCTTATTTTTAATCCTATCCCTAATTCTCTAAATAGCCCTTACTTCCAAAAATTACCCTTATTTTTTAACTACTGTAAAGGGTTAGTTTTTGCAGCAACCAATACAAATGATTCATCATCTTTCATATTTATCGATCTACCCCTACTATGCTTAAAGTACCCCTACATCTCTTAATACTTCAAAAAAGCCATTCTTTTTAATCGTACCCCTAATTCTATAAATAGCCCTTCCTTACAACAATTACCCCTATTTTTTTACTATTGCGAACGATTGGTTTTTGCAGCACCCAATTAAAACAATTCATCGTCTTTCATATTCATTGTTCTACCTCTACAATGCTTAAACTACCCATACTTCTCTTTATACTTCAAAACAACCCTAATTTTTAATCCTACGCCTAAATTCTCTAAATATCCCTTACTTCCAACAATTACCTCTATTTTTTTACTTTTGTGAAGGGTTGGTTTTTGGAGCACCCAATCCAAATGATTCATCATCTGTCATATATATCGATCTACCCCTACTATGCTTAAACTACCCCTACTTCCCTTAATACTTCAAAACAATCCAAACGATTCATTATCTTTCATATTCTTCGATATACCCCTACTATGCTTAAACTACCCATACTTCTCTCAATACTACAAAACAACCCTTATTTTTAACCCTACCCCAAATTCTCTAAATATCCCTTACTTCCAACAATTACCCATATTTTTTAACTACCATGAAGGGTTTGTGTTTGCACCCACCAATCCAAACGATTCATCCTCTTTCATATTTGTCGATCTACCTATACTTCTCTTAATACTTCAAAACAGCCCTTCTTATTAATCCTATCTCCAATTCTCTAAATAGCCCTTACTTCCAACAATTACCCTTATTTTTTAACTACTATGAAAGGTTGGGTTTTGCTGCATCCAGTCCAAATGATTCATCATCTTTCATATTTGTCGATCTACCCCTACTATGCTTAAACGACCCCTACTTCTCCAAATACTTCCAAACAACCCTTTTTTTAATCCTACTCCTAATTATCTAAATGGCCCTAACTTCCAACAATTACCCCTATTTTTTAACTTCTATGAAGGGTTGGTTTTTGTTGCACCCAATCCAAATGATTCAATATCATTCATATTTGTTGACCTACCCCTACTGTTCTTAAACTACCAGTACTTATCTTAATACTTCAAAACAATCCTTCTTTTAAATCCTACCCCTAGTTGTCTAAATAAACGTTACTTCTAACAATTACCCCTATTTTTTAACTTCTGCGAAGGGTTGGTTTTTGTAGCAACCAATCCAAATGATTCGTCATCTTTCATATTTGTAGATCTACCCCTACTATGCTTAAACTAACCCTACTTCTCTTAATACTTCAAAACAGTCCTTCTTTTTAATCCTACCTCTAATTCTCTATATAGCCCTGAATTCCAAAATTTACCCATATTTTTTAACTTCTGTGAAGGGTTGGTTTTGCAGCACCCAATCTAAACGATTCATCATCTTTCATATTTGATGATCTACCCCTATTATGTTTAAACTACCCCTACTTCTCTTAATGCTTTATAACAGTCCTTCTTTTAAATCCTACCCCTAATTCAATAAATATCACTTACTTCCAACAATTACTCTTATTTTTTAACTACTGTGAAGGGTTGGTTTTTTTAGCCCAATCCAAATGATTCATTATCTTTCATATTTGTCGATCTACCCCTACTGTGCTTAAACTACCCCAACTTCTCTTAATATTCAAAACGTCGCTTCTTTTTAATCCTGCCTATTATTCTCTAAATAGCCCTTCTTCCAACAATTACCCCTATTTTTTTACTATTGTGAAGGTTTGGTTTTTGCAGCATCCAACCCAAACAATTGGTCATCTTTCATATTCGTCGATCTAGCCCTACTGTGCTAAAACTACCCCTACTTCACTTTATACTTCAAAACAGCCATTCTTTTTAATCATACCGCTAATTCTCTAAATATCCCTTACATCCAACAATTACCTCTATTTTTTAACTTCTCTTAAGGGATGGTTTTTGGAGCATAGAATCCAAATGATTCATCATCTTTCATATTTGTCGATCTACCCCTACTATGCTTAAACTTCCCCTATTTCTCTTAATACTTCAAAACAACCTTTTTTTTAATCCTACCCCTATTTGTCTAAATAGACCTTCTTTCCAACAATTACCCCTATTTGTTATCTACTGCGAAGGATTGGTTTTTGCAGCACCCAATCCAAGCGATTCACCATCTGTCATATTTGTCG
The DNA here is from genome assembly GCA_030737875.1 of Allium sativum. Classification (NCBI taxonomy): domain Eukaryota; kingdom Viridiplantae; phylum Streptophyta; class Magnoliopsida; order Asparagales; family Amaryllidaceae; genus Allium; species Allium sativum. Next base: position 256,327,559 of record CM060926.1, on the reverse strand, counting down.
ACCTAACCCTACTATGCTTAAACTACCCCTACTTCTATTAATACTTCAAAACAATGCTTCTTTTTAATCCTACCCCGAATTCTCTAAATATCCCTTACTTTTAACAATTACACTTATTTTTTAACTACTGTGAAGGGTTAGTTTTTGCAGCATCCAATCCAAATGATTCGTCATCTTTCATATTTATCGATCTACCCCTACTATGCTTAAACTACCCCTACTTCACTTAATACTTCAAAACCACCCTTCTTTTTAATCCTACCCCTAATTCTCTAAATATCCCTTCCTTCCAACAATTACCCCTATTTGTTTACCATTGTGAAAGATTGGTTTTTGCAGCACCAAATCAAAACAATTCATCATCTTTCATATTCGTCGATCAAGCTCTACGATGCTTAAACTACCCCTACTTCTCTTTATACTTCAAAACAACCCTTCTTTTTAATCCTACCCCTAATTCTTTAAATGTCCCTTACTTCCAACAATTACCTATAGTTTTTTACTTATGTGAAGGGTTGGTTTTTTGGGCAACCAATCCAAATGATTCATCATCTGCCATATATATCGATCTACCCCTACTATGCTTAAACTACCCCTACTTCCCTTAATACTTCAAAACAACCCTTCTTTTTATTCCTATTCCTAATTCTCTAAATAGACCTTCTTTCCAACAATTACACCTTTTTTTTTAACTACTATGAAAGGATGGGTAGGATTGGTTTTGGCAGCACCCAATCCAAACGATTCATCATCTTTCATATTTTTCGATCTACCCTTATTATGCTTAAACTACCCATACTTCTCTTAATACTTCAAAACAACCCATATTTTTTACCCTACCCAAAATTCTCTAAATAGCCCTAACTTCCAAAAATTACCCCTATTTTTTAACTACTGTGAAGGGTTGGTTTTTTCAGCAACCGATCCAAATGATTCATCATCTTTCATATTTGTCGATCTACCAATACTTCCCTTAATACTTCAAAACAGCCCTTCTTTTAAATCATATCTCCAATTCTCTAAATAGCCCTTACTTCCAACAATTACCCTTATTTTTTAACTACTATAATAGGTTTGTTTTGCTGCATCCAATCCAAATGATTCACCATCTTTCATATTTGTCGATCTACCCCTACTATGCTTAAACGACCCCTACTTCTTTTAATACTTCAAAACAACCCTTCTTTTTAATCCTACCCCTAATTATCTAAAGAGCTATTCTTCCAACAGTTACCCCTATTTTTTTACTATTGTGAAGAATTGGTTTTTGCAGCACCCAATCCAAACAATTCATCATCTTTCATATTTGTCGATCCACCCCTACTATGCTTAAACTTCCCCTATTTCTCTTAATACTTCAAAACAACCCTTCTTTTTAATCCTACCCCTGGTTATTTAAATAGCCCTAACTTCCAACAATTGGTTTTTGTAGCACCCAAACCAAATGATTCAACATCTTTCATATTTGTCGATCAAAATCATCTCCGGGCGATTCGAGTGTAATTCTATATCTATCCAGTATATTAAAACTTCAAATACACGTTTGCAAGGCGTATATGCAAAATCTTTATATACTGGACTGTCCAAATCAATACAAATAAATAATCAAATACGAATAATTGATTTAAATTTTCAAAACAAAATTTGTTTTCACTTTAAAAATATACTCTTCACACTCGTTCTAGGATACTACTGATCCCATCTATATCGAGTCATTCTAATTGGATATTACTAATCCAATATCTGATGAATTCTTTCGTATGGTTCTAATGTGTCTTGCTCTCTGAGCATTGTAAAACAAATCTCTGATACCAACTGTGAAAACCCGTAACTTCCCCGTAAAGGAAAGCGCGGATAGTTCGAGAACAAGCCACAAATCAGAACGAAGACGGAAGAACATTTCATTGTATATTACAACAATACATCAGATTACAAGAATATACAGAGTATAAATGAATATTACACAGAAATATCAGAGATTTAAATTACATTTAAATACATAGCAGCGGAAAATAATACAATACACAACTAGAAAGAGATATATGGATACAAAGCTTTCCGGATATCGTTCCAGCTGTAAACCAGGATCCTATGAATATAAATCTGCAAAACCAAAACTACTAGCTGCCCGTGTCAAAATAGGGGCATCCAGAGTTTAGGTTAAAACAATAAACTCCAGGTCAGTCATGTGACTGGTGTGAGAACTAAAACAGTTAATCTTTATTTTTAAGTTAGGTAAATCAAGGGACCACGCCGTATAACACGGAACGGGTTTTCTCCCAAGAATACCAGTGCATAAAACAAACAACGCAATGCTAAATAGAGAAAAATGAAGCTGTAATAAGACCCAGGTCCTATCACACAATGCAACGCAAGCCGGGGGATCGGGTTTCCCCTTATAACAGCCAAAGAATGCTTGATACGTTTAAAACAGATTATTTGATACTATTATAAGTGCATAGTGTATGAAACAACTTCAACTCATAGGTATCAATCATAGGCGGCATGGGTACCATATATCATGTCGCCATACTAGTTCTACAATTAAAACCGCAAAATCACGTATTTGGAAATTGGATTTCCATCTATGAACCGAGGCTAGGGATCGTCCTCACCGAATTCGTGACTCTCTAGCCCGAGCCACAGGCAAGCGCGCAGGCAAGCCTTTAGATCATCAGGGTCGGTCCACCGATGTGGATTATTATGCCTGAACACTACGTTTCCCCGCACTTTGGGGCGTAAATGAGCCAACGAATGACTCCATCGGACCCGGATCGTCCGATCAAACCGAGGCGCCTCGCAACAGCAACAACCACACAGGTGAAAAGTATATAAATGTCAGGGCTGGTAGGTCACTGACACCACCCTAGCTAGAAAGAAACGCATGCCCTCCCTGAGGTCCTCTCCCGTTTTTGGTTCACAACCGGGGTGCGAGGCTCGCGAATTCACGTTACACAAAGCTGTGCCACACAGGCTGTGCTTTGATCATCACCACAAGACTTTGCTTTTCAATGGAAGCCTCGATCTATTGCCACTTAGGCATGCCACACAGGCAATTCACTCCATGCGATTGATATCCATCAATATATAACCCCTGAGCTCGTACGTCTCAGAGAAGGGCGTTAAGCAAGAGAATAAATTCTCCGCCGCCAAACAGATATATATTTAATAGAGATCAATCACATGGACTAAAATCCAATGTTAGACACACAGTCCATTTACAAGTCCGTTCTGGGTCTGAACGAAACCGGAGGCCCCTAGTACCCCGCATATCCATCGATCTTCAAGCACGTCTAGACGATCACCAACTGTTTCCATCTTCTTGGGTGTACAGCCCAATCAAGATCATCAGTAATCACCCAAACGACGTGAAGACCTCCGGTCTTCGACCATCGTCTTCATCTTCGACTTATCGTCGTATCAGTTATTCAGAATGGGATAAACCCGGTCTTCCCGAATAACTCGCGTATATTTTAAATAAGTGTTACACAAACCCAACATACGCCTCATTCCAATTCATCAGTCACTAACCGTAAATTAATCAAGAGAACAATTCCCCAAATATTAACCTCGAAGGCCGAAACCAACATCAGATCAATATCCAGAAAACCATTCTGCTTGGCTAACCGACAGTTAGTTTCTAAATTTCACATTCATAGGGAAAGGTTCCCATTAATTTTATCAAAGATAAATTCCTTGAATTTATCCTTTAATCCTCCTTTGAATTTCGATTCAACTAGTCGGGATTAACGAACCTTACCGAGGTAATCATTTGTTTTAATTTCCCAATCCCAACCTATTCATCCCATGAAGTAAAACTGGTTATACTTCATATCTAACACCACGGTGTTATCGGTAAATTCAATTACCATTTCACGTTCAAATCTAATTAAAGATTTAACTATCGCCTGGAGCAAAACTGGTGATACTCCATTTTCGATCATTTCAATCCAATTAAAGATTCATTAAAACTCCACTTAGTTTTAATCTTTGACTGGGTTAAAGAATCAGTGTCATTTAAAAACACGGTTCACGATAAACCCAAAATCAATTTCCATTAATTATCGGGTTAAAGAACAAGTGTTATTTAAAACACCATTCACGATAAACCCAAAAATCAATATCAATTCAATTCCAATTAAATATTATTTAATTGGTACACTTAATTAAATCTAAATAAAAAGATTTAATCTTTTCTCAACTGGGTTCAAGAACAGTGTTAGTGAAGACACCATTCACGACAAACCCAAATCGCATTTGGTATTCAATATAAGGCTTTGAATAGAAAATATATCGTCTTATATTCAATATCAAATTCTACGATTAACAAATGTCGTATTGGAAATAACGGTATAAATATATATCCTTCAAATTTCCATAACAACATACGTATAATCACGAATTCCAACATCGAAATATTCCGAAGACAATTTCGATTCAAATCCACTCCAGTGCAATCATTGGAAATTCTGGTTATTTTTAAAACCCTTTTCAAATTCAATTTATTTATTTAGAAATAAATAGAATTATAATTCTAGTTCAAAACTAGTTAATTTCGATAAAAATCTATTTTTATCTTTTCAAATATGGAGTTTTTCATCCCAATTCTTCACAAATCATTTCTTATGATTTTACACAAATTATTAATATTTTTAATAATTTTATCAAGGCCCGTACAGTCGATTTCCATCAACGGCCATCGAACTGCACTTACAGCGACCTTTTTCAAATTTGATTTGGACATAATTCCAAATCCAACCGTTAGATTTCTAATTTCTAATATTCGTTAGAAAGCCCTTTTCGATACGAACCCAACGGTTAAGGTTTTAGGAGAATCCGACGGTCGGATCTCCCGCAATATCCATTCGAAGTCAATGGTCGAAATTCGCGAACTGCCGCGGCGCGGCGCGTTCTATTCAGGCCATTATATTATATATGTAATATATATAATATATACTTCGTCGATTTCAATTCAAAACGTGCTTTATAAATCGTTTTAAATTTATTTTCAAAACGGTTTCAACTTCATATTCAATTTCAAATCAAAATTTAATGTTCCAATATAAATTCATTTTAAAATCTTTTCAAATGGATTTTAAATTCATTTAAATTCAATTTCAATTCGAATTCATTTATATTCAATTTCAATTCGAATTCAATTCTATTCAGTTTCAATTCGAATTCATTTATTCAATTTCAATTCGAATTCAATTCTATTCAGTTTCAATTCGAATTTCTATTCTTTTCAAAATATTAGATTTTGAAATCACTTTCGATATTCATTATAAAATGAATAAAATCGATATAAATATCGTTCACATCAAAATGGCGTCAATCTAATCAACACGGCTTCATATATTGATATTTTCAAATATTCCGTTTCGAATATTTCTATTTTAAATATTTCTATTTCAAATATTTCTATTTCAATTATTTCTTTTCAAATATTTCTATTTCAAAACTGGAATGAGGCACAATCAATTACCATATAATGTTAATTATATGGATTTTCTACAACACATGTATATATCAACAACGATGAATAATTAACCATCATCCAAGGTGCATTCTACACTGTATAAGCATCAAAGATAAATATTCAACGCTTATAACAGCCTCTCAATCAATCGATCGACATACAACTAAACAATCGGGATTAGTGTACGTCAAATATCATCCCAATACCCGTGTGGGGTTTCAAGCAATCAAACACAGATTTTTATTTGTGCAGTTTGGTGATGTGTAAAATTTATCGTCCCAATCAATGTCCTTCAAATAGGTGTACATAAACAAACCGTCTGGTTTGTAAATGAATATTTATTTATTCACATTCACGTTAAAAATTATATTTTTAACGATCAAACTATTTTATTCAACCTATGAATATTCTATTCGGTTCATTTATTAAATAAAATGTTATCTTTATTTTTCTAATTTATTTTAGACAATTTCGACGGCATAACGGCACGATACTAGAAACGGGACAAGGCCTAGCCTTATCCCCGGTCTAGTGAAGGCCCACGCCATTCACACGTCAAACAAATCAATTCCATTTCACCTAACAATTCAAACCAAATAATCTAGCCAACTACACAACCAAACAATTAAACAAACAAGTCATCCATGGTCTGTGGATGACGGGTGTCGGGTGCTACTAAACACCGTCTGCATCCTAGTATATATATATAACTAGAAAAAGAGATTTTGAGTGAGAAGTTCTCACCGAAAGCTATCCAATACCACGACTCTTCATTTATAGAAATCTTCACCATTCTCGCTCTTCGTCACTTTCCTCGCCCGTAGCCACTACATATGTAAAAATCGAATTTTTACTTCGTTATTCAATATATAAAAATCGAATTTTTACTTCGTTATTCAATATATAAAAATCGAATTTTTACTACGTTATTCAATATATAAAAATCGAATTTTTACTTCGTTATTCAATATATAAAAATCGAATTTTTACTTCGTTATTCAATATATAAAAATCGAATTTTTACTACGTTATTCAATATATAAAAATCGAATTTTTACTTCGTTATTCAATATAAAAAAATGGATTTTTACCACTTCAACTTCAAATTAAAAATCCTACCTTTGTTCAAATTAAAATCAAACGATCTTTACTTTTATAACTAGATAAAATCAGTTTTCATACTAAAATAAAAATCGGTTTTTGTACTCAAGAAAACTCAATTTTCAAAGCAAACAAAAATCAGGTTTCAAAGCAAATAAAAATCATTTTCAAAGCAAATAAAAATCATTTTCAAAGTTAAAACTCACTGTATTGTTTTCTGTTTAATCTCCAGACGGTAACACTTGAACCCTCCAACCTCGACCAGAACTGACATCGCCACAGCCATCAAAAGCTTGTCGGGATCCAATCTGACTCCGGTAGATGAGGGGATTGCGAAGGGGCTGGGCAGAGCAACAGGGTTCGCGGCATTGGAAGTGACCCACTGGTGGCTCGCGGAGGACTGTCGAAGGGATGATGACCTTACTTGGCACGGCGGCGGTCCCAGTTAAGTGGTGGCGTCTCGATTCTCGTGCGAAGGTCTGGTTCGTGGATCGTGCGTGATGCTGAAGCCAGGAAGGAGGAGGTGGAGAAAGGAATCGGAAAGGAGGAGGCGTGGGGGTAGCTCGACGTCGGCGGTGCGGTGGAGGGAAGAGGACGTCGGCCCTTTTCAGATTTGGGGGTTCGATTTTCTGGTTTGAGAAAAATGAAGAAGGGTGGGGGTTAAATGTAAATTTATATTATTATATATATATTAATTAATTCTTCTCCAAGTTGACTTTTTGATCGAACCCCAATCGAGACCCAACGACAGTGGGATATGTTTCGTAAGCTGATTCGATCGTTTTGACCAGTTTTTGTCAAAATCAACATATAACTCTATATATTGAATTTGAACGCGCATTTCTATTTACTAGGGTCGCATACTAACTCGAAAAATTCCTGAAAAATATTTTCTAGCTTCGTATACGGTCCTAAAAAAACTAGTTTCGTCGAATTCTAAGACCGTTGGAAAAATGGCCATTTTACAATCGATTAAAATCAACTGAAACTGGTCAAACGCGCTTTCCTTTGCCACGCTCACATATTGATTCGAAAAATTATGAAATTTGGAATCTAGCAATAATTTAACACTGCGGATCAAACAAAAGTGGTTTCGTCGAAATCCGAGGTCATTTGCAAAATTCCCATTTTTAAGGGCCTGAATTCCATAGCGACTATTCAGAATTTTCAACTGGACATGTCTTTTGATCCCCGCTATGAAATTTTGATTTTTCGGATTCGTTGGAAAGATATTCCCAATTAGATCCTATTATTTTTGGTTTCACTAAAATCCGGATTGTTTTGCACCCGGTACATTCAATTGAAGTTTGAAATCGAATTATCGAACTACCACGCCATTTTCAATTCCTTTTATAATTAAAATAAAATTTTATATTCTAACGACGATCTATATAAATATATACGTTCGATTTGTATTCAAAAAAAATTTCTCGTCGGTATTATTTAAAATAATCTATTTCAAATAATCAAAATTCGCTAAAATTGTCAAAATAAAAATTTTAAACTGGCCCAGATTTTTGGGTTGTTACATCCCCTGAGCCAATTATTACCAAAGTTTTTAAAATGTTCTGCTCACCAACATGATAAATACAGTAAAATCGCACAGAACAAATATCTTTTTTCATGGTTAAATTTGATGGGCAGCAAAGAAAAATTTGCAATAAGTCAACATTATGGGCATGCAAAGTGTTGGAATTGAAAATCCGTTATTCATACCAATTAGAAGGACAACCATGTAGATGCAACTATTTCGTAGACCGAACGCAGCAAGCAAGCACAATGGGTTAGCAAGATGAGGCAATTGAAATTGATTAAATTCCTAAAACGGACAGTGTACATCAGTCCACCTGGAGACGTTGAGACACTCTGTTGATGGTGGGAAAATCCGTTTGAGTTCAAATGTACTTTGGTTTCATACTTCTGAAGTATGGATTTTCAAAATTCTGTAAGAGTAGATGTCATAATGTACTAAAAATAATTGTTGACTTTTTTTAAATATTTACCCAATGAATATTTACTCCTAGTTGTATTTTGCCTTCATCATTACCATTCAATCTGCAATATAATATGGTAATTCCATTGAGTGCTTACTTTATCCCTTGAATACTAAAAAGTAGATGCTGCTATCCATGGAAACCATGCTATTATAAGCATTTAGATCCAATAAATGGCACACACACATAAATCTGGGGTGCACAAATAAAACATTAACATAACTATTTGGATTGAAGGCACGACAGAAATAAGAACGTTCAGGTTACAGTTTTAACTATATTAATGCTGATCACGATAGACGTTGGAAGCTTACCCAAACCGCCATCTGTTCTTCTTCGCTGACTATCAGGTTACAGTTTCCTGCCTTACAGTTACAAACCCCGTCTTCTTACTGAGATTTACAAACTCCCTGTCCCCATCATCGCAACATTGTACCCAGATGGAGCCAAACAACGACAACCATAGCACATTCGCAACCATAAAGCATCCTCATCAACCCCGATTATCTTACCCAAATTCGCCAGTCAACTTGCCCTAAGCCCACACAATCCAACTGTAGTGCCACCGTATCGCTTCCTTACAACATCTCATCGCACCAAATCCCAATTCAACCCCAATTAATACAACACGTAAAATTTTTATCACGTCATTCACAACAAAACCGCAAGACTGCGGACTCATGCAATTCAAATAAAAGCTCTCGGTCGAAGCATAACGGCCCAAGGCGATGCTTTTTTCTTCGTTGCAAAGCGGAAATTTTAAGGTTGAATTTTTGTGATTGAGAGTCCTCTTATTTTTTTGGATCTGAGTATAATAATGAAGATGAAAGAAGATGAGCAAATAGATGGGGAATAAAGAGAGCGAATAAAGAGTGCTGACGAAAGAAGACTTTAAGGGTTTGTTTTTAACCGAGGAACTGGGAAGTGGAACGGACGAATGGAAAAGAGAAACAAAAGCAACGTGGATGGAGGGAAATACGAATTTGAAGGGCGGCAAAAATTTTAGTTTGGAGGGAAACGTTGAATTGAAGCCAACATAGGAAAATTTTAATTTGAAGGGAAATGTTGAATTGGAACCAACATAAAAAAAGAGCTGTCAAGAATAAGTATCTATTTTAACTGGTCATAAAAAACACTTGTAATAGATATTTATTACAACCTGCAAAATAAAAAAGTTGTAGAAAACTAATCTATTAAGTATCAAATTGTAACTTTAACTAGCATAACTTAATTATTATTACTGTAAAATTTTATTACTAATTATAGTATTTAATAATGAATTATTTATAAATTATAAATTAAATATTAAATATTAAATATTAATTTATTAACTGAATATTAATTATTAATTAATTATAATTTCTAATATTGATTATAAAATATTAAATTTTTAATTGCTTATTAAATATTAAACATAAATTACTTATTAAATATTAATTACTAATATTAGTTATTTATTTAATATTAATTATTTATAAAATATTAAATATCAATTACCAGTCAACAAAAAATATAAATATTAATTAAGTATTAAATATTAGTTACTAAAAAGTGTTGTTAAAAATATGCATCTATTAAAACTGGTGAAAATGAAAGGTTGTAATATTTGTCTATTACAACAGATAAAATAAAAAAGTTGTTAAAAATAACTTTACTACAACTTTCTAGAAAAAAAAAGTTGTAAAAAATCATTATTACAACTGTGATTTTTCGACAGTTGTAGTAATACAGTTGTAATATGGTATTTTTGTTGTAGTGTTTTTAGTAGAAGAAAAAGTAAAATATTTTTGGTATATCTTAATTAATTACATATATTTTGTATTAGCATTACATAAAATATGCATGTAACATTTGAAAAACTTGCCACTGCCTCAAGATACTTTATATGTTATTAGTCACTATAAATCATCCAAATCATTGAGTTTCTTATATATCAGTAGATTGAATTTGCTTGATCATGGGATATAAGTATATTATTAATTTTGTTAATTTTTAACGTACTGGAACTACAAACAACAGAACAAATGAAAATTGAAATTGTCTATAAGGCCTTACAGAACAAAGTTTTGGTTTCGTCGATTCAAAAGAAACAAAAACAAATGGAAGTATTTTACACAGTGAACATGTTTTTCATGTGAAAGGAGAGCAAAAAATCATATGACATGCATAATACTGAAAATTATATAACATATATCGATATAATTTGTCAATAAATAACATTTTAACCAATTCTGAAAATTGTATAACCAATAACTAAGGCCAAATCACACTAATAATTATGGTTGTACAAAGAATATTTATATGGTATAAAAATGGTGAATACTATAAATATATAAAATGTTATACAAATAAAATTGGATTTTACCTCTGAGGTAATAAATGCAGGGAAAAATAATCAAAGATTTATCTATTATATACGCACATTGTTAGACCGAAATCTGGGCCCAACACCCAAATGCAGACCACAGGTCACAGAAATGCAGAAAAAGCAGAAAAATGGGGAACACACGATATTTTTACTGTGGTTCGGCTCAAACCAAGCCTACGTCCACTTTATCTCTTCTTAAATCCTAAGAAGTTACAAGTACAATTCTCTCGGTTTAAACATGAAATCCTCGTGTTTACAATGAAAAAGATGTGAGAAAAACTTAAGATTATACACGAAGTCCTCATGTTGTAGTGTGGTATTTGGCGCCTTTGCTGCTGAAAATGTTTTGTAGAGAGCAATGGTGGAAGACGTAAGGAGTTAGAGCAAAAAGATCTTTGAAAATACCTTCAAATGGTGTATTTATAGCTGTAGGAGAGCTTCTGGGATGACCGGTTCGTGAAGGGGTACGTGGCACCTGATCCGGGAAAACAGGGGTAGAAGTAGCCTTTAGAATAGGTCAAGATCTATGCGTGTATCAGAAGATGCAGGGATCAGTTCGTGGTCGTGGGATCGGGTCGTGATATGGACTTCACGAGCCGATGTCTGGTCGCAAGCTGGAGTAGTGAAGCTAGTGTCCACGATCGGGTCGTGGAAAAGGGTCGTGGCCCACCTGAGCTCCATGGTCGGAGTTGGTTTCACCAGACAGGGGCGCGTCACGAGTTGAGGAGGAGGCGATCCAGGTTCTTGCTCACGAGTTGAGGTGGATCCAACGAGCCAAGGGGGAGATCTGATGAGGGGCGATCCAAGGGTGCATGAGCCATACTCCGATCGTGTGACGCTTCGTCGCTTTATCTAGGAAATTGCTAGATTATACCAGTTTATGCAAAATGGGCATAACTTTCAAACCGTAAGTCCGATTGAGCCAATCCAAAGCTCAAACTGAAGCTAATTAAGAGATCTACAAGATTTATGTAGCTCAGCTCCGTAATTGCTGTTTTGGGGCCCAAAAGAGGTCGTCTGATGGAGTTTTGGGCCTTTCTTTGTTCGTGATGCTAATTTCACCAAATCGCTGCCTGTCTTCTGGCGATGTTCTCCATATCTGAGCGCGATGCTATCCAGATATTCAGTGTGCCAGCTTTTACCAAAAAGTGTATCAACAAGTTTGCTCCCCCAAAAAGATGTGTTCTGGATAGTCCAGGAAATCTATAAGCCATAGAAATTCGATAATGTCATGACCTTGCCGGGTCTGCAAGCTACAGATATAATCCATACGTGTAAAGAGAAAAAGGAAAAACAAACGTGCCAAATCCTGGCGATATTGTTCAAATTTTCTGAGCATAAACCATGCTTCGGCGTCTAATGAGCATAAACCATACTCAAGGGACGTTTGAGTCATCCTGCCAAATCTTGGCAAGGGCCAACATTTCCAGGCATAATCCATACCCAGAAGTCCAAATCGAGTATAATCCGTACCCGATTTTTTTGTCACATCCTGACAAGACCGTTTGCAGGGCATAATCCATACCCTGGAGTTCAAACCGAGTATAATTCATACCCGATTTCTTTTGTCACAACCTGACAAGACCATTTGTCGTTCCTAAGTAAAATCCATACTTAAGATTCCAAAATGAATATAAACCATACTCAGACCTGAAGTAGAGCTACGCTCGCCACAGCCAGATAAGATAGTCCGTCCCTAGGCATAATCCGTACCTAGAGTCCCATAATAAGTATAAGCCATACTTTAACTGAAGTTGTAACAACCCGGAAAATCTGGGCCAGTTTAAAATTTTTATTTTGGCCATTTTAGCGAATTTTGATTATTTAAAATGAATTATTTTAAATAATATCGACGAGAAATTTATTTTGAATATAATTCGAACGTATATATTATACGCGTCGTCGTTAGAATATAAATAATTATATATAATTATAAATAGAATTAAAAATGGCGCGGTAGTTCGATAATTCGATTTCAAACTTCAATTGAATGTACCGGGTGCAAAACAATCCGGATTTTTGTGAAACCAAAAATGATAGGATCTAATTGACGATATCTTTCCAACGAAGTTGAGAAACTGAGATTTCACTTTATAAATGATGAGTTATGTCCAGTTGAAAATTAGAAATAGTCGTTGTGGAATTTATATATATTTTTATTTCGATAAGGCCCTTAAAAATGGACATTTTGCAAATGACCTCGGATTTCGACGAAACCAGTTTTGTTGGGTCCGCAGTGTCAAATTATTGTTAGATTCCAAATTTCATAATTTTTCGAATCAATATGTGAGCGTGGCAAAGGAAAACGCGTTTTGACCATTTCAGTTGATTTTAATCGACTGGAAATTGGCCATTTTTCATACGGTCTCAGAATTCGACGAAATTAGTTTTGTTAGGACCGTATCGTCAATACGAAGCTGGAAAATATTTTTCAGGAATTTTTCTAGTTAGTATGTGGCCCCGGTAATTTGAAATGTACGTTTAAAATTCAATATAATGATTTAAATGTGAATTTAACGGAAACTGATTCAAACAGTTGAATCAGCCTATGATACATATCCCATTGTGTTCGGAATGGGGGTAAAATGCTAAGGACGACAGGCGGTGGGCCTCGTTTCGAGGTCGTATGAAAAGTCAACTTAGGAGAGAGAAATTAAATTAATAATAATAAAAAAAAATATCTCTTTTCCCCTTTTAACCAGGCCCCCCCCCCCCCCGACTAAAATCATTCGAGCATAAAAAAAAAAAAAAAAAAAAAAGAAATCAATTGCGCCTGGCGACGACCATCGCCGACGCCCCGTTCATCGTCCACCGCGCCATCGCCACCTTCCCTCTGCCCCACCATCGTTCATCCCCTTCGATTCCTTTTCCCCCTCAAACCCTAACACCGATGGAACCCCAAACCGCCTAGCCGAGCTCCGCCGCCACCCTGGATGGACACCCCCGTGACCTGCAGACCTTCGGCACCTCCGTCGCTCGAGGATCGAGGCCCCCCCCCTTCCGTTCTGACGATGGCGCCCTCCCCAAATGCCGCGACCCCATTCCCTCCTCCAGCCGAAGTCGATGCCCCCCTTTCTTCGTTACAGTAAGTTTTTTTTTTATTATTATTTTATTTTTATTTTAATCTATGAACTAATTTCGATTTTAAAATGATTTTTTTTATACTGATTTTTATTATGTTAAAATACTGATTTTAGTTATGTTAAGAAACTGATTTAGGTTTAAAAAAATATAAAACTGATTTAGGTTTAAAAATATAAAACTGAATTTTATATAATATAAAACTGAATTTTATATAATATAAAACTGAATTTTATATAATGTGAAAACTGAATTTTATATAATGTGAAAACTGATTTTTTTTTTATAAAGTGAAAACTAGATTTTATATAAAGTGAAATATGATTTTTTTTTTTTTTTTTTTTTTTATATATTGAACTTCATAGAAAAATTCGATTTTTATATATTGAACTTCGAAATAAAATTCGATTTTTATATATTGAACTTTGAAATAAAAATTCGATTTTTATATATTGAACTTCGAAATAAAATTCGATTTTTATATATTGAACTTTGAAATAAAAATTCGATTTTTATATATTGAATAGCGAAGTAAAAGTGTGATTTTTACGTATGTAGTGAAAGCAGCAACGAAGGTGACAAAAAGGCGAAACGACGAAGACTTCTGCAAATGAAGAGCCGTGGAGCTAGGATAGCTATCTGTGAGAATTTCTCGCCTTTCAATTTATTTTTCTAGTTATATATATATATACTAGGATGCAGACGGTGCTTAGTAGCACCCGACACAATCGTCCACAGACCATGGACTTGTTTGTTTGATTGATTGGTGATTGATTGCGTTTTGGTTTGAATGTGATTTGTGGTATGAAAAATTGAATCGATGAATTGGTTAGGATTAGACGTGCGCCGTTATAAGGCGAAGGAGTAAGGCTAGGTTAGACTCTTACTCCAAATTTTGTGGTTTGCATAATGAATTGATTTGATTGATGTGTGAATGGCGTGGGCCTTCACTAGACCAGGGATTAGGCTAGGCCTTGTCCCGTTTCTAGTATCGTGCCGTTATGCCGCCGAAATTTTCTAAAATATGTTAGAAAAATAAAAATATCATTTTATTGAATAAATGAATTGAATAGAAATTCATAGGTTGAAATAAAATGCTTTATCGTTAAAAATATAATTTTTAACGTGAAGTGAATAAAATAAAATATTCATTTACAAACCAGATGGTTTGTTTATGTACACCTATTTGAAGGACATTGATTGGGTCGATAAATTTTACACATCGCCCAACAGCACAAATAAAATATGTGTTTGATTGTTTGAAACCCCACACGGGTGTTGGGATGAAATTTGAAGTTCACTCATCCCGATTGATTGAATATGTCGATCGGTTGATTGACAGGCTGTTTTAAGCGTTGGATATCTATATTTGATGCTTATACAGTGTAGTGCACTTTGGTTGATGGTTGATTATTTTTCCATGCTATGATATACATGTGTTGTATGAAAATCCATATAATTAACTTTATATGGTAATGGATTGGGCCTCATTCCAGTTTTAAAATAGAATATTTGAAATTAGAAATTTATGAAGCCGTGTTGATTAGATTGACGCCATTTTGACGTGATCGATATTTATATCGATTTTGAAAACGATTTCGAAATGAATTGAATTGAAAACGATTTCAAAATGAATTGAATTGAAAACGATTTCGAAATGAATTGAATTGAAAACGATTTCGAAATGAATTGAATTGAAAACGATTTCGAAATGAATTGAATTGAAAACGATTTTCGAAATGAATTGAATTGAAAACGATTTCGAAATGAATTGAATTGAAAACGATTTCGAAATGAATTGAATTGAAAACGATTTCGAAATGAATTGAATTGAAAACGATTTCGAAATGAATTGAATTGAAAACGATTTCGAAATGAATTGAATTGAAAACGATTTCGAAATGAATTGAATTGAAAACGATTTCGAAATGAATTGAATTGAAAACGATTTTCGAAATGAATTGAATTGAAAACGATTTCGAAATGAATTGAATTGAAAACGATTTCGAAATGAATTGAATTGAAAACGATTTCGAAATGAATTGAATTGAAAACGATTTCGAAATGAATTGAATTGAAAACGATTTTCGAAATGAATTGAATTGAAAACGATTTCGAAATGAATTGAATTGAAAACGATTTCGAAATGAATTGAATTGAAAACGATTTCGAAATGAATTGAATTGAAAACGATTTTCGAAATGAATTGAGTTGAAAACGATTTCGAAATGAATTGAATTGAAAACGATTTCGAAATGAATTGAATTGAAAACGATTTTCGAAATGAATTGAATTGAAAACGATTTCGAAATGAATTGAATTGAATATGAATTCAAATTGAATTGAAATTTGAATTGAACAGAAATGAATTTTGAAACGAATTTATAAAGAAGAATTCAATTTTGCTTTGAATTGAAATGGAAGTTGAAATAGATTTTGAAATGAATTTAAAACTATTTATATAATTCGTTTTAAATAGAAATCGACGAAATATATTATATATATATTATATATAATATAATGGCCTGAATAGAACGCGCCGCGCCGCGGCAGTTCGCGAATTTCGACCATTTATTTCAAACGGACATTACGGGAGATCCGACCGTCGGATTCTCCTAAAACCGGAACCGTTGGGTTCGTATCGAAAAGAGCTTTCTAACGAAGATTAGAAATTTGAAATCTAACGGTTGGATTTGGAATTATGTCCAAATCAAATTCGAAAAAGGTCGCTGTAAGTGCAGTTCGATGGCCATTGATGGAAATCGACTGTACGGGCCTTGATAAAATTATTAAAAATAGTAATAATTTGTGTAAAATCATAAGAAATGATTTGTGAAGAATTGGGATGAAAAACTCCATATTTGAAAAGATAAAAATGGATTTTTATCGAAATGAACTAGTTTTGAACTAGAAATATAATTCTATTTATTTTTAAATAAATAAATTGAATTTAAAAAGGGTTTTAAAAATAACCAAAATTTCCAATGATTGCATTGGAGTGGATTTGAATCGAAATTGTCTTCGGAATATTTCGATGTTGGAATTCGTGATTATACAGGTGTTGTTATGGAAATTTGAAAGATATATATAGTTATATCGTTATTTCCAATACGACATTTGTTAGTCGTAGAATTCGATATTGAATATAAGCCGATATATTTTCTATTCAGAGCCTTGTATTGAATATCGAATGTGATTTGGATTTGTCGTGAATGGTGTCTTCACTAACACTGTTCTTGGACCCAGCTGAGAAAAGATTAAATCTTTTGATTTAGATTTAATGAAGTGTACCAATTAAATAATATTTAATTGGAATTGAACTGATATTGATTTTTGGGTTTATCGTGAACAGTGTTTTAAATAACACTTGTTCTTTAACCCGATAATTAATGAATGTGATTTGGGTTTGTCGTGAATGGTGTCTTCACTAACACTGTTCTTGAACCCAGCTGAGAAAAGATTAAATCTTTTGATTTAGATTTAATGAAGTGTACCAATTAAATAATATTTAATTGGAATTGAACTGATATTGATTTTTGGGTTTATCGTGAACAGTGTTTTAAATAACACTTGTTCTTTAACCCGATAATTAATGAATGTGATTTGGGTTTGTCGTGAATGGTGTCTTCACTAACACTGTTCTTGAACCCAGCTGAGAAAAGATTAAATCTTTTGATTTAGATTTAATGAAGTGTACCAATTAAATGATATTTAATTGGAATTGAATTGGTATTGATTTTTGGGTTTATCGTGAACAGTGTTTTAAATAACATTTGTTCTTTAACCCGATAATTAATGAATGTGATTTGGGTTTGTCGTGAATGGTGTCTTCACTAACACTGTTCTTGAACCCAGCTGAGAAAAGATTAAATCTTTTGATTTAGATTTAATGAAGTGTACCAATTAAATAATATTTAATTGGAATTGAATGGATATTGATTTTTGGGTTTATCGTGAACAGTGTTTTAAATAACACTTGTTCTTTAACCCGATAATTAATGGGATGTGACTTTGGGTTTATCGTGAACCGTGTTTTAAATGACACTGATTCTTTAACCCAGTCACAGATTAAAACTAAGTGGAGTTTTAATGAATCTTTAATTAGATTGAAAAGATCGAGAATGGAGTATCACCAGTTTTGCTCCAGGCGATAGTTAAATCTTTAATTAGATTTGAATGTGAAATTTAGAAACTAACTGTCGGTTAGCCAAGCAGAATGGTTTTCTGGATATTGATCTGATGTTGGTTTCGGCCTTCGGGGTTAATATTTGGGGAATTATTCTCTTGATTAATTTACGGTTAGTGACTAATGAATTGGAATGAGGCGTATGTTGTGTTTGTGTAACACTTTTATAATATATACGCGAGTTATTCGGAAAGACCGGGTTTATCCCATTCTGAATAACTGATACGACGATAAGTCGAAGATGAAGACGATGGTCGAAGACCGGAAGTCTTCACGTCGTTTGGGTGATAACTGATGATCTTGATTGGGCTGTACACCCAAGAAGATGGAAACAGTTAGTGATCGTCCAGACGTACTTGGAGATCGATGGATATGCGGGGTACTAGGTGCCTCCGGTTTCGTTCAGACCCAGAACGGACTTGTAAATGGACTGTGTGTCTGACATCGGATTTCATTCTGTGTGACTGATATCGGTTGCATAGGATGGCTTGCCTGTGTGGCATGCTAAGATGCAAATGATCAAGGCTTCTGTTGAAAAGCAAAGTCTTGTGGTGATGATCAAAGCACGGCCTTTGTGGCGTAGCTTTGTGTAACGTTTACCTCGCGTGTTTCACACCAGGTATGAATCAAAAACGGGAGACGGACCTCAGGGAGGGCATGCGTTTCTTTCTAGTTAGAAGTGGCGTCAGTGGTTTTACACGCCCTGACGAGTTTGACTTATGTGGTTGTTGCTGTTGCGAGGCGCCTCGGATTGATCGGTCGTTCTCGAACCGATGGAGTCATTCGTTGGCTCTTTTGCGCCCCAAAGGGCGGGGAGACGTATTGTTCAGGCATAATAATCCACATCGGTGGACCGGCCCTGACGATCCAGGGGGCAGTTGCGGCTGTTCCTGAGACATGGTAGGCTAGATTGTCTCGAATCGGTAGAGGACGATCCCTGGCCTCGGTTCATAGACGGAAATCCAATTTCCAAATACGTGACTTTGCGGTTTTATTTGTAAACCTATATATGGTGACATAGTGGGATGGGGCGCTCATGCCGCCTATGATTGATACTTATGATTTGAAGTGTTTTATACATTATGCACTTATAATAGTATCAAATGATTTGTTTTAAACGTATCAAGCATTCTTTGGCTGTTATAAGGGAAAACCCTATCCTCGGCTGCGTTGCATTGTGTGATGGGACCTGGGTCTTATAACAGCTTCATTTTTCTTTATTTAGCATTGCGCTGTTTGTTTTATGCACTGGTATTCTTGGGAGGAAACCCGTTCCGTGTTATACGGCGTGGTCCCTTGATTTACCTAACTTTGAAAATAAAGATAATAACTGTTTTTAGTTCTCACACCAGTCACATGACTGACCTGGAGTTTATTGTTTTAACCTAAACTCTGGGTGCCCTTATTTTGACACGGGCAGCTAGTAGTTTTGGTTTTGCAGATTTATATTCACAGGATCCCGGTTTACAGCTGGAACGATATCCGGAAAGCTTTGTATCCGTATATCTTCTTCTAGTTGTGTATTGTATTATTTTCCGCTGCGATGTATTTAAATGTAATTTAAATCTCTGATATTTCTGTGTAATATTCATTTATACTCTGTATATTCTTGTAATCTGATGCACTGTTGTTATATATAGTGAAATGTTCTTCTGTATGCGTTCTGCTGTGGTTTGTTCTCGAACTATCCGGCGCTTTCCTTTACGGGGAAGTTACGGGTCTTTACATTTGGTATCAGAGCTTTGGTTTACAAAGCTTAGAGAACAAGACACATTAGAAACATACGAAAGAATTCATCAGATATTGGATTAGTAATATCCAAAGAGAATGACTCGTTAGAGATGGGATCAGTAGTATCCTAGAACGAGTGTGAAGAGTATATTTTTAAAATGAAAACAATTTTTGTTTTGAAAATTTAAATCAATTATTCGTATTTGATTATTTATTTAATTGATCTGGACAGTCCAGTATATAAAGAATTTGCATATACGCCTTGCAAACGTATATTCAGGGTTTTAATATATTGGATAGATATAGCATCACACTCTAGCCGCCCGAAGATGATATTGATGATGGTGCATCATCATCAGCATTTATATTCGAGTGTCGAAGGTGTGATATCTATATATTTCCTATTGACTGGTGTGAGAACCAAAAACTCTATAGGATCTATTGTTGTGATTTGGCACCAAGAATCTGATTTTTGTATATGTATCAAAGTTATGAATTTGAAAAGCTAATCAACTAATTGATTGATGTTTGTGTTGTTTGTTTATTTGTTTGCTAATTTTTAGCCAATTAGCCTAATTGAATCAAATATTGAACTATATTGAAAATTGGTTGTTTTTGCTTGCATATACATATATACATTGAACAGGTCATAGCAAGGAGGCTAGAGCAGAGAATAAAATTTGTTTGCCCGACAAATAGGTACATGTTTACTACATAATTTCCTGTTTTGTTTGGGTGATGATGATTTTGTGAGCCTATTGGCTAGCCGCTTGGCTTTTTCTTTTTCTTTTTGAGATCTGAAGGACCGGGGAAGCTATTTGAAATTCCCCGATGCTCCCGGTGCAGGGGAGGTTATGGCGAAATTTTTCGAAAATTTAGGGTGTTAGCCAAATTTTTGAAATTTTGAAAATTCTCAGAAACTGAAAAGTTGGAGAATGAAAGCCAGATCGAACGTAGCGCTGAATAATCAAACCACTTTCGACTTTGTTCCTTTTCGGGGACGAAAAGTTTTAAGTGGGGGAGATTGTAACAACCCGGAAAATCTGGGCCAGTTTAAAATTTTTATTTTGGCCATTTTAGCGAATTTTGATTATTTAAAATGAATTATTTTAAATAATATCGACGAGAAATTTATTTTGAATATAATTCGAACGTATATATTATACGCGTCATCGTTAGAATATAAATAATTATATATAATTATAAATAGAATTAAAAATGGCGCGGTAGTTCGATAATTCGATTTCAAACTTCAATTGAATGTACCGGGTGCAAAACAATCCGGATTTTTGTGAAACCAAAAATGATAGGATCTAATTGACGATATCTTTCCAACGAAGTTGAGAAACTGAGATTTCACTTTATAAATGATGAGTTATGTCCAGTTGAAAATTAGAAATAGTCGTTGTGGAATTTATATATATTTTTATTTCGATAAGGCCCTTAAAAATGGACATTTTGCAAATGACCTCGGATTTCGACGAAACCAGTTTTGTTGGGTCCGCAGTGTCAAATTATTGTTAGATTCCAAATTTCATAATTTTTCGAATCAATATGTGAGCGTGGCAAAGGAAAACGCGTTTTGACCATTTCAGTTGATTTTAATCGACTGGAAATTGGCCATTTTTCATACGGTCTCAGAATTCGACGAAATTAGTTTTGTTAGGACCGTATCGTCAATACGAAGCTGGAAAATATTTTTCAGGAATTTTTCTAGTTAGTATGTGGCCCCGGTAATTTGAAATGTACGTTTAAAATTCAATATAATGATTTAAATGTGAATTTAACGGAAACTGATTCAAACAGTTGAATCAGCCTACGATACATATCCCATTGTGTTCGGAATGGGGGTAAAATGCTAAGGACGACAGGCGGTGGGCCTCGTTTCGAGGTCGTATGAAAAGTCAACTTAGGAGAGAGAAATTAAATTAATAATAATAAAAAAAATATCTCTTTTCCCCTTTTAACCAGGCCCCCCCCCCCCCCCCGACTAAAATCATTCGAGCATAAAAAAAAAAAAAAAAAAGAAATCAATTGCGCCTGGCGACGACCATCGCCGACGCCCCGTTCATCGTCCACCGCGCCATCGCCACCTTCCCTCTGCCCCACCATCGTTCATCCCCTTCGATTCCTTTTCCCCCTCAAACCCTAACACCGATGGAACCCCAAACCGCCTAGCCGAGCTCCGCCGCCACCCTGGATGGACACCCCCGTGACCTGCAGACCTTCGGCACCTCCGTCGCTCGAGGATCGAGCCCCCCCCCCTTCCGTTCTGACGATGGCGCCCTCCCCAAATGCCGCGACCCCATTCCCTCCTCCAGCCGAAGTCGATGCCCCCCCTTTCTTCGTTACAGTAAGTTTTTTTTTATTATTATTTTATTTTTATTTTAATCTATGAACTAATTTCGATTTTAAAATGATTTTTTTTATACTGATTTTTATTATGTTAAAATACTGATTTTAGTTATGTTAAGAAACTGATTTAGGTTTAAAAAAATATAAAACTGATTTAGGTTTAAAAATATAAAACTGAATTTTATATAATATAAAACTGAATTTTATATAATATAAAACTGAATTTTATATAATGTGAAAACTGAATTTTATATAATGTGAAAACTGATTTTTTTTTTTATAAAGTGAAAACTAGATTTTATATAAAGTGAAATATGATTTTTTTTTTTTTTTTTTTATATATTGAACTTCATAGAAAAATTCGATTTTTATATATTGAACTTCGAAATAAAATTCGATTTTTATATATTGAACTTTGAAATAAAAATTCGATTTTTATATATTGAACTTCGAAATAAAATTCGATTTTTATATATTGAACTTTGAAATAAAAATTCGATTTTTATATATTGAATAGCGAAGTAAAAGTGTGATTTTTACGTATGTAGTGAAAGCAGCAACGAAGGTGACAAAAAGGCGAAACGACGAAGACTTCTGCAAATGAAGAGCCGTGGAGCTAGGATAGCTATCTGTGAGAATTTCTCACCTTTCAATTTATTTTTCTAGTTATATATATATATACTAGGATGCAGACGGTGCTTAGTAGCACCCGACACAATCGTCCACAGACCATGGACTTGTTTGTTTGATTGATTGGTGATTGATTGCGTTTTGGTTTGAATGTGATTTGTGGTATGAAAAATCGAATCGATGAATTGGTTAGGATTAGACGTGCGCCGTTATAAGGCGAAGGAGTAAGGCTAGGTTAGACTCTTACTCCAAATTTTGTGGTTTGCATAATGAATTGATTTGATTGATGTGTGAATGGCGTGGGCCTTCACTAGACCAGGGATTAGGCTAGGCCTTGTCCCGTTTCTAGTATCGTGCCGTTATGCCGCCGAAATTTTCTAAAATATGTTAGAAAAATAAAAATATCATTTTATTGAATAAATGAATTGAATAGAAATTCATAGGTTGAAATAAAATGCTTTATCGTTAAAAATATAATTTTTAACGTGAAGTGAATAAAATAAAATATTCATTTACAAACCAGATGGTTTGTTTATGTACACCTATTTGAAGGACATTGATTGGGTCGATAAATTTTACACATCGCCCAACAGCACAAATAAAATATGTGTTTGATTGTTTGAAACCCCACACGGGTGTTGGGATGAAATTTGAAGTTCACTCATCCCGATTGATTGAATATGTCGATCGGTTGATTGACAGGCTGTTTTAAGCGTTGGATATCTATATTTGATGCTTATACAGTGTAGTGCACTTTGGTTGATGGTTGATTATTTTTCCATGCTATGATATACATGTGTTGTATGAAAATCCATATAATTAACTTTATATGGTAATGGATTGGGCCTCATTCCAGTTTTAAAATAGAATATTTGAAATTAGAAATTTATGAAGCCGTGTTGATTAGATTGACGCCATTTTGACGTGATCGATATTTATATCGATTTTGAAAACGATTTCGAAATGAATTGAATTGAAAACGATTTCATAATGAATTGAATTGAAAACGATTTCGAAATGAATTGAATTGAAAACGATTTCGAAATGAATTGAATTGAAAACGATTTCGAAATGAATTGAATTGAAAACGATTTTCGAAATGAATTGAATTGAAAACGATTTCGAAATGAATTGAATTGAAAACGATTTCGAAATGAATTGAATTGAAAACGATTTCGAAATGAATTGAATTGAAAACGATTTCGAAATGAATTGAATTGAAAACGATTTCGAAATGAATTGAATTGAAAACGATTTCGAAATGAATTGAATTGAAAACGATTTCGAAATGAATTGAATTGAAAACGATTTTCGAAATGAATTGAATTGAAAACGATTTCGAAATGAATTGAATTGAAAACGATTTCGAAATGAATTGAATTGAAAACGATTTCGAAATGAATTGAATTGAAAACGATTTCGAAATGAATTGAATTGAAAACGATTTTCGAAATGAATTGAATTAAAAACGATTTCGAAATGAATTGAATTGAAAACGATTTCGAAATGAATTGAATTGAAAACGATTTCGAAATGAATTGAATTGAAAACGATTTTCGAAATGAATTGAATTGAAAACGATTTCGAAATGAATTGAATTGAAAACGATTTCGAAATGAATTGAATTGAAAACGATTTTCGAAATGAATTGAATTGAAAACGATTTCGAAATGAATTGAATTGAATATGAATTCAAATTGAATTGAAATTTGAATTGAACAGAAATGAATTTTGAAACGAATTTATAAAGAAGAATTCAATTTTGCTTTGAATTGAAATGGAAGTTGAAATAGATTTTGAAATGAATTTAAAACTATTTATATAATTCGTTTTAAATAGAAATCGACGAAATATATTATATATATATTATATATAATATAATGGCCTGAATAGAACGCGCCGCGCCGCGGCAGTTCGCGAATTTCGACCATTTATTTCAAACGGACATTACGGGAGATCCGACCGTCGGATTCTCCTAAAACCGGAACCGTTGGGTTCGTATCGAAAAGAGCTTTCTAACGAAGATTAGAAATTTGAAATCTAACGGTTGGATTTGGAATTATGTCCAAATCAAATTCGAAAAAGGTCGCTGTAAGTGCAGTTCGATGGCCATTGATGGAAATCGACTGTACGGGCCTTGATAAAATTATTAAAAATAGTAATAATTTGTGTAAAATCATAAGAAATGATTTGTGAAGAATTGGGATGAAAAACTCCATATTTGAAAAGATAAAAATGGATTTTTATCGAAATGAACTAGTTTTGAACTAGAAATATAATTCTATTTATTTTTAAATAAATAAATTGAATTTAAAAAGGGTTTTAAAAATAACCAAAATTTCCAATGATTGCATTGGAGTGGATTTGAATCGAAATTGTCTTCGGAATATTTCGATGTTGGAATTCGTGATTATACAGGTGTTGTTATGGAAATTTGAAAGATATATATAGTTATATCGTTATTTCCAATACGACATTTGTTAGTCGTAGAATTCGATATTGAATATAAGCCGATATATTTTCTATTCAGAGCCTTGTATTGAATATCGAATGTGATTTGGATTTGTCGTGAATGGTGTCTTCACTAACACTGTTCTTGGACCCAGCTGAGAAAAGATTAAATCTTTTGATTTAGATTTAATGAAGTGTACCAATTAAATAATATTTAATTGGAATTGAACTGATATTGATTTTTGGGTTTATCGTGAACAGTGTTTTAAATAACACTTGTTCTTTAACCCGATAATTAATGAATGTGATTTGGGTTTGTCGTGAATGGTGTCTTCACTAACACTGTTCTTGAACCCAGCTGAGAAAAGATTAAATCTTTTGATTTAGATTTAATGAAGTGTACCAATTAAATAATATTTAATTGGAATTGAACTGATATTGATTTTTGGGTTTATCGTGAACAGTGTTTTAAATAACACTTGTTCTTTAACCCGATAATTAATGAATGTGATTTGGGTTTGTCGTGAATGGTGTCTTCACTAACACTGTTCTTGAACCCAGCTGAGAAAAGATTAAATCTTTTGATTTAGATTTAATGAAGTGTACCAATTAAATGATATTTAATTGGAATTGAATTGGTATTGATTTTTGGGTTTCTCGTGAACAGTGTTTTAAATAACATTTGTTCTTTAACCCGATAATTAATGAATGTGATTTGGGTTTGTCGTGAATGGTGTCTTCACTAACACTGTTCTTGAACCCAGTTGAGAAAAGATTAAATCTTTTGATTTAGATTTAATGAAGTGTACCAATTAAATAATATTTAATTGGAATTGAATGGATATTGATTTTTGGGTTTATCGTGAACAGTGTTTTAAATAACACTTGTTCTTTAACCCGATAATTAATGGGATGTGACTTTGGGTTTATCGTGAACCGTGTTTTAAATGACACTGATTCTTTAACCCAGTCACAGATTAAAACTAAGTGGAGTTTTAATGAATCTTTAATTAGATTGAAAAGATCGAGAATGGAGTATCACCAGTTTTGCTCCAGGCGATAGTTAAATCTTTAATTAGATTTGAATGTGAAATTTAGAAACTAACTGTCGGTTAGCCAAGCAGAATGGTTTTCTGGATATTGATCTGATGTTGGTTTCGGCCTTCGGGGTTAATATTTGGGGAATTATTCTCTTGATTAATTTACGGTTAGTGACTAATGAATTGGAATGAGGCGTATGTTGTGTTTGTGTAACACTTTTATAATATATACGCGAGTTATTCGGAAAGACCGGGTTTATCCCATTCTGAATAACTGATACGACGATAAGTCGAAGATGAAGACGATGGTCGAAGACCGGAAGTCTTCACGTCGTTTGGGTGATAACTGATGATCTTGATTGGGCTGTACACCCAAGAAGATGGAAACAGTTAGTGATCGTCCAGACGTACTTGGAGATCGATGGATATGCGGGGTACTAGGTGCCTCCGGTTTCGTTCAGACCCAGAACGGACTTGTAAATGGACTGTGTGTCTGACATCGGATTTCATTCTGTGTGACTGATATCGGTTGCATAGGATGGCTTGCCTGTGTGGCATGCTAAGATGCAAATGATCAAGGCTTCTGTTGAAAAGCAAAGTCTTGTGGTGATGATCAAAGCACGGCCTTTGTGGCGTAGCTTTGTGTAACGTTTACCTCGCGTGTTTCACACCAGGTATGAATCAAAAATGGGAGACGGACCTCAGGGAGGGCATGCGTTTCTTTCTAGTTAGAAGTGGCGTCAGTGGTTTTACACGCCCTGACGAGTTTGACTTATGTGGTTGTTGCTGTTGCGAGGCGCCTCGGATTGATCGGTCGTTCTCGAACCGATGGAGTCATTCGTTGGCTCGTTTGCGCCCCAAAGGGCGGGGAGACGTATTGTTCAGGCATAATAATCCACATCGGTGGACCGGCCCTGACGATCCAGGGGGCAGTTGCGGCTGTTCCTGAGACATGGTAGGCTAGATTGTCTCGAATCGGTAGAGGACGATCCCTGGCCTCGGTTCATAGACGGAAATCCAATTTCCAAATACGTGACTTTGCGGTTTTATTTGTAAACCTATATATGGTGACATAGTGGGATGGGGCGCTCATGCCGCCTATGATTGATACTTATGATTTGAAGTGTTTTATACATTATGCACTTATAATAGTATCAAATGATTTGTTTTAAACGTATCAAGCATTCTTTGGCTGTTATAAGGGAAAACCCTATCCTCGGCTGCGTTGCATTGTGTGATGGGACCTGGGTCTTATAACAGCTTCATTTTTCTTTATTTAGCATTGCGCTGTTTGTTTTATGCACTGGTATTCTTGGGAGGAAACCCGTTCCGTGTTATACGGCGTGGTCCCTTGATTTACCTAACTTTGAAAATAAAGATAATAACTGTTTTTAGTTCTCACACCAGTCACATGACTGACCTGGAGTTTATTGTTTTAACCTAAACTCTGGGTGCCCTTATTTTGACACGGGCAGCTAGTAGTTTTGGTTTTGCAGATTTATATTCACAGGATCCCGGTTTACAGCTGGAACGATATCCGGAAAGCTTTGTATCCGTATATCTTCTTCTAGTTGTGTATTGTATTATTTTCCGCTGCGATGTATTTAAATGTAATTTAAATCTCTGATATTTCTGTGTAATATTCATTTATACTCTGTATATTTTTGTAATCTGATGCACTGTTGTTATATATAGTGAAATGTTCTTCTGTATGCGTTCTGCTGTGGTTTGTTCTCGAACTATCCGGCGCTTTCCTTTACGGGGAAGTTACGGGTCTTTACAGAAGTTGAGGATCCTGCCACATCCTGATAAGATACTTAAATTCTCCAAACATAATCCATGCTTGGAAAGTCCTTATTCAATTCAAAATGCAAAACCAAAGAAAACCCTGATTGGTTTGACACGGAGTCCAGAGCATGCTTTAGGGATACATCCTAACCCCGTATGTGTGTAATTCGATTCAACTAATCGGAAAATCTGATGATAACAAAAACAAATCTTAAAGCCTAAGAAATGCAGAAAATGAAAGCTGATCTCATCCAGATCAGTTGATGATGAGCCTACGCGAGCTCGATCCAGGGTCATTCCCTCTCCGGGGAGCAGGAGGTGGAAGCGCAGGTGATGTTGATGGTTTCACATACTCGGGAAGCTCTCCACGTCTAACCCGTTCCTCAATCAAATCACAATTTGACTGCACTCATTTGTGTCATGTCCGTCCATATTGTGGAATATGCAGTGCTTTCCAGAATCGCGTTCTCTTTGCGATGGCTCCCTCCTGGGAGGCTTTGGGTAGGAGACAACACTGTTTCTGTCCATGTAGATGTTAGAAAGTGAAGCAGAGATCTCAGTATACTTTTCATATCTGGGCCCTCTCCGGGGCTGAGTGTTGCGATCGTTCTTAACGGCGGCTTTTCCTTTGCCATTTCAAGAATCAGACAGTTCTCTAACTTTGATCATGTTGACATCGAGAACTTTCTTCTCGGAAGTTGTGTCTTACTCAAGCAGAAATCTATCCGATCAAGGTAGAACTCACTGAGATTCCATGGTGGGTCTGGGTACAAAGATTTCTCGAATTCCGTGTTATCCAGAATGCCGGAAACCGCTGCTTTTCGTACCATCGATTGTTCAGGGCAATCAACTGATGCTGCTACAACGTTGAATCTTTCCAGAAAGGAACACAGAGTATCTCTAGGCCTCTGCTTGATTTTTGTGAGTGACATGACGTTCTTGGGTCGTGCGATGTGGACTCGAAACTGTTCAACGAAGCGAGCGACCAACATATTCCCACTGTTGATCGATTCCGTTTTTAGCTGCCGAATCCACATGGCTGCTATATCAGTCAGAAAGAGGGGTAAACACTTAGCCATGATATTTTCCGACGACGATTGAACTTCCATATGACGTTTGTAGAGCATCAGGTGCATGGTAGGATCTGTTCTTCCATTGTATGGCTCCAGTTGTGGAAGTTTGAAATCCGGGGGATTGCGGGAATTCCTGATTTCCTGAGTGAATGGGTTGTGATTAACGTCATCCACGTCATTCTGATAGGTGCGACATCTCGAGAGGCGTTGAATCTGATCAGCTAGTCGATTGTCTTCAAAAAGCTGTTGCAAACTACCAAAATCAGAGCTGGTGCCCCAAGCGTTGAATGCAGGAGAGGATGGAAGATGTTGGTGAGCTGTTTCCTGGGGATCGCGGATCGAGGGTGGCGACCCGAACCGGTTCGAAGGGGTCGGTTCGTGAGGCAGATTCATAAAGGCCGTATCGTGGTTCGTGGGGAGCGAACTGAGGATGGGCGATCCGACCTGGTGCTTGTGGCCTGTCACGAGCTGATCCCTGCTGCAGTTGAGTGAGAGTTTGCGCTCCGGTATCCATCCGATCTGGAACTGAAGTCGGTCGCTATGCATTTCCAATAACGAGGGGGTTGCCCGGGAGTCTATGTGATGCCCGAGCTGCTTCTGTGGCTTCATTTCCAATGACTTGAGCATTGCTCGGCCTTCCATCCATCTGAGTGAAGAATTGTTTGATCATTTTCTGTTGTTTTTGGAGGAGATCATCTTGCCGTGCCATCTGATCTCTCTGCTCAGTGAGAACTCCGTCCATCTTGTCTTTGGTCAAGTATGAAGAAGGATCTCGATGAGAGGAAGCTTCCTGGCTTGCTTCGTTCCTTGTTTCTTCAGCGTCAGCATCATCAGCATGAGCGGAACTTCCAGTCTTCTTCCTTTTGATTGCCATTTATCAAATAGCCAAAAAATCCAAGCAGAAGTTGAAGTTGTCGTGTGCCCCCTACCTGGCGCGCCAAAATGTTAGACCGAAATCTGGGCCCAACATCCAAATGCATATCACAGTTCACAGAAATGTATAAAAAGCAGTAAAATGGGGAACACACAATATTTTCATAGTGGTTCGGCTCAAACAAAGCCTACGTCCACTTTATCTCTTCTTAAATCCTAAGAAGTTACAAGTACAATTCTCTCAGTTTATACACAAAATCCTCATGTTTACAATGAAAAAGAAGTGAGAAAAAAATGAAGATTATACAAGAAATCCTCGTGTTGTAGTGTGGAATTTGGCTCCTTTGCTGCTGAAAATGTTTTGCAGAGAGCAATGGTGGAAGACGTAAGGAGTCAGAGCCAAAAGATCCTTGAAAATACCTTCAAATGGTTTATTTATAGTTGTAGGAAAGCTTATGGGAAGACCGGTTCGTGATGGGGTACGTGGCACTCGATTTGGGAAAATAGGAGCAGAAGTAGCCTTGAGAACAGGTCAAGATCTACGCGTGTATCAGCAGATGCAGGGATCAGTTCGTGGTCATGGAATCGGGTCGTGATATGGGCTTCACTAGCCAATGTCTGGTCGCGAGCTGGAGTGGTGAAGCTTGTGTCAATGATCGCGTCGTGGAAGAGGGTCGTGGTCCACCTGAGCTCCACGGTCGGAGTTGGTTTCACGAGACAGGGGTGCGTCACGAGTTGAGGAGGGGGCGATCCAGGTACCTGCTCACGAGTCGAGGTGGATCCCATGACCCAAGGGGGGCGATCCGATGAGGAGCAATCCGAGGGTGCATGAGCCATACTTCGATCGTGTGACGCTTCATTGCCTTATCCAGGAAATTGCCAGATTACAACAGTTTATGGAAACGGGCATAACTTTCAAACCATATGTCCGATTGAGCCAAACCAAAGCTCAAACTGAAGCTAATTCAGAGATATACAAGATTTACGGAGCATAGCTTCGTAATTGCTGTTTTCGGGGCCTAAAAGAGGCCGTTTGATAGGAGTTTTGGGCCTTTATTTGTTCGTGATGCGACTTTAGCCAAATCACTGCCTGTCTTCTGACGATGTTCTCCATATCCGAGCGGGATGCTATCCAGATATTCAGTGTCACGGCTTTTACCAAAAAGTGTGTCAAAAATTTGCCCCCCCGAACATATCTTGCTAGTTGAAGGAAGATGTGTTCTGGATAGTCCAGGAAATCTATAAGCCTTAGAAATTCAATAATGCCATGACCTTGCCGGGTCTGCCAGCTACATCTATAATCCATACCTGTAAAGAGATAAAGGAAAAACAAACGTGCCAAATCCTGGCGATATTGTTCAATTTTTGTGAGCAAAAACCATGCTTCGGCGTCTAATGAGCATAAACCATACTCAAGGTACGTTTGAGTCATCCTGCCAAATCCTGGCAAGGGCCAACATTTCCAGGCATAATCCATACCCAGAAGTCCTAATCGAGTATAATCCGTACCCGATTTCTTTTGTCACATCCTGACAAGACCTTTTGCAGGGCATAATCCATACCCTGGAGATCAAACCGAGTATAATCCATATCCGATTTCTTTTGTCACATCCTGACAAGGCCATTTGTCGTTCCTAAGTACAATCTATACTTAAGATTCTAAAGTGAGTAAAACCATACTCAGACCTGAAGTAGAGCTACGCTTGCCACAGTCTGACAAGATAGTCCGTCCCTAGGCATAATCCATACCTAGAATTCCACAATAAGTATAAGCCATACTTTAACCGAAGTTGAGGATCCTTCCACATCCTGGCAAGATAATTAAATTCTCCAAACATAATCCATGCTTGGAAAGTCCTTATTCAATTCAAAATGCAAAACCAAAGCAAATCCTGATTGGTTAGACACCGAGTCCAGAGAAGGCTTTGGGGATACATCCTAACCCCGTATGTGTGTACTCCGATTCAACCAATCGGAAAACCTAATGAAAGCAAAAACAAATCTTAAAGCCTAATAAATGCAAAAAATGAAAGCTGATCTCATCCTGATCAGTTGATGATGAGCCCACGAGAGCTCGATCTAGGGTCATTCCCTCTCCGGGGAGCAGGAGGTGGAAGCGCAGGTGCTGTTGATGGTTTCACATACTCGGGCACCTCTCCACGTCTAACCCATTCCTCAATCAAATCACGAAGATGTCTGCACTCATTCGTGTCATGTCCGTCATTATCATGGAAGATGCAGTGCTTTCCAGAATCGCGTTCCCTTTGCGATGGCTCCCTCCTAGGAGGCTTTGGGTAGGAGACAATACCGTTTGTGTCCATGTAGATGTCATAAAGTGAAGCAATGAGCTCGGTATACTTTTCATATCTGGGCCCTCTCCGGGGCTGAGTATTACGATCATTCTTGACGGCGGCTTTTCCTTTGCCATTTCCAGAATCAGACAGTTCCCCATCTTTGAGCATGTTGACATCGAGAACTTTCTTCTTCGAAGTTGCATCTTCCTCATGTAGAAATCTATCAGATTCAAGGTAGAACTCGCTGAGATTCCGTGGTGGGTCTCGGTACAAAGATTTCTTGAATTCCGTGTTATCCAGAACGCCGGATACCGCTGCCATCAGTACCACTGATTGTTCAGGGCGATCAACCGATGCTGCTAGAATGTTGAATCTTTCCAGAAAGGAACGCAGAGTTTCTCTAGGCATTTTCTTGATTATGGTGTGTGACATGATGTTCTTGGTCGTGCGATGTGGACCAGAAACTGTTCAACGAAGCGAGCGACCAACATATTCCCACTGTTGATCGATTCCGTTTCTAGTTGTCGAATCCACATGGCTGCTATATCAGTCAGAAAGAGGGGAAAATACTTAGCCATGAAGTTTTCCTATGCCGATTGAACTTCCATATGCCGTTTGTAGCGCATCAGGTGCATGGTAGGATCCGTCCTCTTATTTATGGCTCCTGTTGTGGGAGTTTGAAATCCGGGGGATTGCAACAATTCCTGGTTTCCTGAGTGAATGGGGTGTGATTGACGTCATCCACGTCATTCTGATAGGTGCGGCCTCTCGAGAGGCGTTGAATCAGATCAGCAAGTCGATTGCCTTTAAAAAGCAGTTGCAAACTACCAAAATCAGAGCTGGTGCCCCCAGCGTTGAATGCAGGAGAGGATGGAAGTTGTTGGTGAGCTGTTTTCTAGGGATTGCGGCTCCCGGATCGCGGATTGAGGGCGCCCAACCGACCCGACTCGAGGGGTTCGGTTCGTGAGGTAGGTTCGTGAAGGTCAGATCGTGGTTCATGGGGAGCAAACTGAGGAGTGGCGATCCGACCTGGTGCTGGTGGCCTGTCACGAGTCGATCCCTGCTGCAGTTGAGTGAGAGTTTGTGCTCCGGTATCCATCTATCCTGGAGCTGAAGTCGGTCGATGTGCATTTCCAATAACGAGGGGGTTGCCCCCGAGTCCTTGTGATGCCCGAGCCGCTTCTGTGGCTTCATTTCCAATTACTTGAGCATTGCTCGGCCTTCCATCCACCCGAGCGAAGAATTGGTTGATCATTTCCTGTTGTTTCTGGAGGAGATCATCTTGTCGTTCTATCTGATCTCTCAGTTCAGTGAGAACTCCGTCCATCTCGTCTCTGGTCAAGTACGCAGATGGATCTCCATCAGAGGAAGCTTCCTGTCTTGCCTCGTTTCTTGTGTCTTTAGCATCATCAGCATGAGCGGAAGTTCCAGTCTTCTTCCTTTTGATTGCCATTTATCAAATAGCCAAAAAATCCAAGTAGAAGTTGAAGTTTTCGTGTGCCCCCTACCTGGCGCGCCAAAATGTTAGACCGAAATCTGGGCCCAACACCTAAATGTAGATCACAGATCATAGAAATGCAGAAAAAGCAGTAAAATGGGGAACACACGATATTTTTATAGTGGTTCGGCTCAAACCCAGCCTACATCCACTTTATCTCCTCTTAAGTCCTAAGAAGTTACAAGTACAATTCTCTCGGTTTATACACGAAATTCTCGTGTTTACAATGAAAAAGAAGTGAGAAAAAATGAAGATTATACACGAAATCCTCGTGTTGTAGTGTGGAATTTGGCTCCTTTGCTGCTGAAAATGTTTTGCAAAGAGCAATGGTGGAAGACTTAAGGAGTTAGAGCCAAAAGATCCTTGAAAATACCTTCAAATGGTGTATTTATAGCTGTAGGAAAGCCTCTGGGAAGACCGGTTCGGGATGGGGTACGTGGCACCCGATCCGGGAAAATAGGAGCAGAAGTAGCCTTGAGAACAGGTTAAGATCTACGCGTGTATCAGTAGATGCAGGGATCGGTTCATGGTCATGGGATTGGTTCGTGATATGGGCTTCACGAGCCGATGTCTGGTCGCGAGCGGGAGTGGTGAAGCTAGTGTCCACGATCGGGTCGTGGAAGAGCGTCGTGGTCCGCCTGAGCTCCACGGTCGGAGTTGGTTTCACGAGACAGGGGCGCGTCACGAGTTGAGGACGGAGCGATCCAGGTTCCTGCTCATGAGTCAAGGTGGATCCCACGAGCCAAGGGGGGCGATCTGATGAGGGGTGATCCGAGGGTGCATGAGCCATACTATGATCGTGTGACACTTCGTTGCTTTATCAAGAAAATTGCCAGATTACACCAGTTTACGGAAACGGGCATAACTTTCAAACCGTAAGTCCGATTGAGCCAAACCAAAGCTCAAACTGAAGCTAATTCATAGATCTACAAGATTTACAGAGGTCAGCTCCGTAGTTGTTGTGTTTTGGCCCAAAAGGGGTTGTATGATAGGAGTTTCGGGCCTTTCTTTGTGCGTGATGCGACTTTGACAAAATCGTTGTCTGTCTTCTGACGTTGTTCTCCAGATCCGAGCGCGATGCTATCCACATATTCGGTGTGACAGCTTTTACCAAAAATTGTGTCAACACACATGTTGTTGCATGATGCATTAACATGAATATCTAAGACTAAAGATTCCATTGTCTTGAGTCATGTTAACACCATGAATTTCACGTAAAAACATGGCATGTGAACCTTTAATAATACTATGAAAACTATAAACTCAAATAATGGATTCCATAGATAAATATCAATAATTATTAAAATGCGTATATTATGAATATGAAAACTAATAGGACTACGCAAATGCTTTATACTCCTTGACATAATCAACAAACCAAAATAATGGTCTTTGATTTGTTTTTTTTTTCATAAATGTACTTACAAGCGAGCCATTTCTCATTGAATAGATAAAAAAAATCAAATCATAAAATTGGGGACAAAAAGAAAATATAATAGGAATACGACAAAATATGATATTCTAACATAATATCTCACAATGATAGTTAACAACAGTAATAGTGAGTGCAATTAGAATGCAATGATATTTTAATACCTAATTACTTGTACAACAAAATGTATCAATTAATAATTAACTAACTGAGCATATAGTATTTTTAGATTAAATTTAGCATTGAAATATGAGTTACTACCTCTTACCTTAGTATTCAGAACGAAATGTCTTGATTTGTCAAAGCCAAACTACCGACACTGCGCTATCGACAACTGCTTTTGATGGTCAGGTTAGAGGTACACCTTTTGATGGTGGAAGGAGGAAAAATGTAAGAAACAGCGCACCGAAGAAAGCTGCCGCCATATCGGCTGGCAGTACAGATCTGATAGCTTGGCGATGCTACTAGGAGGAGAGGTCAAAGGGCGAAGGCCTATAAGTAGGGATGAGCGTGAATACCTAGGGTACGGATCTCAAAAGGAAGTAGCAGTGATTCTGACAGAAAAAAGGAGTTAAATAATCTAAGGTTTGAGTTTAAAATGCTTTCAAGCTATGGAAGCAAGGACAAAGCCGCCTTAGGCAAAAGCCAGTGCGTAGACTGTTGCTGTAGAATAATTTTAAGAAATGGCTGAGAGCAAAGGAGAATAAATTGGGGATTAAAAACACCTTATGTCGGATATCTGGAATTGAAGATGTCGATGACGGCGGGAGGAGGGGAGACCGATGTCGATGTTGGGTAAAAACTCACAAATTTCAGATATAGTTGAATATTTAGGGGTTTTTGATGATAAAGAGGGAGCGAAAGCGTGTGAGAATCGATGTGAATATTTAGGGTCTTCAATGCGAGACAAAGGAGGAAACAGATATTAATAATAAGCGCGACTTTTGAGTTTTAGTTCTGCGAGGATCGCTGTGAGTGCTGTAATTATAATATAGTATAGATAACTTAGCAATGTCTTCCCTCTCAATGTACATTGTTCTAATACTTAAAGCAATCAAAGCAATAGGCTTTAGCCTGATCTAATTAATGATTTGGTCGAAAGTATTGTGGATTGTCAACCATTTTGTTTTCTCTTATAGTTTATTTAAGTATCGGCATCATTGTTATGATTTTGTGTGCATTGAGATATAATAGAAAATACAATGATTGAGAAAAGTATTGTAGTGGCTCGGTTGAAGTTGTTGAATGTTTTGGTGGTGTGCGGAAGTGTGAGGAAGTTTGTTCTTGGTAAATAAAGTGGCATGCAAGGGTGATTAAGGCGATTGGATATTGTAAAGTAGTATGTTCAGATTGGTGTACGTTGTGGATGAGTAGAAAAGTAGGAGATGGTTATGATGGTTTTCAACAAAGGTGATCAGAACTGCGGATTTGGAAACAACGACAGAAATCAGACAGTATATTGTATTGTGAGGTAATAATTCCACATGTTTAACACCGTATGTGATTTTGTCTGTTGAAGTAGAATTGTCATTTACGGAATTTTACAATACTGGAGAATATAGCATTTAATATTATGTTATTTTAATCTATTTTATTTTATTTGATTTTTTTAACATTTGTGTTATGAAAATGAAAGAATAAAATAAGAAGCTATTGTGAAATCTATTACAATTCTGAATTGGAAACATAAAATATAATTTTTGGTAAGTGTTGTATTCATCCGAAATTTTGGGTTAATTAAATATATAAATATATATCGAGGCTTGTGTATATGGAAGGAAAGCATCTCTTCCTTTGAATAACAAGTATGTTCTAGGGGGGCTTCCAGTTATTCAAGAATGCATGGATGCTCTCAACATTAGATAAGAAGAAAATAATGACTTGACGTATAAAAATCAATTCAAAATCAAGGAGAGTTCTTTCACATATGAACGTAAAAAAACCTATATAACATAGGCATTTTGAAAGCCATCAACTTGCACCATTGTATTATTCACGACTCAAAATTGCAGCTGATATTATCTAGAATGACTCTCCCTACTGGTAACCCACAGTTAGTACATAAGTATTATTTTCTATAGAATTTACACACAAAAGGTCAAATTGTCACAAAGCTAGAAGTAAAATATAGAACATTCTCAATATTAACATATTTTTGTGACTAGTATATCATAACTATTCTTTGCTTTTCAGGATTCATTCACATATCAAATATTTATACAGTAGTACAAAAGAATAAGGAAACAAGTACACCATGTTCTAAGACCGTTTACACGCTCCTCCTACTGCGAACCCATAATTATTTCTTCCCTTATGATTAACTGGGTTGT
Organism: Allium sativum; assembly: GCA_030737875.1. Taxonomy (NCBI): domain Eukaryota; kingdom Viridiplantae; phylum Streptophyta; class Magnoliopsida; order Asparagales; family Amaryllidaceae; genus Allium; species Allium sativum. The sequence continues at coordinate 256,289,855 of CM060926.1, read as the reverse complement.
GAAATCATGATAACGAAGCATTGCAGTGGAAGTACTAAGCGTTAGATTTTAACGAAGAACACAACAAACAAAAATTATGAACCATTGGCAACCCTGAAATGAGAACTTAGTAAGGAAGAAATAAAATTGACACGGATCGGCATGCTGCAAGAGAAAAGTAGGGCAAGAGAAAAGTACGCGGATCGCCAAGCAGTAAGAAATGCAACCTAGTGGTTAGTAGTGAGGAACGACGGCGAGCGGCGCAAACGAGGGCAACCGACGAGCGAATGGAGTTCAGATATAATGATGGTTATATTTTACAGTTCATCTTAGAAACCTGTGGTTTGTCCCTCGCGATCGTTATGGAGACGTATTTTATATGGTGGCTGCTGGTCAACGGATGGTGGCCAGCCGAAATGGGATTTTGCGAAGTTTTCAATTGTCCTAAGAAATTTCAACATGTTTTGGAAACTACTGTGCCCTATTGGGGGACAATTGATGTTTTCCTTTCATTTTGCATAGATGTTTAGATTATATATTTTGAATCCGTGAACTTCGTTCCTTGTATGAAACGTGTATTTTGTGTCAAGGCTTTTATTTGCATGTCTTTTTTTTTTTTGTGGTATTTCTTCTATTTTTAGTAGATCATTCATGTACAGAAAAAATACTTCACTTTATTTGCCTTTAGATAAGAAGAGACAAAAATCCGAAAAGCTTAAGGCTCTTCAGTTTTGGTCCATCTCTTTGTGTTGCTATATATACGTCCTTCATTTTTTGTAAATCGATAAACCACATGTTTATTCTAAAGTAGGATCATATAGATAAGAATAACATGAAGTTCCATCGACCTATTATCATTATATGTTACAAATCAATGATAATTATGCTTTAAATTAAGACAATGCATATTTTCTCCAGGGATGTGAAAACTCATGGTAAATTGATGTGTCTACTATTGTGGATCAAATATTCCCTTAGTATATTTATTGTTGTTGCCTTGTTTGCCCCATATGTTGTTAGAATTGGCTTAAGACCACCGTTATTTTTCATCTCGGCATGCAATAGCCAATCAACCATTTACACAAGATGCGCTGGCAAGATATTAGATTTCCACATCAACAAGATTCTACCATTAATGTTATCAAAGCTATTATCCTGGTAATCCTAATTGCATTCATTATTATGTATGAAATTATGTATGTTTTCTTAGTTTATCACTAATTGGTCAAGCGCAGAGTTTGGTGGCAGTCGTGGTGGCCTCAATGAAATTCCTTTTCTTTTCTTTTAATAGGAAGAAAGATAGCACAATAGGCTCATAAAAAGTAGTAAAGATAAGTCACAGTTTTCCCATGACTCCCCAGCCAGAAGAGCACGGTGGTTAAGCGGACACTCCGTAACACACCATGTTTTCTGTTAACATAAACTAACAAATTAAAGAATACTTAAATATAAATGTGAGAATCAAGGGAAACGGGTTACACCATTGTGTTCGTCTCGGAATTCTGGTTGAGATAGAGTCCGAGTTTGCGTAAATTGGACTTCGTATGAAAAAGTTATGGTTGTCGGAAGTTTCCAGAAAATTAAATAAATTCAAACAGCTCGAAAACAAATTCAAATTTTGAACCAGAAGCCAGAAGCGGGCTGGGCGGGAAAATTCCCGCCCAGGACCTAGGTCGACCAGTGGGTCGACCCTAGTGTCGACCTCCCCCCTACGGGTCGACTTGGGGGTCAACCTGCCCCCCCGGGCAGATTTGAAAGATGATGACTTTGTGACTGGTTGCTGAGTCATTAGGGTTTCTGGATAGTTCTGATCTAGTCTGAATGGCTGTGGTTAATTTTGGGTTGATCGGATGGCCTAAATTAATTCTAAACTCTATATAAACACATGTAGACTCAAACCCTAAAACCTAATTAAAATTAGAAACATGGCCGCCATGCTGTCACATTGCATCCTAGAGTAGCCGCCACCATTTAGGAGAAAGAAAAGCCAATCAACTCAAGTCAAATCAAGTTTATAACAACAACAACAACAACGAATTGTCTACTTCAGAGGCGAGCTAAATCAATTTCAGAACTCAGATTTCAGAACTTAAGACCTTCTTTGAGTTGTGAGTTCAATTTCTTTAATAAGATAATTAATAAGTTAATTAGGTTGAGATATAAATTGGGTTATATGGCTATGTTTGTGAATCATTGGAAAAATATAATCTTTTGTGAATATATGCTAGTTGTTTATCATGATAGTTATGTTGTGGATCCCTTTTCATATGCCAAATCATCTATGTTCAACTTGATTCACGTTTGACATCATTTTATATGCAAGTTTGGGTGTAGATTATATGATAGTTTCTATGTGAATTGTACACTAGTTTACATGTGAATCAAATAAAGTGATTATATGCAAGTTTAGGTTGAAATTGGATTCACATATATGCAAGTTTACCCTTTAGATTTAGATCTATGACATACATTATTTTATGCAAGTTTGTGATTATGGCCTATGCAAGTTTTTGGTGGAAAATTATATCACATATATGCAAGTTTACACCCCTATGTTTAGATCTATGACATGTATAGTTTTGTGCAAGTTTGTGATTATGGCCAATGCAAGTTTTAAGTTAAAAACTATATCATATACATGCAAGTTCACACCTTTTAGGTTTATGTTTAGATTCATGACTATACAAAGTTTATGCAAGTTATGTTGTAATTCTTGTTTGCAAGTTAGATCTATTTTGGGTGTTATGCAAATATGTGATGTTTATTCCCTTTAATGTATTAGACTAATTTATAGTCTAATATATGTATATGTCATGATAAATGAACGAACAACGTGGGGACGATGGGGGTAATATTGAATATACACCAATTGAGAATTGACATAAATGGCCTGAAAAAGGCATATAATAAATTTAAGATATTAATTGGCATAATTGGTATTTACGGATATAATTGAGACCGTAATGGACAAAAATGAATTTAGAAATTATTTACAAATTTGAATAGGGATAATAATCCAATTTGGGGTTAAATGAAGATATGTAATAATAAACCGCCTAAGACACGAGGTTAGACTCTTTTGTGGTGTAAGACTGCCCGGACCCGCTCGGCAAATACAGCTGCCACAAATGCCAGTCTAATGTGAAAGGTCAAAGGCATGAATTAAATGCGTAACAGTTGTAAAGACATGAGGTTAGGCACGTTTGTTGTGTAAGACTTCCCGGACCCGCCCGGCAAATCCAGCTGCCACAAATGCCAGTATAATATGGGAGGTCTTTACAAGGTTATGGTCTTAATGAATTAAGAAACACTTAACAAGATAAAAATGTAGTGGGACATGAGGGGGTTAAGTGGGTGTCTTGGGTGGCATGTGGAATTTAGTGGGTGCCTGGGTGGCATTCGAAACACGATTAGATGCACTTAACCAAGATTGAAACATGTAAGAAGACCTGAATAAGAATGGGGTTAAGTGGGGAAAAAACTTAGAGGGGACCAAGCATATGTGGAAAGCTTGTGTCATGCATGGGGGACCTTTTCAAATCAGTAACCCATTAAGTATCTTTGTGGGCTCGACTCAAGTAGAGGACGGGACACGCGCACTGGATTTGATTGTAAGAGGTCAAAACGGGTCAGCGGTGGCAACGCAAGTCCAACGGGTTCATATGCGTGTGTGGGCCCGGGCTAGTAGGTAAGACGTTATTGCATCATGTAGATATAAGCCGTGCATTTTTTGTAGTATTAGGTTGCCATTTTAGGGAGTGATACACCCCAGTGTGGGGCCAGCACGGGTATCTACGAGTTAGGGAGCCGATCGAATGGGGGTAGTGGGTACACCTAGTGGAGATAGGGGAAGACGACACCTATGGAGGTAGCTACGGGTACACGAAACTACAATTAGCATTATTAAGTTTTGTAGGCGGGATCAACTTTTAGGGTGACTAGTGGTGGTGCAGTATAGTAATTATCCTATAGTTATTAGGGGCGCCTTTAACGTTATCTTTGTTCATATTATTTCCTTGTTTGCTCTATCATACCCAATTGTTCACAGTCATTTCCTAATTTTCTAGCTTATGCCTTATCCTAGTTACTAAATGATTATATTGTTAAAGTTATTGCACTCTCCAGACTTTATGTCTGACCCCCCTTGTTTCCACCTCTTTTCTTCCCTTCCCCCCCCCCCACGTGCTCAGGGTGTGTAACACCCCGTGTATTCTATAACCGTGAAAGTCATAAATTAAAGTATAATTAATTTCAAATCAAAGAATTAAGGGAAACGGGATACGCCATTGCGTTCGTCTCGGAATTCTGCTTGAGATAGAGTCTGAGTTTGCGTAAAACGGATATCGTATGAAGAAGTTATGGACGAACGAAGTTGGGCGAAAAACCGGAAAACGGGTCAGAATGCACTGGCGCACTTGGGAAGTGCGCCAGAACAAAAATGCACTGGCACACTTGGGAAGTGCGCCAGTACATTTTTGACCTGGCGCACCTGCCAAGTGCGCCCAGGTCAAAAATGACCTGCTGGCCAGGTCTGGTCTAGCCCTGGCTGGCCAGGTCTGTGTTTGGTCGATTTTAAGAAGCTTGCTTTGTCATTAGGGCTAGGTGGCAGGCTCCAATTGGTCTCTCTTTCGAATGAACGGCTACGATCAATCCAAGCAACATCGATGGTCCTAATCAGTTCATAAACTCTATAAAAATGACCCTAGACTCTACCTAACCTAAGTCTCTAACACAATTCTCTAGCCTCCATTGCTCTCTTCTTCTAATTAAAAATAAAAATGGCGTCGCTACTCTGCTAGAATCGAAGCTAGAAATCAATCAACATCATCCTAAATTCAAATTAGAGATTAAAGCTTCTGCAACAATTCTGCAATAACTAAAGTTCTTTCTTTAATCCAACCAAGGCAAGTACATTTATTTTCCGCTATAAACGTTAATTATAATTTTGATATGTTTTAATTCTGAATCTGAGATTGTATATATATTCTCTTCTGTCAGATCTGTTTTTCTGTGACTGTTCTGTATCCCTTTTCTTCTTTTCTGTTTCTATAGCCAGGCTACCACGAGCCTGTGCCTAATCTCATAAGAGATTAACGTATGAACGCAAATTTTGGGATAAATAATGAATGATGCGAAATTTGACGAGACTGAATTGAACGTATGACTTTAGATCTGAAGCATAAAATATATTGGACATGTGACTTGGGATTGGATGCATGAATTTGACTGTAAACATATAATTTATATATGTTGTATGCATAGTGTACGTTGTAATCTAGATCTGTAACTAATTTGAAAAATGAACATATGTTATTTAGATCTGTAATTAATTAGAAAAATAAGCATATGTTATAAACTAGTTTTAGACCTATGCATATTCTGTGATAAAAGAAGAAGAGGAACCACTGTAAGATTACATATGATTTGAGACTTTGGACAAAATGTATATAAAAGTCAAGATCTGATTTTTAGAAGATATGATTTAAAGATTTAGATTGTTGGGTATAGTTTGCATAATGATTCATGACTTAAAAAGAAGAAGATATGGAAACTTAGGTGTAAAGATTTACATTAATTAGGATATCTATTATTGTGATTACACCTAAATATGGATTTTTGGATATATGGCATGCATTGAAATTAATGGTTATATTTGGTATAATTTATATGTGAATCTGCTGTAAAATGCTAGTTTAACAAAAATTGGAACATATGTTATATGGCAAATTATGTCCATATTCTGCGCTTATGCAAACATGGAGTACATGTTGTGAATCATGACAATTATGTAGGCATATGAACTTAGGCCAATTTATGATTAGGCAAGGCATGTAAATAGAACCTTTAGAAATATTAAATTTGCTAAATCTGCTAATTTGCCAAGTTGCCTAAACTGCTAGTTTTGTTATATTGCCTAGACTGGTAATTAGATTGAAATGCCTAATCTGTTAAATTTGTCGGTTGAAATGCCTAACCTGTTATATGCCAAAATCTGCTAAGTTGCTAAATCTGTTAAATCCGTTAAGTCATATAAAATCTGTTATCTGCTATGTTGATATAATCATCCTGTTATTGATATAATCTGAATTGGCATATATATTGGGCGTGCGCATAAACGGTAAATTATTAATTAATTGGCCGCAAAGATAAACGTGACTAACTCGAGGTTAGAATGAGTTTGCGGCGTAATTCTGCCCGGAACCGCCCGGCACATCCAGTGGCCGCAAACAATAGGTTCTAATGTGAGAAGTTAGTCATAACCTGCTTAAGACACGAGGTTAGGTCTGGCTTGTGGCAGAAGTCTGCCCGGAACCGCCCGGCCCATCCAGCGGCCACAATCTAGCGACCTAATGTGAGAGGTCTGGGCATTAATAATTAATTAATGCAAATCTAAGATAAGAATGACGTCTAAAACGTATTGGGGGAAAATAGGGTTAAACCCACTAGATTAATAGGTGTGGTAAACCCGTCCATGAGTCTGTAGGCCCAATACAAAGTTAGACAAATCTGAAAAATCTGTACATCTGATCTGTTAGTCTGAAAACTTGTGAACTTAATCTGTGAACTAGTAAATCTGAATTCTGTATGTCTGAACTTGTAAACAAGTTAATCTGAGATCTGTTAGTCTGGGGACACAAGGTTAGGAGGGGAATTACTTGTGTCATCTGTTGTTGGGACCCATATTAGTCAGTAACCCTTTCTGGTATCAAAACTTTGACCCAACAGTAGGTAGGGTCCGGGCACGCTTACTGAACTAATTATAAGTGGTTCATTCTGATAATGGCGAGGGGTGTTGATGGTGCGTTCCAACCGGGTCATGTGCGTGCATGGATCCCGGTCTGCCTCTGAGGATGTAAGACGCCGTGACATCTGTAAATAGGTCTGTGCCAATTGGTTGTCACTTTAGGGAGTGATACACCCTACTGTGGGGCCGACATAGGATATTTATGTATTAGGGAGCCGATCGCTTGGGGTAGGGTTTTAGGGTACACTTAGCTCTGTCTATTTCTGTTGGTACCGTATGTTTCTGTTGGGTGGTAACACCTGTCTGTTTCTGCGTGGTACCGTCTGTTCGGGTGGTAAAGGCCCATTACTAGTGTACACCTAATTCTACATTCTGTTTCTGTAGGGACAAATCCGTTTCTGCTTCTGTCTGTTTCTGATCGGGTAGTAAAGGCCCATTATTAGCATTCTGTTTCTGTTAAAGTATTATGTACCCGTTCCTGCTTCAATTTAGACACTAGGGTGACACCTAATTCTGTTATACTAGTATTAGTGCAGAGAAGTGTAAAACAATAGTTTATATCATTCTTTTTTTCTGTTATATCTGCTACACCTGTTATAGTTATCTCACATCCAGTTTTATGTTCATATCATATTATTATTATCTGTTCATATGCTGAAAGTCACTGGACTTGCCAGACTTTTTGTCTGACCCTTGTTGTTTCGCCTCCTTTCTTCCGTTTCCCCCCCAGGTTTTCCAAGGAGGGAAATACTTTAGCTTGATCCGGATTTCTCTTTGCTTGAAGTGCTTAAAGTATGGCTTGGCTCTTTATAGCTTCCGTTCCATGGGGATTATGATTTTAAACCATGCATTTTGAAGGCTTTTGTACAAGACTGATATTTTGTACTTGAATTCTGAAATTGAAAGGATGTAACCATATTAATTTCTGTTTCCGCTGTAATAAAGTTAAAAATTTTCAAGTACTGTTTTATCTGTCTTGTAAGTTTCTGTTCTGTTTACTAAAATGCTCCACCAAAGTTAAGGCATTCCCTTTGTGAGTGACCTTAACGGAGGTGGGGTGTTACAGGGTGGGACTAGCACTAGTGGAGCTTGGTTTGGACAGCTTTATCTCTTTCTTTGGAAGTTGCTTGGATCGCTGAAGTAAAAGTTTATCCTATCTTATTTATGGCTATTTTATGTTGGGGTTATTTCTTTCATTTTATGTACTCTGATTTAATCAAGATGGATATTATCTACTTGACTCTAGTCTTTGGTTTTTGATGATGTAATCAAACTTATATGTTACCGCTGCAATGAATAAAGTTTTAAACCTTTAAGTACTGTTTTATATCTGTCTTGTTGTTAAGTTTCAGTTCTATACACACTGAAAACACTCCATAGAAGTTAATGCATTCCCTTTGTGAGTGACATTAATGGACATGGGGTGTCACACGTGGTATCAGAGCTAAAGGTTACAAGAACAGATATGAATTTTGAAAAACTATTTTTCAAAAGCACTTTTATAAAGAAATACTTTCAAAAGTATGTTTTAAGGAAAGTATTTTCAAGAGAAAAGTTTATTTTAAAAACATAACCCCAAGAGCAATATATCTTTCTTTCAAATTCTTCGTTTGAATCTCTTCATTTTCTTTTCAGCATATCAGGAATTCCCGAGATACCCGAAGGGATACCAATACCAGGATGGTTTAGAAGGTATCTGGAAGCTAGGGCCAGTGTCGAAGGCCCCGCAAATGCTCGTCCTCCTCCTCCCCCTCCCCCTCCTCCTCCTCCTCGTGTTGACACTTTCGCAAAGATATGAAACGACTTTCGGGCAATGGGCGAGAAACCTTTTCACGGGTCGGAGACGTTTGTTGAAGTTCGAAATTGGTTAAAGGAGGTGGAAGAATTGTTTGGAATCTTTGAGGTAGAAGATGGAAGAAAGGTCCAGTTAGCTGCCTGGTTAATGAAGGATGAGGCCTCGTTTTGGTGGGAGATCACTAATGGAGAGCGTCCAGTTGAAACATGGCTGGATTTCAGGCGTAGGTTCAAGGGAAAGTTTCTCTCATGGGCTGAAGAAAATTTATATATGGAAAGATTTTTGGCGTTGAAGCAAGGGAATCTATCAGTGAAAGAATATGTCAACAAGTTCAATCAGTTGGCGAGATTTGGCTTGGACTTGGTGAATACACCCAAAAAGACGGCCCTGAGATTTGTTAAGGGTTTGAACGAACCGCTACATGGGTTAGCTATGACCCACTTCCCTATGGGGTTCACCTTTGAGAGACTAGTTGACATGGCGCTTATGCATGAAGAGGAGAAAGGCGCATATGCTAATAAGGCACCTGAGAAGAAAGGAGATCAAAAGAAACCATAACAACAAAACAAGAAAGGCGGGAAGAACAATAATGCAAAGGAAAGAAGAAGTGCTTTAATTGTGGTACACTAGGCCATCTAAGTAAAGACTGTAGGAAAAAAGAAGATTGGCTGTTTCCACTGTGGAGAGGCAGGTCATCTAGTTAAGGACTGCCCAAGGAAATAGGGACAAGGGCAAAGAACATCTGGAGGGCAGCTTCAGGCTCTCATGGCACCGGGGCAGGCAAGGGAGTAGGTCCAGGCTCTCGCGGTCCCACCACTGCAAGAACGAGGTAGAAACATTTCCGTTGAGAGTTTAGTTTTTCTATTTGATCATCTTGTTCGTGCTTTGTTTGACACTGGCGCATCACACTCATTTGTGTCTGCTTCGTTAGTTGAAACATTGCACCTAAATACTAGTCTAGTTTGAGATCCCATAGTAGTCTCAAATCCTATTTGTGGTTCGGCTCATCTTTCTATGATTTGTCAGGATTTGAGAGTGTCTATCTTGGGAATTGGGTTTGAATGCAACGCCTTTGTTCTTGGCTTCATGGACTACGACTTGATTCTAGGTATGGATTGGCTAACTAGATACGGTGTCATCCTAGATTATGAAAGAAGGGTAGTTAGATTGTTGACTCGTTGTGGAAAGACCCTTGATATTTCTTATGACCGTAGAGGTCCGGTATTGCTTAGCTACCTAGAATCCCTAGATGAATCCAATGATGATTTGAAATCTGTTCGTGTGGTCCGTGAATATAGTGACGTCTTCGATGAAGTTCAAGGTTTACCCCCGAGGCGTGAGATAGACTTTCGAATATACTTAGTAGATAATGAAAAGCCGGTTGCATTATTAGTGCGCCACATGGCTCCGACAGAGAGAAGAGAACTCAGTAAGCAAGTGAAAGAATTGCTTGAGAAGGGGTTCATAAAAAGAAGTATTTCGGAGTGGGGTGCTCTTGTCGGTTTTGCTACAAAAGCTGATGGTTCACTTAGATTGTGCATGGACTATAGAGAGGTGAATAAGCTAACAAAGAAGAACAGATGCCCGTTACCGAGGATAGATGATTTATTCGATCAGTTGGTGGGTGCTTTGGTTTTCTCGTGACTGGATTTGGCTACAGGGTTTCATCAGCTGAAGATGGCTGAAGATAGCATCGATAAGACTGCATTTAGAACTCCTGACGGTTTCTTCGAGTGGCTCGTCATGCCTTTTGGTTTGACGAATGAACCCGCCTACTTTGTTAACTTAATGAGTAGGGTGTTCAGGGAGTTTCTGAAAAAGTTTGTGTTAGTCTTTGTGGACGATATTCTGGTTTTCTCTAAAAATGAAGAAGAGCATGCCCTATATCTTAGGGAAGTCTTAGAGACCCTACGAGCACATCAGCTAAAAGCTAAGTTCTCAAAGTGCCATTTTTTGAGAAGAGAAGTGAGGTTCTTAGGACTCGTGGTCTCTAAGGAAGGGATAGCTATGGATCCCGCAAAGGTAGTGGCAATCCAAGATTGGAAAACGCCTAAGAACGCAACTGAAGTAAGAAGCTTTTTAGGGCTGGCTGGCTATTATAGGAAGTTCATTAAGGACTTCGGGAAGATATCAGCCCCTCTCACTCGATTAACGAAGAAGAATTTGACTTTTACTTGGGACGTTGACTGTGACGATGCTTTCCAACGTCTGAAGAGAGCTTTGATGACGACTCCAGCTTTAGCTTTGCAAGACGGGAGTAAGACATTCATTGTATATACCGATGCTTGCGGGATAGGGCTTGGCGCAGTTTTAATGCAAGAGGGAAGGGTGATATGCTATGTTGGAAGACAGTTGAAAGCCCACGAGAAAAATTACCCTACCCACGATTTGGAGTTGGCGACCATTGTTTTTGCGCTTAAGTCGTGGCGTCATTATTTGCTTGGCGAAAGGTTTTAGTTGTATACAGACCATAAGTCGCTAAAGTACTTATTCTCTCAGAAGGACCTAAACTTGAGGCAACAGAGACGGATGGAATTTTTGGCATCCTACGATTTTGAGATTGCATATACCCCTGGCAAGGGTAACGTTGTAGCTGATGCCTTAACTAGAAATAAGTTAACTCTAAGTCCTTTGTTTGTAGAGCAACAGAGCTTGGAGTATATATCTTCCTTTGACTTCAGACCCTCTGTCGATTATGTACCCAGATTGTTGACATCATTAGAGGTGTAAACTATACTTTTGGGTCAAGTTGGAGAGGCACAGCGGAACGACCCACAGTTGATTGAGATAGTAGGCAAGCTAATAGGAGGGGAGTCCTCAAGACATCTTGATAGATATGCTATATACGAAATTGGCTGGCTATGTAGAGATGGAAGACTTTGCGTACCACAAGACGAAAGTTTGAAGAAGGAAATTCTTGAAGATTCACATCGTTCTACGATGACCATACATCCCAGTGGTGATAAGATTTATAGGGATATGAAGCGAGTTTTCTTTTGGGCCGGAATGAAGAAGGACGTGGCCGAGTTCGTTGCTAGATGCTTAGTGTGCCAGCAAGTCAAGGCGGAGCAAAAGAAGCCCGAAGGTTTGCTCCATCCCTTAGAGATTCTACTTTGGAAATGGGAAAGCGTTTCCATGGATTTTGCAGATGGGTTACCAAGATCTAGGAAGGGTAATACGGGTATTTGGGTGATTGTAGACCGACTTACTAAAAGTGCCCAGTTTATTCCCGTTAAAAGTAGAAGGACCACCGCATGGTTAGCATCCGTTTACCTTCGAGAGATATTTCGTTTGCACGGCATACCCTCCAGCATTGTGAGCGATAGAGATCCAATTTTCACAAGCAAATTTTGGAAGAGCTTACAAGAGGCGGCTGGAATACAGTTATGCTTAAGTACCGCTTATCATCCTCAGACGGACGACCAGACCGAGAGGGTGAATCGGATTCTAGAAGAGCTTCTGAGGCTATGCATTCTAGACTTTGGAGGAACATGGGAAGAACACCTTCCACTAGTAGATTTCGCCTATAATAATAGTTTTTAAGCTAGCATTGGCATGGAACCTTTTGAGGCTCTTTATGGACAACCGTGCCGATCACCTACATGTTGGTGGGAATCCACTGATATGGTTTTGCTTGGACCCGACGTGATTAGGGAGACTTCGGAGAAGATAGACCTGATTCGACGGCGAATGAAAACAACACAGGACCGGCAGAAGTCATATGCTGATAAGAGACGAACGGATCTTGAGTTCAATGTTGGGGACATGGTTTTTATTAAGGTGTCAACGTTAAGAAATGTAATCCGCTTTGGATCGATAGGGAAGTTGGCACCAAGGTTCGTAGGACCCTTTCCAGTTACAGAGAGGATTGGACAGATGGCATACGGAGTAAAGTTACCAGAGAGGCTCAGTGGAGTTCATGACATGTTTAACGTTTCACATTTGCGTAAGTGTTTACACGATACAGTGGAAGTGGTAGAGCCGAGCACGCTCAAAGAAGTGGAAGTAGAGCGTAATGACACGATCAGACGAGCTCGTACACGCATTCTCAGATCGGAGGTCAAAAAGCTTCACAACAATGAGGTCAAGTTGGTCAAAGTGCAATGTGGAGATGATCAAAGGGACGCGACTTGGGAGACGGAAGATAAGAGGCGTACGTTGTACCCTTTCCTTTTTGAGGGTATGTTTTAATTTCTCCTTTTTCTACCGCTTTGTTGATACTTGTCCTATCTTTTAGTATTATCGTTGCAATGACATCTTCGATCTTTAGATATGAAGAACTTTACGGTTGAAACATGTGTCTTAGACATGTTATGTCTGATGGATGCAAATGGATGCAAGTGGTTGACCGTGGATATTTAAATTTATGGATATATAATGGTTGTGTTATCATATGGATGCTGCATTTTGATGAGTGGTTGTGCACACATGTAGAAATAATATGTATCGATAGGATTCTTTCGCATACATAATGGATGCATGACACTATCATGATTTGCATTAAGGAGGTCAACTGAATCAGTAGACCGCCTGATTTTGCATTAGATAAGGAACATATACACACACTTCTTGCATATGTTCATACAGCCTTAGAAATTTTGTAAGGACAATGGATGCCTGTGTTTGATGGTTGAGTAGATGGATGATTGGATGTTAGGATATGCATTTTTCTTAACTTGGAGATTTCGGGGGAGAAATCCTTTAAGGAGGGGAGAACGTAACACCCTGTGTTTTCCGTTAACATAAACTAACAAATTAAAGAATACTTAAATATAAATGTGAGAATCAAGGGAAACGGGTTACGCCATTGTGTTCGTCTCGGAATTCTGGTTAAGATTGAGTCCGAGTTTGCATAAATTGGACTTCGTATGAAGAAGTTATAGCTGTCGGAAGTTTCTAGAAAATTAAATAAATTCAAACAGCTCGAAAACAAATTCAAATTTTGAACCAGAAGCCAGAAGTGGGCTGGGCGGGAAAATTCCCGTCCAGGACCCAGGTCGACCAGGGAGTCGACCCTAGTGTCAACCTCCCCCCTACAAGTCGACCTGGGGGTCGACCTGCCCCCCCCCCTGGGCAGATTTGAAAGATGATGACTTTGTGACTGGTTGCTGAGTCATTAGGGTATCTAGATGGTTCTGATCTGGTCTGAATGGTTGTGGTTAATTCTGGGTTGATCGGATGGCCTAGATTAATTCTAAACTCTATATAAAAACATGTAGACTCAAACCCTAAAACCTAATTAAAATTAGAACCATGGATGCCATGCTGTCACCTTGCAACCTAGAGTAGTCGCCACCATTTAGGAGAAAGAAAAGCTAATCAACTCAAGTCAAATCAAGTTTATAACAACTACAACGAATTGTCTACTTCAGAGGCAAGCTAAATCAATTTCAGAACTCATATTTCAGAACTCAAGACCTTCTTTGAGTTGTTAGTTCAATTTCTTTAATAACATAATTAATAAATTAATGGGTTGAGATATAAATTGGGTTATATGGCTATGTTTGTGAATCATTGGAAAAATGTAATCTTTTGTGAATATATGCTAGTTGTTTATCATGATAGTTATGTTGTGGATCCCTTTTCATATGCCAAATCATTTATGTTCAACTTGATTCACGTTTGGCATCATTTTATATGCAAGTTTGGGTGTAGATTATATGATAGTTTCTACGTGAATTGTACACTAGTTACATGTGAATCTAATAAAGTGATTATATGAAAGTTTAGGTAGAAATTGGATTCACATATATGCAAGTTCACCCTTTAGATTTAGATCAATGACATACATCGTTTTATGCAAGTTTGTGATTAAGGCCTATGCAAGTTTTAGGTGAAAAATTATATCACATATATGCAAGTTTACACCCCAATGTTTAGATCTATGACACGTATAGTTTTATGCAAGTTTGTGATTATGGCCTATGCAAGTTTTAAGTGAAAAACTATATCATATAGATGCAATTTCACACCTTTTAGGTTTATGTTTAGATTCATGACTATACAAAGTTTATGCAAGTTATGTTGTAATTCTTATTTGCAAGTTAGATCTATTATGGGTGTTATGCAAATTTGTGATGTTTCTTCCCTTTTATGTATTAGACTAATTTATAGTCTAATATATGTATATGTCATGATAAACGAATGAACAACGTGGGGAAGATGGGGGTAATATTGAATATACACCTATTGAGAATTGGCATAAATGGCCTGAAAAAGGCATATAACAAATTTAAGATATCAATTGGCATAATTGGTATTTACGGACATAATTGAGATAATTATGGACATAAATGAATTTGGAAATTATTTAAAAAATTGAATAGGGATAATAATCCAAGTTGGGGTTAAATGAAGATATGTAATAATAAACTGCCAAAGACTCGAGGTTAGACTCTTTTGCGGTGTAAGACTGCCCGGACCCGCCCGACAAATCCAGCTGCCACAAATGCCAGTCTAATGTGAGAGGTCAATGACATGAATTAAATGCGTAATAGTTGTAAAGACACGAGGTTAGGCTCGTTTGTGGTGTAAGACTGCCTGGACCCGCCCAGCAAATCCAGCTGCCACAAATGCCAGTCTAATGTGGGAGGTCTTTACAAGGTTACGGTCTTAATAAATTAAGAAACACTTAACCAGGTAAACATGTAGTGGGACATGAGTGGGTTAAGTGGGTGGCTTGGGTGGCATGTGGAATTTAGTGGGTGCCTTGGGCGACATTTGAAAAACAATTAGATGTACTTAACCAAGATTGAAACACGTAAGAAGACATGAATAAGAATGGGGTTAAGTGGGGAAAAACCTTAGAGGGGACCAAGCATAGGTGGAAAGCTTGTGTCATGCATGGGGGCCCTTTTTAAACCAGTAACCCATTAAGTATCTTTGTGGGCTTGACCCAAGTAGAGGACGGGACACGCGTACTGGATTTGATTGTAAGAGGTCAAAATGGGTCAGCGGTGGCAACGCAAGTCCAACGGGTTCATATGCGTGTGTGGGCCCGGGCTGGTGGGCAAGACGTTGTTGCATCGGGTATATATAAGCCGTGCATTTTTTGTAGTATCGGGTTGCCACTTGGGGGAGTGATACACCCCACTGTGGTGCCAGCACGGGTATCTACGAGTTGGGGAGCCGATTGAATGGGGGTAGTGGGTACACCTAGTGGGGATAGGGGCAGACGACACCTATGGAGGTAGCTAGGGGTACACGAAACTACCATTAACATTATTAAGTTCTGTAGGCATGATCAACCTTTAGGGTTACTAGTGATGGTGCAGTATAGTAATTATCCTATTGTGATTAGGGGCGCCTTTAACGTTATCTTTGTTTGTCTTATTTCCTTGTGTTCTCCGTCATACCCAATTGTTCACAGTCATTTCCTTATTTTCCAGCTTATGCCTTATCCTAGTTACTTAATGATTATATTGTTTAAGTTATTGCACTCGCCGTACTTTATGTCTGACCCCCTTGTTTCCACCTCTTTTCTTCCCTTCCCCCCCAGGTGCTCAGGTTGGGACTAGCACTAATGGAGCTTGATTTGGACAGCTTTATCTCTTTCTTTGGAAGTTGCTTGGATCACTAAAGTAAAAGTTCAGCCTATCTTATTTATGGCTATTTTATGTTGGGGTTATGTTTTTCGTTTTATGTACTCTGATTTAATCAAGATGGATATTATGTACTTGACTCTAGTCTTTGGTTTTTGATGATATAATCAAACTTATCTATTACCGCTGCAATGAATAAAGTTTTAAACCTTTAAGTACTGTTTTATATTTTTCTTGTTGTTAAGTTTCAGTTCTATACACACTTAAAACGCTCCATAGAAGTTAATGCATTCCCTTTGTGAGTGACATTAATGGACATGGGGTGTCACACTCCGGTACGTAAAATGCACAATGTTGTCGGTGGTACACACCTCTGTTCTTTTATTGGTATAGACAGCTATATGGCATTTAAATATTGAATCTTTCCTACTTTTTCACAAAAAACATAAAGTATTCCAAAAGAATTATATAGGAAAATAAACTAGCATAAAGCCAAAACATCCAGTATAAAAGAGACTCACTGTGAAAACTATTAGAGTGCAATGGCGATTGAAGAGAAAAAATGGATACTGTTCATGTTTGCTTTCTTCTGCCATTGGGAAAGTCACGACGGGTTTCTGATCTACTTCCTACCACCACTTTATTTCACTCAGTCAATAACAGCCATACTGTCTCTTCTCTTCTCTTCTCGAACAATGTAAATTCTCAAATATCAAACCCTAAACCATAAAAAAATTAGCCAAGTAGAGGATGGAAGATAAAGACAAAAAAGAATTAGATTTGTATATCATGCTACATAATCTATTCTGTTGTTACAGATTTTTTTTAAGGGTTTTGTATTAATTTTTGTAGGCGCTTTCTTTCACTCTTCTCTCTACTTCGAGTTTGGAAGACATTAATTTCAATGACGTTGTAATAGAGAATGACATTATAAGTTATTGAATTTTACGGTTTTCTTTATACAACAAAATTTATGTGTCAAAATTTACAAAAAAATCATTTTAATTATTTTTATTTGATTTTTGTAGGAAGATAATGTGAATGACGATAAACTTGATAACTATGTGCATGATAGCAATAAGCCGCACGATTGGATGCTTGAAATTGCGTTGGAATCTTCAAGCAGGTAGAGCGATGGAGAAAATTTCAAGAAGAAGACATTTTTATTGGAACGATGAAGAATTAAAGGCAGAGGTGGTAGCCGATTAGAAATTGAATAATTTAGGTGGCGTAAAAGAGTAAAGAGGCATTTAAAAGAGGTGGCCTTTAGTATAGGTGGCCAGTAGTTTAAATGGGGGTGTAAATAGCAACACACTATTGAAATCTTGCATATTTTGGGGCCAAGGATTCTGTATTTTTTTTTACTTTCCCTGATTTTCGTTTGAACTTGAATAGAGTGCAACCAGTTAAGATTCTGGAATCATAGATTGTAATAATCTTTTAGTAAATCACTCATGTCTTTGCCAGTCAAATGTTTGTTGCTAACACACAATTGCACATTTACCTTGTATAGACTATACCCATGTACTTGATGTTATTCCTCCGCTAAGTTATCTTGTTTTTAGTTTAACTGTCTTGGAATATGAATAATTTTTTTAAGGTATGTTTTACTATCGTATTATAGAGTATGTACCCATGTAATCATTTTTTTAACTGTTTGCAAATACAGTGATGTTATTCCCCTGATAAGTTATCCTTGTATAGACTATATACCCATGTACTTTATGTCATACCTACTTGCCCTCGCATCTTCTTCTAACATAACATCAGTCCATCCACAATTCTGCATATTCATCAGGATCCAATTTGTTTGTTTTTCATGAATCTTTCTCCTCGCTTTTGTCTTTATCTTATTTGCATATTTCCCAGATTTCTTCTTCCTTGCCATTGCATGAATCTGATTAGAAAATACATAGAAAGGATCCTCATACAGAGTTTTCCCACCAAACTACCACAAAAAATCTTGATCGGGTTTAAACAAAATCTTGGACTAAGCTCTATAAGGTTCATCTTGTCTAAACCACCATGATCCACTTTGTCTGTTTCATTAGCACAAAAATCTGATAGTTCCTAAACCATATGTGATATCAACGATTGAAGAAACAAATACATGATCATGAAATGGTTTCACTTTTCTTTGGTCCTTTGTGTTCCAAATATCCGATTATCAATTCTTTCATATGAAACCACTGAGGTTTTTTATCAAAATTTGTCGTGAAAGTTAATATTGGTCGTGAACCTTTAAGGTGATTGCCAGTAAGTTTCAATTCTTCAATTTTGTGCAAAACATTAGCCAAAAATTTCACTGATGGACCATTAGGTGACATGGCCATCCGATGGTAAATATCTTTTCCCCTCCTACATTCAAAAAAGAGGCATCTTAAGCAATTTCTCAACTCAACCAACTCGTTAAATGTAGCTCCTTTACTATATTTAGATTCAATTTTACTGTCCTTAGCATGCGGTAACAAGGACATCACATTTAGCATCAAATTCCTGTACCTGTAGGTAATTCTTCGAGTGCATGTTATTAAAACCTTCTCTTTATTTCTAAAATCTGGTTTATTAGTGTTTACTTTAGTGGCTAGTCAGCCTTTGAGACCTAAAAGAGTTATTTAAGTCTTGACGCCTCCACTTGTTCTTCTTCTTGCTTCGATGTATGCTTAAAAGCTTTAATTTGCTTCCTCTTTTTCGTCGTTTTCCCATTGAGCTGTTTGTTCTTGAAATCATGGTTTTAGACTGTTGCATGGATGCGTGGGCTAAGACCTATTAAACAGATTAATCATTTCAGTTCAATGGGTTATTGATGATATTTTAGACGGAATTGTATGGTATAGAGAGGACATAAAGGAATGAGCTATGTGTGGCTATTTTGTAGCAGTCTCTAGGTCTTATTATAATAATGTTGGAATTAGTCTTGGATATGTTAATCGGTTGTGATTATGATTGGCTTGTATCATGTTCATATATGCTGCCTTTTGGTCTGCATGGATTTTGGTGCCACATTATATACAGAAGTATCTATTTCATCTAATTTGTCGTGTTCATCAATTTCTTTTTCATCCCACTAGTGTTTCTAGTTGCTTGTTTAATGTTGCACGTACTTTGTTTGGGTGGGAAATTATAAAAGTGTTAACCGTTTTAATTCTAGTGTGTCAGCTAGTTCTCATTAATAAGTTTCATTATTTTCCTATGCTTTCAATGAGCATAGGTGGCATACTCCATTTACTTTAGTTGTCCATTCCATGGAAGATTATGCTATGAATTTGGGTATGCCTATTTTGGTGAAAAGTTGAGGAAGTGAGTCTATTGCAAGTAATGTTTGTTAGCTTGGTGAAAAGTTGAGGCAGTAAGTAGGTTGCTGTTATGATATCTGACTGGGATGTTTGAAATGCGTTTGATGAATGATGGGTTGCTGAGGCTTTGTGGCTTTGTGGTTTAACGGTGAGGGACAATTTGTGTTGATCGAGGAAATATTTGGGAGGCACTTAAAGGGATTTATGTAGAAAATAGAGTGTTTAAAAAAACAAATACAAAATAGTATATGGATTCAAAGATGAAAATTAAAATGCACGGATTAAATGCACAATAATAGCCTTTACTTTTAACAATGCACGGATTAAATGCACAAAAATTTAGAAGTATTAAGATAAGTACGGATTGGTTTTAAAAAAATTAGAGAATTAGGGGTAGGATTTTAAAGAAGGATTGTTTTGAAGTATTAAGATAAGTATAGGTAGTTTAAGCATAGTAGGGGTAAATCAACAAATATGAAAGATGATGAATCATTTGGACTGGATGCTACAAAAACCAACCCTTAACAGAAGTTTAAAAATTGGGGTAATTTTTGGAAGTAAGGAGTATTAAGAGAATTAGGGGTAGGATAAAAAATTTGGTTTTTTTGAAGTATAAAGAGAAGTAGGGGTAGTTTAAGCATTGTAGAGGTAGATCGACGAATATGAAAGATGTTGAATTGTTTGTAATGGGTGCTGCAGAAACCAATCCTTCACAATAGTGAAAAATAGGGGCAATTGTTGGAAGGAAGGGATATTAGAGAATTAGGGGTAGTATTAAAAAGAAGGGCTGTTTTGCCCAATTAAGAGAAGTAGGGGTAGTTCAAGCATAGTTATGGTAGATCAACAAATATAAAAGATGATGAATCGTTTGAATTAGGTGCTGTAAAATCCAACCCCTCACAGTAGTTAAAAAATAAGGCTAATTGTTGGAAGTAAGGGCTATTTAGAGAATTAAGGATAGGATTAAAAAGAAGGGCTAATTTGAAGTATTAAGAGAAGTATGGATAGTTTAAGCATAGTAGGGGTAGATCGACAAATATGAAAGATGATAAATCGTTTGGATTGGGTGCTGCGAAAACCAACCCTTCACAGTAGTTAAAAAATTTGGGTAACTGTTGGAAGTAAGGACTATTTAGAGAATTTGGGGTAGGATTAAAAAGAAGGTCTTTTTTGAAGTATTAACAGAAGAATGGGTAGTTTAAGCATAGTAGGGGTAGATCGACAAATATGAAAGATGATGAATCGTTTGGATTGGCTGTTGCAAAAACTAACCCTTCACATAAGTTAAAAAATAGGGGTAATTGTTGGAAATAAAGGCTATTTAGAGAATTTGGGGTAGGATTAAATAGAAGGGTTGTTTTGAAGTATTAACAGAAGTATGGGTAGTTTAAGCATAGTAGAGGTAGATCAACGAATATGAATGATGATGAATCATTTGGATTGGGTGCTTCAAAAAGCAACCCTTCAATTAAGTTAAAAAATAGGTGTAATTGTTGGAAGTAAGGGTTATTGAGAGAATTAGGGATATGATTAAAAAGAATGGTTGTTTTGAAGTATTAAGAGAAGTAAGGGTCGTTTAAGCATAGTAGGGGTAGATCAACAAATATGGAAGATGACGAATCATATGGATTGGGTGCTGCAAAAACCAACCTTTCATAGTAGTTAAAAAATAAGGGTAATTGTTGGAAGTAAGGGCTATTTAGAGAATTAGGGATAGGATAAAAAAGAAGGGCTAATTTGAAGCATTAAGAGAAGTAGGCATAGCTTAAGCATAGTAGGGGTAGATCGACAAATATGAAAGATGATGAATTGTTTGGATTGAGTGCTGCAAAAACCAATCCTTTACAATAGTAAAAAAATAGGGGTAATTGTTGGAACAAAGGGCTATTTAGATAATTAGGGGTAGGATTAAAAAGAAGGGCTGATTTGAAGTATTAAGAGAAGAAAGGGTCATTTAAGCATAGTAGGGGTAGATCGACAAATATGAAAGATGATAAATCATTTGGACTAGATGCCGCAAAAGAAAACCTTTCACAGTAGTTAAGAAATAAGTGTAATTGTTGGAGGTAAGGGCTATTTAGAGAATTGGGGACAGAATTAAAACGAAGGCCTGTTTTGAAGTATTAAGAGAAGTATGGGTAGATCAACAAATATGAAAGATGATGAATCGTTTGTATTGGGTGCTGCAAAAACCAACCCTTCACAGTAGTTAAAAAATAGGGGTAATTGTTGGAAGTAAGGGATATTTGGAAATTTTGGGGTAGGATTAAAAATAAGGGTTGTTTTGAAGTATTAAGAGAAGTATGGGTAGTTTAAGCATAGTAGGGGTAAATCGAAAAATTTGAAAGATGATGAATCGTTTGGATTGGGTGCTGCAAAAACCAACCCTTCACAGTAGTTTAAAAATAAGGGTTATTATTGGAAGTAAGTGATATTTTGATAATTTGAGGTGGGATTAAAAAGAAGGACTGTTTTGAAGTATTATGAGAAGTAGGGGTAGTTTAAGCTTAGTAGGGGTAGATCGAAAAATATGAAAGATGATATATCGTTTTGATTGGGTGCTGCAAAAACCAACCCTTCAAAGTAGTTAAAAAATAGGGATAATTGTTGGAATTTTGGGCTATTTATAGTATTTGGGGCATGGTTTTGTAATGACCCGGGGTTTTTGCGATCCCGGATATCGGCATACGACACTATGTCGACTATTCAAGCATCGAAAACACCGGATTGCCCATGAAAGAAATTAGAGGGTGAGGATAGATAAGATAGAAACTTAGAATAGATTAAGAAGAAGAACATGCGACATCAGGGTAGACACGAATCTCATAGCGGAACGAATAAATATATTTCATAACATAATTTTGAAATACAAATCTGTACTTGAATATACATAACATTTCCAAAGTACAACACTTACAACACAGCAGAAATAACGATAGCTATATAATTCTGAAGCCTCCTGATCCAGCTCTTCAAGTATCTGTAAATCCCGACTACTTGACTACTCGTACAAAATTGGGCACCCAAGAGTTTAGGGAAAACAAAACAAAATAAACTCCGGGTCAGTCATGTGACTGGTGTGAGTAAACTTAAATTATTTGATTTAACTTTCAAAATCCTTTTCAAACGAAGGATAATCATAAGACCGATCCACACATAAACACGGATGGTTTTTACCTTTCGATAACCCAAATCATTAGTAAAATAATATTATTCTGATATTATAATATTGTCTAACACAAGTAATATCAATCTAGTAGAAACTCTTGCATTTAATGGTCTACATATATAATATACAATCGAAACCGCAGGCTCTTATTTAGGGAATGGATTCCAACTATGACAATGTATGGATCCACCTTCCGCTCAGTGTACTCTAGAAGGGATACACTGGAGTTCAACAAGAACATCTTGCAACTCGGCCACACTTGACTGACCACTCATTTCGCTTGAGTGTATCGAATATATTGTCACCTTACAGTTGGTAAACCAACATAACCATTTCCGGGAGTTACAGAACTGAAAGAAGTGACAAATATGAATATTCTCTAGATCGTGACAATATACCCTACTTGGTTGCAAACCACTTAGCCATGCTGCATGCCTGATTTCTGTCATTTACCAGTCGATGAGGCTCGAGGTCAAAACGTATCTTTTAACAAATCACTGCTCCATGTACTTTGAACGCCACATCGTCATACCCGTCAAATCAAAAATTGATTTCCCCAAAAATACCACAGGTATAAGCTAAGAGAAACGAATTCTTTTGCCACCAACAGAAATACGTTTGAAAAGATCAACTTATGCGATCTACCAGATATACTCTGTCATACATTCGTCCATTCAAGTTGTCATGGGACAGGACAAACCGAAGGCACTATTCTGTACATCCATCCTAGGCAATCTCTACCTAGGATTTATACAACAGCCCTTGCACATTACTCCATCTTCAATTTGTCTTCGATCTATTTTATTCGAAATGCTAACATCCATATAGAGTGGTTGTTTGGATAAGAATCCAACCGGTCTCTCCGTATTGGTGACGGAAAAATGATCAAAACTTTGATAGTCTGTGATTTAACTATCAAAGAAAAACATGTGTGCAAACAACGATATTATTTCCAGATGGAAATTTTATCGATCAATCATCATTTAACATTTATCTATTTAGTTCATTAATTTACTTATCTCCTATTTCCGTATATTCTAAATTCTTATTTTCTATTATCAGAAAACATTTCTGATTCTTATTTGGAAAATATTTCCAAAACTCCTTCACTGGATTAAAATTAATGTTTAAATCAAACATCGCCATGCCAACTCAAACCATTTCACTCATTAACTAAATTCACTTAATCATCCTTCACTATCACCTTACCATTCCTTAGTTAAGAAGGAAGTCAATCAAATTGGGGTATAATTACCTTTCAGACCTTAACTGAACAACGTTTTAACTTTGAAATAGTCAAAGTTTATCTTTTAAATCTTTAACAAACTTACTTACATAACACTCTTTCGAATAAATCTCTATTTGATAACTCTTTCTTTTGAATAAACTATATTCGATAATCTCTCTTCTTCGAATAACCTATATTCAAATAACTCTATTTAATTAACAATATTCGGTTAACTCTAATCGATTTACTCTTATCGGTTAGCTCTATTTGATTAACTCAATTCTATTAACTCTATTGGATTAACTCTATTTGATTTACCCTACTGGATTAACTCTATTCAATTAACTCTAACTAATTTACTCTTATCAATTAACTCCTTTCAAATAAACTATATTCGATTAACTCCTTTCGAATAACTAATACTCGATTAACTCCTTTCGAATAACTAATATTCGATAACTCCTTTCGAATAAATAATATTCGATAACTCCTTTTGAATAACTAATATTCGATAACTCCTTTCGAATAACTAATATTCGATAATTTCTTTCGAAAAACTAATATTCAATAATTTCTTCCGAATAACTAATATTCGATAATTTTGTTCACTATTCGAACAAACTATATTCGATTAATTCTCTTATTCGAATAACCTTATTCGATAACTTTTTCTTCGAATAAACTATATTCGAATAACTCTAATCCGACTAACTCTAATTCAATTAACTCTATTCGGATAACAAATATTCAACTAACTCTTGTCCGATGAACTCTTTTCGAATAACTCTAGTTCGATTTAACTCTAATCGATTAACTCTAACCGATTAACTCTAACTGGTTAACTCTAACTCTAATCGATTAACTCTAACTCTACTCGATTAACTCTAACTCTAGTCGATTAACTCCTCTAACTCATTTTGATTAACACATTTTGATTAACTCCTTTGATTAATTCTACGTCCATATTCAGTTTCAAATATCGATGTTGAAATTGATTTTTACTTCTCTATATAAGCCCTGACTTATATATTCTATTTATCCAATGATAAATAATTTATTTAATTTATTAAATATTATTTATAAATTATTCTTCTCAATCTATTGGTTACAACAAATTCTATTTAAAATCTTTGTTTTAAATCCATATCATGTTATACCCGTGTGCAAAGCACGGGTCTAAACTTTCCTGATGTAAAATTCTATTCATTTACCAAATATTTGCTTATACGACATTCTTTTCATTTCCCAATAAACCCCTTTTATAACTCTATTTATTTCCTAAATAAATATTTCCTGTTTATAAGTCTATTTATTTTTCTAAATATATATTTCCTTTTTAATTCTATTTGTAATTGTTTTACAAATTTCTCCTTTTTAAATCTATTTATAAATGGTTTAAAAATACTCCATTTTCAATTCCATATATTTATTTTCTAAATAAATATTTCCTTTCCTATTTGTTTCCCAACATTTTCCTTCTATATTTTTTTCACAAATATTTTCCTTTTATAACTCATCCTTTGATTTTATAATTATTTTCTTTCAAAAAAATCCTTTTGTTTTATATATATAAAATCCATTGATTTCATAAGAAACCCCTTTTCATTTTCCAACTATGTCTTTTTTCTATTTGTTTTACAAATATTTCTTTTTCTATTCTATTTATTTCTAAATAAATCCTTTTATAATATCTTTTGATGTTATAAATATTCTCTTTACAAAATCCTTTGATTTTATAAACATTTCATTTTTAATATACGTTTTTGAAAATTCCCTTTTATCATTCTGGTATTTCTTATGGTATTTAACATACCATATAACAATGATGAATATTATCCAAATACACATAATTTACAATAGATTATATATCACATCATATACCACAATATATGAATAACAGTAAAATAAATGTTGAGGAATCCAGTTGGATCCTACCAACCTGTTTCCCTGCATCCACAGATGTTACACAATATAATTCACATCAATTTCATTTCAATATGAAATATTTCTGCTAAACAGAATTAATAATTGATTAACGATTTATATATATATCGTTATCTATAATTTCAACCAATACATAAGCAATTCAACCAAACAGTTAACACACATCAATCAATAGATAATTATTAGTTCTAAGAATACGTTATAAAAATATACCTGTTCAGAGTTGGTGAGTTTTACTTACATTAGACGATCATCGTTAATAACGATAACCATCGCTTGATTTAGATGGACAATTTATTTTGAAATAAATTGTAGCGAGCCCTACTTCACTCCCAGTGCGTAGTATTTTCCCTCACGATCCCAACGCAACTTACAGTTCGTCAATTGGACTTCGTATGACCAAGATATGATATTTTAAAGTTAGAGCATGGTTTAAATAAAATAAACTTAAATACTTTACTTGAATTAATTCAGCACCCCTTAAACGTTTTGCACGTGCCTCCTATTTCTTCCCCAAATGGAAACTTCAGGTCGACAATCCCTGTACACCAAAACGTGTACATTTCTCCTGTGATAAGGCACTCCAAGTTTCCGTTCGACAAACGGACTTCACCCTTGTTTTTCTCATCTCGACGCCGACCTGCGGATACCCTTCACCACTGGCTCGCACTACCCACCCAGAAATCGACCTGGAGCTCAAACCTTTACCGCTGTTTTGACCACTGATTTCCACCTCCCCAATCCATTATTCGACACTCCGCCTTCACCGAAGAGTTTCCCTTCGAGAACCCTACCCGACCATACCCTTTAAGTGGAGCTCGATCCCCCCATACGAAACTAACTTGCTACGTTGGAAGGGCAACAACCATTGTCGCATTTCAACCTCAACCACCGGAGATCCTCCAAATGCCACCATCCGATGCCTCATGCCTCCATAAACTCGATTGGATCGTCGAAACTACACCCGGCCTCCCCATGTGATAGCGTACCCCTTCCCTAGCTTTAGGGTGCTAAAACCCAACTCCAGTAAGAACTGTCGAACACTACAAAAGGTACACCAAATCAAAGCTCCCATCATCGCGAGTTTAAAGGATCTAATATCTCTAAATTTCATGGAGAATTGAAGTTGTTATAATTGTTTGAAGAATTTAAAGAAGTGGCAACCTCTTTTCTAGTTTACAAATGAAGGATGAAAGAGCAGATCGATTAGGTCACAGGAGTTAAGGGTTGTTTATAGTTTTTAGTTGGAATTTGTTTTGTGGAGAAATGGTTTCCACGCTGCTGAGAACATAAAGGAGAAGTGGCGGTTGATAAAATGAGGGACATGGCTTTTATTTGATTAAGAGAATGAAGTGTAGGGTTAAGATATTTGATTTATATTTGAGAGTAACCCATTATGAGGAACTCTATTTGTTCACGGACTGATATGAAAATATCATTAAATCAAGCAATGTGCCATGATCCCAAAAATATATTAATATCGGTAGATAAACTTATATTATGGAACCCCAAAATATTGATATAGGGTGCAACATACTTCAAAAAAAAGATGCGTATTTAATTAATAAAAAATTTCAATAAAATTCTAAAAATTAAATTATAACTACGCCTAAGTGGATTTGTCCAAATTCGAATCTAATATTTAATTATATGAAATATATCGTTATGGCCAATAAACGTTCAATAGCGACTATTTCAAAATTTGATTTAGCCATAAATCAAAATCTACACAATGAAATCCCGATTTTTCTCTTCCACTAGAAAAATATACTTCACCAGCTCCGAACGTTTCTTGTTTCACAGAAATCCGATTTAAAACGGATTCTGTATATTCAGTTGAAGTTCGAATCGCCAAATAGCGAACTTCCGCGCCATTACGAGCTCGATTTTAATTATAATATAATTATACGTTCAAACTGTCGTTCAAATAATATGTTCGTTATTCGAATTCAATTCCAAACTGAAGTATATATATTTTAAATTGTCCAGTTCACACCATATCATCAATTCACTATTTCCGACTCTTTCAGAAATAAATATATTACCCTATAATTTATATTAATTAAATAGTCACTATTATGTAATTAAACAACCATTTAATCTCTAAATCACTATATATATAATTAAATAAATTAGCTATTATACCATAGCAATACGGTACATTACATTTCCCCCCCCCCCCCTTAAAATAATTTTGTCCTCGAAATTTCTAAGGTCGAAAACAAACCCTATTAACTGGTTAAAAATTATTTGTTCACTTCTTGAATTTCAGTTTAACTACACCAATGAATTTCAATTAAATATTAATTCATTTTTATTCATGAAAATTTTCCCAATCTTGAAAATTTTCTAACACCCAAAATTTTCGAAAAATTTCGCCAGCATCTCCTTTGTACGGCTCAATCGGTATAACTACAACTCGCCTCTCTAGGCCTTCTTCAACCCAAAAGAATATCAAGCGGCTTGCTAATACGACTCATCAAAATCTCAAACCCATATATAATATAAACTGGTACCTTTTTGTCGGGCATATAAATATATTCTTTGCATCTGCTACCAATTCAACATATACCAGTATCATTCCAATCAAACTACAATCAGTTCATCCTCAACACAATCATTTATTTAAACCAAAGTCAAATTCCATTCAAACTCCAATCTCAAATTCCAAACTCTTAGCTTATCAACTCAATTCCGTTCCAACTTATTCTCTAACCAAATCCAGTTTTATTTAACTTAGTTCAAGTTAAATTCTAATTTACTTATTTATCATTACCGTCTCGATTTATTTAATTTTATAAGTTAAATTTAAAATTCAGGATTTAAATCCATGGTTTTTATTTCAAATCAATTTGAAATCATAATAACAATTCAAAATCTTAGAATTTCTGTATAACTTGTTTTCGAAAAACAATTTAAAAACAAAATCTTTGGAAGTAATCCGTCACATAGCAACTCGAAAATGAACATCGATGATGCAGCTGTCATCATCAAAATTTATTTTCCAGCGATCGAAGTGAGTTCAATACTTATCACTTTTCAAAACCATATTTAAACACCTCCATTTTGAAATTCATTTCAAAATTCCATTATCAATGCTTGTAACAAATTTAAAATCTCCCAGGATTTTAAAATTCACATATATTCAATTCAATTCCATTTACAAACAACTTTCCAATTTCCACGGTTTTAATTTCAATTCTGATTTAAATTCAGATTTAATTCAATTCAAAACACTTATACGAATTCTACTTGGTTATATATATATAACCATTTAATTTATAATATTACTCGATTATAATAACAACCAATATATCCAATATTTGAAAATTTCCAATATATATCTTCCCTATATCGAAATATACTTTAGGTAAATTTAAATCATTCACCCTCTTTTCAAAACGTATAATGTCGGTTCATCGTATTCAAGTGTTTATAAACTACTACCGATACAGTGGATCAAACTGATAGACCAGAACCCATAAACAACTCAACCAATAAACCTCCACAATATAAAACAATTTTATATTGAATAACAAATAAGCTCTCGTGTATATACACTCAAACTCAATCTGGGGTATTACTAACCCCATCTCTACTAAGACACGCCACAGAGCTAAGGTAATTACTTAACCTTAAGCTCTGATACCACTGTAACGTCCCAGGGTTTTTACGATCCTTGATATCGGCATACGACACTATGTCGACTATTCAAGCATCGAAAACAACAGATAGTCCATGAAAGAAATTAGAGGGTGAGGATTGATAAGATAGAAACTTAGAATAGAAGAAGAAGAAGAACATACAACATCAGAGTAAACATGAATCTCATAGCAGAGTGAATAAATATATTTCATAACTTCGAAATACAAATCTGTACTTGAATATACATATCATTTCCAAAGCACAGCACTTACAACACGGCGGAAATGACCATAGCTATATAATTCTGAAGCCTCCAGCTCCAGCTCTTCAAGTATCTATAAATCCCGACCACTTGACTGCCCGTACAAAATTGGGCACCCAAGAGTTTATGGAAAACAAAACAAAATAAACTCTGGGTCAGTCCTGTGACTGGTGTGAGTAAACTCAAATTAATTGATTTAACTTTCAAAATTCTTTTGAAACCCAAATCATTAGTAAAACAATATTATTCTGATATTATAATAATGTCCAACACAAGTAATATCAATCTAGTAGAAACTCTTGCATCTAACGGTCTACATATATAATATACACTCAAAATTTTGGGCTCTTATTTGGGGAATGGATTCCAACTATGACAAGGTATGGATCCACCTTTCGCTCAATGTACTCTAGAAGGGTTACACTGGAGTTCAACAAGAACATCTTGCAACTCGGCAACACATGACCGACCACTCATTTCGCTTAAGTGTATCGAATATATTGTCACCTTACAGTTTGTAAACCAACATAACCATTACCGGGAGATACAGAATTAAAAGAAGTAACAAATATGAATATTCTCTAGATGATGACAATATACCCTACCTGGTTGCGAACCACTTAGCCATGCTGCCTGCCCGATTTCTGTCATTTCCCAGTTGGTGAGGCTTGAGGTCAAAACGTATCTTTTAACAGATCACTCCTCCATTTACTTCGAATGTCACATCGTCATACCCATTAAATCACAAATTGATTTCCCTAAAAATACCGCGGGTATATGCAAAGAGAAACAAATTCCTCCGCCACCAACGTAAATACATTTGAAACGATCAACTTACGCGATCTACCAGATATACTCTATCATACATTCGTCCATTCAAGTTGTCCTGGGACTGGACAAACCAAAGTCACTATTCTGTACATCTATCCTTGGCAATCTCTGCCAAAAATTTATACAACAGCCCTTTCACTTTACTCCGTCTTCAATTTGTCTTCGATCTATTTAATTTGAAATGCTAATGCCCATACGGAGTGGTTCTTTGGATAAGAATCCAACCGGTCTCTCCATATTGACGGTGGATAAATGGTCAAAACTTTGGTAGTCTGTGATTTAACTATCAAAGAAACACACGTGTGCAAACAATGATATTATTTTCAGATGGAAATTTTATCTATCAATCATCATTTAACATTTATCTCTTTAGTTCATTAATTTACTTATCTCTTGTTTCCATATATTCTAAATTTTTATTTTCTATTATCAGAAAACATTTCTGATTCTTATTTGGAAAACATTTCCAAAACTCCTTCACTGGATTTAAATTGATGTTTAAATCAAACATCGCCATGCCAACTCAAACCATTTCACTCATTAACTAAATTCACTTAACCATCATTCACTATCACCTTACCATTCCTTAGTTAAGAAGGAAGTCAATCAAGTTGGGGTATAATTAACTCTCAGACCTTAACTGAACAACGTTTTAACTTCGAAATAGTCAAAGTTTATCTTTTAAATCTTTAACAAACTTCCTTACGTAACTCTCTTTCGAACAAATCTCTATTCGATAACTATTTCCTTCGAATAAACTATATTCGATAATCTCTCTTCTTCGAATAACCTATATTCGAATAACTCTATTCAATTAACACTATTCGATTAACTCTAATTGATTTACTCTTATCAGTTATCTCTATTTGATTAACTCAATTCTATTAACTCTATTTGATTAACTCTGTTGGATTAACTCTATTTGATTTACCCTATTAGATTAACTCTATTCAATTGACTCAAAAAAATTTACTCTTATCAATTAACTCCTTTCGAATAAACTATATTCGATTAACTCCTTTCGAATAACTAATATTCAATTAACTCCTTTCGAATAACTAATATTCGATTAACTCCTTTCGAATAACTAATATACGATAACTCCTTTCGAATAACTAATATTCGATAACTCCTTTCGAATAACTAATACTCGATAACTCCTTTCGAATAACTATTCGATGACTCCTTTCGAATAACTAATATTCGATAATTTCTTTCGAATAACTAATATTTGATAATTTCTTTCGAATAACTAATATTCGATAATTTCTTTCTCTTTTCGAACAAACTATACTCGATTAGTTCTCTTATTCGAATAAGCTTATTCGATAACTCTTTCTTTGAATAAACTATATTCGAAAAACTCTATTCTGACTAACTCTAGTTCAACTAACTCAATTCGATTAAAAAATATTCGACTAACTCTTGTTCGATGAACTATATTCGAATAACTCTAGTTCGATTTAACTCTAATCGATTAACTCTAACTGATTAACTCTAACTGGTTAACTCTAACTCTAATCGATTAACTCTAACTCTAATCCATTAACTCTAACTCTAGTCGATTAACTCTAAATCTAATCGATTAACTCCTCTAACTCATTTTCATTAACACATTTTGATTAACTCCTTTAATTTACTTTACGTCCATATTCAGTTTCAAATATCGTTGCTGAAATCGATTTTTACTTCTCAATATAAGCCCTAACTTATATATTCTATTTATCCAATGATAAATATTTTATCTAA
The DNA here is from genome assembly GCA_030737875.1 of Allium sativum. Taxonomy (NCBI): domain Eukaryota; kingdom Viridiplantae; phylum Streptophyta; class Magnoliopsida; order Asparagales; family Amaryllidaceae; genus Allium; species Allium sativum. The sequence continues at coordinate 256,257,671 of CM060926.1, read as the reverse complement.
TTTATAAATTAATCTTCTCAATCTATTGGTTACAACAGATTCTATTCAAAATCTTTGCTTTAAATCCATATCATGTTATATCCATGTGCGAAGCACGAGTCTAAACTTTCCTGATGTCAAATTCCAATCATTTGCCAAATATTTGCTTATATGGCATTCTTTTCATTTCCCAATAAATCCCTTTTATAACTCTATTTATTTCCTAAATAAATATTTCCTTTTTATAACTCTATTTATTTTTCTAAATAAGTATTTCCTTTTTAATCCTATTTGTAAATGTTTTACAAATATCTCCTTTTTAAATATATTTGTAAATGGTTCACAAATACTCCCTTTTCAATTCCATATATTTATTTTCTAAATAAATATTTCCTTTCCTATTTGTTTCACAATACTTTCCTTTTATATTTGTTTCACAAATATTTTCATTTTATAACCCATCCTTCGATTTTATAATTATTTTCTTTTAAAAAATCCTTTTCTTTTTTATATATAAAATCCATTGATTTCATAAGAATCCCCTTTTTATTTTCCAACTATTTCTTTTTTCTGTTTGTTTTAAAAATATTTCTTTTTCTATTCTATTTATTTCTAAATAAATCCTTTTATAATATCCTTTGATGTTGTAAAAATTCTCTTTACAAAATCCTTTGATTTTATAAACATTTCATTTTCAATATACGTTTTTGAAAATTCCATTTTATCATTCTTGTATTTCTTATTGTATTTAACATACCATATAACAATGATAAATATTATCCAAACAAGCATAATTTACAACAGATTATATATCACATCATATATCACAATATATGAATAACAGTAAAATAAATGTTGAGAAATCCAGTTAGATCCCTCCAACCTGTTTCCCTACATCCACAGATGTTACAAAATATAATTCACATCGATTTCATTTCAATATGAAATATTTCTACTAAACAGAATCAATATTTGATTAATGATTTATATATATCGTTATCTATAATTTCAACCAGTACATAAGCAATTCAACCAAGTAGTTAACACACATTAATCAACAGATAATTATCGGTTCTAAGAATACGTTATAAAAATATACCTATTAAGAGTTGGTAAGTTTTACTCACATTGGACGATCATCGTTAAAAACGATAACCATCGCTTGATTCAGATGGACAATTTATTTTGAAATAAATTGTAATGAGCCCTAATTCACTCCCAATGCGTAGTATTTTCCCTCACGATCACAACGCAACTTACGGTTTGTCAATTGGACTTCATATGAGCTAGATACGATATTTTAAAGTTAGAACATGGTTTAAATAAAATAAAATAAACTTAAATACTTTACATAAATTAAGTCCTCACCCCTCTCACGTTTTGCACGTGCCTCCTATTTCTTCCCCAAATGGAAACTTCAGGCCGACAATCCCTGTACACCAAAACATGTACATTTCTCCAGTGATACGACACTCCAAGTTTCTGTTCAACAAACGGACTTCACCCTTGTTTTTCTCATCTCGACGCTGACCTGCGGATACCCTTCACCACTGGCTCGCACCACCCACCCAGAAATCGACCTAGAGCTTAAACCTTGACCGCTGTTTTGACCACTGATTTCTACCTCCCCAATCCATTATTCGACACTCCGCTTTCACCAAAGAGTTTCCCTTCGCGAACCCTACCCGACCATCCCCTTTAAGTGGAGCTCGATCCCCCCCGTACGAAACCGACTTGTTGCGTTGGAATGGAAACATCCATTGTCGCATTTCAACCTTAACCACCAAAGTTCCTCCAAGTGCCACCATCTGATGCCTTATGCCTCTAGAAACTCGATTGCATCATCGAAACTACCCCCGACCTTCCCATGTGATAGTGAACCACTGCCCTAGCTTTAGGGTGCCTAAAACCCAACTCCAGTAAGAACCGTCGAACACTACAAAAGGTACACCAAATCGAAGCTCCCATCATCGTGAGTTTAAAGGATCCAATATCGCTAAATTTTGTGGAGGATTGAAGTTGTCATAATTTTTTGAAGAATTTAAAGAAGCGGCGGCCTCTTTTCTAGTTTACAGAAGAAGGATGAAAGAGCAGCACAATTAGGTCATAGGAGTTAAGGGTTATTTTTAGTTTTTAGTTGGAATTTGTTTTGTGGAGAAATGGTTTCCATGCTGCTGAGAACACAAAGGAGAAGTGGCGGTTGATAAAATGAGGGACATGGCTTTTGTTTGATCTAGAGAATGAAGTGTACAATTAGGATATTTGTTTTACAATTGAGAGTACCCAATTATTCGGAACTTTGTTTGTTCACGAACTGATATGAAAATAACATTAAATCGAGTAATGTACTGTGATCCCAAAAAAATATTAACATTGGTTGATTAACTTATATTGTGGAACCCCAAAATATTGATATAAGGTGCAACATACTTCAAATAAAAAGTTGCGTATTTAATTAATAAAAATTTCCAATAAAATTCTAAAAATTAAATTATAACTACGTCTAAGAGGATTTGTCCAAATTCGAATTTGATATTTAATTATATAAAATATATCGCTATGGCCTATTAACATTCCATAGCGACTATTTCAAAATTTGATTTAGCCATAAATCAAAATCTACATAATGAAATTCCGATTTTTCCCTTCCACTAGAAAAATATACTTCACCAGCTCCGAACGTTTCTTGTTTCACAGAAATCCGATTTAAAATGGTTCTGTATATTCAATTGAAGTTCGAATTGCCAAATAGCGAACTGCCGCGCCATTTCAAGCTAGATTTTAATTATAATATAATTATACGTTCAAACTATCGTTCAAATTATATGTTCGTTATTCGAATTCAACTCCAAACTGAATTATATATATTTTAAATTGTCCAGTTCACACCATAACGTCAATTCACTATTTTCGACTATTTCAGAAATAAATATATAATTCTATTATTTATATTAATTAAATATTCATTATTAATTAATTAAACAACCATTTAAATATCTAAATCACAATATATATAATTAAATAAATTAATTATTATACCATAGAAATACGGGATATTACATTATTCCCGCCTTAAAATAATTTCGTCCCCGAAATTACTAAGGTTGAAAACAAACACTATTAACTGGTTAAAAATTATTTGTTCACTTCTTGAATTTCAGTTTCACTATACCAACGAATTTCAATTAAATATTATTTCATTTTTATTCACGAAAATTTTCACAATCCTGAAAATTTTCTAACACCCGAAATTTTCGAAAAATTTCGCCAGCACCTCCTTTGTACGGCTCAATCGGTACAACTACAACTCGCCTCTCTAGGCCATCTTCAACCCAAAAGAAAATCAAACAGCTAAGCGGCTTGCCAATTCGGCTCATCAAAATCTCAACCCCATATATAATATAAACTAGTACCTTTTTATCGGGTGTATCAATATATCCTTTACCAATTCAACATATACCAGTATCATTCCAATTAAACTGCAATCAGTTCATCCTCAACACAATCATTTATTTAAACCAAAGTCAAATTCCATTCAGACTCCAAACTCAAATTCAAAACTCTTAGCTTATCAACTCAATTCCAATCCAATTTATTCTCTAACCAAATCCTGTTTTATTTAACTTGGTTCAAGTTGAATTCTAATTTACTTATTTATCTTTACCATCTCGATTTATTTAACCTAATAAGTTAAATTTAAAATTCAAGATTTAAATCCATGGGTTTTTATTTCAAATCAATTTGAAATTATAATAACAATTTAAAACCTTTGAATTTCTGTATAACTTGTTTTCGCAAAACAATTTAAAAACAAAATCATTGGTAGTAATCTGTCACTTAGCAACTCGAAAATGAACACTGAGGATGCATCTATCATCATCAGAATTTATTTTCCAGTAATCAAAGTGAGTTCAATACTATATCACTTTTCAAAACCATATTTAAACACTTCCATTTTAAAATTCATTTCAAAATACAATTTTCAATGCTTGTAACAAATTTAAAAACTCCCAAGATTTTAAAATTCACATATATTCAATTCAAATCCATTTACAAACAACTTTCCAATTTCCAGAGTTTTAATTTCAATTCTGATTTAAATTCAGATTTAATTCATTTCATAACACTTATACGAATTCTACTTAGTTATATATATAACCATTTAATTTATAATATTACTCGATTATAATAACAACCAATATATCCAATATTTGAATATTTCCAATATATATATCTTCCCTATATCAAAATATACTTTGGGTAAATTTATGTCATTTACCCTCTTTTCAAAACGTATCATGTTGGTTCATCGTCTTCAAGTAACTTCTACCGATACAGTGGATCAAACTGATCGACCAGAACCCATAAAAAACTCAACCAATAAATCTCCATAATATAATACAATTTTATATTGAATAACAAATACGCTCTCGTATATATACACTCAAACTCAATCTAGGGTATTACTAACCCATCACTACTGAGTCACGCCACAGAGCCAAGGTAATTACTTAACCTTAATCTCTGATACCACTGTAACGACCCGGGGTTTTTGCGATCCTAGATATCGGAATACGACGCTATGTCGACTATTCAAGCATCGAAAACACCGGATAGTCCATGAAAGAAATTAGACAGTGAGGATATATAAGATAGAAACTTAGAATAGAAGAAGAAGAACATGCAACATCAGAGTAAACACAAATCTCACAGCAGAACGAATAAATATATTTCATAACATAACTTTGAAATACAAATCTGTACTTGAATATACATATCATTTCCAAAGTACAACACTTACAACACAGCAGAAATAACCATAGCTATATAATTCTGAAGCCTCCTGATCCAGCACTTCAAGTATCTGTAAATCCCGACTACTTGACTGCCCGTACAAAATTGGGCACCCAAGAGTTTAGGGAAAACAAAACAAAATAAACTCTGGGTCGGTCATGTGACTAGTGTGAGTAAACTCAAATTATTGGATTTAACTTTCAAAATCCTTTTGAAACAAAGGATTATCATAAGACCGATCCACACATAAACACGGATGGTTTTTACCTTACGATAACCCAAATCATTAGTAAAACAATATAATTCTGATATTATAATAATGTCTAACACAAGTAATATTAATCTAGTAGAAACGCTTGCATCTAACGTTCTACATATATAATATACAATCAAAACCGCGGGCTCTTATTTAGGGATTGGATTCCAACTATGACAAGGTATGAATCCACCTTCCGCTCAGTGTACTCCAGAACGGTTACACTGGAGCTCAACAAGAACATCTTGCAACTCGGCCACACATGACCGACCACGCATTTCGCTTGAGTGTATCGAATATATTGTCAACTTACAGTTGGTAAACAAACATAACCATTTCAAGGAGATACAGAATTGAAAGAAGTAACAAATATGAATATTTTCTAGATGGTGACAATGTACCCTACTTGGTTGCGAACCACTTAGCCATGTTGCCTGCCCGATTTCTGTCATTTCCCTGTTGAAGAGGCTCGAGGTCAAAACGTATCTTTTAATAGATCACTCCTCCATTTACTTCGAATGCCACATCATCATAACCATCAAATCACAAATTGATTTCCTTAAAAATATCAAGGGTATAAGCTAAGAGAAATGAATTCCTCCGACACCAACGTAAATACATTTGAAACGATCAACTTACACGATCTACCAGATATACTATGTCAGACATTTGTCCATTCACGTTGTCCTGGGGCTGGACAAACTGAAGGCACTATTCCGTACATCCATCCTAGGCAATCAGTACCTAGGATTTATACAAAAGCCCTTGCACTTTACTCCGTCTTCAATTTGTCTTCGATCTATTTGATTTGAAACGCTAACGCCCATATGAAGTGGTTCTTTGGATAAGAATCCAACCGGTCTCTCCATATTGACGACGAAATAATGGTCAAAACTTTGATAGTCTGTGATTTAACTATCAAAGAAAAACACGTGTGCAAACAACAATATTATTTTCAGATGGAAATTTTATCGATCAATCATCATTTAACATTTATCTCTTTATTTCATTAATTTACTTATCTCCTATTTCCATATAATCTAAATTCTTATTTTCTATTATCAGAAAACATTTCCGATTCTTATTTGGAAAACATTTCCAAAACTCCTTCACTGGATTTAAACTGATGTTTAAATCAAACATCGCCATGCCAACTCAAACGATTTCACTCATTAACTAAATTCACTTAACCATCATTCACTATCACCTTGCCATCCTTAGTTAAGAAAGACAATCAAGTTGGGGTATAATTACCTCTCAGACCTTAACTGAACAACGTTTTAGCTTCGAAATAGTCAAAGTTTATCTTTTAAATCTTTAACAAACTTCCTTACGTAACTCTCTTTCGAATAAATCTCTATTTGGTAACTCTTTCCTTCGAATAAACTATATTCGATAATCTCTCTTCTTCGAACAACCTATATTCGAATAACTCTATTCAATTAACACAATTCGATTAACTCTAATCGATTTAATCTTATCAGTTAGCTCTATTTGATTAACTCAATTCTATTAACTATATTTGATTAACTGTAATAACCCGGAAAATCTGGGCCAGTTTAAAATTTTTATTTTGGCAATTTTAGCGAATTTTGAATATTTAAAATAGATTATTTTAAATATAATCGACGAGAAATTTATTTTGAATATAATTCGACGTATATATTATACGCGTCGTCGTTAGAATATAAAATATTTATATATAATTATAAATAGAATTGAAAATGGCGCGGTAGTTCGATAATTCGATTTCAAACTTCAATCGAACATACCGGGTGCAAAACAATCCGGATTTTAGTGAAACCAAAAACATTAGGATCTAATTGATGATATCTTTCCAACGAATCCGAAAAATCGAAAGTTCGTAGAGGGAATCAAAAGATATGTCCAGTTGACAATTCTGAATAGTCGCTATGGAATTCAGGCCCTTAAAAATAGACATTTTGCAAATGACCTCGGATTTCGACGAAACCACTTTTGTTGGATCCGTGATGTAAAGTTATTGCTAGGTTTCAAATTTCATAATTTTTCGAATCAATATGTGAGCGTGGCAAAGGAAAACGCGTTTGACCAGTTTCAGTTGATTTTAATCGACTTGAAATTGGCCATTTTTCCAACGGTCTCAGAATTCGACGAAACTAGTTTTGTTAAGACCGTATCGTCAATACGAAGCTAGAAAATATTTTTATGGAATTTATAGAGTTAATATGCGACCCCGGTAATTTGAAATGTACGTTTAAAATTCAATAAAGTGATTTGAATGTAAATTAAACGGAAACTGATTTTAACAGCCGAATTAGCCTACGATACATATCCCATTGAGTTCGGAATGGGGGTAAAACGCTATGGACGGCAGGCGGTGGGCCTCGTTTTGAGGTCGTATGTAAAAGTCAACTTTTAAAAATAATAAAATAATAAATTAAAATAAATAAATAAAAAACCCCTCTCTCCCCTTAACCAGGCCCCCCCCCCCCCCCCGATCTCTTTTCATTTCGAACAAAAAAAAAAAGAAAAAAACCCCCGATTGAATCACGCCTCCGACGTCCACCCTCCACCGCCGTCGACAGGCCATCGCACCCCCCCTCTCCCCTCCTCCGCACCTTCCTCTCCTCCTTTCCAGCCTGATTTTCGAACCCCACGCCCCACGCAAACAACCCCAACCCGAACCCTAATTCCGCCTGGAACAGCACCGCCAGCCACCCAGGGACCCGCCGCCGTTGCTGACCCCCTCTCGCCTCCTCAACCGCGGTGAAACCCCCCCCCTCTGTAAGTTTTGTTTCGTTTTATTAATTTATTTTTATGTATATAAAAAAACCGATTTTCTTGAAAGGAAGAAAAATGATTTTTATTAGGGTTTTAAACTGTTTTTATTAAAAGATTTAAACTGATTTTTTTTAAAATAAAAGTAAAAACTGATTTTATAAGATTTTAAAACTGATTTTAAAATAAAAGTAAAAACTGATTTTATAAGATTTTAAAACTGATTTTAAAATAAAAGTAAAAACTGATTTTTAGAAAAAGGTTTGAACTTTAAAATTGAAAAGATCGGGTTTTTAGAATAGGAAAGATCATATTTTTAAAATAGAAAAGGCGAAATTTTTATTGGGTAGAAGAAATAAAAAAATATGATTTTTATCTATGGAACTTCGAAGTAAAAATTCGATTTTTATATATTGAATAGCGAAGTAAAAATTCGATTTTTACATATGTAGAGAATACGGGCGAAAGCGACAAAAAGGCGAGTTGGCGAAGATTTCCTGCATTAGAAGTGCCGTGGAGCTAGGATAGCTATCTGTGAGAACTCCTCACTCTAAATTTCTTATTCTAGTTATACATATATATATATATATACTAGGATGCAGACGGTGTTTAGTAGCACCCGACACAATCGTCCACAGACCATGGACTTGTTTGTTTGATTGCATAGATTAGATAGATGATTTGATTTGAAATTGAATTGTTTGGTGAAATTGAATTGTTTCGTGAGATGAATGGATTTGATTGATGTGTGAATGGCGTGGGCCTTCACTAGACCGGGGATAAGGCTAGGCCTTATCCCGTTTCTAGTATCGTGCCGTTATGCCACCGAAATTTTCTAAAATGTGTTAGAAAAATAAAAATATCATTTTATTTAAAGAATGAACTGAATAGAAATTCATATGTTAGAATAAAATGTTTTATCGTTATAAATATAATTTTTAACGTGAATGTGAATAAATAAAATATTCATTTACAAACCAGACGGTTTGTTTATGTACACCTATTTGAATGACATTGATTGGGACGATAAATTTCACACATCGCCCAACTGCACAAATAAAATATGTGTTTGATTGTTTGAAACCCCACACGGGTGTTAGGATGAAATTTGAAGTTCACTCATCCTGATTGATTAAATATGTCGATCGATTGATTGACAGGCTGTTATAAGCGTTAGATATCTATATTTGATGCTTATACAGTGTAGTGCACTTTGGTTGATGGTTGATTATTTTTCAATGCTATTATACATGTGTTGCATGAAAATCCATATGATTAACTTTATATGGTGATTGATTGGGCCTCATTCCAATTTGAAAAATAAAGAATATTATAAAATAAAAGTTCATGTGTTGACAGTACTCATCCATTGAGATTGGTCATGTGTTGAACGAAATATTTTGATAATAACAACTATTTTGAAAGAGAAATATTTGAAATAGAATATTTGAAAATAGAAATTTATGAAGCCGTGTTGATTAGTTTGACACCATTTTGACGTGAACGATATTTATATCGATTTTATTGATTTCGAAATGAATTGAATATAAAACGATTTCGAAATGAATTGAATATAAAACGATTTCGAAATGAATTGAATATAAAACGATTTCGAAATGAATTGAATATAAAACGATTTCGAAATGAATTGAATATAAAACGATTTCGAAATGAATTGAATATATAACGATTTCGAAATGAATTGAATATAAAACGATTTCGAAATGAATTGAATATAAAACGATTTCGAAATGAATTGAATATAAAACGATTTCGAAATGAATTGAATATAAAACGATTTCGAAATGAATTGAATATATAACGATTTCGAAATGAATTGAATATAAAACGAATTGAAATGAATTCAAATTGAATTGAAATTTGGATTGAATAGAAATGGATTTAAAAAAAAAACGAATTTAGAAAGAAGAATTCAATTTTGATTTGAATTGAAATGGAAATTGAAATTGCTTTTGAAACGAATTTAAAACTATTTATAAAATTCGTTTTAAATAGAAATCGACGAAGTATATATTATATATATAATATAATGGCCTGAATAGAACGCGCCGCGCCGCGGCAGTTCGTGAATTTCGACCATTTATTTCAAACGGACATTGCGGGAGATCCGACCGTCGGATTCTCCTAAAACCGGAACCGTTGGGTTCGTATCGAAAAGAGCTTTCTAACGAATATTAGAAATTAGAAATCTAACGGTTGGATTTGGAGATACGTCCAAATCAAATTCGGAAAAGGTCGCTGTAAGTGCAGTTCGATGGCCGTTGATGGAAATCGACTGTACGGGCCTTGATAAAATTATTAAAAATAGTAATAATTTGTGTAAAATCATAAGAAATGATTTGGGAAGAATTGGGATGAAAAACTCCATATTTGAAAAGATAAAAATAGATTTTTATCGAAATGAACTAGTTTTGAACTAGAAATATAATTCTATTTATTTTTAAATAAATAAATTGAATTTGAAAAGGGTTTTTTAAAAATAACCAGAATATCCAATGATTGCATTGGAGTGGATTTGAATCGAAATTGTCTTCGGAATATTTCGATGTTGGAATTCGTGATTATACAGGTGTTGTTATGGAAATTTGAAAGATATATATGTATATCGTTATTTCCAATACGACATCGTAGAATTTGATATTGAATATAAGCCGGTATATTTTCTATTCAGAGCCTTGTATTGAATATCGAATGTGATTTGGGTTTGTCGTGAATGGTGTCTTCACTAACACTGTTCTTGAACCCAGTGAGAAAAGATTAAATCTTTTTATTTAGATTTAATGAAGTGTACCAATTAAATAATATTTAATTGGAATTGAATTGATATTGATTTTTGGGTTTATCGTGAACAGTGTTTTAAACAACACTCGTTCTTTAACCCGATAATTAATGGAAAGTGATTTTGGGTTTATCGTGAACTGTGTTTTTAAATGACACGGATTCTTTAACCCAGTTAACGATTAAAACTAAGTGGAGTTTTAATGAATCTTTAATTAGATTGAAATGATCGAGAATGGAGTATCACCAGTTTTGCTCCAGGCGATAGTTAAATCTTTAATTAGATTTGAACGTGAAATGGTAATTGAATTTACCGATAACACTGTGGTGTTAGATATGAAGTATTACCAGTTTTACTTCATGGGATAAATAGGTTGGGATGGGGAAATTAAAACAAATGATTACTTCGGTAAGGTTCGCTAATCCCGACTAGTTTGAATTGAGATTCAAAAATAGAATAAAGAATAAATTCAAGGAATTTATCTTGGATAAAATTAATGGGAACCTTTTCCTATGAATGTGAAATTTAGAAACTAACTGTCGGTTAGCCAAGCAGAATGGTTCTCTGGATATTGATCTGATGTTGGTTTCGGCCTTCGGGGTTAATATTTGGGGAATTATTCTCTTGATTAATTTACGGTTAGTGACTAATGAATTGGAATGAGGCGTATGTTGTGTTTGTGTAACACTTATTTAAAATATACGCGAGTTATTCGGAAAGACCAGGTTTATCCCATTCTGAATAACTGATACGACGATAAGTCGAAGATGAAGACGATGGTCGAAGACCGGAGGTCTTCACGTCGTTTGGGTAATTACTGATGATCTTGATTGGGCTGTACACCCAAGAAGATGGAAACAGTTAGTGATCGTCCAGACGTACTTGGAGATCGATGGATATGCGGGGTACTAGGTGCCTCCGGTTTCGTTCAGACCCAGAACGGACTTGTAAATGGACTGTGTGTCTGACATTGGATTCTAGTCTGTGTGATTGATCTCTATTAAATATATATCTGTTTGGCGGCGGAGAATTTATTCTCTTGCTTAACGCCCTTCTATGAGACGTACGAGCTCAGGGGTTATATATTGATGGATATCAAACGCATGGAGTGAATTGCCTGTGTGGCATGCCTAAGTGGCAATTGATCGAGGCTTCTGTTGAAAAGCAAAGTCTTGTGGTGATGATCAAAGCACGGCCTTTGTGGCGTAGCTTTGTGTAACGTTTACCTCGCGTGTTTCACACCCGGTATGAACCAAAAACGGGAGAGGACCTCAGGGAGGGCATGCGTTTCCTTCTAGCTAAAAAGTGGCGTCAGTGGTTTTACACGCCCTGACGAGTTTGACTTATGTGGTTGTTGCTGTTGCGAGGAGCCTCGGATTGATCGGTCGGTCTCGAACCGATGGAGTCATTTAGTTGGCTCACCTACGCCCCATAGGGCGGGGAAACGCATGTTCAGGGTTTAAGTTTAATCCACATCGGTGGACTGGCCCTGACGATCCAAGGGTCACTCGAGCTCTGATCCTGAGACATGGGCTAGATTGTCTCGAATCGGTTGAGGACTATCTTTTGCCTCGGTTCATAGATGGAAACCCAATTTCCAAATACGTGACTTTGCGATTTTGATTGTATAACCTATATATGGCGACATGGTGGTATGGGGCATTCATGCCGCCTATGATTGATACTTATGATTTGAAGTTGTTTTATACATTATGCACTTATAGTAGTATCAAATGATTTGGTTTAAACGTATCAAGCATTCTTTGGCTGTTATAAGGGAAAACCCTATCCTCGGCTGCGTTGCATTGTGTGATGGGACCTGGGTCTTATAACAGCTTCATTTTTCTTTATTTAGCATTGCGCTGTTTGTTTTATGCACTGGTATTCTTGGGAGGAAACCCGTTCCGTGTTATACGGCGTGGTCCCTTGATTTACCTATTGATTTAAAATAAAGATGAATAACTGTTTTAGTTCTCACACCAGTCACATGACTGACCTGGAGTTTATTGTTTTAACCTAAACTCTGGGTGCCCCTATTTTGACACGGGCAGCTAGTAGTTTTGGTTTTGCAGATTTATATTCACAGGATCCTGGTTTACAGCTGGAACGATATCCGGAAAGCTTTGTATCCGTATATCTTCTTCTAGTTGTGTATTGTATTATTTTCCGCTGCTATGTATTTAAATGTAATTTAAATCTCTGATATTTCTGTGTAATATTCATTTATACTCTGTATATTCTTGTAATCTGATGCATTGTTGTAATATACAATGAAATGTTCTTCTATATGCGTTCTGTTGTGGCTTGTTCTCGAACTATCCGACAATTTCCTTTACGGGGACGTTGCGGGTCTTTACACCTGGTATCAGAGCTTTGGTTTACAAAGCAGAGAACAAGGCACATTAGAACCATACGAAAGAATTCATCAGATATTGGATTAGTAATATCCAATTAGAATGACTCGTTAGAGATGGGATCAGTAGTATCCTAGAACGAGTGTGAAGAGTATATTTTTAAAATGAAAACAAATTTTTGTTTTGAAAATTTAAATCACTTATTCGTATTTGATTATTTATTTATATTGATTAGGACAGTCCAGTATATAAAGATTTTGCATATACGCCTTGCAAACGTGTATTTGAAGTTTTAATATATTGGATAGATATAGAATTATACTCTAGTCGCCCGGGGGTGATTCTGATGATTGATATATCATCATCAGAGTTTATATCCGGGTGAAAAAGGTGTGATATCTATATATTTCCTATTGACTGGTGTGAGAACCAAAATTAGATAGGGCTTATTGTTGTGATTTGGCATCAAAAATCTGATTTTTGTATATGTATCAAAATTATGAATTTGAAACTCTAATTCACTAATTGATTGATGTTTGTGTTGTTTGTTTATTTGTTTGCTAATTTTTAGCCATTTAGCCTAATTAAATCAAATATTGAATTGTATTGAAAATTGGTCGTATTTGCTTGCATATACATATATATCATTGAACAGGTCATAGCAAGGAGGCTAGAGCAGAGAATAAAATTTGTTTGCCCAACAAATAGGTACATGTTTACTACATATTTACTGTTTCGTTTGGGTGATGATGATTTTATGAGCCTACTGGCTAGCCGCTTGGCTTTTTCTTTTTCTTTTCGAGATCTGAATGACCGGGGAAGCTATTTGAAATTCCCCGATGCTCCCGGTGCAGGGGAGGTTATGGCGAAATTTTTCGAAAATTTAGGGTGTTAGCCAAATTTTTGAAATTTTGAAAATTCTCAGAAACTAATAGGTTGGAGAATGGAAGCCTGATCGATCGTAGAGCTGAATAATCAAACCACTTTCGACTTTGTTCCTTTTCGGGGACGAAAAGTTTTAAGTGGGGGAGATTGTTATAACCCGGAAAATCTGGGCCAGTTTAAAATTTTTATTTTGGCAATTTTAGCGAATTTTGAATATTTAAAATAGATTATTTTAAATATAATCGACGAGAAATTTATTTTGAATATAATTCGACGTATATATTATACGCGTCGTCGTTAGAATATAACATATTTATATATAATTATAAATAGAATTGAAAATGGCGCGGTAGTTCGATAATTCGATTTCAAACTTCAATCGAACATACCGGGTGCAAAACAATCCGGATTTTAGTGAAACAAAAAACATTAGGATCTAATTGATGATATATTTCCAACGAATCCGAAAAATCGAAAGTTCGTAGCGGGAATCAAAAGATATGTCCAGTTGAAAATTCTGAATAGTCGCTATGGAATTCAGGCCCTTAAAAATAGACATTTTGCAAACGACCTCGGATTTCGACGAAACCACTTTTGTTGGATCCGTGATGTAAAGTTATTGCTAGGTTTCAAATTTCATAATTTTTCGAATCAATATGTGAGCGTGGCAAAGGAAAACGCGTTTGACCAGTTTCAGTTGATTTTAATCGACTGGAAATTTGCCATTTTTCCAACGGTCTCAGAATTCGACGAAACTAGTTTTGTTAAGACCGTATCGTCAATACGAAGCTAGAAAATATTTTTATGGAATTTATAGAGTTAATATGCGACCCCGGTAATTTGAAATGTACGTTTAAAATTCAATAAAGTGATTTAAACGTAAATTAAACGGAAACTGATTTTAACAGCCGAATCAGCCTACGATACATATCCCATTGAGTTCGGAATGGGGGTAAAAGGCTATGGACGGCAGGCGGTGGGCCTCGTTTCGAGGTCGTATGTAAAAGTCAACTTTAAAAAATAATAAAATAATAAATTAAAAAAAATAAATAAATAAAAACCCCTCTCTCCCCTTAACCAGGCCCCCCCCCACCCGATCTCTTTTCATTTCGAACAAAAGAAAAAAGAAAAAAAACCCGATTGAATCGCGCCTCCGACGTCCACCCTCCACCGCCGTCGACAGGCCATCGCACCCCCCCTCTCCCCTCCTCCGCACCTTCCTCTCCTCCTTTCCCTCCTGATTTTCGAACCCCACGCCCCACGCAAACACCCCCAACCCGAACCCTAATTCCGCCTGGAACAGCACCGCCAGCCACCCAGGGACACGCCGCCGTTGCTGACCCCCTCTCGCCTCCTCAACCGCGGTGAAACCCCCCCCCCCCTCTGTAAGTTTTGTTTCGTTTTATTAATTTATTTTTATGTATATAAAAAAACCGATTTTCTTGAAAGGAAGAAAAATGATTTTTATTAGGGTTTTAAACTGTTTTTATTAAAAGATTTAAACAGATTTTTTTAAAAATAAAAGTAAAAACTGATTTTATAAGATTTTAAAAATGATTTTAAAATAAAAGTAAAAACTGATTTTATAAGATTTTAAAACGGATTTTAAAATAAAAGTAAAAACTGATTTTATAAGATTTTAAAACTGATTTTAAAATAAAAGTAAAAACTGATTTTTAGAAAAAGGTTTGAACTTTAAAATTGAAAAGATCGGGTTTTTAGAATAGGAAAGATCATATTTTTAAAATAGAAAAGGCGAAATTTTTATTGGGTAGAAGAAATAAAAAAATATGATTTTTATCTATGGAACTTCGAAGTAAAAATACGATTTTTATATATTGAATAGCGAAGTAAAAATTCGATTTTTACATATGTAGAGAATACGGGCGAAAGCGACAAAAAGGCGAGTTGGCGAAGATTTCCTGCATTAGAAGTGCCGTGGAGCTAGGATATCTATCTGTGAGAACTCCTCACTCTAAATTTCTTATTCTAGTTATACATATATATATATACTAGGATGCAGACGGTGTTTAGTAGCACCCGACACAATCGTCCACAGACCATGGACTTGTTTGTTTGATTGCATAGATTAGATAGATGATTTGATTTGAAATTGAATTGTTTGGTGAAATTGAATTGTTTGGTGAGATGAATGGATTTGATTGATGTGTGAATGGCGTGGGCCTTCACTAGACCGGGGATAAGGCTAGGCCTTGTCCCGTTTCTAGTATCGTGCCGTTATGCCGCCGAAATTTTCTAAAATGCGTTAGAAAATTAAAAATATCATTTTATTTAAAGAATGAACTGAATAGAAATTCATATGTTAGAATAAAATGTTTTATCGTTAAAAATATAATTTTTAACGTGAATGTGAATAAATAAAATATTCATTTACAAACCAGACGGTTTGTTTATGTACACCTATTTGAATGACATTGATTGGGACGATAAATTTCACACATCGCCCAACTGCACAAATAAAATATGTGTTTGATTGTTTGAAACCCCACACGGGTGTTAGGATGAAATTTGAAGTTCACTCATCCTGATTGATTAAATATGTCGATCGATTGATTGACAGGCTGTTATAAGCGTTAGATATCTATATTTGATGCTTATACAGTGTAGTGCACTTTGGTTGATGGTTGATTATTTTTCAATGCTATTATACATGTGTTGTATGAAAATCCATACGATTAACTTTATATGGTGATTGATTGGGCCTCATTCCAATTTGAAAAATAAAGAATATTATAAAATAAAAGTTCATGTGTTGACAGTACTCATTCATTGAGATTTTTCATGTGTTGAACGAAATATTTTGATAATAACAACTATTTTGAAAAAGAAATATTTGAAATAGAATATTTGAAAATAGAAATTTATGAAGCCGTGTTGATTAGTTTGACGCCATTTTGACGTGAACGATATTTATATCGATTTTATTGATTTCGAAATGAATTGAATATAAAACGATTTCGAAATGAATTGAATATAAAACGATTTCGAAATGAATTGAATATAAAACGATTTCGAAATGAATTGAATATAAAACGATTTCGAAATGAATTGAATATAAAACGATTTCGAAATGAATTGAATATAAAACGATTTCGAAATGAATTGAATATAAAACGATTTCGAAATGAATTGAATATAAAACGATTTCGAAATGAATTGAATATAAAATGATTTCGAAATGAATTGAATATATAACGATTTCGAAATGAATTGAATATAAAACGAATTGAAATGAATTCAAATTGAATTGAAATATGAATTGAATAGAAATGGATTTTAAAAAAAAACGAATTTAGAAAGAAGAATTCAATTTTGATTTGAATTGAAATGGAAATTGAAATTGCTTTTGAAACGAATTTAAAACTATTTATAAAATTTGTTTTAAATAGAAATCGATGAAGTATATATTATATATATAATATAATGGCCTGAATAGAACGCGCCGCGCCGCGGCAGTTCGTGAATTTCGACCATTTATTTCAAACGGACATTGCGGGAGATCCGACCGTCGGATTCTCCTGAAACCGGAACCGTTGGGTTCGTATCGAAAAGAGCTTTCTAACGAATATTAGAAATTAGAAATCTAACGGATGGATTTGGAGATACTTCCAAATCAAATTCGGTAAAGGTCGTTGTAAGTGCAGTTCGATGGCCGTTGATGGAAATCGACTGTACGGGCCTTGATAAAATTATTAAAAATAGTAATAATTTGTGTAAAATCATAAGAAATGATTTGGGAAGAATTGGGATGAAAAACTCCATATTTGAAAAGATAAAAATAGATTTTTATCGAAATGAACTAGTTTTGAACTAGAAATATAATTCTATTTATTTTTAAATAAATAAATTGAATTTGAAAAGGGTTTTTAAAAATAACCAGAATATCCAATGATTGCATTGGAGTGGATTTGAATCGAAATTGTCTTCGGAATATTTCGATGTTGGAATTCGTGATTATACAGGTGTTGTTATGGAAATTTGAAAGATATATATGTATATCGTTATTTCCAATACGACATTTGTTAGTCGTAGAATTTGATATTGAATATAAGCTGGTATATTTTCTATTCAGAGCCTTGTATTGAATATCGAATGTGATTTGGGTTTGTCGTGAATGGTGTCTTCACTAACACTGTTCTTGAACCCAGTGAGAAAAGATTAAATCTTTTTATTTAGATTTAATGAAGTGTACCAATTAAATAATATTTAATTGGAATTGAATTGATATTGATTTTTGGGTTTATCGTGAACAGTGTTTTAAACAACACTCGTTCTTTAACCCGATAATTAATGGAAAGTGATTTTGGGTTTATCGTGAACTGTGTTTTTAAATGACACGGATTCTTTAACCCAGTTAACGATTGAAACTAAGTGGAGTTTTAATGAATCTTTAATTAGATTGAAATGATCGAGAATGGAGTATCACCAGTTTTGCTCCAGGCGATAGTTAAATCTTTAATTAGATTTGAACGTGAAACGGTAATTGAATTTACCGATAACACTGTGGTGTTAGATATGAAGTATTACCAGTTTTACTTCATGGGATAAATAGGTTGGGATGGGGAAATTAAAACAAATGATTACTTCGGTAAGGTTCGCTAATCCCGACTGGTTTGAATTGAGATTCAAAAATAGAATAAAGAATAAATTCAAGGAATTTATCTTGGATAAAATTAATGGGAACCTTTTCCTATGAATGTGAAATTTAGAAACTAACTGTCGGTTAGCCAAGCAGAATGGTTCTCTGGATATTGATCTGATGTTGGTTTCGGCCTTCGGGGTTAATATTTGGGGAATTATTCTCTTGATTAATTTACGGTTAGTGACTAATGAATTGGAATGAGGCGTATGTTGTGTTTGTGTAACACTTATTTAAAATATACGCGAGTTATTCGGAAAGACCAGGTTTATCCCATTCTGAATAACTGATACGACGATAAGTCGAAGATGAAGACGATGGTCGAAGACCGGAGGTCTTCACGTCCTTTGGGTAATTACTGATGATCTTGATTGGGCTGTACACCCAAGAAGATGGAAACAGTTAGTGATCGTCCAGACGTACTTGGAGATCGATGGATATGCGGGGTACTAGGTGCCTCCGGTTTCGTTCAGACCCAGAACGGACTTGTAAATGGACTGTGTGTCTGACATTGGATTTTAGCCTGTGTGATTGATCTCTATTAAATATATATCTGTTTGGCGGCGGAGAATTTATTCTCTTTCTTAACGCCCTTCTCTGAGACGTACGAGCTCAGGGGTTATATATTGATGGATATCAAACGCATGGAGTGAATTGCCTGTGTGGCATGCCTAAGTGGCAATTGATCGAGGCTTCTGTTGAAAATCAAAGTCTTGTGGTGATGATCAAAGCACGGCCTTTGTGGCGTAGCTTTGTGTAACGTTTACCTCGCGTGTTTCACACCCGGTATGAACCAAAAACGGGAGAGGACCTCAGGGAGGGCATGCGTTTCCTTCTAGCTAAAAAGTGGCGTCAGTGGTTTTACACGCCCTGGCGAGTTTGACTTATGTGGTTGTTGCTGTTGCGAGGCGCCTCGGATTGATCGGTCGTTCTCGAACCGATGGAGTCATTTAGTTGGCTCACCTACGCCCCATAGGGCGGGGAAACGCATGTTCAGGGTTTAAGTTTAATCCACATCGGTGGACTGGCCCTGACGATCCAAGGGTCACTCGAGCTCTGATCCTAAGACATGGGCTAGATTGTCTCGAATCGGTTGAGGACTATCTTTTGCCTCGGTTCATAGATGGAAACCCAATTTCCAAATACGTGACTTTGCGATTTTGA
The DNA here is from genome assembly GCA_030737875.1 of Allium sativum. Classification (NCBI taxonomy): domain Eukaryota; kingdom Viridiplantae; phylum Streptophyta; class Magnoliopsida; order Asparagales; family Amaryllidaceae; genus Allium; species Allium sativum. The sequence goes on along the minus strand of CM060926.1, from coordinate 256,238,019 downwards.
TTGTATAACCTATATATGGCGACATAGTGGTATGGGGCATTCATGCCGCCTATGATTGATACTTATGATTTGAAGTTGTTTTATACACTATGCACTTATAGTAGTATCAAATGATTTGGTTTAAACGTATCAAGCATTCTTTGGCTGTTATAAGGGAAAACCCTATCCTCGGCTGCGTTGCATTGTGTGATGGGACCTGGGTCTTATAACTGCTTTATTTTTCTTTATTTAGCATTGCGCTGTTTGTTTTATGCACTGGTATTCTTGGGAGGAAACCCGTTCCGTGTTATACGGCGTGGTCCCTTGATTTACCTATTGATTTAAAATAAAGATGAATAACTGTTTTAGTTCTCACACCAGTCACATGACTGACCTGGAGTTTATTGTTTTAACCTAAACTCTGGGTGCCCCTATTTTGACACGGGCAGCTAGTAGTTTTGGTTTTGCAGATTTATATTCACAGGATCCTGGTTTACAGCTGGAACGATATCCGGAAAGCTTTGTATCCGTATATCTTCTTCTAGTTGTGTATTGTATTATTTTCCGCTGCTATGTATTTAAATGTAATTTAAATCTCTGATATTTCTGTGTAATATTCATTTATACTCTGTATATTCTTGTAATCTGATGCATTGTTGTAATATACAATGAAATGTTCTTCTATATGCGTTCTGTTGTGGCTTGTTCTCGAACTATCCGACACTTTCCTTTACGGGGAAGTTGCGGGTCTTTACATTAACTCTATTGGATTAACTCTATTTGATTTACCCTACTGGATTAACTCTATTCAATTAACTCTAACTAATTTACTCTTATCAATTAACTCCTTTCGAATAAACTATATTCGATTAACTCCTTTCCAATAACTAGTATTTGATTAACTCCTTTTGAATAACTAATATTCGATAACTCCTTTCGAATGACTAATATTCGATAACTCCTTTCGAATAACTTATATTCGATAACTCCTTTCGAATAACTAATATTCGATAACACCTTTCGAATAACTAATATTCGATAATTTCTTTCGAATAACTAATTTTCTATAATTTCTTTCAAATAACTAATATTCAATAATTTCTTTTGAATAACTAATATTCGATAATTTCCTTCTCTATTCGAACAAACTATGTTCGATTAATTCTCTTATTCGAATACCCTTATTCGATAACTCTTTCTTTGAATAAACTATATTCGAATAACTCTAATCCGACTAACTCTAATTCAATTAACTCTATTCGAATAACAAATATTCGACTAACTCTTGTTCGATGAACTCTATTCGAATAACTCTAGTTTGATTTAACTCTAATCGATTAACTCTAACTAATTAACTCTAACTGGTTAACTCTAACTCTAATCGATTAACTCTAACTCTAATCGATTAACTCTAACTCTAATCGATTATCTCCTCTAACTCATTTGGATTAACACATTTTGATTAACTCCTTTGATTAACTCTACATCCATATTCAGTTTCAAATAACGATGTTGAAATCGATTCTTACTTCTCTATATAAGCCCTGACTTATATATTCTATTTATCCAATGATAAATATTTTATTTAATTTATAAAATATTATTTATAAATTAATCCTCTCAATCTATTGGTTATAACAGATTCTATTTAAAATCTTTGCTTTAAATCCATATTATGTTATACCCGTGTGCGAAGCACAGGTCTAAATTTCCTGATGTAAAATTCTATTCATTTGCCAAATATTTGCCTATATGACATTATTTTCATTTCCCAATAAATCCTATTATGAATCTATTTATTTCCTAAATAAATATTTCCTTTTTATAACTCTATTTATTTTTCTAAATAAGTATTTCCTTTTTAATTCTATTTGTAAATGTTTTACAAATATCTCCTTTTTAAATATATTTGTAAATAGTTTACAAATACTCCCTTTTCAGTTATATATATTAATTTTCTAAATAAATATTTCCATTCCTATTTATTTCACAATATTTTCCTTTTATATTTGTTTCACAAATATTTTCCTTTTATAACTCATCCTTTGATTTTATAATTATTTTCTTTTAAAAAAATCCTGTACACCAAAACATGTACATTTCTCCAGTGATACGGTACTCCAAGCTTCCATTCAACAAACGGACTTCACCCTTGTTTTTCTCATCTCGATACCGACCTGCGGATGCCCTACACCGCTGGCTCGCACCACCCACCCAGAAATCGACTTGGAGCTCAAACCTTGACTGCTGTTTTGACCACTGATTTCCACCTCCCCAATCCATTATTCGACACTCCGCCTTCATCGAAGAGTTTCCCTTTGTGAACCCTACCCGACCATCCCCTTTAAGTGGAGCTCGATCCCCCCCGTACGAAACCGACTTGCTGCGTTGGAATTGCAACAGCCATTGTCGCATTTCAACCTCAACCACCGGAGAACCTCCAAGTTCCACCATCCGATGCCTCATTCCTCTAGAAACTCGATTGCATCATCGAAACTACCCCCGCCCTCCCCATGTGATAGCGAACCCCTTCCCTAGCTCCAGGGTGCCTAAAACCCAACTCCTGTAAGAACTGTCGAACACTACAAAAGGTACACCAAATCGAAGCTCCCATCATTGCGAGTTTAAAGGACCCAATATCGCTAAATTTCGTGGAGGATTGAAGTTGTTTCAATTGTTTGAAGAATTTAAAGAAGCGGCGGCCTCTTTTCTAGTTTACAGAAGAAGGATAAAAGAGCAGCTCGATTAGGTCATATGAGTTAAAGGTTATTTATAGTTTTTAGTTGGTATTTGTTTTGTGGAGAAATGGTTTCCACGCTGCTGAGAACACAAAGGAGAAGTGGCGGTTGATAAAATGAGGGACGTGGCTTTTGTTTGATCCAGAGAATGAAGTGTAGGGTTAGCATATTTGTTTTACATTTGAGAGTACCCCATTATGTGGAACTCTGTTTGTTCACGGACTGATATGAAAATATCATTAAATCGAGTAATGTGCCGTGATCCCAAAAATATATTAAAATCGGTAAATTAACTTATATTGTGGAACCCCAAAATATCGATATAGGGTGCCTAAGAGGATTTTTCAAATAAAAAGTTGCGTATTTAATTAATTAAAATTTTCAATAAAATTCTAAAAATTAAATTATAGCTACGTCTAAGAGGATTTTTCCAAATTCGAATCCGATATTTAATTATATAAAATATATCATTACGTCCTATAAACGTTCCGTAGCAACTATTTCAAAATTTGATTTAGCTATAAATCAAAATCTACACAATGAAATCCCAATTTTTCTCTTCCACTAGAAAAATATACTTCACCAGCTCCAAACGTTTCTTGTTTCACAGAAATCCGATTAAAAAAGGATTCTGTATATTCAATTGAAGTTCGAATCGCAAAATAGCGAACTACCGCGCCATTTCGAGCTCGATTTTAGTTACAATATAATTATACGTTCAAACTGTCATTCAAATAATATGTTCATTATTCGAATTCAATTACAAACTAAATTATATATATTTTAAATTGTCTAGTTCAAACCATATCGACAATTTACTATTTCCGACTATTTCAGAAACAAATATATTATTCTATTATTTATATTAATTAAATATTCGCTATTATTTAATTAAACAACCATTTAAATCTCTAAATCACTATATATATAATTAAATAAATTAATTAATATACCATAGATATACGGGACATTACAGATTTTAAAGAAAGGTTCTTTTGAGGTATTAAGATAAGTATGGGTAGTTTAAGTGTAGTTGGGGTAGATCGACAAATATGAAAGATGATGAATCACTTGGATTGGGTGCTACAAAAACAAACCCTTCACATTAGTTAAAAAATAAGGTAAATTGTTGGAAGTAAGGGCAATTTAGAGAATTAGGGGTAGGATTAAAAAGAAGCGTTGTTTTGAAGTATTTAGAGAAGTAGAGGTAGTTTAAGAATAGTAGGGGTAGATCGACAAATATGAAAGATAATGAATCATTTGGATTGGGTGCTGTAAAAACCAACCTTTCGTAGTAGTTATAAAATAAGAGTAATTGTTGAAAGTAAGTCTATTTAGAGAATTAGGGGTAGGATTTAAAAGAAGGGATGTTCTAAAGTATTAAGATAAGTAAGGGTTGTGTAAGAGTAGTAGGGGTAGATAGACAAATATGAAAGATGATGAATCATTTGGTTTGGATGCTGCAAAAACCAACCCTTTACAGAAGTTAAAAAATATGGGTAATTGTTTAAAGTAAGGGCTATTTAGAGAATTATGGGTAGGATTTAAAAGAAGGACTGTTTTGAAGTATTAGATAAATAGGGGTAGTTTAAGCATGGTAGGGGTAGATCGACAAATATGAAAAATGATGAATCATTTGGATTGGGTGCTGCAAAAACCAACCCTTCACTGTAGTTAAAAAATAAGAGTAATTGTGCGAAGTAAGGTCTATTTAGAGAATTAGGGGTAGGAGTTAAAAGAAGGACCATTTTAAAGTATTAAGAGAAATAGGGGTAGTTTAAACATAATAGGGGTAGATCGACAAATATGAAAGATGATGAATCGTTTAGATTGGGTGCTGCAAAAACCATCCCTTCACAAAAGTTAAAAAATAGGGGTAATTTTTGGAAGTAAGGGCTACTTAGAGAATTAGAGGTAGGACTAAAAAGAAGGGTTGTTTTGAAGTATTAAGAGAAGTAGGCGTAGTTTAAGGATAGTTGGGGTAGATAGGCAAATATGAAATATGATGAATCATTTGGATTGGGTGCTACAAAAACAACCCGTTCACAAAAGTAAAAAAATAAGGGTAATTGTTAGAATTAAGGGTTATTTAGTTAATTAGGGGTAGGATTTTAAAGAAGGATTGTTTTGAAGCATTAAGATAAGTATGGGTAGTTTAAGCATAGTAGTAGTAGATCGACGAATATGAAAAACGATGAATCATTTGGATTTGTTGCTACAAAAACCAACTCTTCACAGAAATTAAAAAATAGGAGTAATTATTGGAAGTAAAAGCTATTTAGATAATTAGGGGTTGGATTAAAAAGAAAGGTTGTAAGTAGGGGTAGTTTAAGCATCGTTGGGGTAGATCGACAAATATGAAAGATGATGAATTGTTTGGATTGGGTGCTACATAAACCAATCCTTCACAATAGTAAAAAAAGGGTAATTGTTTGAAGGAAGGGCTATTTATATAATTAGGGGTTGTATTAAAAAGAAGGGCTATTTTGAAGTATTAAGAGAAGTAAGGGTCTTATAAGCACAGTAGGGGTACATCGACAAATATGAAAAATGATGAATCATTTGGATTGGATGCTGCAAAAGCCAACCTTTCACATTAGTTAAAAAATAAGTGTAATTATTGGAAGTAAGGTCTATTTATAGAATTAGGGATAGAATTAAAATGAAGGGTTGTTTTGAAGTATTAAGAGAAGTATAGGTAGATCGACAAATATTAAAGATGATGAATCATTTGGATTGGGTGTTGCAAAAACCTACCCTTCACAGTAGTTAAAAAATAGGGGTAATTGTAGGAAGTAAGGGCTATTTAGAGAATTTGGGGTAGGATTAAAAAGAAGGTTTGTTTTGAAGTATTAACAGAAGAATGGGTAGTTTAAGCATAGTAGAGGTAAATCGACGAATATGGAAGATGATGAATCGTTTGGATTGGGTGCTGCAAATACCAACCCTTCACATTAGTCAAAAAATAGGGGTAATTATTGGAAGTAATAGCTATTTAGACAATTAGGGAAATGTTTAAAAAGAAGGGCTATTTTGTAGTATTAAGAGAAGTAAGGGTAGTTTAAGTATAATAGGGGTATATCGACAAATATGAAAGATGATGAATTATTTGGGTTGGGTGCTGCAAAACCAAACCTTCACAAATGTTATAATATATGGGTAATTGTTTGAAGTAAGGGCTATTTAGAGAATTCGTGGAAGAATTAAAAAGAAGGGTTGTTTTGAAGTATTAAGGGAAGTAGTGGTAGTTTAAGCATAGTAGAGGTAGATCGACAAATATGAAAGATGATGAATCATTTCGATTGGGTGCTGCAAAACCAATCCTTCAGAGTAGTTAAAAAATTGGGGTAATTGTTGGAAGGTTGGGCTATTTAGAGAATTAGGGTAGGAGTAAAAAGAAGGGATGTTTTGAGTGTATTAAGAGAAGTAGGGGCACTTTAAGCATAGTAGGGATAGATCAACAAATATGAAGGATGATGAATTGTTTGGATTGGTTGATTTAAAAACCAATCCTTCACAATAGTAAAAAAATAGGGGTAATTGTTGGAATGAAGGGCTATTTATAGGATTAGGGTTAGGATTAAAAAGAGGGGTTGTTTTGAAGTATTAAGAGAAGTAGGGGTAGTTTATGCATAGTAAGGGTAGATCGACAAATATGAAAGATGATGAATCATTTGGATTGGTTGCTGCAAAAACCAACCCTTCACAGTAGTGAAAAAATAAGGGTAATTGTTAGAAGTAAGGGCTATTTATAGAATTGGGAATATGATTAAGAAGAAAGTCTATTTTGAAGTATTAAGAGAAGTAGTGGTAGTTTAAGCATACTAGGTGTAGATCGACAAATATGAAAGATGATGAATCATTTGGATTGGGTGCTGCAAAAACCAACCCTTCACATAAGTTAGAAAATAGGGGAATTTGTTGGAAGTAAGGGCTATTTAGAGAATTTGGGGTAGGATTAAAAAGAAGGGTTGTTTTGAAGTACTAAAAGAAGTTGGGGTAGTTTAAGCATAGTAGGGGTAGATCGACAAATATGAAAAATGATGAATCGTTTGGATTGGGTGCTTCAAAAACCAATCATTCACAGTAATTAAAAAATAAGGTAATTGTTGGAAAGAAGGGCTATTTAGAGAATTAAGGGTAGGATTAAAAAGAAGGGTTGTTTTGAAGTATTAAGAGAAGTAGGGTAATTGGTGGAAGTAAGGGAAATTTAGAGAATGGAGGATATTATTAAAAATAAGGGTTGTTTTGAAGTATAAAGAGAAGTTGGTGTAGTTTAAGCATAGTAGGGTAGATCGACAAAAATGAAAGATGATGAATCATTTGGATTGGATGCTGAAAAACCAATCCTTTAGACTAGTAATAAAATAGGGGTAATTGATGGAAGGATGGGCTATTTATAGAATTAGGGGTAGGATTAAAAAGAAAGGTTGTTTTGAAGTATTAACAGAACTTGGGGTAGTTTAAGCACAGTAGGGGTAGATCGACAAATATGAAAGATGATAAATCATTTGGATTGGATGCAGCAAAAGCCAACCTTTCACATTAGTTAAAAAAATAAGTGTAATTATTGGAAGTAAGAGTTATTTAGAGGATTGGGGATAGAATTATAACGAAGGGATGTTTTGAAGTATTAAGAGAAGTATGGTTAAATCGACAAATATGAAAGAAGATGAATCATTTGGATTGGGTGCCGCAAAAACCAACCCTTCACAGTAGTTAAAAAATAGGGGTAATTGTTCGAAGTAAGGGATATTTAGGGAATTTGGGGTCGGATTAAAAAGAAGGGTTGTTTTGAAGTATTAACAGAAGAATGGATAGTTTAAGCATAGTAGAGGTAAATCGACGAATATGAAAGACGATGAATCGTTTTGATTGGGTGCTGCAAAAACCAGCCCTTCACATTAGTTAAAAAATAGGGGGAAATTGTTGGAAGTAAGGGCTATTTAGATAATTATGGATATGTTTAAAAAGAAGGGTTTTTTTGTAGTATTAAGAGAAGTAGGGGTAGTTTAAGTATAATAGGGGTAGAGCGACAAATATGAAAGATGATGAATCATTTGGATTGGGTGCTGCAAAAACCAACCCTTCACAGATGTTAAAAAGTAGGGGTAATTGTTTGAAGTAAGGGTTATTTAGAGAATTCATGGAAGAATAAAAAAAAGGGTTGTTTTAAAGTATTAAGAGAAGTGCGGGTAGTTTAAGCATAGTAAAGGTAGATCAACAAATATGAAAGATGATGAATCGTTTGGATTGGGTGCTGCAAAATCCAATCCTCCAGAGTAGTTAAAAAATTAGGGTATTTGTTGGAAGGAAGGGCTATTTAGAGAATTAGGAGAGGATTAAAAAGAAGGGCTATTTTGAAGTATTAAGAGAAGTAGGGGTAGTTTATGCATAGTAGGGGTGGATCGACAAATATGAAAGATGAGGAATTGTTTGGATTAGGTGCTGCAAAAACCAATCCTTCACAATATTAAAAAAAAGAGGGGTAATTGATGGAAGGAAGGGATATTTAGAGGATTAGGGGTAGGATTAAAAAGAAGGGTTGTTTAGAAATATTAAGAGAAGTAGGGGTAGTTTATGCATAGTAGGGGTAGATCGACAAATTTGAAAGATGACGAATCATTTGGATTGGCAGCTACAAAAACCAACTCTTCACAATAGTGAAAAAATAAGGGTAATTTTTGGAAGTAAGAGCTATTTAGATAATTGGGAATAGGATTAAAAAGAAGGGTTGTTTTGAAGTATTAAGAGAAGTAGTGGTAGTTTAAGCATACATGTAACGACCCAAATTTTTGACCGTTTAAAATTGACAATAAGCCACACATGTCGACCCAAACAAATCATAAATGCAGGTAGTTATTGTGAAAAGAAGAAAAAGAAAGAAAGAAGAGAAAGACAATAACAGAGTCTCACAGCGGAAGGGCAACATAAAACAAACAAATAGCAGAAAAAAAAACGGTTGAAATATATATATACATCGACTATTACCTTCAATGATTATTAGAGTTACATATACATACAACTGTACGTAATAAGCAGCGGAAATAATGCAGTGGAAATACTTATGTATAGATAATGGATATACCAAATCTTCGTCTTCGATCTCCAAGCACAGTCATCTTCAAATACTGCAACGTCTGCTGACCCGAGCGTATTGCATAAAAATAAAACACAACAAACACTCGGATCAGCACTAAATCATCTCATATTAGTCAAATAAAAATACGAAATAACATTAGTGTCATGGGTACAGTAACTCAAGAGACGTTACGGGATTTTTTTCATCTCTCGAGGATCCGTTAAACTAATATCTATATAATAATACGCTATTATTATAATGTCTATTCAGTAAAGTATAAATACTGAAAATAGCGTAAGCGGGATTACCATATTACCCTTACGCCGTTTACAAGCACCAACAGTCTATACAGTACCGTAAATTCACCGTACTGGTGTTATCAGAGGGCACTCCATAGAAGGCGATGCTAAATCAAAATCGTATGGGGCTCGATAAGGATATATGTGACAAGGCACTCAAGGCAATGCCCAGGGTAGGATTCTACCAATTGCACTCTCGGACCGGTGGTAACGCATAGCAGCCACTACCGCCCACCTCGGAACACACTCCCAAAGTTATAAATGGGCCCAAATCATCATCATCATAGTCATAGAAATAGTATCGAAGGAGTGAGTCCGATCAAAGGTGCTACCTCAATTAGTCACGGTATAGCTCCTGTTTTAGTCATTTCAATTCGGACCCGAAGGTCAGGGCTATTTCGTCCTCGATCATCTTCTTCGATTCAATAATCGACTCCAAGTCATCATATCTCGTTCTGGATAGATCAAAACGTTCACAGTTGTCAAAGTGGTATCGACACTGACAGAGAGTATGTTGTATGTCGACTCCGGTCTCTTTAACAACCAACGCTTACATCTTTCACATCGGTCGGTTCTTTTATATTTGATAAAGGTTCGCTTTCATATCAAAATATCATCTTCTGCTTGGAACTCAATTTAAATCAAATTTTCATATCAACCTTTCATAATCATACCTAAACCGATTATATTCTAAAACTAGAATATATTTCATATCATTATATTATAATCATATAATATTTCAAAACGGCTTATACTCAAATAGAATATAATTTATCTCAAAGATTTCAAATTATCATGGATTCTTATCTCAACTCCATTTGAACCAGCGGTTCAACTCAAGCATTTCCATTCGGAAGAAATTTATAATTCCAAAACACTTGTAAACTAAATGTTTATATATAATAATAACAATAGTAGTAATAAAAATAATAATAAAATAAATTTTATATAAATAAATATATAGATATACATATAGGATATAGTAATTAAAATAAATTGGTAATTTAAGTATTATATATTTACTTAAATATTGGTTTACTAGAAATTTTGGAAAAATGAATTATAAGGAAAAATTTATTTAAAAATACAATAGTTATAAGTAAAGGTAAGTAATAAATTTAAAGCAAGAATAATTATTTGGAATCAAATGCATAAATATATTTAAAAAAATAAATTTCTTTAATCAAAATCTTCCTCCCTTCCAAATTTCAATACTTGAATCTATCCTCCGGTCTCAACGGAGTTCATTAAATTCCATATCTCTTTTCAATCCCGTTCAAAACAACTATTTGATTTCAAGAGTTCAAATATATATTTGAACTGAGTTAAAACAACTCAAATACCCTTGATTTCCAAATTTTCCAAAACTTATATTCCATAAGAATTTATTTCCTTTTAATCCAAACTCTTAATTTGAAAGATTTAAATCATACTCAAATTCCAATTTAAATATTTCCCCTTTGTTTTGGAAAATTCCTTTAACCCTTTTAAATCAACATCCCAGTTCAGAATCTTCAAAGAATTGAGTTATCGAGTATCGACACATTTCTTTAAATGAAATTCTATCAAATAAAATTTCAAATATTTAAAAATCATTTAACCAACCGATGTCTGTATATAATTATCTATCCAATGGCCAAGTGAATCTAAATTTAATTTCTCGATATTTCAGGGATGGATCCATCATTTCAAGCCAAATCAGTGTCACAGAGATTTATCATTTCACTCTGTGTTCTTAATTCATTTTATCGATAAATCCTGGGTTCATTAGATGCCCGCAACATCAAGGGTAAGTGGGATTTATCGTCAAAATCAACATGCATTACAATATACTGAATAAGGAGCATAAAATTGTCACTATAAATTCAGTAATAAATTTCAACCAACATCCATCACAACCATTTCATTCAACTGATCAGCATTAAACTGTTTCAGGATTTTATGTAATAACCCGCAAATTCTGGGCCAGTTTAAAATTTTTATTTTGGCAATTATAGCGAATTTTGATTATTTAAAATAGATTATTTTAAATAATATCGTCGAAAAATTTATTTTGAATATAATTAGAACAAATATATTTATATAGTTCGTCGTTAGAATATAAATATTTATTTATAATTATAAATAGAATTGAAAATGGCGCGGTAGTTCGATAATTCGATTTCAAACTTCAAATGAATGTACCGGGTGCAAAACAATCCGGAATTTAGTGAAACCAAAAATAATGGGATCTATTTGATAATATCTTTCCAACGAATCCGAAAAATCAAGATTTCATATCGGGAATCAAAAGATATGTCCAGTTGAAAATTCTGAATAGTCGCTATGGAATTCAGGCCCTTAAATTGGACATTTTGCAAACGGCCTCGGATTTCGACGAAACCAGTTTTGTTGGGTCCGGGATGTAAAGTTATTGCTAGGTTTCAAATTTCATAATTTTTCGAATCAATATGTGAGCGTGGCATAGGAAAACGCGTTTGACCAGTTTCAGTTGATTTTAATCGACTGGAAAATGGCCATTTTTCTAACTGTCTCAGAATTCGACGAAACTAGTTTTGTTGGGACCGTATCGTCAATACGAAGCTAGAAAATATTTTTCAGGAATTTTTAAAGTTCGTATGTGACCCCGGTAATTTGAAATGTACGTTTAAAATTCAATATAGTGATTTAAATGTAAATTTAACGGAAACTGATTAAAATGATCAAATCAGCTTACGATACATATCCCATTGTGTTCGGAATGGGGGTAAAACGCTATGGACGACAGGCGGTGGGCCTCGTTTCGAGGTCGTATGTGAAAGTCAACATTTTGCAAAATAAAATAATTAAATAATTAAATAAAAAAAAAATATCTCCTCACCCTTTTTAACGTTCTGGCCCCCCCTCCCTCCTTTTCGTTATTCAGAATAAGAAAAAAAAAAAACCTAATTACCGGAGCTGCCGCTCCTGATGATCACCGCGCCGCCGGCGATTGCTCGCCCCCCCTCGTCTCCAGCAACTCCTCCCTCGCCCCTCGCTCCAAACGAGGAAACCCGGCCGACCCCGCTCGAATCCGCACCGCTCCACCACTGGAGCCACCGAAAGCCGCCGCCACTCGCCTCCCCGCAGCTCCGACCTCGCCCTCCGCCTGCGCCACCTCAGCGCGCCACCCCGACCATCCCGCTCCTCTCCCTCTTCTTCTGAAGTCAACAGCGAGCCCCCCCCCCCTGCAAGAAAAAAACCGCACCACCTCTATCGTTAGTAAGCTTTCTTATTTAATTAAATAATTTATTTTCTAGACCAATTTTACTTTGTTAGAAGAAAAACTGAATTTTATATTATTTAAAATCTGAATTTTATTTTGTTAGAATAAAACTGAATTTTATTTTATTTAAAATCTGAATTTTATTTTGTTAGAAGAAAAACTGAATTTTATTTTATTTAAAATCTGAATTTTATTTTGTTAGAAGAAAAACTGAATTTTATTTTATTTAAAATCTGAATTTTATTTTGTTTAAAAACGGAATTTTATTTACTTTAAAAACTGGTTTTTATTTATGTTGTAAAGTCATAACAATATAATCTTTTATATTGTCGAAAGAAAAATATAATCTTTTATATTATCGAAAGAAAAATATAATCTTTTATATAGTCGAAAGAAAAATATAATCTTTTATATTGTCGAATTAAAAATAGAATTTTTATATGTTGAACTTCGAATTAAAAATAGAATTTTTATATGTTGAACTTCGAATTAAAAATAGAATTTTTATATGTTGAACTTCGGATTAAAAATAGAATTTTTATATGTTGAACTTCGAATTAAAAATATGATTTTTATATGTTGAACTTCGAAATAAAAATATGATTTTTATATATTGAACTTCGAAATAAAAACATGATTTTTATATATTGAATAGCGAAGTAAAAATTCGATTTTTACATATGTAGATAATACGGGCGAAAGCGACAAAAAGACGAGTTGGCGAAGATTTCCTGCATTAGAAGTGCCGTGGAGCTAGGATAGCTATCTGTGAGAACTTCTCACCTTTCAATTTAATTTTTCTAGTTATATATATATACTAGGATGCAGACGGTGCTTAGTAGCACCCGACACAATCGTCCACAGACCATGGACTTGTTTGTTTGGTTGCATAGATTAGTTATATGATGTGATTTTAATTGGTTGTTTGGTGATTTTGATTGATGTGTGAATGGCGTGGGCCTTCACTAGACCGGGGATAAGGCTAGGCCTCGTCCCGTTTCTAGTATCGTGCCGTTATGCCGCCGAAATTTTCTAAAATATGTTAGAAAATAAAAATATCATTTTATTGTGTAAATGAATAATAGGAATTCATATGTGGAATAAAATGTTTTATCGTTAAAAATATAATTTTTAACGTGAATATGAATATCGTGAATGTGAATAAATAAATATTCATTTACAAACCAGACGGTTTGTTTATGTACACCTATTTGAAGGACATTGATTGGGACGATAAATTTTACACATCGCCCAACTGCACAAATAAAATCTGTGTTTGATTGTTTGAAACCCCACACGGGTGTTGGGATGAAATTTGAAGTTCACTCATCCTGATTGATTAAATATGTCGATCGATTGATTGACAGGCTGTTATAAGCGTTAGATATCTATATTTGGTGCTTATACAGTGTAGTGCACTTTGGTTGATGGTTGATTATTTTTCAATGCTATTATACATGTGTTGTATGAAAATCCATATAATTAACTTTATATGGTAATTGATTGGGCCTCATTCCAGTTTTAAAATAGAAATATTTGAAATAGAAATATTTGAAATAGAAATATTTGAAATAGAATATTTGAAAATAGAAATTTATGAAGTCGTGTTGATTAGTTTGAGGCCATTTTGACGTGAACGATATTTATATCGATTTTAAAAGATTTCGAAATGAAGTGAATTGAAAACGATTTCGAAATGAAGTGAATTGAAAACGATTTCGAAATGAATTGAATTGAAAACGATTTCGAAATGAATTGAATTGAAAACGATTTCGAAATGAAGTGAATTGAAAACGATTTCGAAATGAAGTGAATTGAAAACGATTTCGAAATGAATTGAATTGAAAACGATTTCGAAATGAAGTGAATTGAAAACGATTTCGAAATGAAGTGAGATTTCGAAATGAATTGAATTGAAAACGATTTCGAAATGAATTGAATTGAAAACGATTTCGAAATGAATTGAATTGAAAACGAATTCAAATTGAATTAAATTTTGAATTGAATAGAAATGAATTTTAAAACGAATCTATAAAGAAGAATTCAATTGTGGTTTGAATTGAAAAGGAAGTTGAAAATGTTTTTGAAACGAATTCAAAACTGTTTATATAATTCGTTTTAAATAGAAATCGATGAAGTATATATTATATATATTATATATATAATATAATGGCCTGAATAGAACGCGCCGCGCCGCGGCAGTTCGCGAATTTCGACCATTTATTTCAAACGGACATTACGGGAGATCCGACCGTCGGATTCTCCTAAAACCGGAACCGTTGGGTTCGTATCGAAAAGAGCTTTCTAACGAATGTTAGAAATTTGAAATCTAACGGTTGGATTTGGAGATACGTCCAAATCAAAGTCGAAAAAGGTTGCTGTAAGTGCAGTTCGATGGCCATTGATGGAAATCGACTGTACGGGCCTTGATAAAATTATTAAAAATAGTAATAATTTGTGTAAAATCATAAGAAATGATTTGGGAAAAATTGGGATGAAAAACTCCATATTTGAAAAGATAAAAATAGATTTTTATCGAAATGAACTGGTTTTGAACTAGAAAGATAATTCTATTTATTTTTAAATAAATAAATTGAATTTGAAATGGTTTTAAAAATAACCAGAATTTCCAATGATTGCATTGGAGTGGAATTGAATCGAAATTGTCTTCGGAATATTTCGATGTTGGAATTCGTGATTATACAGGTGTTGTTATGGAAATTTGAAAGATATATATTTATATCGTTATTTCCAATACGACATTTGTTAATCGTAGAATATGGTATTGAATATAAGTCGATATATTTTCTATTCAGAGCCTTATATTGAATATCAAATGTGATTTGGGTTTGTCGTGAATGGTGTCTTCACTAGCACTGTTCTTGAACCCAGTTGAGAAATGATTAAATCTTTTTATTTAGATTTAATGAAGGGTACCAATTAAATAATATTTAATTGGAATTGAATTGATATTGATTTTTGGGTTTATCGTGAACAGTGTTTTAAATAACACTTGTTCTTTAACCCGATAATTAATGGAATGTGATTTTGGGTTTATCGTGAACCGTGTTTTAAATGACACTGATTCTTTAACCCAGTCGAAGATTAAAACTAAGTGGAGTTTTAATGAATCTTTAATTAGATTGAAAAGATCGAGAATGGAGTATCACCAGTTTTACTCCAGGCGATAGTTAAATCTTTAATTAGATTTGAACGTGAAATGGTAATTGAATTTACCGATAACACTGTGGTGTTAGATATGAAGTATTACCAGTTTTACTTCATGGGATGAATAGGTTGGGATTGGGAAATAAAATAAATGATTACTTCGGTGTGGTTCGCTAATCCCGACTAGTTTGAATTGATATTCAAAGGAGATTAAAGAATAAATTTGAAGAATTTATCTTGGATAAAATTAATGGGAACTTTTCCCAAAGTATAGGAATATTTGAATAAAAAGAATATTCTGAATTGGAATGAGGCGTATGTTGTGTTTGTGTAACACTTTTATAATATATACGCGAGTTATTCAGAAAGACCGGGTTTATCCCATTCTGAATAACTGTTTCGACGTGGTGACGAAGATGAAGACGGTGGTCGAAGACCGGAAGTCTTCACGTCGTTTGGGTGATAACTGATGATCTTGATTGGGCTGTACACCCAAGAAGATGGAAACAGTTGGTGATCGTCCAGACGTACTTGGAGATCGATGGATATGCGGGGTACTAGGTGCCTCCGGTTTCGTTCAGACCCAGAACGAACTTGTAAATGGACTGTGTGTCTGACATTGGATTTTAGTCTGTGTGATTGATCTTTGTTAAATATATATCTGTTTGGCGGCGGAGAATTTATTCTCTTGCTTAACGCCCTTCTCTGAGACGTACGAGCTCAGGGGTTATATATTGATGGATATCAAACACATGGAGTGAATTGCCTGTGTGGCATGCCTAAGTGGCAATTGATCGAGGCTTCTGTTGAAAAGCAAAGTCTTGTGGTGATGATCAAAGTACGGCCTTTGTGGCGTGGCTTTGTGTAACGTTTACCTCGCGTGTTTCACACCCGGTATGAACCAAAAACGGGAGACAGACCTCAGGGAGGGCTTGCGTTTCTTTCTAGCTAAAAGTGGCGTCAGTGGTTTTACACGCCCTGACGAGTTTGACTTATGTGGTTGTTGCTGTTGCGAGGCGCCTCGGTTTGATCGGACGATCCGGGTCCGATGGAGTCATTCGTTGGCTCGTTTGCGCCCCAAAGGGCGGGGAGACGTATTGTTCAGGCATAATAATCCACATCGGTGGACCGGCCCTGACGATCCAGGGGGCAGCTGCGGCTGTTCCTGAGACATGGTAGGCTAGATTGTCTCGAATCGGTAGAGGACGATCCCTGGCCTCGGTTCATAGACGGAAATCCAATTTCCAAATACGTGACTTTGCGGTTTTATTTGTAAACCTATATATGGTGACATAGTGGGATGGGGCGCTCATGCCGCCTATGATTGATACTTATGATTTGAAGTGTTTTATACACTATGCACTTATAATAGTATCAAATGATTTGTTTTAAATGTATCAAGCATTCTTTGGCTGTTATAAGGGAAAACCCTATCCTCGGCTGCGTTGCATTGTGTGATGGGACCTGGGTCTTATAACAGCTTCATTTTTCTTTATTTAGCATTGCACTGTTGTGACGACCCGATTTCCCGTTCTCACGGAAACAAGGTTATCTTTGGAATATAACACAGAAACAGATAATAGCTGAACAGAATTAAATAAATACACCAGATATGAACAACAAAATATACTGGATAAAAGTAATCATCAGAGTTACATAGTATACAGGATCTTACTTAGTACAAATATAGTTCAGCTATACATAAATGTCTACAGCGGAAATAAACAAAGTATGTACAATAGGAGCTGAACAGCATAAAAAGAAATAAATGATAGAATCCATCTTCAGCTCCAGCTATCCAGAAAGAACCAGCTAAACCTGAATACAAGGCTGCCCATGTAGAAAAAAGGGGGCACCCGAGTTTGAGAGTGAAACAAACTACGAGTCAGTCATGGGACTGGTATGAGAAATCCACTCAACACCTATATAATTGGCTAATCACAGGACCACGCCACTTTCGTGGAACGGGTTTACTCCATTGGATTGCCAGTGCTTTAAAACAAATCTTTCTTTTAAACATCGCTATGCTTTTTTTAAAAATGAAGCCGTTATAAGACTCAGTTCCCATCACACAATGCAACGCAAACCGGAGGATAGAGTTTTTACCTTATAACGGCCAAGATATGCTTGATACGAATAAAACAAAGGCATTTGATATTATTGCTAGTGTTTATATGTTTTGAAAACAATTTCAAATCATAACTATCAATCATAGACGGCATTAATGCCCCATACCACTATGTCGCCATATATAGGTATACAATCAAAATCGCATCGTCACGTATTTGGAAATTGGATTTCCGTCATGAACCAAGGCAAAAGATAGTCCTTACCGAATTCGAGACAATCTAGCCCATGTCTCAGGATCAGAACGCATCAACCCTTTAGATCGTCAGGGCCGGTCCACCGATGTGGATTATTATGCCTAAACACTACGTTTCTCCGCCCTTTGGGGCGTAAACGAGCCAACGAATGACTCCATCGGACCCGGATCGTCCGATCAAACCGAGGCGCCTCGCAACAGCAACAACCACATAGGTGAAAAGTATATAAATGTCAGGGCTGGTAGGTCACTGACACCACCCTAGCTAGAAAGAAACGCAGGCCCTCCCTGAGGTCCTTCTCCCGTTTTAGGTTCATACCGGGGTGTGAGGCTCGCGAATTCACGTTATACACAAAGCTACGCCACACAGGCGGTGCTTTGATCATCACCACAAGACTTTGCTTTTCAACAGAAGCCCTGATCACTGCATCTTAGCATGCCACACAGGCAATTCATACCATGCAACTGATGGCTATCAATCACACAGAACAAATTCCAATGTCGGACACACAGTCCATTTACAAGTCCGTTCTGGGTCTGAACGAAACCGGAGGCACTAAATACCTCGCAAACCCTTCGATCAACACGTACGTCTGGACGATCACCACTCATTATCCATATTTCGGGATGCCTCCCAATCAGGACCTCGGTTACCATCCAAACGAGGTGAAGATCTCCGGTCTTCGACCATCGTCTTCATCTTCGAATTTCAATCGTCGGTCGATTATTCGAAATGAGAATTAACTCGGCCTTTCCAAATAATTCACGTATATTTAGAATTTCAAATCGATTTATTTCAATGGTTAAATTATTCGACAACACCAATTGTGTTCTTTAATGTAATTTTCACACCAAACACATTCAACCATCAAAAGCCACACAAATCAAGCAAATTCAGTTTATTTCCATTCCATAACGTTTCCAATATTTTATAACGAGTTATCGCTATTTTTCTTTATTTTAAAATAGCCATTTTATTCAAAACGACGCTTCGGGCCATAAGGCGGCCGTGGCGCTGTTTTTCTTCAGATTTGATTTACACATATCTAAAAATCTAACCGTTGGATCTTCACAAAATTTACATCATTAGAAAGGTCTTTTCAAAACGAATCCAACGGTTCCAGTTTCGGGAAAATCCGACGGTCGGATCTCCCGGTACAGTCGTTTGAAATTTCGATTTCAAAATACGAACTGCAGCGTCGTTATTCGATTAAATATAATTCTATTTATATTTATATATAAATAAAATCGATTCTGGCGCTGTTTTTCTTCAAATTTGAATTAAACATTCCAGACAATCCAACCGTTGGATTTTTACAAGGTTGGTGCCGTTGGAAAGATTATTCCAAGGCGAACCCGACGGTTGAGGTTTCGGGAAAATCCAATGGTCGGATTTCCCGTACTAGTCGTTTGAAATCACAGTTTCAAAATACGAACTGCACGGCCTCGTTTCGTTTTAATTTTATTTATATTTATATATTTATATAAATATAGTTCATTCAATGATTTCCATATCGTTTTCACTTCAAATATTTTTCTAACGCCTTAAATTTTGGAAAAATTTCGCCATAACCTCCCCTGCACCGGGAGCATCGGGAAATCGCAAATAGCGTTCCCGGTCCTTCTAATCTCAAAAAGAAAAAGAAGAAGCCAAGCGGCTAGCCAACAGGCTCAAAATCATCACCCAAACAAATCAGTAAATGTGTACCTATTTGTCGGGCACAAAATTTAATTCCTCTTCTCTAGCCCCTTTGCTATAACCTGTTCAATGAATATGCATGTACATATATATACAGTTCTTATCATTTATCATTTTCTATTCGACTTCATATTTGATTTCAATTTGGTTTAAAAACACCATTCATTCTAATGTTACATAAATAGGTGCAAATCATTTCATTAGCTAATTAATGAATATTTCATCTCATATATGTTTATTTCGAACAAGTGGCTATTTTTAACACTTCACATTTCAACGATTTATGCATACAATAAAAATGCGATTTTTATTGTAAAACGATTCATTTCAAAACACTACTTTTCTATATAGTTCATATAGTCGATAAAAGGTGATTTTTATTATCAAACGATTTATTTCAAAATATGAATACCATTCAACACATGAATTTCTAATCAACGAATGAATATCAATTCAACACATGAATGTTTTCAATAGTTTTTATATATAGATAAAAATGTGATTTTTATCATCAAACGATTTATTTCAAAATATGAATTCCATTCAACACATGAATTTCTAATCAACGAATGAATATCAATTCAACACATGAATGTTTTCAATAGTTTTTATATATAGATAAAAATGTGATTTTTATTATCGAACGATTTATTTCAAAATATGAATACCATTCAACACATGAATTTCTAAACAACGAATGAATATCAATTCAACACATGAATGTTTTCTATACAATGAATAAATATAGTTTAAGCATATGAAAATAATTCAAACACACAAATATTATTCAAAATTTCGGCAGCATAATGGCAGGGTAGTTACACCGGCACCGTCCCTAGTACGGCTCCTCGCTCTACCTTAAAACCTCGCGGTTTTTGACAATGGGGATCATGCATCTAGTTCGCACGCAGGCGGCATGTATATATTTATTTCATTTCCACAAACTAATCCTATGTGGTTTCAACCAAATATTTCACAACCACCAATGGGTATTTTTCAACCACAATCAACCAATATCAATCACAAACAATCCCAAACAATCATTCGCTATCAACCAATTATCACAACAATTTCAATCAATAAATATCGTCCATGGTTTGTGGACGACGGGTGTGTATATATATATATATATATATATATATATATATATTTATATTTATATATAGCAATTCACTTTTACTTCACATATATATATATATATTTTAAATCAGAAATCTCACCAATAGCTATCCAACTTCACGACTCTTCTTTTATAGAAATCTTCGCCTTTTGTCGCTTTCGCCCGTATTCTCTACACATGTAAAAATCGAATTTTTTTTTTTTTTACTACGCTATTCAATATATAAAAATATGATTTTTACTACCTCGACTTTCAATATCTAAAAATCTGATTTTTACTTTTACCTTCAATATATAAAAATATGATTTTTACTTTGACTTTCAATATTTAAAAATATGATTTTTACTTTGACTTTCAATATTTAAAAATATGATTTTTACTTTGACTTTCGATATATAAAAATATGATTTTTACTTTCGACTTTCGATATATAAAAATATGATTTTTACTTTTTAAAGTTCAGTTTTTATTTCCTTTTTAAAAATCAGGTTTTAAAATTCTTTTAAAAGAAATCAGTTTTTACTTTCTTTACAAAAAATCCAGTTTTAAAAATTCTTTTATAAAAATCTGTTTTATACTTTTAAAACTTTCAGTTTTATATTTTTTTAAAAATTTCAGTTTTAAACTTTTTTTTAAAAATTTCAGTTTTAAACTTTTTTAAAAATTTCAGTTTTAAACTTTTTTAAAAATTTCAGTTTTAAACTTTTTTTAAAAATTCAGTTTTAAACTTTTAAAAATTCAGTTTTATATTTTTAACAAAAATCAGTTTTTAACTTTTAAAACAAAACAGTTTTATATTTCTAAAACAAAACCAGTTTTTATTTCTAAAACAAACCCAGTTTTTATTTTTCTTAAAACAAATCAGTTTATATTTCTTAAACAAAACCAGTTTTTATTTTTCTTAAAAATTCAGTTTTTATTTTTCTTAAAAATTCAGTTTTTAAAATGCTTTTAAAAATTCAGAATTAAAATAAAATAAATAAATAAAGTAACACTTACAAAGAGGGGTGGGGGTTTTCTGGTGGCGGTCGGGGGTGGAAGGATCTTCGGCTGGGGGTTTCCTGGTGGTGGTCGGCGGCTTCAACTTCGCGAGCGAGGGGGGGCTTCAACGGAGCTCGAGCGATCGGGGGGGGGGGGGGGGGGGGAGGGGTGCTCAGGCGGAGGCGGGGCTTGGAGGAGGACAGGGCGGTGGCGTCGATGTCTGGGGGCGGCGGCGATTTGCTTAGGGTTTTCTTTTTTTTCCTGTTTAAATGAAATGAACGGGTAGGGGCCAATGAAGAAAAGGAGGGAGAGAAAATTAAAATATATATATATTTTTTTTTATTAATTAATTATTTAATTTTGGTAAAAAGGGTTGACTTTTACATACGACCTCGAAACGAGGCCCACCGCCTGTCGCCCATAGCGTTTCACCCCCATTCCGAACACAATGGGATATGTATCGCAAGCTGATTCGATTGTTACAATCAGTTTCCTTTTGAATTTTCATTTAAATCACTATATTGAATTTTAAACGTACATTTCGATTTACCGGGGTCACATACTAACTAGAAAAATTCCCGAAAAATATTTTCTAGCTTCGTATTGATGATACGGTTCTAAAAAAACTAGTTTCGTCGAATTCTGAGGCCGTTTGAAAAATGGCCAATTTCCAGTCGATTAAAATCAACGGAAACTGGTCAAACGCGTTTTCCTTTGCCACGCTCACATATTGATTCGAAAAATTATGAAATTTGAAACCTAGCAATAACTTGACACTGCGGATCTAACAAAAGTGGTTTCATCCAAATCCGAGGTCGTTTGCAAAATGTCCATTTTTAAGGGCCTGAATTCCATAGCGACTATTCAGAATTTTCAACTGGACATATCTTTTGATTCCCGTTATCAAATTTCGATTGGTCGGATTCGTTAGAAAGATATTCACTAACAGATTTAAATACTTTTGGTTTCACTAAAATCCGGATTGTTTTGCACCCGGTATATTCAATTGAAGTTTGAAATCGAATTATCGAACTACCGCGCCATTTTCAATTCTATATATAATTATAATTAATTATATTCGTTTTCAATTGTCGATTCAAACTCAGTTTTCATCGCCTTTATCTAAAATATTTATTTTAAATATTTAAAATCCATTATTTTAGCCAATTTAAAAATTTTAAATTGGTTCAGATTTTCTGGGTCGTTACAATCTCCCCCACTTAAAACTTTTCGTCCCCGAAAAGGAATAAAGTCGAAAGTGGTTTGATAAATCTACAATCACACAACACAACAACCAATCCAATTGTTTTTAACCTTTTTAACTTTCCAAATATATATCTTTTATATATTCAAAAATTATATTTCTAAAACCAGACTATATATAAATATAATCACAAATACGTTATTTAAAAACATATTACTCTCGACTCGTTCTGAGGCACTTCTGACCCCATCTCTAACGAGTTGTTCTGATTCTGCTACTCATACTAGGATATTACTTGTGACGAAAAGGAATTTCGCTCGGTCCGAACCAGTCGCTAAACCGACCCAGACCGTTCGAAACGCCCTATCATTCGAGAACAAACCACAGCAGAACGCATACAGAAGAACATTTCATTGTATATTACAACAATGCATCAGATTACAAGAATATACAGAGTTTAAATGAATATTACACAGAAATATCAGAGATTTAAATTACATTTAAATACAACGCAGCGGAAAAATAATACAATACACAACAAGAATGAGATATACGGATACAAAGCTTTCCGGATATCATTCCAGCTGTAAACCAGGATCCTGTGAATATAAATCTGCAAAACCAAAACTACTAGCTGCCCGTGTCAAAATAGGGGCACCCAGAGTTTAGGTTAAAACAATAAACTCCAGGTCAGTCATGTGACTGGTGTGAGAACTAAAACAGTTAATCTTTATTTTAAATCATTAGGTGAATCAAGGGACCACGCCGTATAACACGGAACGGGTTTCCTCCCAAGAATACCAGTGCATAAAACAAACAGCGCAATGCTAAATAAAGAAAAATGAAGCTGTTATAAGACCCAGGTCCCATCACACAATGCAACACAAGCGGGAGGATAGGGTTTTTACCTTATAACAGCCAAAGAATGCTTGATACGTTTAAAACACATTATTTGATACTATTATAAGTGCATAGTGTATAAAACAACTTCAAATCATAAGTATCAATCATAGGCGGCATGAGCGCCCCATCCCACTATGTCACCATACTAGGTTCTACAAATAAAACCGCACATGTCACGTATTTGGAAATTGGATTTCCGTCTATGAACCGAGGCAAAAGATAGTCCTCAACCGTTTTCGTGACTCTCTAGCCCGAGCCATAGGGTCAGAGCGCATCGACCCTTGGAGCGACAGGGCCGGTCCACCGATGTGGATTAAACTTAAACCCTGAACACTACGTCTCCCCACCCTATGGGGTGTAAGTCTGGTCCGTCTGCCGACCAGAATGCATCGGCCGAAACCGATATAACCGAGGCGCCTCGCAACAGCAACAACCACATAAGTCAAACTCGTCAGGGCGTGTAAAACCACTGACGCCACTTCTAACTAGAAAGAAACGCAAGTCCTCCCTGAGGTCCGTCTCCTGTTTTTGGTTCACAACCGGGGTGCGAGGCTCGCGAATTCACGTTACACAAAGCTGTGCCACACAGGCTGTGCTTTGATCATCACCACAAGACTTTGCTTTTCAACAGAAGCCTCGATCAATTGCCACTTAGGCATGCCACACAGGCAATTCACTCCATGCGTTTGATATCCATCAATATATAACCCCTGAGCTCGTACGTCTCAGAGAAGGGCGTTAAGCAAGAGAATAAATTCTCCGCCGCCAAGCAGATATATATTTAATAGAAATCAATCACACAGACTAAAATCCAATGTCAGACACACAGTCCATTTACAAGTCCGTTCTGGGTCTGAACGAAACCGGAGGCACCTAGTACCCCGCATATCCATCGATCTCCAAGTACGTCTGGACGATCACCAACTGTTTCTATCTTCTTGGGTGTACAGCCCAATCAAGATCATCAGTAATCACCCAAACGACGTGAAGACTCCCGGTCTTCGACCACCATCTTCATCTTCGACACCACGTCGAATCAGTTATTCAGAATGGGACAAACCCGGTCTTTCTGAATAACTCGCGTATATATTATAAAAGTGTTACACAAACACAACATACGCCTCATTCCAATTCAGAATATTCTGTTATTCAAATATTCCCATTCCTTGGGAAAAGTTCCCATTAATTTTATCCAAGATAAATTCCTTAAATTTATTCTTTAATCTCCTTTGAATATCAATTCAAACTAGTCGGGATTAGCGAACCACACCGAAGTAATCATTTATTTTATTTTCCCAATCCCAACCTATTCATCCCATGAAGTAAAACTGGTAGTACTTCATATCTAACACCACAGTGTTATTGGTAATTCAATTACCATTTCACGTTCAAATCTAATTAAAGATTTAACTATCGCTTGGAGTAAATCTGGTGATACTCCATTCTCGATCTTTTCAATCTATTTAAAGATTCATCAAAACTCCACTTAGTTTTAATCGTTAACTGAGTTAAAGAATCAGTGTCATTCGAAACATGGTTCACGATAAACCCAAAATCACATTCATTAATTATCGGGTTAAAGAAAGAGTGTTATTTAAAACACTGTTCACGATAAACCCAAAAATCAATATCACTTCAATTCCAATTAAATATTATTTAATTGGTACACTTCATTAAATCCAAATAAAAAGATTTAATCATTTCTCAACTGGGTTCAAGAACAGTGTTAGTGAAGACACCATTCACGACAAACCCAAATCACATTCGATATTCAATACAAGGCTCTGAATAGAAAATATATCGGCTTATATTCAATATCGAATTCTACGACTAACAAATGTCGTATTGGAAATAACGATATAAATATATATCTTTCAAATTTCCATAACAACATGTGTATAATCACGAATTCCAACATCGAAATATTCCGAAGACAATTTCGATTCAAATCCACTCCAATGCAATCATTGGATATTCTGGTTATTTTTAAAACCCTTTTCTAATTCAATTTATTTATTTAAAAATAAATAGAATTTTAATTCTAGTTCAAAACTAGTTCATTTCGATAAAAATCTATTTTTATCTTTTCAAATATGGAGTTTTTCATCCCAAATCTTCACAAATCATTTCTTATGATTTTACACAAATTATTGCTATTTTTAATAATTTTATCAAGGCCCGTACAGTCGATTTCCATCAACGGCCATCGAACTGCACTTACAGCGACCTTTTTCAAATTTGATTTGGACATAATTCCAAATCCAACCGTTAGATTTCAAATTTCTAACATTCGCTAGAAAGCTCTTTTCGATACGAACCCAACGGTTCCGGTTTTAGGAGAATCCGACGGTCGGATCTCCCGTAACGTCCATTTGAAATCAATGGTCGAAATTCGCGAACTGCCGCGGCGCGGCGCGTTCTATTCAGGCCATTATATTATATATATAATATATATAATATATACTTCGTCGATTTCTATTTAAAACGAATTATATAAATGGTTTTAAAATTCGTTTCAAAATCTATTTCAACTTCCATCTCAATTCAAAGCAAAATTGAATTCTTCTCTATAAATTCGTTTTAAAATTCATTTCTATTCAATTCAAATTTCAATTAAATATCAATTCATTTCAATTTGCTTTCAATTCATTTTGAATTCGTTTTCAATTCAATTCATTTCGAAATCACTTTCAATTCACTTTGAATTCGTTTTCAATTCAATTCATTTCGAAATCACTTTCAATTCACTTTGAATTCGTTTTCAATTCAATTCATTTCGAAATCACTTTCAATTCAATTCACTTTGAATTCGTTTTCAATTCAATTCACTTTGAATTCGTTTTCAATTCAATTCATTTCGAAATCACTTTCAATTCAATTCACTTTGAATTCGTTTTAATTCAATTCACTTTGAATTCGTTTTCAATTCAATTCATTTCGAAATCACTTTCAATTCAATTCACTTTGAATTCGTTTTCAATTCACTTCACTTTGAATTCGTTTTCAATTCAATTCATTTCGAAATCGTTTTCAATTCAATTCACTCTGAATTCGTTGTTTTCAATTCAATTCATTTCGAAATCGTTTTCAATTCAATTCATTTCGAAATATTTCAATTCACTTTCAATTCCATTTGAATTCGTTTTCAATTCAATTCATTTCAAAATGAATAAAATCGATATAAATATCGTTCACGTCAAAATGGCGTCAATCTAATCAACACGGCTTCATATATTCCTTTATTTTCAAATATTCTATTTCAAATATTTCTTTTTCAAATATTTCTTTTTAAAACTGGAATGAGGCCCAATCAATTACCATATAAAATTAATTATATGGATTTTCATACAACACATGTATCATAGCATTGAAAAATAATCAACCATCAACCAAAGTGCACTACACTGTATAAGCATCAAATATAAATATCTAACGCTTATAACAGCCTGTCAATCAATCGATCGACATATTTAATCAATCAGGATGAGTGAACTTCAAATTTCATCCCAACACCCGTGTGGGGTTTCAAACAATCAAACACTGATTTTAGTTGTGTAGTTGGGCGATGTGTAAAATTTATCGTCCCAATCAATGTCATTCAAATAAGTGTACATAAACAAACCGTCTGGTTTGTAAATGAATATTTATTTACTCACATTCACGTTAAAAATTATATTTTTAACGACAAAACATTTTATTTCAACCTATGAATTTCTATTCAATTCATTTACACAATAAAATGATATTTTTATTTTCCAACACATTTTAGAAAATTTCGGCGGCATAACGGCACGATACTAGAAACGGGACAAGGCCTAGCCTTATCCCCGGTCTAGTGAAGGCCCACGCCATTCACAAATCAATTTCAATCAATTTCCAATTCAACCAAACGAATAAATCAATCACCCAACATTCAACTAAACAAACAAGTCCATGGTCTGTGGACGGGTGTCGGGTGCTACTAAGCACCGTCTGCATCATAGTATATATATATATATATATATATATATAAATAGAAATGAAATTGAAAGGTGAGAAATTCTCACTTATAGCTATCCTAGCTCCACGGCACTTCTTTTGCAGAAGTCTTCGTCGTCTTGCCTTTTTGTCACCTTCGTTGCTGCTTTCACTACATACGTAAAAATCCCATTTTTACTTCGCTATTCAATATCTAAAAATCGAATTTTTAGTTCAAAGTTCAATATATAAAAATCGAATTTTTAGTTCAAAGTTCAATATATAAAAATATGATTTTTACCTTTGCTTTCAATATTGAAAAATATGATTTTTACTTTTTGCTTTCACATATAAAAATATGATTTTTGCTTTTAAAATCAGTTTATTATTTGCTTATAAAAAGCAATTCAGTTTTTATCTTTATAAAAAATAAATCAATTCAGTTTTTTATACTTTAAAAAAAATAAATCAATTCAGTTTTTTTTTTATAATACTTTTATAAAATCAGTTTTAAAATTCCTTAAAAGAAATCAGTTTAAAAATTCTTTTATAAAAACAGTTCTATACTTTTTAAAAAAAACAGTTTTTACTTTATTTATAAAAATCATTTTTTTTCTCTAAAAAGAAAATCAGTTTTAAACTAATTAAAAATCCCGTTTTTCTCCTTTTAAAGATTTCAGTTTAAAATCTTTAAAACCAGTTTTACATTCCTAATTAAAAACACAGTTTTTAAATTATTATAAAATAAAATGACCAAATACTTACAGGGGGGTTTCGCGAATCGTCGTAGCTGGAGGTGGCTTCGAGGCTCGTCGCTGGTTCGACGAACGGGGGGGGGGGGGGGGGCTGCAGTCGATTCAGGGGGGGGGGTTGCTTCGCGATAGGGGGGGGTGCTTTGGTGGCTCGCCGCGGCACTGGGGGGTGGGGTTTCGATGGGGGAGCTGCGGTGGTCGCCGCCGCCTAGGGGCGCGATGGATTCCGCCTCCGTCTCTTTTTTTTTTATATAATTGATCTGAAATAAAACGAACGGGGGGGGGGGGGGGCTAGGTAGTTAAGGAGAGAGGAGGGTTTATTTATTTTTTATTTTTTTTATTGTTACTTAATTATTAAAAAGTTGACTTTCACATACGACCTCTAAACGAGGTCCACCGCCTGTCGCCCATAGCGTTTCACCCCCATTCCGAACACAATGGGATATGTACCGCAAGCTGAATCGACCGTTTCGATCAGTTTCCGTTGCATTTACATTTAAATCATCATATTGAATTTTAAACGTACATTTCAAATTACCGGGGTCACATACTAACTAGAAAAATTCCAGAAAAATATTTTCTAGCTTCGTATTGACGATACGGTCCTAACAAAACTAGTTTCGTCGAATTCTGAGACCGTTGGAAAAATGGCCAGTTTCCAGTCGATTAAAATCAACTGAAACTGGTCAAACGCATTTTCTTTTACCACGCTCACATATTGATTCGAAAAATTATGAAATTTGAAGCCTAGCAATAACTTTACATCCCGGACCCAACAAAACTGGTTTCGTCGAAATCCGAGGTCGTTTGCAAAATGTCCATTTTTAAGGGCCTGAATTCCATAGCGACTATTCAGAATTTTCAACTGGACATATCTTTTGATTCCTGATATGAAATCTTGATTTTCCGGATTCGTTGGAAAGATATTATCAATCAGATCCTAATGTTTTTGGTTTCACTAAAATCCGGATTGTTTTGCACCCGGTACATTGAATTGAAGTTTGAAATCGAATTATCGAACTACCGCGCCATTTTTAATTCTATTTATAATTATATATAAATATTTATATTCTAACGACGACACGTATAATATATACGTTCGAATATATTCAAAATAAATTTCTCGTCGATATTATTTAAAATAATTCATTTTAAATAATCAAAATTAGCTAAAATTGCCAAAATAAAAATTTTAAACTGGCCCAGATTTTCCGGGTTGTTACAATCTCCCCCACTTAAAACTTTTCGTCCCCGAAAAGGAACAAAGTCGAAAGTGGTTTGATTATTCAACTGTACGCTCGGTCTAACTTCCATTCTCCAACTCTTTAGTTTCTGAGAATTTTCAAAACTTCAAAAATTTGGCTAACACCCTAAATTTTTGAAAAATTTCGCCATAACCTCCCCTGCAATGGGAGCATCGGGGAATTTCAAATAGCTTCCCCGGTCCTTCAGATCTCAAAAAGAAAAAGAAAAAGCCAAGCGGCTAGCCAATAGGCTCACAAAATCATCATCACCTAAACAAAACAGGAAATTATGTGGTAAACATGTACCTATTTGTCGGGCAAACAGATTTTATTCTTCGGCTCTAGCCTCCTTGCTATGACCTGTTCAATGATATATATGTATATGCAAGCAAATGCGACCAAATGTGACCAATTTTCAATACAGTTCAATATTCGATCAAATTAGGCATACTAGTTCAAAATTATCAAACCACTAAACAAACAACACAAACATCAATCAATTAGTGGATTAACGTTTCAAATTCATAATTTTGATATATATAAAGAAAATCATGTTTTGATGCCAAATCACAACAATAGGCCCTATCTAATTTTGGTTCTCACACCAGTCAATAGGAAATATATAGATATCACACCTTCGTTACTCGAACATGAATACTAACGACGACCAGTCAATCATCAGAATCATCTTCGGGCCACTAGAGTATGATTCTATATCTATCCAGTATATTAAAACTTCGAATAGACGCTAGCTAGGCGCATACGCAAAATCTTTATATATTGGACTGTCCTAATCAATATAAATAAATAATCAAATACGATTAAGTGATTTAGATTTTCAAAACAAAAAAATTTGTTTTCATTTTCAAAAATATACTCTTCACACTCGTTCTAGGATACTACTGATCCTATCTCTAACGAGTCATTCTCATTGGATATTACTAATCCAATTTCTGATGAATTCTTTCGTATGGTTCTAATGTGCCTTGTTCTCTAGCTTTGTAAACCAAAGCTCTGATACCACGTGTGACGAAAAGGAATTTCGCTCGGTCCGAACCAGTCGCTAAACCGACCCAGACCGTTCGAAACGCCCTATCGTTCGAGAACAAACCACAGCAGAATGCATACAGAAGAACATTTCATTGTATATGACAACAATGCATCAGATTACAAGAATATACAGAGTTTAAATGAATATTACACAGAAATATCAGAGATTTAAATTACATTTAAATACAACGCAGCGGAAAAATAATACAATACACAACTAGAATGAGATATACGGATACAAAGCTTTCCGGATATCATTCCAGCTGTAAACCAGGATCCTGTGAATATAAATCTGCAAAACCAAAACTACTAGCTGCCCGTGTCAAAATAGGGGCACCCAGAGTTTAGGTTAAAACAATAAACTCCAGGTCAGTCATGTGACTGGTGTGAGAACTAAAACAGTTAATCTTTATTTTAAATCATTAGGTGAATCAAGGGACCACGCCGTATAACACGGAACGGGTTTCCTCCCAAGAATACCAGTGCATAAAACAAACAGCGCAATGCTAAATAAAGAAAAATGAAGCTGTTATAAGACCCAGGTCCCATCACACAATGCAACGCAAGCCGGAGGATAGGGTTTTTACCTTATAACAGCCAAAGAATGCTTGATACGTTTAAAACACATTA
Organism: Allium sativum; assembly: GCA_030737875.1. Lineage (NCBI taxonomy): Eukaryota > Viridiplantae > Streptophyta > Magnoliopsida > Asparagales > Amaryllidaceae > Allium > Allium sativum. The sequence goes on along the minus strand of CM060926.1, from coordinate 256,206,646 downwards.
TTTGATACTATTATAAGTGCATAGTGTATAAAACAACTTCAAATCATAAGTATCAATCATAGGCGGCATGAGCGCCCCATCCCACTATGTCACCATACTAGGTTCTACAAATAAAACCGCACATGTCACGTATTTGGAAATTGGATTTCCGTCTATGAACCGAGGCAAAAGATAGTCCTCAACCGTTTTCGTGACTCTCTAGCCCGAGCCACAGGGTCAGAGCGCATCGACCCTTGGAGCGACAGGGCCGGTCCACCGATGTGGATTAAACTTAAACCCTGAACACTACGTCTCCCCACCCTATGGGGTGTAAGTCTGGTCCGTCTGCCGACCAGAATGCATCGGCCGAAACCGATATAACCGAGGCGCCTCGCAACAGCAACAACCACATAAGTCAAACTCGTCAGGGCGTGTAAAACCACTGACGCCACTTCTAACTAGAAAGAAACGCAAGTCCTCCCTGAGGTCCGTCTCCCGTTTTTGGTTCACAACCGGGGTGCGAGGCTCGCGAATTCACGTTACACAAAGCTGTGCCACACAGGCTGTGCTTTGATCATCACCACAAGACTTTGCTTTTCAACAGAAGCCTCGATCAATTGCCACTTAGGCATGCCACACAGGCAATTCACTCCATGCGTTTGATATCCATCAATATATAACCCCTGAGCTCGTACGTCTCAGAGAAGGGCGTTAAGCAAGAGAATAAATTCTCCGCCGCCAAGCAGATATATATTTAATAGAAATCAATCACACAGACTAAAATCCAATGTCAGACACACAGTCCATTTACAAGTCCGTTCTGGGTCTGAACGAAACCGGAGGTACCTAGTACCCCGCATATCCATCGATCTCCAAGTACGTCTGGACGATCACCAACTGTTTCTATCTTCTTGGGTGTACAGCCCAATCAAGATCATCAGTAATCACCCAAACGACATGAAGACTCCCGGTCTTCGACCACCGTCTTCATCTTCGACACCACGTCGAATCAGTTATTCAGAATGGGACAAACCCGGTCTTTCTGAATAACTCGCGTATATATTATAAAAGTGTTACACAAACACAACATACGCCTCATTCCAATTCAGAATATTCTGTTATTCAAATATTCCCATTCCTTGGGAAAAGTTCCCATTAATTTTATCCAAGATAAATTCCTTAAATTTATTCTTTAATCTCCTTTGAATATCAATTCAAACTAGTCGGGATTAGCGAACCACACCGAAGTAATCATTTATTTTATTTTCCCAATCCCAACCTATTCATCCCATGAAGTAAAATTGGTAGTACTTCATATCTAACACCACAGTGTTATTGGTAATTCAATTACCATTTCACGTTCAAATCTAATTAAAGATTTAACTATCGCTTGGAGTAAAACTGGTGATACTCCATTCTCGATCTTTTCAATCTATTTAAAGATTCATCAAAACTCCACTTAGTTTTAATCGTTAACTGAGTTAAAGAATCAGTGTCATTCAAAACACGGTTCACAATAAACCCAAAATCACATTCATTAATTATCGGGTTAAAGAAAGAGTGTTATTTAAAACACTGTTCACGATAAACCCAAAAATCAATATCACTTCAATTCCAATTAAATATTATTTAATTGGTACACTTCATTAAATCCAAATAAAAAGATTTAATCATTTCTCAACTGGGTTCAAGAACAGTGTTAGTGAAGACACCATTCACGACAAACCCAAATCACATTCGATATTCAATACAAGGCTCTGAATAGAAAATATATCGGCTTATATTCAATATCGAATTCTACGACTAACAAATGTCGTATTGGAAATAACGATATAAATATATATCTTTCAAATTTCCATAACAACATCTGTATAATCACGAATTCCAACATCGAAATATTCCGAAGACAATTTCGATTCAAATCCACTCCAATGCAATCATTGGATATTCTGGTTATTTTTAAAACCCTTTTCTAATTCAATTTATTTATTTAAAAATAAATAGAATTTTAATTCTAGTTCAAAACTAGTTCATTTCGATAAAAATCTATTTTTATCTTTTCAAATATGGAGTTTTTCATCCCAAATCTTCACAAATCATTTCTTATGATTTTACACAAATTATTGCTATTTTTAATAATTTTATCAAGGCCCGTACAGTCGATTTCCATCAACGGCCATCGAACTGCACTTACAGCGACCTTTTTCAAATTTGATTTGGACATAATTCCAAATCCAACCGTTAGATTTCAAATTTCTAACATTCGCTAGAAAGATCTTTTCGATACGAACCCAACGGTTCCGGTTTTAGGAGAATCCGACGGTCGGATCTCCCGTAACGTCCATTTGAAATCAATGGTCGAAATTCGCGAACTGCAGCGGCGCGGCGCGTTCTATTCAGGCCATTATATTATATATATAATATATATAATATATACTTCGTCGATTTCTATTTAAAACGAATTATATAAATGGTTTTAAAATTCGTTTCAAAATCTATTTCAACTTCCATCTCAATTCAAAGCAAAATTGAATTCTTCTCTATAAATTCGTTTTAAAATTCATTTCTATTCAATTCAAATTTCAATTAAATATCAATTCATTTCAATTTGCTTTCAATTCATTTTGAATTCGTTTTCAATTCAATTCATTTCGAAATCACTTTCAATTCACTTTGAATTCGTTTTCAATTCAATTCATTTCGAAATCACTTTCAATTCACTTTGAATTCGTTTTCAATTCAATTCATTTCGAAATCACTTTCAATTCAATTCACTTTGAATTCGTTTTCAATTCAATTCACTTTGAATTCGTTTTCAATTCAATTCATTTCGAAATCACTTTCAATTCAATTCACTTTGAATTCGTTTTCAATTCAATTCACTTTGAATTCGTTTTCAATTCAATTCATTTCGAAATCACTTTCAATTCAATTCACTTTGAATTCGTTTTCAATTCAATTCACTTTGAATTCGTTTTCAATTCAATTCATTTCGAAATCGTTTTCAATTCAATTCACTTTGAATTCGTTGTTTTCAATTCAATTCATTTCGAAATCGTTTTCAATTCAATTCATTTCGAAATATTTCAATTCACTTTCAATTCCATTTGAATTCGTTTTCAATTCAATTCATTTCAAAATGAATAAAATCGATATAAATATCGTTCACGTCAAAATGGCGTCAATCTAATCAACACGGCTTCATATATTCCTTTATTTTCAAATATTCTATTTCAAATATTTCTTTTTCAAATATTTCTTTTTAAAACTGGAATGAGGCCCAATCAATTACCATATAAAATTAATTATATGGATTTTCATACAACACATGTATCATAGCATTGAAAAATAATCAACCATCAACCAAAGTGCACTACACTGTATAAGCATCAAATATAAATATCTAACGCTTATAACAGCCTGTCAATCAATCGATCGACATATTTAATCAATCAGGATGAGTGAACTTCAAATTTCATCCCAACACCCGTGTGGGGTTTCAAACAATCAAACACTGATTTTAGTTGTGCAGTTGGGCGATGTGTAAAATTTATCGTCCCAATCAATGTCATTCAAATAAGTGTACATAAACAAACCGTCTGGTTTGTAAATGAATATTTATTTACTCACATTCACGTTAAAAATTATATTTTTAACGACAAAACATTTTAATTCAACCTATGAATTTCTATTCAATTCATTTACACAATAAAATGATATTTTTATTTTCCAACACATTTTAGAAAATTTCGGCGGCATAACGGCACGATACTAGAAACGGGACAAGGCCTAGCCTTATCCCCGGTCTAGTGAAGGCCCACGCCATTCACAAATCAATTTCAATCAATTTCCAATTCAACCAAACGAATAAATCAATCACCCAACATTCAACTAAACAAACAAGTCCATGGTCTGTGGACGGGTGTCGGGTGCTACTAAGCACCGTCTGCATCCTAGTATTTATATATATATATAAATAGAAATGAAATTGAAAGGTGAGAAATTCTCACTTATAGCTATCCTAGCTCCACGGCACTTCTTTTGCAGAAGTCTTCGTCGTCTCGCCTTTTTGTCACCTTCGTTGCTGCTTTCACTACATACGTAAAAATCCCATTTTTACTTCGCTATTCAATATCTAAAAATCGAATTTTTAGTTCAAAGTTCAATATATAAACATCGAATTTTTAGTTCAAATTCAATATATAAAAATATGATTTTTACCTTTGCTTTCAATATTGAAAAATATGATTTTTACTTTTTGCTTTCACATATAAAAATATGATTTTTGCTTTTAAAATCAGTTTATTATTTGCTTATAAAAACCAATTCAGTTTTTATCTTTATAAAAAATAAATCAATTCAGTTTTTTATACTTTAAAAAAAATAAATCAATTCAGTTTTGTTTTATAATACTTTTATAAAATCAGTTTTAAAATTCCTTAAAAGAAATCAGTTTAAAAATTCTTTTATAAAAACAGTTCTATACTTTTTAAAAAAAACAGTTTTTACTTTATTTATAAAAATCATTTTTTTTCTCTAAAAAGAAAATCAGTTTTAAACTAATTAAAAATCCCGTTTTTCACCTTTTAAAGATTTCAGTTTAAAATCTTTAAAACCAGTTTTACATTCCTAATTAAAAACACAGTTTTTAAATTATTATAAAATAAAATAACCAAATACTTTCAGGGGGGTTTCGCGAATCGTCGGAGCTGGAGGTGGCTTCGAGGCTCGTCGCTGGTTCGACGAACGGGGGGGGGGGGGGGGGGGGGGGGGGCTGCAGTCGATTCAGGGGGGGGGGGTTGCTTCGCGATAGGGGGGGTGCTTTGGTGGCTCGCCGCGGCACTGGGGGGTGGGGTTTCGATGGGGGAGCTGCGGTGGTCGCCGCCGCCTAGGGGCGCGACGGATTCCGCCTCCGTCTCTTTTTTTTTTTTTATAATTGATCTGAAATAAAACGAACGGGGGGGGGGCCTAGGTAGTTAAGGAGAGAGGAGGGTTTATTTTTATTTTTTTTATTATTACTTAATTATTAAAAAGTTGACTTTCACATACGACCTCTAAACGAGGTCCACCGCCTGTCGCCCATAGCGTTTCACCCCCATTCCGAACACAATGGGATATGTACCGCAAGCTGAATCGACCGTTTCGATCAGTTTCCGTTGCATTTACATTTAAATCATCATATTGAATTTTAAACGTACATTTCAAATTACCGGGGTCACATACTAACTAGAAAAATTCCAGAAAAATATTTTCTAGCTTCGTATTGACGATACGGTCCTAACAAAACTAGTTTCGTCGAATTCTGAGACCGTTGGAAAAATGGCCAATTTCCAGTCGATTAAAATCAACTGAAACTGGTCAAACGCGTTTTCTTTTGCCACGCTCACATATTGATTCGAAAAATTATGAAATTTGAAGCCTAGCAATAACTTTACATCCCGGACCCAACAAAACTGGTTTCGTCGAAATCCGAGGTCGTTTGCAAAATGTCCATTTTTAAGGGCCTGAATTCCATAGCGACTATTCAGAATTTTCAACTGGACATATCTTTTGATTCCTGATATGAAATCTTGATTTTCCGGATTCGTTGGAAAGATATTATCAATCAGATCCTAATGTTTTTGGTTTCACTAAAATCCAGATTGTTTTGCACCCGGTACATTCAATTGAAGTTTGAAATCGAATTATCGAACTACCGCGCCATTTTTAATTCTATTTATAATTATATATAAATATTTATATTCTAACGACGACACGTATAATATATACGTTCGAATATATTCAAAATAAATTTCTCGTCGATATTATTTAAAATAATTCATTTTAAATAATCAAAATTAGCTAAAATTGCCAAAATAAAAAATTTAAACTGGCCCAGATTTTCCGGGTTGTTACATTACTGATCCTATCTGTATGGAGTTACCCGTCCTAGAACACTACTGGTTCTATTTCTGACGAGTTCGTTCAAATGTTATATTCCAGAACTAAGCTTAACCAAAGCTCTGATACCACGGTGTGACGACCCGATTTCCCGTTCTCACGGAAACAAGGTTATCTTTGGAATATAACACAGAAACAGATAATAGCAGAACAGAATTAAATAAATACACCAGATATGAACAACAAAATATACTGGATAAAAGTAATCATCAGAGTTACACAGTATACAGGATCTTACTTAGTACAAATACAGTTCAGCTATACATAAATGTCTACAGCGGAAATAAACAAAGTATGTACAATAGGAGCTGAACAGCATAAAAAGAAATAAATGATAGAATCCATCTTCAGCTCCAGCTATCCAGAAAGAACCAGCTAAACCTGAATACAAGGCTGCCCGTGTAGAAAAAAGGGGGCACCCGAGTTTGAGAGTGAAACAAACTACGAGTCAGTCATGGGACTGGTATGAGAAATCCACTAAACACCTATATAATTGGCTAATCACAGGACCACGCCACTTTCGTGGAACGGGTTTACTCCATTGGATTGCCAGTGCTTTAAAACAAATCTTTCTTTTAAACATCGCTATGCTTTTTTTAAAAATGAAGCCGTTATAAGACTCAGTTCCCATCACTCAATGAAACGCAAACCGGAGGATAGAGTTTTTACCTTATAACGGCCAAGATATGCTTGATACGAATAAAACAAAGGCATTTGATATTATTGCTAGTGTTTATATGTTTTGAAAACAATTTCAAATCATAACTATCAATCATAGACGGCATTAATGCCCCATACCACTATGTCGCCATATATAGGTATACAATCAAAATTGCATCGTCACGTATTTGGAAATTGGATTTCCGTCATGAACCAAGGCAAAAGATAGTCCTTACCGAATTCGAGACAATCTAGCCCATGTCTCAGGATCAGAACGCATCAACCCTTTAGATCGTCAGGGTCGGTCCACCGATATGGATTATTATGCCTGAACACTACGTTTCTTCGCCCTTTGGGGCGTAAACGAGCCAACGAATGACTCCATCGGACCCGGATCGTCCGATCAAACCGAGGCGCCTCGCAACAGCAACAACCACATAGGTGAAAAGTATATAAATGTCAGGGCTGGTAGGTCACTGACACCACCCTAGCTAGAAAGAAACGCAGGCCCTCCCTGAGGTCCTTCTCCCGTTTTAGGTTCATACCGGGGTGTGAGGCTCGCGAATTCACGTTATACACAAAGCTACGCCACACAGGCGGTGCTTTGATCATCACCACAAGACTTTGCTTTTCAACAGAAGCCCTGATCACTGCATCTTAGCATGCCACACAGGCAATTCATACCGTGCAACTGATGGCTATCAATCACACAGAACAAATTCCAATGTCGGACACACAGTCCATTTACAAGTCCGTTCTGGGTCTGAACGAAACCGGAGGCACTAAATACCTCGCAAACCCTTCGATCAACACGTACGTCTGGACGATCACCACTCATTATCCATATTTCGGGATGCCTCCCAATCAGGACCTCGGTTACCATCCAAACGAGGTGAAGATCTCCGGTCTTCGACCATCGTCTTCATCTTCGAATTTCAATCGTCGGTCGATTATTCGAAATGAGAATTAACTCGGCCTTTCCAAATAATTCACGTATATTTAGAATTTCAAATCGATTTATTTCAATGGTTAAATTATTCGACAACACCAATTGCGTTCTTTAATGTAATTTTCACACCAAACACATTCAACCATCAAAAGCCACACAAATCAAGCAAATTCAGTTTATTTCCATTCCATATCGTTTCCAATATTTTATAACGATTTATCGCTATTTTTCTTTATTTTAAAATAGCCATTTTATTCAAAACGACGCTTCGGGCCATAAGGCGGCCGTGTCGCTGTTTTTCTTCAGATTTGATTTACACATATCTGAAAATCTAACCGTTGGATCTTCACAAAATTTACATCATTAGAAAGGTCTTTTCAAAACGAATCCAACGGTTCCAGTTTCGGGAAAATCCGACGGTCGGATCTCCCGGTACAATCGTTTGAAATTTCGATTTCAAAATACGAACTACAACGTCGTTATTCGATTAAATATAATTCTATTTATATTTATATATAAATAAAATCGATTCTAGCGCTGTTTTTCTTCAAAATTGAATTAAACATTCCAGACAATCCAACCGTTGGATTTTTACAAGGTTGGTGCCGTTGGAAAGATTATTCCAAGGCGAACCCGACGGTTGAGGTTTCGGGAAAATCCAATGGTCGGATTTCCCGTACTAGTCGTTTGAAATCACGGTTTCAAAATACGAACTGCACGGCCTCGTTTCGTTTTAATTTTTTTTATATTTATATATTTATATAAATATAGTTCATTCAATGATTTCCATATCGTTTTCACTTCAAATATTTTTCTAACGCCTTAAATTTTGGAAAAATTTCGCCATAACCTCCCCTGCACCGGGAGCATCGGGAAATCGCAAATAGCGTTCCCGGTCCTTCTAATCTCAAAAAGAAAAAGAAGAAGCCAAGCGGCTAGCCAACAGGCTCAAAATCATCACCCAAACAAATCAGTAAATGTGTACCTATTTGTCGGGCACAAAATTTAATTCCTCTTCTCTAGCCCCTTTGCTATAACCTGTTCAATGAATATGCATGTACATATATATACAGTTCTTATCATTTATCATTTTCTATTCGACTTCATATTTGATTTCAATTTGGTTTAAAAACACCATTCATTCTAATGTTACATAAATAGGTGCAAATCATTTCATTAGCTAATTAATGAATATTTCATCTCATATATGTTTATTTCGAACAAGTGGCTATTTTTAACACTTCACATTTCAATGATTTATGCATACAATAAAAATGCGATTTTTATTGTAAAACGATTCATTTCAAAACACTACTTTTCTATATAGTTCATATAGTCGATAAAAGGTGATTTTTATTATCAAACGATTTATTTCAAAATATGAATACCATTCAACACATGAATTTCTAATCAATGAATGAATATCAATTCAACACATGAATGTTTTCAATAGTTTTTATATATAGATAAAAATCTGATTTTTATCATCAAACGATTTATTTCAAAATATGAATTCCATTCAACACATGAATTTCTAATCAACGAATGAATATCAATTCAACACATGAATGTTTTCAATAGTTTTTATATATAGATAAAAATGTGATTTTTATTATCGAACGATTTATTTCAAAATATGAATACCATTCAACACATGAATTTCTAAACAACGAATGAATATCATTCAACACATGAATGTTTTCTATACAATGAATAAATATAGTTTAAGCATATGAAAATAATTCAAACACACAAATATTATTCAAAATTTCGGCAGCATAACGGCAGGGTAGTTACACCGGCACCGTCCCTAGTACGGCTCCTCGCTCTACCTTAAAACCTCGCGGTTTTTGACAATGGGGATCATGCATCTAGTTCGCACGCAGGCGGCATGTATATATTTATTTCATTTCCACAAACTAATCCTATGTGGTTTCAACCAAATATTTCACAACCACCAATGGGTATTTTTCAACCACAATCAACCAATATCAATCACAAACAATCCCAAACAATCATTCGCTATCAACCAATTATCACAACAATTTCAATCAATAAATATCGTCCATGGTTTGTGGACGAGGGGTGTATATATATATATATATATATATATATATATATATATTTATATATAGCAATTCACTTTTACTTCACACACATATATATAAATTTTAAATCAGAAATCTCACCAATAGCTATCCAACTTCACGACTCTTCTTTTATAGAAATCTTGGCCTTTTGTCGCTTTCGCCCGTATTCTCTACACATGTAAAAATCGAATTTTTTTTTTTACTACGCTATTCAATATATAAAAATATGATTTTTACTACCTCGACTTTCAATATCTAAAAATCTGATTTTTACTTTTACTTTCAATATATAAAAATATGATTTTTACTTTGACTTTCAATATTTAAAAATATGATTTTTACTTTGACTTTCAATATTTAAAAATATGATTTTTACTTTGACTTTTGATATATAAAAATATGATTTTTACTTTCGACTTTCGATATATAAAAATATGATTTTTACTTTTTAAAGTTCAGTTTTTATTTCCTTTTTAAAAATCAGGTTTTAAAATTCTTTTAAAAGAAATCAGTTTTTACTTTCTTTACAAAAAATCCAGTTTTAAAAATTCTTTTATAAAAATCTGTTTTATACTTTTAAAACTTTCAGTTTTATATTTTTTTAAAAATTTCAGTTTTAAACTTTTTTTTAAAAATTTCAGTTTTAAACTTTTTTAAAAATTTCAGTTTTAAACTTTTTTAAAAATTTCAGTTTTAAACTTTTTTAAAAATTTCAGTTTTAAACTTTTTTTAAAAATTCAGTTTTAAACTTTTAAAAATTCAGTTTTATATTTTTAACAAAAATCAGTTTTTAACTTTTAAAACAAAACAGTTTTATATTTCTAAAACAAAACCAGTTTTTATTTCTAAAACAAACCCAGTTTTTATTTTTCTTAAAACAAATCAGTTTATATTTCTAAAACAAAACCAGTTTTTATTTTTCTTAAAAATTCAGTTTTTATTTTTCTTAAAAATTCAGTTTTTAAAATGCTTTTAAAAATTCAGAATTAAAATAAAATAAATAAATAAAGTAACACTTACAGAGAGGGGGGGGTGGGGGGTTTCTGGTGGCGGTCGGCGGTGGAAGGATCGTCGGCTGGGGGTTTCCTGGTGGTGGTCGGCGGCTTCAGCTTCGCGAGCGAGGGGGGGGCTTCAACGGAGCTCGAGCGATCGGGGGGGGGGTGCTCAGGCGGAGGCGGGGCTTGGAGGAGGACAGGGCGGTGGCGTCGATGTCTGGGGGCGGCGGCGATTTGCTTAGGGTTTTTTTTTTTTTTATTCTGTTTAAATGAAATGAACGGGGAGGGGCCAATGAAGAAAAGGAGGGAGAGAAAATTAAAATATATATATATATATATATTAATTAATTAATTATTTAATTTTGGTAAAAAGGGTTGACTTTTACATACGACCTCGAAACGAGGCCCACCGCCTGTCGCCCATAGCGTTTCACCCCCATTCCGAACACAATGGGATATGTATCGCAAGCTGATTCGATTGTTACAATCAGTTCCCTTTTGAATTTTCATTTGAATCACTATATTGAATTTTAAACGTACATTTCGATTTACCGGGGTCACATACTAACTAGAAAAATTCCCGAAAAATATTTTCTAGCTTCGTATTGACGATACGGTCCTAACAAAACTAGTTTTGTCGAATTCTGAGGCCGTTTGAAAAATGGCCAATTTCCAGTCGATTAAAATCAACGGAAACTGGTCAAACGCGTTTTCCTTTGCCACGCTCACATATTGATTCGAAAAATTATGAAATTTGAAACCTAGCAATAACTTGACACTGCGGATCTAACAAAAGTGGTTTCATCCAAATCCGAGGTCGTTTGCAAAATGTCCATTTTTAAGGGCCTGAATTCCATAGCGACTATTCAGAATTTTCAACTGGACATATCTTTTGATTCCCGTTATCAAATTTCGATTGGTCGGATTCGTTAGAAAGATATTCACTAACAGATTTAAATACTTTTGGTTTCACTAAAATCCGGATTGTTTTGCACCCGGTATATTCAATTGAAGTTTGAAATCGAATTATCGAACTACCACGCCATTTTCAATTCTATATATAATTATAATTAATTATATTCGTTTTCAATTGTCGATTCAAACTCAGTTTTCATCGCCTTTATTTAAAATATTTATTTTAAATATTTAAAATCCATTATTTTAGCCAATTTAAAATTTTTTAATTGGTTCAGATTTTCTGGGTCGTTACAACTGTTTGTTTTATGCACTGGTATTCTTGGGAGGAAACCCGTTCCGTGTTATACGGCGTGGTCCCTTGATTTACCTAACTTTGAAAATAAAGATAATAACTGTTTTAGTTCTTACACCAGTCACATGACTGACCTGGAGTTTATTGTTTTAACCTAAACTCTGGGTGCCCCTATTTTGACACGGGCAGCTAGTAGTTTTGGTTTTGCAGATTTATATTCACAGGATCCTGGTTTACAGCTGGAA